>OX419756.1:60752937-61383812 GCA_948567375.1 Lunularia cruciata | reverse complement strand
CTTGGCCTTTCGATGTGAGTAGAGTGCAAGCATTCCTTAGGTTGGCAAACTTCTATCACCGTTGTGTTAGAGGATTTAGTGCCATTACCAAGGCCTTGATAAAGCTGACCAAGTTTACATAGGATGGTGTTGGGGGGATGAGCAGGAGAGAGCTTTTGTAGAGCTCAAGGAGAGGTTGATATGCTCTTATTTTGAGGAAACTAATTAGAGGATGACCATTTCAGGTTCACTCTAATCCGAGTATGTTGGGGCTTGTAGCAATGCTTACCTAACATGATGATGAGGGGAAGGAGTTTGTGGTGGCCTATGCTAATCACTCCAACAATTCAGCATAGGCAAAGTATAGTTCTTATGAGAGAGAGTGCTTGGCAGCAGTATGGGCAGTAGCACATTTCCAATGTTATCTATTTGGTAACTCCTTTACTCTCATCACTGATCATTAGTCACTAAAGTGGTTGATGGAGTCCAACAAGCTTTTAGGGAAGCTTGCACGGTGGGCTCTGATTTTATAGGAGTATGATTTCACAATTATTCATAAACTTGGAGTGGTGAACCGTGATGCAGATAGGTTGAGTAGAAACCCATGTCCCAGCCAGCAAGATCAAACAAGAGCACATTGGCATGGGGAGATGGTGCTAGGTTGGCATGCACTTGCATTTCTTTGTATATTTTTTGAGACTTTGGTGGTTTCTCTCTTAGCGTGTACAAGAGGAGTTATTGAGGTCATAGATCCAAAGAGTGGAGATAGTGGTACAGTTCAATGAGACATTCATGATGATGTCTTAGTGATGGAATATCTTTGCACTAGTGTTGTGGTTGGCACAATTGGGGCCAAGGAGAGAGACTGTGTCCTTTAGTGAGCTAGGCGGTTCAGATTGGAAGGAAAACACCTTTTGTGTGTATGGGAGGATGGTAGAGTGAGAGTAGTACCACTTCCATCTCAAAGACTACAATTGGTCCATCATGCTCATGAAGAGCTAGAATATTTTGGAGTAAATTGTACATACAACTTACTCGTTATTGGTGTCATTATTGGTGGTGTGGTATGTAGATCAAGGTACAACAAATTGTTGCTAGATGTGTGGTTTGTGACCAAGTTAGAGCATTAGATCAAGTAATGCTCCTATGCCACAATTACACCCATAACCTATCATGGGGTTGGGATACCATTGGAGTTTGGACTTCATTGGACCTTTACTATTGATTGTGAGACATCATTAATATGTTTGGTGATGGTGGAGCACTTCTCCAAGTGGATTGAGTTGGTGATACTTCTTGACAAGTCCAATGAAGGGACGGCTTACTTGTTCTTGGATAAAGTTCTTAGTCATTTTGGTACACCAGTTGAGGTTTTGACTGATTAGGGTACAAGGTTCTTGGGGGAGTTTCAAGTCTTGTGTGACAAGGCTTTGATTGATCATCATACTACCTCTCAAGATCACCTTGAGGTAGATAGTTTAGTAGAGAGATTGGTTCAAACAATGAAGAGAGGATTGTGGAAGTATGGTTTGTAGAGAGGCCACTTGGGAGATTGAGATCTCTAGTTACCTTGGTTGGCCATGGGCTAACGGTTCAGCTGGCAAGCCTCCTTAGCATCCTTCTCTCCTTACTTTCTACTCTATGGACAAGATCTAGATTAACCTACAACCATTTGTTGGGATGCTACTATAGTGTTGGACTTGGATGATCCAGATGTATAGATGAGTGCATGTTTTCAATGGGCAAAGATCTTGCAAAGGGTGATGTCAATGGCCTTTGAGAACTTAGCGATTGCTCAACATAGGGATACCTTATGCTATGCTACCATTCAAGGAGGAGGTTATAGACCCTCAATCCGTTGATTTCATCCAAGTGACTATGTATATCTATAGTAGACAACACCGACAACACTTGATGTTTCCACCGGCTTCACTATCTTGAGAGTGCGTGAGGTTTTGCCATCTGGAGTCCTTGTGTTGGAAGGACATGATGGTGTTGTTTGGAAGGATCATGTGAAAAATTGTGCACCATGCCACCTCCCAAACATTGATGGTAATATGAACCCAAGCTTGGCACTTGTCCGTGCAAGCTTGTGGTGTATGTTATGTGGCTCTTTTGGTGGAGCTATTACTATGTTAGTGTGTGATAGTTGTTTGAGAGGATGGCATATGGCATGTATGACTCCTCCCTTCACGGTGGTTCCTCAAGGATAATGGTTACGTCCTAGATGTGCTTGACCTATAGTTAGTTCATCCTTTATATGGTATAGATTGCAGACATGCGACTAATGATGGGGCTTGATAACACTTGACCTCTTGATCTTTTGCCCACCATTGGGTATACCATATACTTTGAGTAGATAGCTATTTGGAGTTAGAGAGACCTAATTACCAACTAGGGAGGATTGTGACACTTTAGAGTCCATGTATGACTTAATGTAAGTTGTGCTTCTATAGTGTGTGATGTTTACAGTGATATATGTTGTGTAGCAATGTGTATATGCATGATAACTGTCATGCCATTAGTAGCTTTGTATCTAGATTGCTCGGACACTAGAGTAGCAATGATAGTAGTTGGAGGTATTTTAGAAGTTACTCATAGACTACTTTTTGACGGTCAGATTTCATGTTTTGGGTATTGACTACATTGTGGGGCCCACTATCACTTGCACATTTGCACCATTGGTATGCCATCAACGGGACCGTTGGTGTGAGATCTAGGTCAAAATCAGGAGTATACCTTGGGAGTGCAACTCTAGAGAACTTACTTCTCTTTTGTTGAGCCTTTGAGTTCTTGGCTAGAGTGGACAAAAAGCCAACAAGCGTCACCTGGAGTCTCGTAGCTAGAGTGGGTGTGGCTTGACTATAATTAAGGCCCAATTGTTGGTGGATTATTGAGTGAATGTGATTTGAGTTGTGTAACCAAACTGATTATTGTGGTACCTTAGAGTCCATGTATGACTTAGGTGTGAGTTGTGTTTCTATACTGTGTGATGTTAATAGCAATATATGTTGTGTAGCAATATATATACGCACGATAGACATTGTCATAATTGCCACTGTGATGAGAGGAAGAGACTTCAAATCAGGTCTTTGTGATAGGGCATCAAGGATGACATGGACCTAACCAGGTTTGTACTCAAGTTTGAGGTCAAAAAACTATAGTTGTTCCTCCCATTGATGATGTTGACTCTTCATGTGTTCCAAATGTAATGTCTACAACAAGGGTTTGTGATCAATTCACATGATCACTTGTTTTCCCAAGAGATAATGCCTCCATACCTTGGTGGCATATACCATTGCTAGTTCTTCCCAATCTCAAGCAAAGTAATTCCTTTCTATAGTGTTTAGTTGCCCCAAAAGCAATGAGATGTAACCCATATGGAAATTCTTGCTACAACACGGCTCTAATGGTAAAATTAAAAGAATCAAATTCAACCACACAAGGTAGTTGAGGATCATATGGTTTAAGAATTGGTCTTGAAGACACCATATGTTTTAGCTTTTGGAATGCTTCTTTTGTGCTTGATGGTCCACTAAAAGCTTGAGTTCTTTCCCAAGAGGTCAATTAATGGTGCGACTACATGAGCATAATAGTAGATAAACCATTAGTAAATACTTTCTAATGCATGAAATGCATATACTTCTATTGCATCCTTCAAAGTTGGCCAATCAATGATGGCCTTGATTTTCTCTTCTTCTATCTTGATCCCTTCAATGAGATCTTGTGACCCAAGGAGGTAACTTTCTTCTACCAAATGGCACACTTTGATTTCTTATGGTCAAACTTCCATTGACTTGATCATTTTTAGACTTCTTGCATGTGATTTGCATGTTCTATCTCCATCTGCTATAGATTAATATATCATCCAAGAATATCATATACCAATCCAATAATCCATCCAACACTTGATGCATCGGATCCACGAAGATTGCTAGAGAATTAGTGAGCCCATAAGGTAGAGCACTCCATTCAAATGCCCATACCTTGTGCAAAAGGTAATCTTTTGTACATCCTTTTTTATCGATGGGAATATGCCAATAGCCACTTTGAAGATCCAAATTGGAGAAGTATCGTGCTCCACTCAATTGATTTGGCAAGTCATCAAATTTGAGGCAAGGGATATGCATTCTTCACTATTTCTCTATTGAGGCCATGATAATCAATATAGAAGTGAAGTCCTCCATCCTTCTTTGGAACAAATAATATCGATGCTTCCAAATTAGATATACTATGTTGTATGAAATCCTTCTCCAACAACTCTATCAATATGTTCAAAGCTCAACTAACTCCTTTGGTGAGAGCCAATAGATTGGTCTATTCACTAGAGTACTTCTTGAGAATAACTCAATCTTGAAAGGCATACAACAATTGGAGGGTAATCCTTTTGGTAGATCATTTGGAAACACATCTGAACTCCTGAACTAATTGATCAACCATTACTTGATGAGGCTTTTGACCTTCCTCAAATTCTCCATGCACAATTGGCTTGATCCACACTACAAGAAGACATATCTTCCTCTAAAGCTTGCTCTATGGTTGCTTTATTGACAAACTTCCGATCTTGGGACTTATCTTCCTTCAAAGCTTGTTCTATGGCTACTTTCCTAACAAACTTCCCATCTTGGGATTGACTCTTCTTAGGTGTTTCACTCAAAGGTGCCAAATAACCTAATAAAAATTCTTACCTTGGGTGTTGTACTTAAATTTATCATCAAGTCCAATCAAATTGAACCTTATAACATTCAAGTCAAGGTAGACCTAAAATGAAATCAAAGTGTAGAGGTGCCAACTACAAACCTCATTCACTCCAAATACTCCTTCCAATCTTGAACATACTATGATGTAAGGTACAAAATGCAAAACCTTTTCTACCATCTGCCATCACCAATTTGCTCCCAATTATTGGCTTTATAGGAATGCTTAATTCCATTGTTAATTGCATGGATATATAATTCTTTGAACTTCTAGAATCAACCAAAATCCTACAACCATGATCAAATAACATACTTTGCAAGTGAAGCAAACTTGCATAGGTTGACCCCATTAGAACTAATCAAGTTCCCAATAAGCAACTCAAAATCTCTTTTTGGAATTCCTCATTTCCCTGATCATTCCGCTACACAAACTCCATTTGGGTGATTTGTTGAGATTGCACATTCTTGAGTGGACATTAAGCATTAAGCAATGTGATGTCCAATTTGGCTACAATAAAAGCAACTACCATTTTGTGGTATCTTTCTTGATATGTTGTGCCAAGTGGTCTCCATTGGATGACATCAATCTCCATTGGTGTCGACTCCTTCACTCGTGTGTATTGTGTTGGTAGGTTTTGTGAAGGTCAAGGCCAAGACCAAGTTGTCACATTTTGTTCATCTTGAAGATTTGTAACCTTGAAATAATATTAACAATCAGATGCAAAATTCTCCACTATGCCCAAGAGATTCTTGATTCAAATACCTTGGGTTTTGGAAATTGAATTTGCTTGTCTCCTTCTTGAAATAGTGCTCTCTCTATGTGCTCTTGTTCTTGATAGTCTCATTCTTCCAACAATTAAGTAAGGTGCTTGATTTTTTTTGCATAGCAATGATAACTTTGGGCATTGCCACCATGGTTATTGCTCTATCACACTACCCATGATTTATCTAAATTAACACATAGATTCAACATGTCCACCATTCTCCCTAAGTTACAATCGAAAGTACCAAGGGTTCATCTAACAAGGTGATTGTGTTTAGAAAATTCTACCCAAAGCAATCAGGTGATGAATTGTGTGAACTGATGCTTGGGTAGTACATGGACACAAAAATTCCAATGGTTTGGCGAAAATGGATTTGGTGGTCCATAAATTCCATACATTACATTCTTGCTCTAATACCAATGTAAAAGACCAAGACCAAGGAGAGAAATAGCAAAATGGAAGATCACATTGGGACACTTGAATAAGGGAAACTACAAATGCCTAACATGAGCTTAGGCTTTGGTATTTATAGGGAAGTATACAAGACTCTTGAGAAATTTCCTAAAAGCTTCATGCTTGGAGTGCAAGCCAAATTAACCTAGAAGCCATCTACTTGGCGTGCAAGCTTCAAAAGAAGCTTCCTTCTAGAAGCCACCTACTTGGCATACAAGCTAAGCTAGCCAAGAAGCTTCTCTCTAGAAGCCACCTACTTGGCATGCAAGCTAAGCTAGCCAAGAAACTTCTTTCTAGAAGCCATCTATTTGGTGTGCAAGTCAAGCTAGTCAAGAAGCTTCTTTCTAGAAGCCACCTACTTGGCATGCAAGCTAAGCTAGCCAAGAAGCTTCCTCCTTGGCATGCACATTACACAATACTTGGAATGTACCAAGTAGCTTCATAGATGCCTCTAGAATATTCTTAGCTAATTTGGCCTATTTGCTACTTCATTAGTCTCAACTAACTCATTGGTAAGCTCCATATTGTTAAAGAAGTAATGCATCATAGGAGATGAAAGTACACTCTTTTAGGAGTAGTTCTTTTGCCAAAAGGTTAAATATACAACAGTAAAGAACTGCAAGTTGTGACACTTCTCTTCAAATCTAGCCATTTCTAACCTGTATTCTCAAGGGAACAAGTTTTCTCTTGCTGTTATACCACATTTTTGGTAGCCACTAGGTTACTATGCTCCATACAATAAATTTATCTTTCTAATTATCCACTTACTTGATTTTCTTTGGTATTATTCTACTTTACAATCATATATCATCTTCTTCTAAAGTCTGGAAGCATCCTTTACCACTTGAGTTTGGATGCCTATTTATACACATAGTAAATTGTGAGATCACTCTTTAAATCCAATATACCTCTTAAGCTTTGATAGTTAGAAGTTCCTATGTAAATTACTCAATTTCAACTCTACTATCTTCTAAAACATCTTCTCCATTTGTGAGTACAAGCTTCCTATAATCAAAGTATCTATCTCCTAAAGTTAATCCCATCTACTCCATTTGCTAGAAAAAGCTTTTTATACTCAAGTTGTCCATTTTCTCATCCTTTGATTTAACACAACGAAACATAAAAATTCCACTTGTTACATAGTTGATTAAAATCATAGCAATACAAAAAATAATATAAATTGAAAATATTGTGATACTTTACTTCACCAAAATTTTGAATAACCTAATCCTTCTATGATACTTTTGATAAACACTAAAAGAAAATATCAATGCACTAGTTGAAATCTAAGATTTGCTCTTTATTTAGATTCATTACTTATAATAAAATGAATATGGTAAACACTATTATAAGTACCACTAAAAGCACCATCAAGAACATTCTAGGAGATTCTAATACTTGGGTCATGGGGTTTATGCTAGATATATGTAGTAAACATTGAGTCAAGATATGTTTTTTGAAAAACTAAATTGAGATGTAAAAAGTATTTGAAATTGGAAAGTTTGCAATAAGGTAGAGTCCTTATCATCTAATCAACTTAGTCTTC
Source organism: Lunularia cruciata (assembly GCA_948567375.1). Lineage (NCBI taxonomy): Eukaryota > Viridiplantae > Streptophyta > Marchantiopsida > Lunulariales > Lunulariaceae > Lunularia > Lunularia cruciata. The sequence goes on along the minus strand of OX419756.1, from coordinate 61,376,373 downwards.
TTATATCTCCTATTAAAGTTTCAACCAACATGTCAAAGTTGAAATTTCATCCAATTCTCACTTACTCTATAATATAACCCTTCCACCTTGCTTGATTTGTAGCTCAATAGCCATTATCAACCACCATAGCAAGTCTCTATACTTTTTGCAGTATTTAAGGCATATTACTTCTTCTTTCTCCTAAAAGGTGATCAATTCTTATGGAAAAGGAAATCCTTCCACCTTGCTCTATTTGTAGCTAAATAGCCATTATTAACCATCATAGCAAGTCTCTCCACTTTTTGGAATATTTAAGGTATATTACTTCTTCATTCTTCTAAAAGCTGATCCATTCTTTTGGAAAAGAAACTCCTTTTTGATATAATTGTAACCTTTGTACCTGTAAATATCTTTCCAAATTTTTTTAAGTTAAATCCACTAAGGTTTAATCTATCTTCTTTATATACTAAAATTAGGCTTGATACCTAAAATAACTAGATGTTTATGCTTAGCTTCACCCACTAGTAAAATTGATTTTCACAAGAAGTTATTGTCTAAATTTACCTACAAATTTTCACCAACTACTTTACTAGTGAATGTCCTTCCTTGATTAGTTAAGAAGTCCTTCCTTTACCTCCACAAGTTTTGACTATTGAAGAGTATTATATTTTTGCTAGGAAAGTAGAGAATGAAGATTGCATAGGATAACAAGAAGGATATTAAGACCCCATCAAGCCATAAAAGAATAAAATACAAGGGGTAAAATGAAGCCAGCCCCAATAGTGTTGGTATGAGAAATTTATTCTATAGCACATAAGATATTTGGGCTATGTAAATTATAAGTCTACATAGTATTGGAGCATTTAGGAAAGCATAAGCTAATGTGATTGCTTTCTTAGGGATTGCACTATCTAGAAAGCACTATCTAGAAAGCACTAACTAGTGTAATGGACACATGTTTCTAAAGTAGGCTACAAAGTATGAAACTGAGAGTAGTGCTCCTTGATGCCTACTATGATAGGTTCTTATACTTTCCTTGAAAAATATGTCAAATGTAATATCTATCACTCCATATAACTCAAAGAGATGATCTTGCTACATACCACTCTACTTGGAGACCTTGATTGCTGCCACTTTGCTCACCATCCATCCAAGAGGATGAGTAATCATCCCCTCCAAAGCTACATTACGTGTGGAACCCATAAGCAAAAGAAAAGAAGAGCCCCCTTCAGAACTTCAGAGAGGAAAACGGAAACCATGTTTTGATGGCATTTTCCTGTTTTATGCAGTATCAGTATTCTTGATGGTATAGTGGCCAAGATGAATTCGGGAATGAGATTGGAGCTCTTTTGGTGTGAGTTGTCTTGCCTCCCTTTGTTGTCATGTACTCGTATGCAATTAAGCAGTGGGGAAACGGCCGTCCATTGGCTGCCGTGATATGCGAACGGCAAGAAACGCTCAAAGAAGGGCTCTTGCCGCAAGCTGATACAATTGCATGGTAGAGATGCTATATATTTCCAGCTTGAAAGAGCCTGTTCAAACTCACTCTTGAGCGTAAAAGGAACTTTTGAGAAAAAAGAATTGAACTTTCAACTTCTTTGTTAAAAGAAGTTGAAATTTCTTTATATTGGTTTATATTTCCCAGAAATTTTATTAAATAAGATTCATCATATTAATTGGATTCATTTGAAGGCAGCATTAATTTACATCGATTATTTCAATACTTTATTAATATGTGTATCAGTGTGATCCACACTAAATAAAAGGTATGATCCCACTATCACTTTACATAAATAATGTAATGACTCTTATTACTAAAATGAATGGAACCGTGGTTAAGTAGGAATACGAACTGGGGCAATATATGGCATGTACCCACACACGCCTTCAGCATATAACATAGATGCATACCATGTTCCAGATATACCATGTAGCTGCACCATGCGCACGCAAAGAGACAGACCGAGTCTCACTGTGCCGAGAAGACATGCCAAACGCCGGAAGGAGGGCCTGAAGCAGCGCTGAGGTGAAGGTCCGTGACCACGCCTCCCGGTCACCGGTCAAGCTGGATCGGGAGCTACGCAACCTTAAGCAGCACAACAACGCAGTTATAAATAGTAGAGAGACCTGTTATCGAAGGCTTGGTCCGCTTCGCTTCTGTTAAGGGCATTCTTTTCGTCCCTTTCTTCAGTTCGAAAAGAAGTTCCTTTCTCCCCCTTTCCCGTCGAACGATTTATGCACTTGAAGAATCTGTCTGCATCAATGTCAATCTCTCGGAATCGGATCAGCTGGAACTGAATTGAACTCAGTCGATTGCTCTTCACGCGATTCTTCGCATCCGGTCCCGGCGGGTTCACTGATTCATTGTCGTGGAGTCAACATTTGTACATGCATCAGATCCATAAACACAGTTTCGATTTTGTGATTTTAGTGCCCTCCTGCAGATATTTATGTAAAGGTAGTTATATTCTTACAGACTTCCATTAAGATCGGGAAAAACGTTCGGGCAGTCAGTTTATCAGTAGAGCCCGAGCTACTATTACACAAAATTTTGCAGAGTTCCATTTGGTGTTGAGTTGTTCCTGCTATCACTCCCGTCTTCTTCGATGTCCGTTCCTGTTTGTGTGTGCAATCAAATTGGAAACTTGGCTTTGTCATGAGTTGTCTTACGGAGTTGACTACAGGTATATAAGAGTGGAGAAAAAAGAGTTGTTTGGATCGCCATTTGTTCATGTCAAAACAGCTTGACGTAGCGAGCGAGCGAGGAGTATCGCTCGCATCGCAATCTTAACCATTTGGCATGCCATCAGGGAAGATTAGGGCAATGGCCGGTGGTACCACAGACGGGAAAGTAGTACTATCCGATGGAGTAGACATTCGAGAACCTCTCCTACCTTTGTATCCCCAAAACAGTGGTAACAATGATCCCCCTGGCGTTGTTCAAGACCATGGAAAATCCCACATAGTGAGCAATCCTAGCAAGAGCCCACGACTCTATCGGCCTAATGTGTTTGGGAGCTCGAGAAGCGTGAGTTCTAGAAGTGGTTCTCCCGATGTCGAAGAGCAAAATGCTGCCCATCATCAGTTGGGAGGAGGTGCAACTCGTGATTCAGCGGGTGATAGACCTCACAGGAAGGCCAATCCGAGGAACTATCCTGCAATGGAGGAGAGAACCCGCACGGAGAGCTCTGAAATACAAATTCTTGAGGATACGGCCAGCAGTCCGATGTCTATGAGCGAGGGCAGCCAGAGCCAACAAAGTCATTGCTTTTCCGATAGCCAACTGATCACCGATGTTGAGGATAATGAAAACCTGATGCAACTGAAGCTGGAAGCTATGACTTGGGCTGCAATGGCCAAGGATTTTACCATCTCGTCGTTGGAAAAGAGGTTGAGGAAGGCGCTTCAAATTGCTAAAGCTGAGCAGGCGAAAAATCATGAGCTGCAAACTGCTTTCAAGGAGTCTCGACAAAGGCAGAATGCCTTGGCTCTCGAGCTCTCAGAAGCCAAGGAGGAGATCTGTAAATTGGTTGAGGCGGAGGAGCGGTTGTGTCAGCAGCTTGGGGAGTTTGAAGCGGAAGCATTGGAGCAGGACGCCCAGCATCGGCATCAGGAAGCGGAACTGGAGCAAAAGTTTCGTGATCAGGTGTACCATCTGGAAAACAGGATTAGAGTTCAGGATCAGTGCATTCAGAGTCTGACGCAGCTCGATTACGGAAGTGGAGAATGGGGGCAGGACAGAGACTCTGTGAGATTACTTGAACAGGAGCTGGGAAAGGTGCAAGACAGCGAGAGAGACCTCAACAAAAAGTATTACGAAGCAGGGCAGGAGATTGACGAGTTGAAACGCTTGCTTAACGACATGAACACTGATCTTCGTGTTTCCGAAGTGCTTAGAAAAACTCAATCACGTAGGCTGAAAGTTTTGGAAAAGGAGAGACGGTACTTGCTAAGGAAAGGCGCCATTCGGTCTGTAAAACTCGCTCCTCGCAATAATCAACGAAAGAGCGAGCCGACGGCGCCCGGAGGTCCAGGTTGGAATGTGTTTTCGGTCGTGGAGTTTGCGGACGAGACATTGCAACAACAATCTCGAGACTGAAAGGAATATTTGATGAGAGATGTGTTTGACCCGAACTCAGCTGAAACTCGCGCTGTAAATACGCTTGCGTTCGTTGCCAGTTTGCCTGCGGCTGCAGCACCGCTTTGAGATCAAACCGACGCTATATTCTGTCCAGGAGGTGTGATTCTTACGCAGCCGTATGTACTGCGGAAGGGAACAAAGGGCAGGATGTGCAGAAAATCTTCAAACACTAGCAATGTTCCGAATAATTCGACTACCCAGTTTTCCGGGCGGATCACTGGCAGACTGACGCAGTTGTACAATTTGTCGTCGAAGGTCTTGGGTCAGGCGTGGTTGTTCTAGGAGAAATTTTCATAGTAAATCATATGTGATTAATTCGATCATTGAGTAGGAAAGAAACTGCAGGAGGAGCAAGAATATGAATGCCTCTGCGTAGCGAGCGGAGAGGAAATCACGTTGTAAACTTTGTCCGCTGATAAGCATATTATGAGAGAAAAACATTAGAGTGAAGGAAATGTAATCAAGCGCTCGCCTGCGCTACCTCTATGCTCCCCCTTACCCTTTAGGAAAATGAGAGCGATCAATTTGCTGTCGTCCAGCCCGATTCTTCCACGTAGGTGTTGATTAATGAGAAGTCGTTTCTGAAAGAAAAATAAAAGAAGTTCTCAACCCTGTTAATCTTTCTCCACGTTTTCCGTAGTTACGAGCATGAACCGGGCACCTCTCCTCTAGTCGTCCCACCATGTTTCAAAATTTTCTATAATTGGTCCGTTCGAATCTTCCCCACCAATCTACCGTGCTTCGGAACCTCTTGACACACAGACATCGTCCTCTTTTCCTTGCTTGCCGTACCAGTTAGTGCAGGAATCGGGGCAGCGCAGCAACTCTTCCTGTATTCGCTCGCGAAACACCATAACTTCCCTCTCATTCTAGCGGCCACCTTGTCAACTCTAGGTCCCTTTAAAGACAGCCTAGTCGTTTCAGTCTTCAGCAGACTTTATTTCAGTTAATCAAAGCGTCAAAAAGCAGGTCACCAATAGCCACAGGTAACTCTCATTGCGATGTAGTGTGTATCATAGAGCTCTTCACCCGCTACTATGGTGCATAGAATGCAGCACAGGTATATGCTAAAGTTGTACCGGCAGATACTGATCTTTCCGCTTTTGTGTCGAGGTTGGAGACATTGAACTTAGACAGATCGGAAGGCCTGGAGTGCGGGGACAGACCATTAACGAACGAACTTGTCAAGGTAAGTTAGTGAGTCTCCTTCGCCAAGAATATTCACTGCTTGTCTTTATGTTCGGCTAGATTCGTGACAACTGTCTTTCTTAACAAAAACTCTCCTTCACACGCCTCCAATTGCTGGATAAAATAGTCTTGAAGTATCCCGGTGTACATTTCAGTGGGCCTTCCAGCAGTTCCTTTCTTTCATGTGTTTCCTGCTTTTCTTTCCTTCCTTCCTTCCTTTTCTTCCTCCAGAAAGTCTCTCGATTGGTTATAAATTAATTGGTCTTCGTCTCCCCGTGGATGTTCAACGACTAGAACATGAATCACGCTTTCCTAAGAGAGTAATCCACCTGATGGAGTGAAAATATGAGTGGCCAAACCTAAAACAAGATAGGTACCATCTGTGCAAGAATGGTCAAAATATCATCGAACTTCAGTTCACCCTATGTTATTTCGGTCAATCTAACCTTTTTGTCATATCTACAGTAATTGACCATCATTCAAGGTAGAAAGTAAGTCGGTAGCTTGGAAGGATTTTGATCACGAAAAGGAAAGCTTGGGTTGGAGAACCCTGAATTTATCCTCTTCAGCAGAATCCACTTGGCCAAATTTCATGTAACCCTAAGAAGTCAGGTACTTCGAATGCAAGTTATGTGCAAAATAGATCTCAGGACATGCCCTAATTGGGTGACTGCTCGTTAAGCTCTGGAGATCGGTGGCACCGGTCAGCTTTTCATTTTCTTTCTTTGTTGCCTTATCAAACAGAAGCACAAGCTGTGTTTGATAAACTTTTGGTTATAAATTTATGTGTGTAAAGTTGTGTCGAATTGTGTCTCAACATCTTCTAAGTGGAAGGGATCATCGTTTTAGAGAAAACATGTAAGCATACCAATTCTTGTGGGCGGGTAGTACCAAGTTCTGTGTTTGAGTTCCGCTCATGATGTAGTTGCCTCCTCCATACATCAGAACTTCCTGTCTTGTCGTCTCGGATGCTGAGAATGCAGTAATTCGATGGAATTGCAATTGTTTGTCTACCTGATGCCACCATCGTCAACATCTTATCTATCGAGCCAATCTCACGTCATTCACCTACCAGATCTCTTTCAAGGACACCAGGAGTTTAAGGGAGCATTTATGGTTATAAATTTCTGTTTCAGCCGAGACTTCAGCAATCAGATCGAAACACATCATGAGCTGTACGAGTTCAGTCCTCCTAAGCCGCTCTCATCGCAGATATGGGCAAAGAAGCCATGCCGGAGAGGTAGGAAGCTCGAAGGTAGTTGCCGGATTGTACATCTGATGTTGACTCTGGTCAAGCAGGCGAAAACGAACTTTGCAACCAACTCCCGAACGAAGGACAGAGCAAACGAGTGATTTGATGTACGCCAACGACGTTAGATTGATTTCTCATAAAGAGTCGTTTAATCACGGCACAGCTCGGGAAAATTCTTGCAAGCTGAATTTCTACGACACAGCTTCTTAGCAGCTTCTATAGCTGCACATTCATGTAAATATCTCAGCAAGACTAAAGATTCTGATTTCGTTCGAGCTGCAAAGACAGTGGCAAAATTGAGCTTATCATCTCACAGAAGATTTGCTTCAGTCATACCTGATGGCATATAATTCCTTTCAAGAGAACTCTTAAGATAGCATCTTGAAAGGAGTAGAATCAAGTGGCATAGTTAGGGATTGCTTTTCTACGCGTGTATTCATGGCTGGAGTCCAAAATGCATGCTTAGTTCAGCACAAATGTTGCCCACCAAAGACCGCCTGCAAGATATTGTTAGTAACCGTAAATCAGCCTTATTCCTTCAGGGAAACAGGCAGCTATTGAGTGTTCCTCTGTATCTTAACTAAAAACTTCAAACTTATCGCACAAAAAAACTGAATCATACCGAACAAGAACCGTCCGTGAGTACGCAACTGTTTACACTCGGAGGAATCACTTTGGCGTAACTGAGCAAGTACACCCGAGTTAGGAACCGAAAACCTCAGAAAGTTGGAGCACATGTGTTCACCTTCAGTAGACAGTAGTACAATAGTCACGTTCTTTTTTCTTCAGTAAAATAGAAGTGTCTTACAGGAAACCACAGAAATTGCTGCAAAGGACCAAAGATAACAACTTGAAGACAATAATACTAGACAGCATAAGCTTAGATATAAGAGAAGGCAGCACTACTACTTACTGAAGTAGAAATTTCTGATAAGCTATCATTCCTGACTGTCCACAAACTCTACAGACATGCGACAGACAAGGGAAATCCGACGTAAAGGTCACCCAAAACAAAAATTTCCAAGACGTGAGGACAACCAATAAAGACTCGATCAAAAGGACAGAGAAGTGCCCAGGCACGAGGAAAACCAATCGATAGGATCTTGTACTTTCTTTTGGAGCAATGAACTTACCGAGGAACGGCTGGTCATGATTGTGCTAGAGCAGATGTGATTCCTTGGATTACAGTTGGAGAGGCCAGGAATGGACTTCCGGTGAAGAACGAAGAGTAAAACTGAAATGAAGAGGTAAGTCGTACACGTAGAATGCGAACGAAAAGCAAGGACCGAGAAGAATTCTACCTTCGATAACTTGTACATCGTGTAAATGCGGGTCTACAAATAAGGAGACCTGCCATAACAATCTCATATTTCAGGCCCAATGCATATGTAAGAGCAACTGCAGCAAGTTGGTAAGGCCCATGCAAAGACTTACCTTGTGCAGAAAATTTACACGTTATTGGGACATGGTATTTTTGGCATGATTGTGTTTCAAGCTGACAATGATTGCAAAAGTTAAATAGCTACACAATGCTTGAATCACTCGGAACCCGCATTGAACCATAGACTCTTGGATCAGAGCTGATACGGAGGATATATTAGACAGTATATCAAGGGTGAAGCCAAACGTGGTTCGATACCTTATGATAGAGTTCAGACGATGAGAGCTCGTATCAGCTCAGGAAACTCGATCATTCTCATAATCCTTGAATTTCACCTCCGAAACTACAAAAGAGATTCCACAGTTGTGCTTTGAGACTACGTTTCGGATTAGATTCGGAAATGCCGGAATTCCAATGGTACACCATGACCTTGGACCTCATTCAAGACCTTCTGGTGTGGTGAAAGCTCAACCCCGTGTCCCAGCAGGAAATTCTTTGGTCTGGTGTACAGAGAAATCAAGCCCTGTGTCGTAGCAAGAAACTCTTTGGTATAAATCACCCCAAATGTTTCGAGGGAAAGCTTTATATCTAGGTTCAAAGGTGAAACCCATGATAATTCTTAGATCACCACGGCAATTGACAAGTCAATATCCATGTTTGCAAGCTTCTGCCGACTAACTAGACTCAACTAAATACCAACACGATACATGTAAAGTGCAAGAAGCAGAGCTAACAGAATTTATGACGTCTATAAAGATTGTGGTTCACGAAGACCATCAAAGGAAAAGGAATAGCCCTAGTGAATGAGTGGATGTGATAAAATAAGCCATGTCGCGGCGTTCCAAGAGAGAGTCGAGAATCTTCCACTTCATTATCACTATGCACAGGTCTTCGTGAGTAGGATAGAAGATACCGAGTGAATGAAATATAATATTTGTCAAAAGTCCAGCGGCCCGCTACGTCAAGCAAACATGAGATCAAGGAGATTTAGTACGAGGGAAGGGTCAGTTGGGTAACAAGGAGAAAGAGTGCACATAAGAAGGGGTCAATAGAGAATCTTAGTCAAAGTTGATGTCATCGTGATCATCCGAAGGGAGTTAGCAGATTCCCTCGATGATGTCAACTTACTGACAAGACCAAATTTAACAACCCTCATCGTAGGGACTGAATGAAATTAGACGAAGTTGCTGGGCCGGGACCGTGAGTAATATTGTTAAGCTCCACTTGACAAACACAAGTACATGAAGCAAGAAAGAATGAAAGAAAGAAGAATCAAAGGTTTACATTGAGAAGGTTAAAGAGAGCGAGCAATTCTGTTCACTGTTTAACCGTCCTAAGAACAGACTGCGGCTCCGAGGACGGCGCACGCAAAAGAGATCTTTTGAGGATGTTTAGTGTAGAAGAGGAGAAGTGGATCGTGTTTCTTCCGGCAAAGCGCTGCAACTGTGAATGCTTCCCGTACCAAACATTAATGCTGACCACCAAATTCAGCACGGACAGGTGGTCTATGTACCCAATTAACAGTATATTGTGAAAAAGTTCTTGAAAGAGGACCGATTGGTAGACGCGTACTCAGAACTTTAATCTGGATTGCTCATTTGAAGTCATTCGCACTCATCCCTGGTCGAGCTGCGCTACGAAGGTCAGAGTGAAGGTTAAGCATGACCTCTTGACATTGTTGTGGGCAGTCCTACGGCAATCATATGAACGTGTTTCCTGGCTTTAGGCACAGCGTAGCTGATTCTTACCGTCCTGCAAGCTCAAAGCAAATATCTTTTCGATGTCAAGTGCCTAACGGGAGCGGAGTTCAGAGGTCAAGCAACACACGAGTGATAGGTAACGTCTGTAAATGACGACTGTACATTGATTACGAAACCGGAGTGCAGAGATAGAGCTAAAGTTTTCAAGTCTCATGCAAATGGGACGGGCAACCGCGCGCAGTGCCAAATTTATTCGATTTTGACTTCAGTTGGCTACAGGAACATCAGTTATGATGCTCACTTCTTCAGATTTCGAAAACGAATAGCACTTTCGCTGCTCAAGTAATACACGTGCTGATTACACCATGTTGACGATGACGTTAATCTATTCACGAAAATGTGGCCCGTCCTTTGATATAACAACTCTGTCATCTCGAACACAGTAAAGGGTAATCTTGAATTCGATTGAAGCCTGTAGCCGATCGCTTGAAAAAGTCATGTTCCTACTCAAGCAAGATCTTGTACTGTCATTGAATCCAAAGGGCAAGTCCCCTGTGCAGCGAGCCAAAATTCTATAATGTGTTGGAGCAGGAATCTCAATAGGCGACGACCTTTTTACCGCATCAGACGTACGATCTACAGTTCTCGACCTTAACCACGTAAGAGACAAACATTTTCCTTCCCTTTCAAAAAGATTCATTTCATGCTTTCTGGGACCCTCCACTCACTAGCGATAGGCTCAACACTCCGTTTGACTCCCACCGAATTCTCCTCAAGCATTGCTCTTACCCCGGTTTCTCAGAAAAGCAGAAAAGACAACACAAGTCCTCGAAATAGCAAAATAAGAACTATCGAGTTTCCACATTTTGACTGTCAAATCGATGATGGGTAGAATTGTTTCAAGCTCAAGGACAAGATTAGATGCAGACAATCTAAACTCTACTTAAAGATCATAGTCTCCTGTCTTGATCTTTTTAACAACTTGAAGATGGATGGTAATCTCCGGGATGGTGGTCGGTTGCTCTCAAGCTACAACATTGTCGAGTACGAACAAGCGAAATCTATCATGTCTGTTTTTGAATGTAGGGACTGGCGAAGGAAATCAGTCGATTCTACATTTGAATGCAGGGATTGATGATCGAGTTTTGTATGGGGATCCACCAACCCGGATCCACAGGAGGAGGATCGACATGGTTCAAAAAACGTTTTCTGTCTCTGAAAAGTTTGACCCCACCTATCCTTGTGTTTCTGGAAATCAAGGTAGTCCACTATACCATGCATATTAGCCAAGGAGTGTAGTAGTAGTAGTAGTAGTATATGATGGTGGTTGTGCATCAGTCACACCTACTTGTAAAATGCTGTTGACTGCTATGACATCGTTCTGCTTACTATACCACTTGCAAAACACATTCCTTTGGAATCAATGTAGTGTCACACTTGACCTCTAGTGAGTTTACTAGAATGACATGAGGCTCTGACAAGACTGAATTACTTCTTTCCATACAAGGTGATGAAGTCCCTATGACTTTCGCAAATTGAGTTCTGGTCCCCGCAGTGGATCAACCTCACCCGTTTAAATCCGACCCCGAATATATGGTTATCAACAAGCCTTCATTCACATTGGCTGAATCTCAAAGTCTAAAGAGATTCATTGACATGGACTACTCTTGCCTTCTTATCGTCCTCGTCATCTTTCTCTCTTTGCGGCTGCTTTATTATATCATGCACTGTCTACTATATCTGTTTTTCATTCTATTAAAATTTCAAAAGCTCCAGAAACATAACCCCGACATCTGTACATCGACAGTATGAAGAGTCCATGTCCAGAGTATCTCTAAAGAATCTGGAGCCAGTATGGGTGGGAGTGACCCTTGACTGGAGAGTCAACTACCCAGATTCATTTCATATTAGAAATTCTCCAGGTTATGAATCTGACGAGTTCGCAAATAATAACTCAAAGATGCCCGCAGAAAAAAATAGAACTGAGACTAATTTGTCTTTTTGGATAAATTGCACACGCAAAGTGCTCACTCTCTCATTAAGCACATGTAAAGTTATAAATATGTGCACAATTTGAAATAGACAGAAAACTTTACAGATATGTGCACAGTTTTAAATAGGGAAAAAAACTCATGCATCAACTAGGTTTAATATTGTTGACGCAAAGTCAATAAAATATCATTAGACATTTATGTATTAACTACGATCTATATAATGACTTCGGAAACATATAGCTATCGTCGTGTGACATTAATCACTATTCCAAATGACAATGTCATACATGGAACAATGTAATCTAATAACGAGAATATGGAATTAATACTCCCTCTGTCTTGTTTAGAATCTTTAAGCAAGATTTCGTTTTTATTTGCATTGAAATTATTTTCTTTATATATTACCCTGATTTCTATTCATTTAATGATGCTGATCATAGCTTATACAATTGTGACAAGGATTTCTTAAATTGAGTTTAAAAATGAAATAATCTCGTGTTTACGGTAATGTCTAATCCACTGACATAATTTGATTGCACATGACATTTCAGTTGAAATAACAAAACTCCACTTGTAGTATAAAATATCCTACTTATTCAAAGAAGATCAGTATTAAAGTGAACCTCCTAACCACGATTTGCGCGTTTTGATTTTACGTTCCCGTTCCGTTGACGTAGTGAGAAAGGAACGGAGGTTACCTCGTTCTCGGAAGGAAGTCGTTCGGGGCGATGCTTCCGGTTATGGTACAAGGCAGAACAACAGTAGCTCGGGGTGTGCGCCGCAGAAGCGGACGACCCTCCCGCAAGGGACGGGTCCCGGCTCTGGGGGTCCCGCAGTTTCGGGCCCCAGGGAGAAGGAGTTGACAAAACGCAGCGGCCTATATATGCTCGAGGTGCCCAAATATTTCCTTGGTCGACGAAGAAGAAGCAATCAACACAGCAGGATCGGAGGTTGCACCGTGGCATCGAAGATTTTCTATCGGCTTCTTCTTCGTTTCTCGAATCGATCTCCAGGCCGTAGTTTAAGATGTCTTTCCTCAGTGAGTTGGTTAACATGAAAATCGAGGATGTCACCGGCAGCATCATTGCTGAATATATCTGGTACTGGTCACCTCAGTTCTATTCCATGTCCCTGGGTCTCTTTTGAAATTTGAATTCTCGTGGGCTGACTTCGAGAGATCAGGGAATAACACGTTAGAAATATCTTTCCTGCAGGATCGGTGGATCAGGTACTGATATCCGTAGCAAGGCTCGGGTGAGGTTCCCTTCCTAATTCAGACTCGCCCTGTCGAACTATTTTGTCACGCTCGGCTCACGTTTTCAGAAATTTGAAGTTGGCAGTAGAATTCTGAATGTCTAGTGCTTTTGATGGAAAACTTACGGAGATGTTGGCTACCCTACACGGACGCGGGTTGAATTAATTCGACTCATTAACATATTCTGTTTTCTTTTTCCTCCGGTATGTGTAGACTCTACCTGGACCTGTAAAAAGCGCGGAGGAACTCCCCAAATGGAACTACGATGGATCAAGCACGGGTCAAGCTCCAGGAAAAGATAGCGAAGTTATCTTATAGTAATACTCAGAACTGTTCCATTGATTTCAGGCTCTATTTATTCCTGTAATTTATGCTGTTCGAATTTTGGAATTTTGTTGCTTCAAATTGTTCTTCTGCACTGTCATCTGGTGCTTCTAAGAATTTGTGCGTTTGGTTTCCCAGCCCACAGGCAATTTTCAGGGATCCTTTCCGCAGAGGAAACAACATTCTGGTATATTTTCTGAACGTTGCAGCTTCCTTCTATGATATTTAAGGTATCAGCAATTCTTGTAGTCCATTATAGGCTGGAGATCATGAAATTAATCCCGTAGAAATTACGACGACGATCGTAAAACTGTTAATCATTCTTTATGGTTTACTAAGACATTCAACTGACGTATGCAATATGCTGATTGTAGGTTGTCTGCGACTGTTACACACCACAGGGTGTTCCAATTCCCACCAACAAGCGTGCTGCCGCAGCCGCAATATTCAGCAAGGAGGAAGTGGTCAAGGAAGAGCCCTGGTCAGTACTGCCAATTCATGAACCATTCCATTTGTTCATAACTACAATACCGAGAGAAATTGTTGCTGAATGCTGAGTGCTGATAATGGAAGAGAGACAACAAATATTCTTCTGCTATTTCAGAGATGTTTCTCTCAGTCAGAAGATATACTGTGATGATCAGCGCATGTCGCAGTAGCATTAATTTGATGAGTTCTGGACTTGGACCAGGTATGGACTTGAGCAGGAGTACACTCTGCTCCAGAAGGAAGTGAAGTGGCCGATTGGATGGCCGGTTGGAGGATACCCCGGACCTCAGGTTGGCAATTTCATGATAACCTCATATGTTCTCCATCGTTTCGAGTTTTAAATTTCAAGAGTAAATTTTAGAAAATACAGAGGATTAAATGTATCATGGATGACAATGTTCCTCGCAGGGACCTTATTACTGCGGAACAGGAGCAGACAAAGCCTGGGGACGAGACATCGTCAATGCCCATTACAAAGCTTGTCTCTATGCAGGCATACAGATTGGGGGTATCAACGGAGAGGTTATGCCCGGACAGGTACTTAGTGGTCAACGTAGTCTCTCGACATAGAACTCGGATTTGGGGAGATTTTTGTCAAGCAATTCAAATTAGGACAGCCAACATTTTCAATTTTCTAGCACCGAACTAGTCTGTAGGTTGAGTTCAATGGTTCAAAATGTTTACATGCGACGCAATCCTCCTTGTATTTGCGTTTTACTGCGACACAATAGTTTAAGAATGCAGAAATGTTGAATTTCTCGTCCTCGTTGTGACAGTGGGAGTTCCAAGTAGGTCCCGCCGTCGGAATTGCTGCTGGTGACCAGCTATGGGCCGCTCGATACATTCTTGAGAGAATCACCGAAATTGCGGGAGTCGTCCTTTCCCTTGACCCCAAGCCCATCGAGGTACACAAGAACATTCATCGTCCACTGTGGATTCGTCAAAGAAGTTCACAGTACTGTTTTTCCCCTCCCTCTGTTTTTCAGCTCCTGAACATTTCGGAAGATTGAAATGGCCGTATATATGTAGTGATTGGGACTATCTGTGCTCTGTTGCAGGGAGACTGGAATGGTGCTGGATGTCACACCAATTACAGGTGCGTGTAATCTCATTACATTCAGCCGCACCAGCCTTGCTAGTATTCCATTGCGTATTTGGTCGCGGGTTGGCTTCTTTTCCAAAGCTCTGCACGTGCTTTAATTACTGTTGAGAGAATCAGTGAGATCAGCTCAACAATGCACTGTACAAATATTCAATGACTTTTCTCAGCAGTGTATGAATGTCAGTAAGTCTTGGTATCTACGTGGAAGTTAGAGTTTGCTGATGAAGAAACTGTTGATGATTACAGTACAAAGACCATGAGGGCAGAGGGAGGGTACACCGAGATCAAGAAAGCCATTGAGAAGTTGGGATTAAGACACAAGGAGCACATTGCTGCTTACGGTGAAGGCAACGAGCGCCGTTTGACAGGAAAGCATGAAACGGCCTCCATCAACAATTTCTCATGGGTATGCTCATGTCTTGTCTCCGCTAATCAACTTTGATAGATTGCCTGGTTTCCAGGTTGACCAATAGTCTTTTTGGTTGTTACCTCAAACGTGACCAATTGAGCTCTATATTAAGCAGCAATCTATGTCACTGTCGCGTTAAAAGTCTCTTTTCGTCGGTATCTGTCAATTGGCCGCACCAAAATAGGAGTCAAATGAGCTGAATTGTCGAGATCAAGGCCATCCGCGCTATACACAAGCGAATTTAGCCGAACATAACTCATCAATGTTTCTTGTCACTGTATAGGGAGTGGCTAACCGTGGTGCTTCCGTTCGTGTTGGCCGGGACACCGAGAAGGACGGCAAGGGTAAGAATCTCTGGGATTGTCGCCTATATGTCACCATATTTGTGTGTAGCTTATCAAGCTTGTGGTTGGTTGGTATCTATCTCAACCATGGCAGATACGGTCTTGCTCACCAACATTGGACAAGCTTTACTTCATGGTCAATATTAAAAGAACGGCGGAAGAGCTGATGGCTTACAAAAACATCTGCGTTTGTGCTCAGGTTACTTCGAGGATCGCCGTCCTGCATCAAACATGGATCCCTACATTGTCACATCCATGATCGCAGAAACAACTATTGTGCTGAAGTGAGCTCAAAATGTCCAAATCGAATACCAGTAACCTTGTAGAAAGAAGAAGATATATAGACAGTGGGGAGGAGGACTTCAAGTGGAGGAAGGCAGCAGTAGTGCAGTGTGACACGGCAGATGTGAGGCTTGGAGATCTCATGTCCGTCCTCTCACTCGAGCGAGAGTTTAGCGCTAGCAGCAACCGGAGTGGAGAGAGGCACCGAGATGAGCATTGGCTGTGTGTGATTGGTTTCATTCACGAGCTAATAGGGAATGTCTGGCATGCCCCCCAATCCCGCATTGATCCTCGAGAGTTCAGTAAAGCGGAAGAAATTTTGTCGTTAGATTCAGGTGCCATAGAATTGATAAAGTATTCCAAAGTGGTTGCTTGCAGATGTACAATTTAAAGGGCAGCAGTGTATCGCCGATCCATATAGAAGAATCTGGAAGCTTTCTAGACGTTTCCTCTTGTTAATACTGTACTCGCCGCCATGATTAATAAATGTTTCCTGGATAAAGTTATTACTCCGTCTGCCACTTCGACTTTTGTTCGAAGAAGTTCTTGATCCCTGTCCTTCATTTCCAAATGTTCCGCAATGAGTAAATATCGTCTCCAATGAGTTTTATCTCCACAAATTTCTGGATCCATAAACTTCTGACTCCAGGCTTTAGTCTGCAGCCTAATTCCGGAACCTTTGCATACAATGTCATGAACAGAAGCATGTCAGTTCGATCAAACGGGATACACAAGTTTATTGAGCTTACGGGAAACCTTGTGCGTTTTCTTGAAGTTCATTAAATGCAAGGCTTGTGCGAAAATTTTTGCTTGCTTGGGCCTCCCCTAAACTGGCCAAAGTTCTCCTCCGACTTGCGCTTCCCGTGAATCTACTGAAGCTTGATTTGAGTGCTTGATTTCATTTTGTAATACCAGAAGTCTCATTGATTGCAACATCGTTTCTGTCCATCGTAAGCTTTTGGATTTCTCGAACCAGACAAGGTATATAAGGTGTATTGGCATATCATAACGAACAACGTCCTACATGAGTAAAGTTTTGACTGATGTACTATTGAGTATCAAATTGGCATAGAGATCAACAAGAACATGCGCCGACATACAGTGTTTGACGACGAAACTTAACTACTCAGAAACCGACAGAGTAGTTAACCAAACCTTTTCGCAACCAAAATCGTTACGAGAAACGCTAACTGCACCTTACACAGAATTGAAAAGAGAGTTCCGATCTGGTACCAGTAAACTTTGAAGCAAAATTGGAGATCTTTTGTGACTGCCATTGTTCACATTCAGGTCCATGGAAAACTCACAAGAATATCTCGTCCAGAGTTCTCCTAACTTGTAAACCAGGTTACATCTTGAACAGGTTAGTTATGAATCGGGCGAATCTGGCATGTAACTCCAGATCTTATGCTTGAGGTTATGGGATGAGATTTTTCAATTACAGTAGTAAAAGTGGCAATATTGGATCCGTACTCCCTCCGAGACAGTTTACTGGTACCAGATCGGAACTCTCTTTTATATTCTGTGCAAGGTGCAGTTAGCGTTTCTCGTAACGATTTTGGTTGCGCCTACATCGATCTCTTTATTGTCACGACAATCTTTTAGGAGAAGTTTTACGTGGAAGCCTTGAAACAGAGCTCAATCCTTAGCTTTTATTGGCGGTGGCTATGCGGCGAGTCGAAGGCTTGATGCTTCACCTGGAGTCTTTCACCTGTCATCTCTTGGAATCTCGAGGCACTCAACAAGGCCCTGATCTATATATACATCTCGAAGACAAGCGATTTCGTAGTAGCTATAGCAACTTCTTCAATTCAACGTTTGCAGCCGTCCAGTTATCTTCACGGGAATAAAGGAGAGTTCAGTTTTCAAGAACATAAAATATCCTGCTCCACCGATGACGTGATAAATTCCTTCTACTCCAAACATTGAATTTACAAAATGATATCCAGTCTGTGCACATATGGGTCGGGTTGCATCTCATTTCAACTGCTCTGTCAGAAGCACCGACTCCATCTAACATGTTACTCAATCTTAGGTTCTGGAGACTTCCTATACTCAAAGAAAGTCTTAACTTGGATCGGAACTGCAACAGAGTAAATACAGCTATCTACCAGCGGCCCCACTTGCCTCGGTTTGGCTGGGCTCGGTATCATTTCTCAGGTCTTGTTTTCAATAATTCTCACTTTGCTTCCTCCACTACGCCGCCATTCAGCTTTTGGTTGATGTGAATAGTGCTGCTACAGAAGATTCAATTTGTCTCGATATATTCCAAGAAGAGTGGTAGAAAACCATTACAAGCTCTGAGGAATAATGAGACGAACTATCAGTCAACAGGAGCCGATGGAAGAGCACACCTTCGGGAAAATCGATTGCATGGTGCCGTTTGACCCGTACTTACGCAATAACTGAACGAATCGGTCGTCATCACAGTTGCTCAGTTCTGATGAAACTTCTGATGAGCCCCAAATGAACAAGCAGATGACGGTGCTTTCTAAACAGAGAACCATAGAAAATGTAAGTTGCAGTAAGAAAGTAGGAATGGAAGAACACAGATAGTGTATTGAAATAAATAGTGAGAAGATCTGCAGACCGTAGCATTTCTTGTCTAGTTTCCTCAATCTTATTTTGGCCGCTGGGGATTCATCTCCATTTACCTACTTGACGCATCAGTGGGCATTGCAACGGGTGGTTAGGTGAAGCAGTGTGCGTAGAACCGAGGATAAATTACTTTTCAGGATCGATCGAATTTACATCCTCCAACCTTGACATCTTACTCCCTGTCTACATGCAACATTACTCTGTTTTGGATGAAATTTCATCTTATCACGATCTACACTATCACTTGCTCGATCGAAACTTGAAACTGATGACCGAGAGGAAAGTGGACATGTCTGTGTCAATACGATTTACTATACGGGGAATCGGATCTTCAGATCACGATCCCAACAAAATACAGATGTATTAGTTAGGTGATAGCCCCAAATGGATGAATGGAGGCACGTTCTTGGAAAGTGAATATATAGAAAATAGTGCTACCTAGGTGACCGAATTCTCCTGCAACCTACAGCACCTCTCCCACTTGTTCTCTGACCTGGGTGTAGTCTCCACACATGTTAATCCGTCCAGGAATCCGTACTGTAATACCCAGAGCATTATCCATGCACACATACCCTCCACATGATAATAGATAGACAGCTCTTTCAAAACAATCATAGGGTACGTCAGAGAATGAAGGTGAGGTAAGAATGCTAGATGTGTTTCGTCTAGCATCCTGAGTTTCCAGCTTGATCTTCAGTGTATGTACTGCTCCTCAAAATTACGATCCTTCACCGGCAAAGGGTTGCAATCACTTATATTCTGCCTATCGTCTTTCTATGAATCCTATGCAAAGCCCGACCCCAGGACAGATGCTCCTCTCTGCGGTGTCAGGTGAAGGGCTTCATGCCGTGCTGTCTATATATATATATATAGATTTGAGATTCCTACTGTAATGGAAGAATCTATTCAATTACACCTGGACAGCCTCGATACATAAAGCGCTGAAATCCAATGTTCTGCCCGGAGGGTATGTTTTGGTCAAAACGTCAGTTGAAAAATCCGAAGACCAAAACTTCTTGATCCTCACTGTCTCGAGGCCCTTTCTCCTTAGCAGGCCTGGACTAGGATTATTGAATGTATTTTATTTATTTTAAGCTGAGAGTACCTTAGTCTTGAGTACCCTGGTCACCCTTCCAGTCAAAATCTTTGGCTGCTTTGTCAACCACCGTTGTCGCAATGGCCAATGATGCAGTGCACGCAGGAGAGGGGGCATTTCGAACATTTAAAACCACCCCGGAGCTGCCAGAGTCAAAGAGAAAGTTCCCCACAATATTCCCGCCATCATCTATAGCCACAGCATGGACACCAGCCCATCCAGTTGTTGTGTGTTCCACTTGCAGTTTGGGGCAGTATCTGCATACAATATTCACAAATGATTAATGTCCATTATCAATGGGCATCTCTAGGTGATGGCTTCGTCCCAGAGTTCAGATAACCCGTTTTTCAACTGAAAGTCTTGTACTCGGTGTATTCAAGAACTAAGTTTCAATCAAGTCGTTACGATTCTTACTCAGTTTCTCCCAAAGTTAGTGGTCCTAGGGTTTTATGAAGACCTAAAATCTTCAGGATTCAGATAACTCTCTTTCAGCATCTGAACTCCTTATACTCTATGGATTCAGGAAATAAGTTTCAATCAAGTCAATGCAATTCTCGCTTAGTTGCTCTCAAAGTTAGTGTGGTCCTATTTAGATGTTCATTGGATGACAAAAATCTTCACTAGTGATGGACTAACCTTCGCGCCTCTCCAACAAAAGCTTTGGTGCTGATATCACGCCAAATCTCCTGAAAAACTATTCCGGGGTTTCCAAGAACAAGCTTCCAAAGGCCCTTGTTCAAGCCAAAAGTAATTGCATCCTTAATGTTGAAGTTCACGAACTTGTAGCCTTCCTTTGCCAGAGCTAGCGCTGAATTTGGACCAATCAGCACTCGTCCGTCTACTCTTGGCGTCAAATGAACACCTACCATCGGGAACCTGCATAAGAAGTCACGGAAATCACTTTGGCAGTAGCTTCACGCTCTGATGTAACAGAGTATGATTATTGTTTCAAGTCTCACAAGAGTAGCTGGGATGACCCCAGTCAAGATCTCAGGTCTTCAGTATTGACAGTGGAAAACAGAAACTTACGCTGGATCCGGGACAGGGTATATGTTGCGTTTTATAAGATTACGGTACTCTGGTTTCAGCTCGTGATAAGTTCCCCGGAAAGGAAGAACAGTAGGACCTTTGGCGCCACCTGCCATTTTTCCCACATAATCTGCTTGTAACCCTGCACACGTTATCAACCATCTCGACTTTACAGTCTCTCCTGTTTTATCTTCTATGTCTACACCTTTCGCCTCGTCTGCAGTAACGGCTTTTGCGTTGAATCTGGCACACATGGATATGAGTTTGAGAAACTTCCATAGGCAACCATTCAAATAAAAGACAATGCAGAGGGTAATAATGACTTGCAGAAAGGATGAAGTGGGAAGAGGCAGATAGCAGATATGTTGTGAAACTAAACTTCAAGTCCAATAAGCAGGATTGATTGATTCACTGGAGCTTCTATAAAGTCTAGATGTAAGGACAATGAAGGACTTCTCGGTCCGGTCTTCTTCAGAGCTCACATGATGTACAGTTGTGGTCAAGCTTCTAGATACAAACTGCAAAGCTGTTCCAGGACAAGTAGACAACATGTACAGATAGGATGGATTAAAAACTATTTAGGAACATAATGAGAACATCATCAAATGAAAGCAACTTGCAGAAGATAATAAGAAGCTGAAACTGACCCCGTCCGGATCTGGCCTCTTCCAGAAGCAAGCAAGTCATCTGCATAAGATAGGGCAACTTTTGCATAGTCTGTGATGCCTGTGTTCGGTGAGTGTAAAGCTTGAAGTGCTCGGACGTTGGGCTCCAAATCGAGAATTTTCTTAGGATTGAGCAGCTCCAGGCCTTGGACACCATTGGCGCTTGCCCTTTTATACAAGTCCTCCAATACCGTGAGTTCAGACTCACGTGTTGCCACAATCAGCTTTCCTACCCTTTCATGCGGTAGCTTTTTTCTTTCACAGTATTTATACATTCTCCGAGCTCCATCTACGCATAGTCTTGCCATTTCGCTACCGGGCTGGTAGTAGATTCCTGCATGAATCACTCCACTACACTCTGCTTTGTTACTTGGAGTTCCTGATTGATAACATTATTCGATTAGTGGAAGTTCTGTTGCACCTTTCTGGATCAATTTTGTTACTGAGAGTTGGTGACTAGGCTGGGACAAGCATCACTGCACCATCTTAGCACTTTTTGGCGTCAATGACTAAAGGACATGACAATTCTAGGAAGCACTGTCTCTATACTCATTTCTCACTAAAATTCATCTCATAATTATATCAAATCATTTGGGACTGTCATTCCTATCATGGTACTGTGACCACAAGTACCAGCAGGAGGAGCGAGTAAGCTCCTTACCTATTATGTGATGTTTGATGCTTCACGAGCTTGTTCTCCTTCTCCACAACTATGACTGACAATTTTGGGAATCTCTGCACGATCTCCCGAGCAGTAGCAAGTCCTACAATTCCTCCTCCAATGATCGCAACATCTGCCGTGTTCCCCTTAAATCCCCCTTGAACGTTCCTCGTCTGTTCTGCCGCAGCACTACTCCATCGTCTGCCATCCACGCTCGGAACCACCTCAGCTCTGTTGCGTGCCAGAAAAGGCCAAGAACATGTAGATTTCGCGTCTTGACTACAATCCAAACCCTCAGCAAGGTCATTCGTAAAACCTCTCACTGAATTCAATCTCCTCGCTCCAGCCCTCTCTCCCAGAACGCGTAACACTCGACCTCCTATCTTCCTCTCCATCATCTAAAGATTATCTAATTCTTAACAGAACTCTGCTTGATCTCTCATGCATCTGAATCGCACTTCCAAACTGAAAATTTACATCGCAGGCGAGTAGAAGAGACCAAGGCGCAGCTCGATCTATCAATCAATCAACAAACAACCCAGCTCCACCTCAAGTGAAAAACGGGCGAGAAATGGTTGACAGCAACCTCAAAGTACGCATGCGCTCGAGGAGGCCAGGACACGTAGAAGGCAGGACAAGTGGCAACAGCACAGTTTATAGTCACTCGGTTTGCTCCACTTGTGACGTCATTTTGTGGTTGTGAGTTTTGGGCTTCACCATTGTTTCTCTTCTCGTGTAGATGAGAAGAAGAGCAGCAGTACAGTAATGGAGTTTCTGTTGACAAATAAGCCTTATTGAAGGATAGTTGAGGTGTGCATGACATAGCCCGATTATGGGAATTTGTTAAACGGATTTAGCTCAATCATGATCTTGATGGGTAGCTAGACCACATTGGTGTGAATAACTTTAATTCTTTGTTTCATACTATAACACGTAAGAGAATACGCGATACAGATTGATTAACTGAGAGTGTGAAATATCCAAACCTAGCTTGTGGTATTATGTCTGTTATTCATCCTCTAGTATGTCTGGATGTTGTAAAGAACCAAAGAGATTTTATAGATCTGCCGTACGATCCATTGTTGGTCGTGATCTTTCGAGATATCCCTGAAGTCGTTTTGTCAATGAATTGTCTTGATTACAAGCCTTAGGACTTAAAAATACCTTGGATTGTAGATGTATAACTCGAATACTCAGCTATACCAACAAAACTTCATTTCATATTAGGCATATATAATGCCTATTATATAAGACTAATCAGTATCCAAAGTTCACAACAACTTTGATCAGAAGTATATCTGAAGAAAGTATTTCTTGTGCACATCTGTTTCGTATCATTGACCAGCCAGCTGCAGATCACCTCTCTATTGTAACACCAATACTCCGTCTGTCAACTTCAAGAGTTATATTCAGGTAGCAACCTGCTGCAGATGATGCTGCGATCATGAATTCCCCATCTGTGAAGGACAGTTGCAGTAGGAACAACACTATGCGATCATAGATGATGCTTCCACTCCAAGAATAATATGTGCATGCAATTCAAGTGGGTCTTTTGGAGCACCTGCCGGCACAACTTGTGAAACTTAGGTGCAGTCGACACAAAAATACCCACACGAACTGGTATCAGAGAAGAAATACTGGAAATGAGCGAAACCTTGCAGCTCTCCGTACGTGGATTCCTGAATTCTCACCTGGACCAATATCATCACATGGAGTCAAGGACGCTGCACATGCAATTGCAACTGGAAGAAGCTGCAATCCCAATCGATTGACGTTTCGTTCGAGCAGGATATAACGTAGGCTACTTGTTTAATAATGAAGGATTTTTAGTTCTGGTGAATGACTACTGATGTTGCGGACTTTGATGGGTAATACTGTTCAAGGCAAAATATGAGCGATTCGAATTCAAGGCTTTGTGTGAACTGCAAGATCCTCAAGCAAAATATTACATAATAGAGCTTCAAAGATGTTCATCTTTGAAGCTCTGGATCTCTGATGCGAATTCAAATCTCTCTCAGCTTGTATGGACTGATTATTCTGGGTTTATTAAGTAAATACACAAATGTACATCCGGAAGTACCCGGACGGGGCTGAAATATGTTTTGAATAATAAAAAAATTAATGACAACACTGAAGTCTAGAATGCATCAAGGCACAGAACAATATATCATTAATTTGCCGAGGCTGTGGCAGATACCTGCTTTGACTCCACCGTGTGACTGCAGCGTTAAGTTCCGTCGATGGACCTCAACTGCGATGTGTGGTTGAATCCAGTTCTTCAATCGGTGAGATTCTGGCAAATCCGTCTCGGCGATGACGACGACTGCACTTGGAAATAAGTGAAAGGTCTTCGAACGACCGATGGCAGCTTTGGCAAGTGAAGAAGTCAGCGAGTACAACACATTAAGAGTATTACAGCCCCCGTGATCCACTAAGAAATGGTGTATGTATTCGTGGTAGATCAAATCATTTTTGTTCAGGTATAAGTGGGGGGTCCCATCGGGTTAAATTCATGTATTCCTCATGTGCCGTTGACAGACACAGTTCACCCTCCAAAAGACAGCCGAACAGATATTTCACCATCTTTGCTCTTTGATTCAGCTCGTTAAACATCGTCTGAGATCCAGGAATCTCTCTAATCGGATCGATAACCAGTTTGCGGACCCAGTGGCGAACAATGACATCCACAGTAGCAAATGGGGGATTGAAGAAGTGGGCATCAAGAATCTTGCCATCCAAGGCAAGAGTTCGAGTGGCCAACATGCCGAATGAAGCTCCTAGGGAGTGACCAGTCACAGTCACCTTCTCGGGCGTTTGATCGGCAGCCAATCTATTAAGCAAAGTAATGAGGAGGCTGCTTGACCTCGATTCATGGAGCCGTTTCAGCAAAACTCTTACATCCTTTAATAAGTCATGTAAAGACGTTCGTTTTGTTCCCCGGATAGCAACCACCCACTGTGGAGCCTCGGGTACCTTTCCCGTATGTCGGAAGACACGTATGTACTGCGATCTTTTTCCTTTCTCAGCTCTGTACAACCATGGAATTCCGAGTAAACTAGGTAAGAGAGGATCGAATTAGAGGTCCGCACGCACATCCTATAAACATGCAGGAGAAATTTGACAAAGCGAAAGAATTCAGCCGACAGGATGGACGTGATTCGTGTTTTGTCTGTTCTTCGTTTGTCAAGATAGACTTTATTGGGATAAACTCATACTCCTGATCCTTCCACAGCTGCGATAACCGTTGCGCTTCTTCGCCCGCTTGTACATCGCAGTAACCAATTTGGCGAGTATCACTCGTTTCCTCACCTCATCCATTTTGAACTGAAGGTCAGGACCACTGTCACAGCGGAAACAAGACTGCTCAGAACGTCTATTCCAGACAACTATCACTGTAACATAATAATTATTGGTTCAAATCTCACTACAAGATCTACGCAAATCCTTGGAAGGCGAAAATGTGAAGTTCACAAAGTGGCTATGAGACATTTGATCATTTTGGACTTACCTCTGTACTATAACGTGCCCTTGTTAAATTGCCTCCTGATGAATAAAGTTGTTGGAAAACTAGATTTTCATCTCCCGAAAGCACACCTTTAATTTGTAAGGAGGAGCCCTCTCTTTACATGAACTCCTTTACCATATTAGTAGTAGTTCTGTCCTTCAAGGATTTGAGATTGACATGTACATCTTTCGCATGAGCATGTACACATCAACCTCCACGTACTCTTTTACTTTCTCAGTAATTGTGCTCTTTACATGTTTATAGTATAAGTACCAGTGATCATAATGACTTGTGGAGACTCTACTAAGAGCTGCAGCTAAAGGAGAGCGTCAACGATATTCTAACTGCTACCTAGCCTAGGAATTAGGAGAACGAGGCTCAGATCTGGCCCTCGTAATTCTCACTTTTTACTAACATCCGGGAAGACATTATGCTTATTTTCAGGTGTTGCCGATATGGTTCGAATCTTCGGAGTGAAGTGAAAGAGTCCCTTGAAGAGACAAAAGGAGCCATGTCCGACATACAACGAACCACATCATCAACGGCGGGCAAGCATGAGCTGGTTCTACTCAGCCCTAACATGCCAACTACTCAAACTGGCCACACAGACTCCACAACATACAACAACAGACTGAACCAGAAGTTCTAGATCTTGAATCTACTGCATCTACAGGTTCAATGAAATTAATACCGTGCTTGGTATCAGTCCACCAGTTCACATGTGGCTATCTGTCGAGCTACAGTGCAATTCTCTGGATTTGAGATGACTGCGAACCCTTTTGAAATAAGTTCGAGCGAATTCTGCTCGGCAACTTTGGTCTGCCTCCAGTCTGCCTAGAACGGTTTAAAAGGCAAGAAGTATGAGCGTATTTTCACCAGAGTAGATCTGCAGCTGCACTCTTAAGCCGGTATTTTGCAGCAAGGAAACCATAAATTATTCTTGTCCGTTAAAAATGGGACTTTGACGTTATATTATCCTCTCAGTGGACCAAAATCGTAGATGTAAGGGTAGGTGGCTACTTCAAGATCTTCGGTCACCAAAGTAATGACTCATACGAATCTGGACCGGTCCCAAAATCCATCCAGTAAGACGAATATTGCTATCTAGCGCAAATGTGAATCAAGACAATTTTCTCAAACTGTAAGTCGGATCGGAGCCGGAAAAAGTACAGGAGCCACGTCGCGTAGAGATTTGGCTGCAGACTTACAAAAGACAGGGAAAAACACATGAAAAAAACTTGAAGTTGAGCTTGACACGCCAGCCAAGTAGTTGACCAAGAAATTATTCCAGCCCCCTTAAATCATGGCACTGATGATCATGATAGGCAGTAACTTAAAATTGCCTGGATGATTTTGTTCATCCTCCACATTTGTACGGCTACAAAAATGTCCGAGAAATTTGCAACCTGAAAAATTTCACTTGGACTTGTAACCGGTTGGTACCCTTTTCAGATATCAAAATCAGGTTAATTTTGGCCCGTGCAGCTGCATAGGTTTTAGAATTGGCTGATCTTGCCAACCGCAATCATAGTCAAACCAATTCTACGCACATTTATCAGATAATCCATTCGTGGTTTCCCTTTTTTCATGTGGTTACAAAGAATAGTGACTTAGAATCTGTGTTATATACATGCAGGTAATGTCTTGAACTAACAAATTTAATGGGAACTTATTGTTCACAAATAGGATGCATTACGAATTCGATCACTTGTACCCTACCCTGTCTCACTCGTAAGTTCCGTGAAGGTCTTTTATCAAGTCTCTGTTCCTCCAAAATATTGGTGTACGTTGGCTGGCGTTTGGGTTACCAAAGACTGCAAATTGAAAACTTACCAATGCTTTCCACATCCATGCGTATACATACACCTATATGGCCATGCTTTAACATAATCGCTTCTTTGAAATACAAATACTATATCTTGGCAGATCAATCCTGATCTCATGCAGCCCTGAATCCAAAGCGTAACACCATGTCAACATTTTCAACATGGATGGTAGTAGTGACGTAACTTCAACGTGTAGGAGATGCAGTGATGTCTTACCCAGTTGGTATAGTATTTATTTATCATGTAATACCATCTCCACACCATTTTGTGTCTTCCCCATTCGGACAATGACGAGAGTTGGTGGATTTTTCTTCCATGTATAAGGATACTGTGTTATTTGTGATAATCGAGAATTGATGCAGGGTCTAGAATCAGCTGCACCCAGGATATTAGGAGATTGGATGAAAATTCGACGGTGTGTTACTTCTGCCAGAAAAAGCTATCTGTGCTGGTGCATTGGGGCTTTGTGTATAAATTCGAGCACCTGTTCAGATATTCAGCTAACCCAAATTAAAGTCCCGAGATTAGATAATAATTTTCTATTTGTTATAAGATGTGGTCATCTTCAGACGAATTTCAACAAAGGAGATGGTGCTACGTTTTGGATGCCCGTGCAGTCCGCTTGCATCTACCACTAACGCAATTGGAACCAGCTTTTTGTACGTATTAGTCCATAAGGTCCAGCAGAACTACCTGTCTCCAGGAAGAACTTCAGAAAGCTACTGTCTACGCAGTAGAATGCGGAGCGATGGGAACCTGAAGCAAGCGATAACAGTTGTTGCCCCTTATAATCACGTCTCCCTCCCGTACATGTTCAGTCTTTAAAGTTAAGAAACATCTCAATTCGGGATGCTGATACCTGGATGTTGTTATCTTTTGTGTGATTAATAAGCTGCACTATATCGTTTGAGGAATCATTCTTTCTTGCTCCTGGCTGTTTGTCCTGCAATTTCAATCTTGATGCTCAGTTGTGGTACCTACAGTACACAGCTTTCATGGTAGAATCTAGAGTGGTTTCCTATTTCAGACCAGTTGCCTCTGTTTATTTAGAGTGTGAAGATCAATCTAGAGTACGCACGTACACTATAAACTTTGAGGTTGTTCGAGAGTACTAAAACAACGAACCCCGGATATTTCTCATGTACAGACAGATAGATCATTGACTTAAGCTTAGTAACCACAGGAACAGGCATGGGGTTGATGATGATGATCGTTTATCAGGAATGCATGACGCGCGCCGAAGAGGGAAGTGCGTTGAAAGTAGCATGGACCGGGACCAAACCCCTACTATAGCTTAGGATGTGCTGCAATCGTCTCCCAAGGACTTACTGTGATAGGGGATTAACTCTCAGTTAGAATTTAAGACGTGGACCGATGCTCATAATCTCTTGGGTGGATTACTGAATTTACCCCCAGCGGACACGGAGTGTTTCATGAATTGTTTTGGCTCATCTGAGATACAAGATCTGTTTTCCAGTTTATATAGATCCAAGGTGCAGTAATTCTATTATAGTAAGCGAATGCACCCTTTTCAATGCCTTCTCGGTCCAGTTCCGCTTAGTGTACATATGATGAACACAAAGTTCAGCTATTGGCATGCGTAAATTTAATTTTATGGTCACATTCTTTATTTCATGTGTATAATAAGAGTGCAGGGAAAAGATACGAAATTTCCACGTATCATGTTTGAATCTGAAGAAGACGCGGGACCTTTCCAGGACTCCGGTCCCTACGGATTGCTAGGTGATCATACAAGTTGATGCAACTATCGGGATCACACACTGTGAGGGGAATCTACGACTTCCAACGACTTTTTGGATCATTATTTTAGGGTCATGATGTTCATTAGTGGTCATTCACTAGCGTCGAACTGGATCTTGATGAGATGCTCTGTATTGAAACCTTCTCACAAGTCAAATGTCAATAGTAACGAATTCTGACGGTCGACTACTTATTCCTTTCTGCAATATCTAGATGAAAGTTTAACGCGCTTTAATTTCACAACAGGAGCAGTGCTAGCTAGTGAAATCCCTTACTTTAAGCGCTTAATTGAGAAAGCACTGTTGAAGTACGACCGGGACGGACCAGAACTAATTCCTTGGTTATGGCTCGGCAGATACATATTCGATGGCAATGAACCTGAAGAGCATGTATGGAGCCATACACAAAGATGCCATAGTGTCAGTCGATAGCACCTTAAACGCAGCTTCTGTCAAATGCTGAAGCATGTATATAGCACAAGTGTTTGGGTCTTTCAGCAGATATTGTCTCCTTGTAATGCTATTAGAGCTTTATTTAAGTGAGAGAACAGGTGACCGCCTAGCAAACACGAAGGGTGGGAAGACCCCATCAAGCCTTACAAGGGAGAGGTAAAATGGGGCTAGGCCCCAAAAGAGTAGATATTAGAAATCTGCTCTATTGCACCTAGGATATCCTAGCTACGCAAGTTGTAAGGTCTAAATACTATTGGATACTCTACATGGAGCAATGTATATATGTTATCTAAAGTATGTTACAAAATATGACAATGAGAGTGGTACCCTTGATATCTAATATTATAAGTTCCCTTGTTCTCCTTGATAAATGTGTCAAAAGAAAGTCCATGCTCCATATAACTCCAAGGCTAGAGGAACAAAGAGATGACCTTGTGGTATACCCCCATACTTGGAGACCTTGCGTGCTGTTGCTCCACTCACGGCTGCTCCGCTTGCTAGTCGTGCATCCAAGGGGATGAGTAACTACTCCCTCCAAAATTGCATCACATGTAGGGTATGTAACCACAACATCTGCCACTATCACCTGATAATCTTAGACCAAGTATAGGTATGCTTTGACATGTGTCATCTGCAAAGCATATGAACATATCCATCCAAGCAAGGTATCCACTCTCTCATGTCATAGCAAATACTATATCCTTGATGGCATTATGGGTACCTATCCGCTGTCTTCCAAAAGGACACTATATCATAAGGATTTCTTCTCCATCTTATGTAGAACCACACTCACAAGTGAGTAATGAAGATGCAGACTGGTGGACCAAACCTAGGTGGAAAATCATCATTGTAGAGAAGGTAGTTGGTGTGTCAAATATCCTAATGCATGGTTGAGCCAGGATCCAAGAGCCTGCACCCTTGCCTGAGCAGGAGCAAAGATGTGCTCTAGTGGCTTGAGGAATAGTGAGTCAACTAAGAGAGAATGTAACATATGTTTATATTTTTGCTCCATTAAGGAAGACTGCAAACGTTTGGTCCAATGTGATGGTAGTGAAGCAAAGGATGGAAATCCCTCACATGGAGATAGACCATCTCTTGTCTACCGCAATAACATCTCAAGAGAAAAGGATCCCTCCTCCACCTTGGTCACATATGTCTCCAAAATTGGCCTATCAACAACCAAAGAATGGGAGGAAAGTAGGGGTGCCGAGAGACAACAACTACCCAAAAAAGCTATAGGTAACATCTCCTCTATAGAAAATATGCACAAGACTGGTAGTGATGTACATCTATGTGACAAGTCCCCTTCAACACACTCAAATGTCCCTAGTCCAATGATATCACCAAAGACTTCCTTAATCCTCACATCAATGTAATACCAAGAGCTAGCCATATGATCTAGATGTGAAATTTGGTTTGGTAACATCTAGAATGATGTTATACATGATGGTCAAAATAGATAAGATAGAAGTATCACCAAAAAAGTACTACTAATAGGGCAAAAACCAAAATAGACTTGAGAACCTTAGAACCAGTAGCTAGACATATGATTTAAAGGTGAGAATTGGTTTGGTAACATCTGGAAGGATGTTACACATGATGGAATAAACAGATCAGAAAGAGGTATCACCAAAAGGGGACTTCTACTAATAGAGTAGGAACCGAAATATGCCTGAAATCTTTGAAGGCAATTTTGGAAGCCTAAACAGATGAATTAGGCCTCGAAAATGTGCAGATTCCCCCCCAATGGAGGAAAGGCTGGCCTTCCCTCCTCCTTGCTTTGTCTCATTGAGAGCTTTCCAATGGTACCTTACTCATGTGATTCTGAGATTCCTACACGAATATTCCCTAAAAGATTCCCTCCGGTCAAAGCTTGTTTGACCAACCAGATAGTACCTAGACCAGACATGTCACCCATCCAAGTAAGTAATCCAAGGGTGGAGCTTGCTGACATGTCACCTATCTGTGTCCCTAATCCTAGGGTGGAGCTTCCTTGGAGGAGATCCTCTTTGTCTATATAATAAAGAGAAGGTGCTCCCTTGGGGCATTGATTGTTTGAGTGTGCAATCTGTGTTTTCTCTCTTCTCTTGTCCTCGGAGTATTACAATCACCCCTATTGGTCAAACTTGTTGTTTGTTTGCCATGATCACCACCAATGTTGAAGGTCTAGAGTGTATCATACCCAACTTCTTCATCAATCTCTTTGACATGGCATTCATTACAGATCCTCCATCAACAAAGTGCATCCTTGATGTTATGACCATTCACTTTTGTATCAAACTTGGAGGCATATTCAGAAGCCTTCCATGGTGCTGGTTTGGCATCCACCACTCCCATTGATATTGGAGCTTTCTCTTTTGCTTTCTTCTTCTTCTTGCTCCTTGTAGAACTCAAACTACCTCTAAGCTTCTTTCTCAAGTTAGGATTCAAAGCAATCAGTTGGCCCATTGTGGTGTTAGCCTTATGACTACAAACATCCTCCAATACATTGTAGTTATATTGTTGCTTTGAGATCAAGAAATTCTCTATTTCCAACTTCTTCCTTGGAGTCTTTGTTATTGATGGTGTTGAGGTGCTAGTGCGGTGCTCCTAGTAAGCATAGGAGTATCCTTGCTAGGAGTAAATCTTTGAGAATAGTGTACATTCTCTACAAAATGAGCTCTTCTTCTCTTGTGCCAAAGATCAAAATTAAGACTTTTGCACTCCTTCTCATACTTGCTCTCAACCACATCTATAAATGCTATCCCCTTACCTTTTTTGGATTAGGAGCCACTTGGATTTCATTACCTCTCTCTTTCCCTCTATTGGCTCTCTCATAACTCCTTTCTCCATAGTAAGTGGAATTTTGGCAATTCCTTTGGATGTGACCTCTTCCTCCACAACCAAAAAAATTTGTATCATTGAAATTTTTGGCTGATTGGCCTTCTCTATATGGATAGTTTCTATAACTCTTAGGCACTCTCCTCACAATCTAATCTACATTGATGTTAAGATCTGTAATTTGTTTGTGATAGTTTGAAGTGGATGTTTTGGAAGAGGTGCAAGAACCAAAGCAACTACTACTTGTGGTGCAATCCTTACAACCAAAGTATTAAATGTTCCACCATACTTAGCCTTGAGGAGGATGCACAACCTACTTCACCACCAAATCACTCTCATCTCCTTCCAAACTCTCCTCCATACGTATTGCAATTTTGATAGCTTCAACCTTGGAAGAAGGTTTCTCATATCTCACCTTGCTTCTAATCTGTGGTCTCAACCCTCCCACAAAATTCTTAGTGAGCATGGCTCCTATGCCAACCATAGTGGTCTCCACATCATCCTCACTCTTCCTCAACACTATGAGAAACTTGGACTCTAACTTCTGGACTACATAGACTCTTACTTTCTCTCCATCTCCTTGCTTAAGGAAGGTAATTTCACTCATAATCTCTCAAAACTCTCATCTAGAAGAAAATATTCAATGAGAGCTATAGTCAAACTCTCCCAATATTGTTTCTACCCATCTTTCCTTTTTTTTTGGTGTTCTGACTCATTCTATGTAAGGGTTGTACCCTCAAAGAAATCTGGTAATAATAAGGTCTACTCATTTTTCCTCCTCTCATTGTTTCCTATCCAAGCTCTCTTGAAGTATCTCACAAAGGCTTCCATATCTTCTCCATCTTTGCCAAGGAAAACTGAAATTTTCCTCATCTTAGCCCCTCACTATCTTTATCTTTTCTCTCAAATTATTTTATTTTTCTCTCACTCTATAACTAATAGAGTATATACATGACTAATAACATTTAAACCACCCTTGGGAACCCAAAATATTTAGGTTACTCCAAGATTTCTATAGCAAGATCAAATCCTAGATGCATATTAATCAAACCTTCATGAATAGTTTATCCATAAGTTGAAAGATTATCTCCATCACTATTATTGAGAACTAGTTGATGAAGGTGATAGTTTCTCTATAGATATACTAAGACTCTCTCCCTAATCTTTCACCAAAGTCTCCAAAAGTGCTATAACTTCACTACACTCTTATCATTTTGGAATTCCTTCTACGCCACAAACCTCACACAAATCCTTGGTCTTAGATCTCCTCCATCCTAATCTTGGTGAGGAAGGTCTTAATATACAATGTCCTTTCTCTCAATGTCTTTCTCTAAAATGTCAGTGGACATGAACTTGCCTTATATCTCTTCTCTTTACATAAAAAGTACTTAGAATCACTCTTTCCTCCAAGTAATGTATATTTTTGGATCCTCTCAACACTCTCTTCAAATTCTATTCTAACCTCTCTTTTCCCCAAATCAACCCTTAAAATAACCTCAAACCTTTGGGGAACCTTGCATAGCCTCAACTTCAACTCTTTGTGATCCTCCATGCTCTCAAGATGAATCTAAACAATTAAACATACTTTTGGTTGTTCTCACGCTCCTCATGCATGAGATCTCAACTCTCTAGAATTGACTCCTCCTCATAATATCACTAAATTATTTGAATTGGTATGTCATAATCATTTGAAATTTTACACATTTTCTTAAAATCCTAGGGTTTTCTCCCTTGAAAATTTTAAGATCTTTTCATTGAGCCATTTGGCCTAGAAATTGTTCTATACATATTTCAGATTTGGTCCAAAAACCATCCCCTCACTTTAAAAACTCATAATTTCCTGCACACAAACAACCTCTCCTTAATTCTTAAGTCAAAAGATAGGATGATATGCACTTAATTTTCTTGGAAACTTTCAAAACAATCCAATGGAAACTGATGAAATGAAAAAATCTGTATAAAATTCTAGAGAACATGCAATTTGTGGGAACAATTCACCCTACCAGCTTCCAAAAATTATAGCTCAATGCGTGTAGCAGCTGTCGTGCGTATATACATCGCTACACAACATACATCGCTGTCAACATCATACACTATAAAATCACAACTCACACATAAGTCATACATAGACTCTAAAGTGCCACAATAATCAGATTGCTTAACACTCTCAACTCAACTCAACTCAGATCAGTACTTGATCTGTCACTCTATAAATTGCCAACAACTGGGCACTGATTACAGTCAAGCCACACCCACTCAAGCATAGAGAATCCAGGTGACGCTCGCCGGCCTCTGTCCACCATAGCCAGGAACTCAAAGGCTCAACATCAGAGAAGTGAGCTCTCTGGAGCTCACTTTGAAACTATACCTCCCTGGACTCGAGCTAGCCCTGAAACCCTAACGGTCCCTCTGACGGCACACTCGACGGTGCAAACGGTGCAAAGTGACGGTGGGCTCCACCGTGAAGTCAAAACCCCGAACACGAAATCTAACCGTCGGAAAGTAGTCCCTAAGAAACTGCTAGAATAACTCTAACTACCATCACTGGAACTCCAGTGTCCGAGCATCTAGATGCGGAACTACAAATGGCGTGATAGCTGTCGTGCGTATATACATCGCTACACAACATACATCGCTGTCAACATCATACACTATAAAATCACAACTCACACATAAGTCATACATAGACTCTAAAGTGCCACAATCGCCCCCCTAGCTGGCGGTTAGGTCCCTCTAACTCCAGATAGCCATCTACTCTAAGTATATGGTATACCCTCTAATGGGCAAAGATCAGGAGGCCGGGTGCTATGGAGCCCCATCGTTAGTCGCCTGTTTGCAATCTATACCATATAAAGAATGAACTAGCTATAGGTCAAGTACATCTAGGACATAACCACTATCCCTGAGGAACCACCGTGAGGGGAGGAGTCATACATGCCATATGCCATCCTCTCGAACAGCTATCACACACTAACATAGTAGCAGCTCCACCAGAAGAGCCACATAACATACACCTCAAGCCTGCACGTACAAGTGCCAAGCTTGGGTCCATAGTACCATCAATGTTTGGAAGGTGGCATGGCGCACAATTGTGCACATGATCCTTCCAAACAACACCATCACGTCCTTCTAACACAAGGACTCCAGATGGCAAAACCTCGCGCACTCTCAAGATAGTGTGGCCTGTAGAAACATCAAGTGTCGTCGGTGCTGTCTGCTGTAGATATACATAGTCGCCTGGATGAAATCGATGGATCGAGGGTCTATAACCTCCTCCTCGAATGGTAGCATAGCGTAAAGTATCTCTATGCTGAGCAATCGCCAAGTTCTCAAAGGCCATCGGCATCACTCTCCGAAAGATCTCTGCCCGTTGAGAACATGCGCTCATCCATACATCGGGGTCATCTAAGTCCAAAACTACAGTAGCATCTCGACGAATGGCTGCAGGTAAATCTGGATCTCGTCCATAGAGTAGAAAGTATGGAGAGAAGGATGCTAAGGAGGCTTGCCGGCTGAACCGATAGCCCATGGCCAACCAAGGTAACTGGAGATCCCAATCTCCCAAGTGGCCTCTCTGCAAACCATACTTTCGCAATCCTCTCTTCACCGTCTGAACCACTCTCTCTGCTAAGCCATTTGCCTCAGGGTGATCTCGGGATGTAGTACGATGATCAATCAAAGCCTTGTCACACAAGACCTGAAACTCTCCCAAGAACTCTGTACCCTGATCAGTCAAAACCTCAGCTGGTGCACCAAAATGATTAAGAACTCGATCCAGGAACGAGTAAGCTGTCCCTTCACTAGACTTGTCAGGAAGTGCCACCAACTCAATCCACTTGGAGAAGTGCTCCACCATCACCAAAACATACCGATGATGTCTCACAGTCAGCGGTGAAGGTCTGGCGAAGTCCAAACTCCAACGGTAACCCAATCCCATGATAGGTAATGGGTGTAACTGTGGCGTAGGAGCATTGAATGATGCTCTAACTCGGTCACAAACCACACATCTGGCAACAAACTGCTGTACCTCAGTCTGCATACCGCGCCACCAATAATGACTCTAGAGTAAGCTATATGTACGCTTTACTCCAAAATGTCCTAGCTCCTCATGAGCATGACGGACCAACTGTGGTCTCTGTGATAGAAGTGGTACTACTCGCACTCTACCATCCTCCCATACATGCAAAAGGTGTCTACCCTCCAATCTGAACCGTCTGGCTTGCTGAAGAACACGGTCTCTCTCCTTGGCCCCAACTGTACCACCCACAACACCAGTGCAAAGATAGTCCATCACTAAGACATCATCATGAATGTCTCGTTGAACTGTACCAATATCTTCACTCTCTGGATCTGTGACCTCAATAACTCCTCCTGTATGCGCTGAGAGAGATACCACCAAAGTCTCTGCAAATATACACAGAAAGGCCGATGCATGCCAACCTGGCACCATCTCCTCATCTGTCTCACCATGCCAACGTGCTCCGGTCTGATCCTGCTGGCTGGGATGGGACATGGGTTTCTACTCAACCCATCTGCATCACGGTTCACCACTCCAGGTCTGTGAACAACCGTGAAATCATACTCCTGTAAAATCAGAGCCCATCGTGCAAGCTTCCCTTAAAGCTTGTCGGACTCCATCAACCACTTCAGCGGCTGATGATCAGTGATGAGAGTGAAGGGGTTACCAAACAGGTAACATCAGAAATGTGCTACTGCCCAAACTGCTGCCAAGCACTCTCCCTCATATGAACTATACTTCACCTCCGCTGAATTGTTGGAGCGACTAGCATAGGCCACCACAAACTCCTTCTCCTCATCATCATGCTGGGTGAGCACCGCTCCAAGCCCCAACATACTCCAATCAATGTGAACCTGAAATGGTCGTCCCCTAATTGGTCTCCTCAAAATAGGAGCAGATGTCAACCTCTCCTTGAGCTCTACAAAAGCTCTCTCCTGCTCATCTCCCCAACACCACTCCTGTGTAAGCTTGGTCAGCTTCGTCAAGGCCTTGGCAATGGCACTAAATCCTCTAACATAGCGGCGATAGAAGTTCGCCAACCCAAGGAATGCTCGCACTCTGCTCACATCCGTAGGCCGAGGAATACGTGCAATAGCCTCCACCTTGGTCTGCTGGACACCAAGTCCTCCGGGGTAGATAGTGTGACCCAAATACTCAACCTGCTCGTGGAAGAACCTACACTTCCCAGGATGTAGTTTGAGTCCATGAGATCTCAACCTCTCAAACACCTCCAACAACTGTCTCTCATGCTCCTCCACAGTAGTGCTATAAACCAAAATGTCATCAATATAGCACCGAGCAAAATCCAATCCAGCTAAGATCCTATCCATGACCCTCTGGAACTCAGCAGGAGCGTTCTTCAACCCAAATGGTAAGAACCTCCACTGATATAACCCATCCTTGCCGTGAGGATCAATAGCCCAAAATGCTGTCTTGGACTTATCCTCCTCCCTGATTGGCAACTGATGATATCTTGCTTGAAGATCCAAAGTACTGAAGACCTTTGCATGCCCAATCGCATCAAAAATCTCCTCCGGTGTAGGCATGGCATACCGATCAGCCCTAGTCTGTTGGTTGATAGGATGGTAATCTCCACACATCCGCCTATCTGTATAGTTGCCATGCATATCCTTCTTGGCTGGCATCACTGTCGCTGATGCATACTCTCCATGTGAAATCTCCACCAAACCAGCCTCAAAAAGGTCACTACTCCGGCTCTGAATCAATGTCCTCTCCATATCACTATATCGATAAGGACGTCGGAAAACAGGTGTGTCGCTAGTCAGCTCAATCCGTATACCAAGTCCCTTCAGAGCACCCAAATCCTTCATACTGAAGGCAAAACAACTCGTGTGACTCCTCAAGAACCTCCAAACCCTCCGTCTTTCCTCTCCAGTAAGCTTGGGTCCAAGATCTGGCTCCCAAGTATCCTCTGTAACTATAGTAGGAGTGGAAGACGTACTGACTGGCTGCTACACTGGGCCCTTGGGAGCAATGGTGTCATGCTCCCGACCACTAGAGGTCCCAACCTCTGTGTGAAAAACTCCCTCCACTCTGGCTGCAAGCTCCATACGTCCTCTGGTTGCATCCCATGTGGACCAAGGGTGTAATCCAAGTAGCCCACGCTCACCTGGATGGACTCCAAGTAGACCACTCTCCCTAGTAGCTACTAGATGTGTCCCAAGAATACCATGTCCACTCGGTCCATCGCCCCCAGCATGTGCCTGAATCGTCTCGATAGGCACAGGGCTCACAAGTGTCCGAGTGGTGATGCCTATCAAGCACATCCTACGCTGCTCTGCCAAACCAAGGCTCACAATCCAGGTCAAACAGTTCAGGTCCATAGCCTGACCTAACACCTGACGCCTGGATGCCTCTGACACTGCTGGAACAGCGGTAATACCGGTGCGAAAACCCATCGCCCGCTCTCTCTCATCAGCATTGGGCTCCACCAACTGCTGTAACTGTGAGTCCCAAACAAGTCAAGGTCCTCCCTCTCGAAAAGCATGAGAGCTTGGGAAACTCATGAGTGTGGGAAATGCAGCTCTAGGCTGTCCAACTAGGTTCACCACTGCCATAGGTGACCTATCAGCCACTACCACTGTCTAAGACTGACGCCCAACATCCAAGATATCATCAACAAGGATGTGGTCAAGTCGCTGAATCCCATCATAACTACGCTGTAGAACCTCTCTGGGTGAAAGGTTCGTCCACCAAAGACGAAGACGATGAGCCCGTGATCCCACTCTGGCTGCATCTAACAATACAGCAGGTCCCATCCAAGAATGGACCTGATGTGTACTCGCCACCACTCTAGTGCAAGAATCACCCATCAAAGGAACGTTCTCCAAAAGGTAAGCTGGAGAAACAGACTGATGAACCTGGAGATGTCGTAATATCTGTAACATCTCCCAAAACACACCAGAACGAGGATCCTGAAGACCCAAACCACGGCCCGCACGTGTATGTCCCTGACATGGCCATCCAGAAATCACCAAGTGAACAGGCCCATGTCTCTCTAGGTCATGCGCCCCCAGTAAGGAAATGTCTTCTGGTAAGGCCTTCTGGTAACCTCTGACTGCTGACATCGGTAATAACTCTGGATACCGATAGGCCAAGTGTGCCACATGATGTAGAGAGACTCGCCTAGCAGTCTCATCTCTCTCTACATACAAGTACCTCTGTACTCGGATACCCGCCTGTAACACCGCAGCTAGTCCGGTGTTGATCCCACCAAACAACTCCAATAGACATATCCCCTCTACTGGATACTGCCAAGCAATGAGTGTGGTATCCAGAGGTGTCAAAGCAATCGCCTCTGGAGGCTCATCCTCACACTCATCCCCTGATGGTACGAAGGCTCCACTCCAAGCCTGCTGCACCAACTGATCTGCATGCTGTTGCAATGCCTCCTCTGAACTCCACAATGGAACATCCAAGGTGGATGGAACAATCCCACTCGTACTCCATAGCCGAGTGATCTCCTCTGGTACTGGAGTATCCTCTGCATGGGCGTTCCTCTCCAACAAGTCACCAGGCCAAGTAACTGCACCGCTGAAAGCCAAAACTGATGCTGCCATGGTCCCGGACTGTGAGCCGGCCTGTCTCTCACTCAGGATGAACCTCTGATGGCTATTATGGTAGCGCACCATGGACTAAGAAGGCAAGGAACCCCAACTCCATCATACTCCTCCAAGGCTAACACTCCAAGACTCAAGACATTGCTCACTAGAGAACTCAATGAGAGAGAGATAGTTGCAAATGAAAGGATGATGAGTACCTCCTCACTCCTTGTTTATATACTTGTGAAATAGTTACGTACCAAAGTTACTAATTACCGTAGTAACTCAAGTTACTAGACTAAAAGTCAAGTAAAGTCAAAAAGTAGAAAGGAATATCCATTCACATGGGCATATTCCCCTTATCTTGACCCAACCACTAAAGCAAGGATTCCTTCACATGGGCTATCCTTGGACTAAAGAAGAATCCAAAACAAAAAGGCTTGCGGGCCCAAGAGTTCTCAACTCTTTCCCCAAAGCCAAACACCTAGGAATAATACCAAGTCAACACACTAAAATCCAAAATAGTGGTGCTCATCTTTTCTACTTCCTCTAAAGTAAGGTCCCATCTATCTTAGCTATGACTAACTTTAGCTAACCATGACTAATATAGAACCATCCTTTATCTCTATATAAATAATATCTCTTAAGTACTTGTAATACCAAGCTAAATATCACAATACCACACACATGCACAAATGGGTGTTACATTTACCCCCGGACTAAGTTTTCACTTTGTCCTCAAAGTGAAGGTCTCTCTACCTTCTATGGTACATCTTCAACTTATCATGGTTAATCCTATCAAAGTGTCTTCCTCCCAACTCCTTGAGATCATAGGTGTAATTGCCCCACACCTTCTCTACTATGAAAGGTCCAAAGTACTTAGGCAAAAACTTCTTTTGCACTCTCTTGAATCGAATGGAATCAAACAACATTACCCAATCACCTTCTTTGAAAGGCTCCACCTTCTTCTTGCCTTGCCTCTTGTCATAGCTCTCCTTTTGTTTCCTTTGGGCTTGCTCCACTCGAACCATAGCAACTGCTCTTGCCTCTTCCAACTCCATGAGTTGATCCTTCCTTGACTTCCCTGCATCACTTCCTTGTGCTTTCTTCAATCTCCTATGAATGCTTTGGAAGGTAGGAAGATCAAAGTGAATAGGTAAGGTAGACTCAATACCATACACCAATTGGAATGGAGAATATCCAGTGGAAGTCTTCATGGTTGTCCTATACTCCCACAAAACTGCATGAATCCTCTTGTCCCAATGATGTTTAGCCCCCTCCATTTCTGCATCTTTGGCCAACATCATGCACAAGGTCTGATTGGTTCTCTCTGCCAAGCCATTGGAATTTGGCTTATAGGATGTAGTTACTCTATGTGTGATAGAGAAATGTCGTAGCATGGCTGTAGTAATGCTTCCTGTAAACTCTCTTCCTCTATCAGAAACCAACTCCAAAGGGCATCCAAACCTAGTGATAATGCGTTCATAAAGAAATCTACCCACTTCATCTTCATTCTTGTCCCTCAATGGTCTAGCCTCAACCCACTTGGTAAGGTAATCAGTAACTACCACAATGTACCGATTGTTCCTTGGGGTTCTATTGAGAGGTCCTACAAAATCAATTCCCCACTTCTCAAAAGGTCCTAGCAATGGAATTGATCTAAGTGGTGGAGTGGATGTAGACTTTCTAGCAAAAGCTTGACAAACATGACAAGTTTTGCAATAATCAAGACAATCCTTGAAAATCCCTCTCCAATGGTAACCTGCATCTAGAATCTTGAAAGCAGTCACCTTTCCTGCAAAGTGTCCTCCACATACTAAACCTTCATGAAACTCCTTTATGAGTAGGATAGACTCTTCCTTACCCACTGCTCTTCGAAGTAGACCATCTGCTCCTTGGTGAAAAAGAATATCCTCCACCATTGTGTAAGGTCTAGATCTTGCTGCAAGGGCCTTCCTCTCCCTAGCATGCATCCCTTCTGGATAGTTACCTCTTGTCACAAAATCCACAATCTCCTTGTACTCCATTGGAATCTCTTGAGTGACTGAGATTGTCATGAGCTCCTCATCCGAGAAGGAATCATCTACTGGCTCATCTCCATCATGATCATAGGCTCTAGATAACAAATCAGCATTTGCATGTTTCTTTCCTGGCCTATCCTCAATTGTGTAGTCATACTCAGACAAGAGTATCATCCACCTTGCTAGTCTCCCTTCAACATTAGGCTTGTTGAAGATGTACTTCAAAGCCTTGTGATCCGTGACAATTGTGGCTTTCCCTCCAATCAAGTAGTGTCTAAACTTCTTGAGACCAAAGATCACTGCCAACCCTTCTCTCTCTGTGACAGAGTAGTTCTTCTCTGCTGAAACCATCTGCCTACTAGCATAAGCTATTGGATGATCATGCCCATCTTGGTCTAATTGACTAAGAGTGCATCCTATAGCTACATTAGAAGCATCAGTGTAGAGGATGAAAGGCTTACTCCAATCAGGTTTAGCAAGAATTGGAGCTACAACAAGGGATTGCTTGAGCTCCTCAAAAGCTTTGAGAGCCTCCTTGTCTTCCAAAATCACCATGTAATCTACACCCTTCTTCATGTAGATGGTCAATGCATAAGCCTTGTTGGAAAATGAGAAGATGAACCTCCTATAGTACCCAACCATTCCCAAGAATTGGCGTAACTTTGTCAAGCTTGAAGGGAATGGAAGGTCTGAGATTTTCCTCACCTTCTCAGGATCAACTGCTATTCCATCCTTGGAGATGATGTGCCCCAAAAGTAGACCTTCTTCACATCCAAAAATGCACTTCTCTGGGTTGAGTGATGCATTTGCCTCATCCAAGCGTTGCAAGACTTTGATTAGGTGCTCAAAGTGCTCCTCCTTGCTCCCATAGACACAAAAGTCATCAATGAAATCTCTCACAAATTTCCCAATGAAAGGTTCAAATACCTTGTTCATGAACCATTGGAATGTGGCTGGAGCATTGCAAAGCCCAAAAGGCATGACCTTGAAAGCGTAAGTTCCCCAAGGTGTGGTGAATGTGGTGAGTTGTTGATGCTCTGGTGCAATCTTTATTTGGTTATATCCACTATAACCATCTCCAAAACTGTACCTCTCATGACCTGCAACCTCCTCCAAGATCTCATCAATGAATGGCAATGGGTAGTAGTCCTTCTTGGTAACAGCATTAAGCTTCTTGTAATCCACACATACCCAAAGCTTGCCATTCTTTTTCTTCACAATGACAATTGGAGACACCCATTCTGAATTCTCCACCTCAAAGATAAATCCAGCCTCCTTGAGCTTATCAATCTCCTCCTTCACAACCAAAGATATTGGTGGGCTAATGCGACGTTGCTTTTGGCGGATTGGTCTTGCATGTGACTCCACCTCTATCTTGTGCTCCTCCAAGGTGACTTCCTTCAAATCCTTGTAACTAAAAGCAAACACATGGATGAACTTGCGGAAAATCTCCTCAAATCTCACCTTCTCCTCCTTGGTAACATTTGGGCCATACTTGAGGGTAGATAACCTTCTCTCTACCTCCTCAAGTGTCAATGGTGATTTATCTGGGTCCTTCAAAACCTCTGGCTTAGGTGCAAAATCCATAGCACACAAGGGATACACATCTGAATCAGATTCAGATTCATCTTCCTCCGTGGAAGTCTCCTCTTCCATGCTTGTGTCCACACCTGAAGCTCCTTCTTCAGAATCTGATTCCCAATAATTAGAAGATGGGGTATCTGAATGTGAAGTGTTGGTGGTGTTAGTCACAAGAACAGTGACTCTATGGTTTGATGGCCCAATCCTCAAGTACCCTTTGTGCCATCGATCAGTTGTGCGTGCTGCTCTCAACCATGGCCTCCCAAGAAGTAAGTCATAGCTTGAATCCTTCAAGACTTGGAAAGTCATGAGATTTTGAACTCCCATAACTGAAACTACCACCTTATCCATCACCCCTACTGGTCGAACTTGTTGCTTGTTTGCCATGCTCACCACAAATGTTGAAGGTCTTGAGGGTATCATACCCAACTTCTTCATCAACCTTTCTGACATGGCATTCACTGCTGATCCTCCATCAACCAATGCATCCTTGATGTTGTGACCATTCACTCTCACATCAATCTTGGAGGCATATTCACAAGCCTCCCATGGTGCTGGCTTGGCATCCACCACCCCCATTGATACTGGAACTTTTGCCTTCTTCTTCTTTTTGCTCCTTGTAGAACTCAAACCACCTCTAAGCTCCTTTCTCAAGGTAGGGTTCAAAGCAATTAATTGGCCCACTGTGATGTTAGCCTTGTGACTACCAACATCCTCCAACACATTGTAGTTCCATTGTTGCTTTGAGATCAAGAAGTCCTCCATCCCCAACTTCTTCCTTGGAGTCTTTGTTGTTGATGGTGTTGAGGTGCGAGTGCTCCTAGTAGACATAGGAGTATCCTTGCT
This sequence comes from Lunularia cruciata, assembly GCA_948567375.1. Taxonomy (NCBI): domain Eukaryota; kingdom Viridiplantae; phylum Streptophyta; class Marchantiopsida; order Lunulariales; family Lunulariaceae; genus Lunularia; species Lunularia cruciata. The sequence continues at coordinate 61,332,091 of OX419756.1, read as the reverse complement.
TGAAGTAAATCCTTGAGAAGAGTGAACATCCTCTGCAAAACGAGCTCTCTTCTTCTCTTGTGCCAAAAGCTCCAAATTAAGACCCTTGGAGTTTGAGCACTCTCCCTTCTCATACTTGCTCTCAACCACATCTATGGATGCTATCCCCTTACCTTTGTTGGGATTAGGAGCCACTTGGGTTTCACTACCTCCCTCTTTCCCTCTATTGGCTCCCTCATAACCCCTTCCTCCATGGTAAGTGGAATTTGGGCAATTCCTTTGGATATGGCCTCTTCCTCCACAACCAAAACAATTTCTATCATTGAAATTGTTGGCTGGTTGGCCTCCTCTATATGGATAGTTTCCATAACTCCTAGGTCCTCTCCCTACATTCTGATCCACCTCTCTCTTCTCCCATAGTTGCACCACATTGATCTTGAGATCCGCAAGTTGTTCTGTGATGGTTTGGAGTGGATCTTTTGGTGGAGGTGCAAGAATTGGAGCAACTACTACTTGTGGTGCAACCCTTGTCACCAAAGTATCAGAAGTTCCACCATACTTGTAGCCTTGAGGAGGATGCACAACCTCCTTCACCACCAAATCACTCTCATCCCCTTCCAAACTCTCCTCCATACGAATTGCGATCTTGATAGCTTCAACCTTGGAAGAAGGTTTCTCATATCTCACCTTGCTTCTAATTTGTGGTCTCAATCCTCCCACAAAATTCTTGGTGAGCATGGCCCCTATGCCAATCATTGTTGTCTCCACATCATCCCCACCCTTCCTCAACACTATGCAAAATCTGGACTCCAACTTTTCCACTCTTTCCACATAGACCCTCACTTTCTCTCCATCTCCTTGCTTGAGAAATGTAACCTCACTCATCAATCTCTCATAACTCTCATCAGGAAGAAAGTTCTCAATGAGTGCTGAAGTCAAAGTCTCCCAAGACTCCTCTTCCCCCTCTCTCCTCTCTCTCTTTTGGTATTCTGACTCATACCATGTAAGTGCTGCATCCTCAAAGAAATCTGGTAATAATGAGGCCCACTCATTCTTCCTCCTCTCATTGTTTCCTATGCAAGCTCTCTTGAAGTCTCTCACAAAGGCCTCCACATCTTCTCCATCCTTGCCAAAGAAAACCGGAAGTTTCCCCATCTTAACCCCTCACTATCTTTCTTTTCTCTTAATTTTTTTTTTCTCTTTTCTTTTCTCTCACTCTATTACTAATAGAGTATATACATGACTAACACCATCTGAGAATAATCCACTCTAGGGAACACAAAAGGTTCAGGTTGCTCCAAGATTTCTATAGCAACATCAAATCCTAGAGTGCATATTAATCTAACTCTCATGGATAGTTTATCCATAAGTTGAAAGATTATCTCCATCACTAATCTTGAGAACTAGCTGATGAAGGTGGTAGTATTTCTGTAGCTGTACTAAGACTCTCTCCAAGATCCTTCACCAAAGTTTCCAAAAGTGCTTTTACTCCACTACACTCATGTCCTTTTGGAAGTCCTTCAACTCCACAAACCTCACACAACTCCTTGGTCTTAGATCTTCTCCCTCCCAATCTTGGTGAAGAAGGTCCAACATGCAAACCCAAGTCAAGTAAGCCTCTCCTTTCCCTCAATCTCTTGCTCTCAAAGGTTAATGGACATGAACTTGCCTTATGTCCCTTCTCTCCACATAGAAAGCACTTAGACTCACTCTTTCCTCCAAGTGGTGTAGGTTTTTGGATCCTCTCAACACTCTCTTCAAATTCTATTGTAAACTCTCTTTTCCTCAAATCCACCCCTACAATCACCTCAAACCCTTTGGGAACCTTGCATAATCTCAATTTCCACTCTTGATGACCCTCCATGTTCCCAAAGATGAATCTAAACACTCAAACATGCTTTTTGTTGATCTCAAACTTCTCATGCATGAGATCTCCACTCTGCAGAATTGACCCTTCCTCACAATGTCACTCAAATCTCCCAACGAATATGTCACAGTCCTCTGAAATTTTCCACACTTGATCACAACTCTAGGGCGTCCCTCCCTGCAAAATTTTAGATCTTTTCATCGAGCCATTTGGCCTAGACACCTTTCTATTCAGCACCCATATTTCAGATTTGGTCTGAAAACCACCCCCCTCACTTCAAAAACTCATAACGCACTGCGCAAAAATGATCTCTCTCTAATTTTTGTGGCACCAGGTAGGATACAATGCACTGAATTTTCTTGGAAAATTTCAGGACAATTCACTAAAAATTGAAGAAATGGCAGACTCTGTACAATTTTCCAGAGAGCATGCAGTTGCGGGAGCACTTTACCCTATCAACTTTCAAAAATTCTAGCCCAGTGCGCATAGAAGCTCTCTCAATAATTTCAAGTGTGCTAACTGGAAGATAACCCAAGCTATCATGTGTAGAAATCTCAAGTCTAGATCTCAAACTTGAGATTTTGCCCAAAATCACCTTAATCCCCAAAATCTGCAATCCACCTCACACAATCTCTCCAATTCCTCTCATGTGTACAAGATGTACAAAATCACCTCAAAGACATCATAATGAACTACAGGGTATACAAATGGATCTTGGTTCTCTAACATAAGTTCAGCCCTCTCCTCTCCTAATGTTCTCTCCAAGTGAGCTCTCATAGCCTCCTTCTGCCTAATGTAGAATTGGACGCGGAACATTATCTTGCCTTCTAGAGAGGTCCCGGCAACGGAACCAAAAATGTGAGCCGGCCTGTCTCTCACTCAGGATGAACCTCTGATGGCTATTATGGTAGCGTACCATGGACTAAGAAGGCAAGGAACCCCAACTCCATCATACTCCTCCAAGGCTAACACTCCAAGACTCAAGACATTGCTCACTAGAGAACTCAATGAGAGAGAGATAGTTGCAAATGAAAGGATGATGAGTACCTCCTCACTCCTTGTTTATATACTTGTGAAATAGTTACGTACCAAAGTTACTAATTACCGTAGTAACTCAAGTTACTAGACTAAAAGTCAAGTAAAGTCAAAAAGTAGAAAGGAATATCCATTCACATGGGCATATTCCCCTTATCTTGACCCAACCACTAAAGCAAGGATTCCTTCACATGGGCTATCCTTGGACTAAAGAAGAATCCAAAACAAAAAGGCTTGCGGGCCCAAGAGTTCTCAACTCTTTCCCCAAAGCCAAACACCTAGGAATAATACCAAGTCAACACACTAAAATCCAAAATAGTGGTGCTCATCTTTTCTACTTCCTCTAAAGTAAGGTCCCATCTATCTTAGCTATGACTAACTTTAGCTAACCATGACTAATATAGAACCATCCTTTATCTCTATATAAATAATATCTCTTAAGTACTTGTAATACCAAGCTAAATATCACAATACCACACACATGCACAAATGGGTGTTACAGGATTGTAGTGAGCCAAGACTGCCACTACTGAACCGTACTGGTAGGCGACATACCCGTCCCTCACCAAACTGCCAACCAGGTCTATAAGAGGCTGTCTCCTCCCAATAGTCAATGCTGAAACCCATAGGGTATAACACTGCTCCCCCAACTAGCACATCATATGACTCAGCTATCGTCGCAATAACCTGAGCTCTCACCACCGAGCTATCAGTCGAATGACCAGGCTGAACCTGGACAACAAGCTCTCCACGTGTGATGTACTGTGTCGAACCACCACCAAGAGATGTCTGGATCTGAAATGGACACCTCTCCACATCGGTCTTCCGTAACTCTAGACCAACAACTGCAGCCTTCCCCAACATAAGGGGCTACGCACCAGAGTCTAACAAGACTCTCTGTGGTGTATAGACCTTCCCTGAAGGTCCCACTAAACAAAAGATCCCCCTCTGGTTATCCAATCGGACAACACCAAGTGTAAACCGCGCTCTCTCAAAGGCCGGTCTAGCTGGCAACTCCTCCAGTCTAGCCGCTGCTGCCTGCCATAAACCACTGGTCGCTGAACGGATCCCATGCTCCTCAACCAAGTCAGCTCCACTACCAACCACCTCTGTTCTAGTAGTAGGAACTGCACCATCCCTACTCTCACACAATGTGGCAGCCAACCGGAACACTGGGGCTGGTCAACTCCCAATGTAAACATGTCATTGGTTGAAAATAAAGGATGCCGCATAATCAGTTGAGCCGCCTCCAACATCATGCTAGACTCAGTCTGTGTAGTAGCAGGTGGCTGACTAGTAGGTACTCCATCACCACCTACCACACCTGCATTGGGACGTCTAGGAACCATGGATGTCGTCTGCAATGCCTCAGATAGCGTGAAAGACTGGGGAAGTCTGACTTGTCTCCCAACCTCTCCTCTCTGTGGGTCCAACTCCACTGATACTCCTCTAGGCTCTGGAGCACGTACTGCACTCCTAGTCACTGCTGCAGATGCATCCACCTGTGCTGCTCCGCACATGAAGTCCAAAGCATCTCTATCACCAGCATATGAGGTGGAAGCCTCAGCACCTGAATCTGATCTCCTATGAGCAATAACCATACTAGCCAATCTCTGCTCCAACTGCTCAATCCGAGTAGCCATAGCTGTGTCAGAAGTAAGGGCAGGTACTGCACCCCTACTAGGTGTAGATCCTCTACCACCACCTCTACCACCTTGTCCTCCATGAACTGGAGCTCCTCTACTACCTGCCATAGCAGCCCTACCACTCCGTAACTCCGGGTGTAGGTCAAAACACCGGTCATTAGTGTGACCAAATCTGTGGCAATGCTCACACTGCCTCTGTGCTGGCTGTGATGCACCAAAGGTATCAGGTCCGCTGCCCTGAGTACACTCTCTCCTATGGTGAGGTCCACCACAAGTCCAACAAGCAACACCACCACTCACTGGCTACTGCTGACCCGAAAATGAGGGTAAGGGTCTAACTCCACTAGGCCCTCCACTCGCTCCATAGGATCTGGGCTGTCCACCTTGTCCTCGAAAACCAACTGGGCGTGGTGCACTCTGCTGCACTCTAGACGAAGTCACAACCGTGGATGAGGTCTCCCTACCAAATCCAGATGTCACCACTCTCTCCTCCACCATGTTGAGCTCAATACGCTCAGCCAAACCAAAGACTACTGCCAAAGTGGGCGAAGTAGCCTGCAACAACGTAGCATCACGAACTCTACGTCGCAACTCCCTGTCCAGTATCCCATACCAAAACTGGACTGCCTGGGCCTTAGTAACTCCTTGAGTGAAACTGATCAGCCACCTCATGCGAGTGTATGCCTCACGTAGGCTCTCTCCAGCCTTCCGCTGGAACTCCTGCAAGCTCCTCAGCTTGTCAGTCCGCACTCCCTGGTAGTTCTGCCTCAAACATAAGAAGAACTCAACCATGGGGTTAAACCCCGGTACCACACCACCTCCTGCAGCGGTACCTCCACTCGTAGTAGCACTATCTCCAGCTAGTGCACCTCCACTAGCTCCACCAACACTACTCGAGCTAGAACTCGTAGGTACAGCCGACCTACTCCTGGCCACCGAACCTAAAGTGATGGAGACATAGTGTGGAGACCAATACTGTCTCCATAACTCAATCTCCTCCAAATGAGCTCTCCTGAACTCATGGTAGTCGTCCCTCGGTGGACCCTCCAAGTGCTGAAACAACCCCTTCCATGCCATGAAAGGTGTGAACAAAGTCAGGTTCCGCATCTGCTGCAGATCACACCAACTATCGAACTCCTGGATGAAGTCATCCAACTCAATGGTACCCACTGTACCAGAGTAACGCCTAGGGCCTTTGGAGGCCCCATAAATCTCATCCATGTCCCACAACAACGGTGCGGACACACCAAGTGCACTCTCAACTGAATCAGCTCCTGTGTCGAACTCCAACTCAGAGTCAATCTCCTCCCTCACTGGGACCTGAGATACAGGCTGATACCGAGCACCACTCCGAGTAAACCCACTGCGTACTGCAAGGCTAACTCCTCTGGAATCTCCAAAGAACTCCGTCGTGACCACGTAACTGCAACAGCAAACCCGAACCACCAACTGCAACCGCAAGTCGCAACTGCAAGTGCCCCACCAAGTGCCAACACCAACTAGACACCACCCACTAATGTAACTCTAACCGAGATAACTACACTAGGGGAAGGGCAACCTGTAACCTGCCATCATAACACGCACTCTCACGGTCTGCAGGTCATCACTTCCTGCCTCACCGGAGAGAAACAAAGGTAGTCTGACTGGTCATCACTCCAGCCTCACCACTGAGAGCACACCAGAGCACCAACGCTCAAAAGTCAGGGCACCTCACACAAACGTGGTGCACAAACAGGAAGCAGAGAATGGAGGGGATCCAATCACAAGAAATCTAAACGAAAACCCTCCATCTCATAACACAACACGGGACTGACTCTACCACCATTTGGCATTTGACATAAGAGTAGTTCGTATCTAAGTCCTAAGCTACCAGGTTCACCAAGAATGGGATCAAACTGCCTCTCCTAGCCAAAGCTACATGTGTATAGATAACAGTGGCACAGTCACTATGACAACAAGTGAGGGTGGACCAGTTGGCTAGGGCACCAGTCTAGGAACAAGAGATCTAGGGGTCAAACCCTGTTGCGCACAATCTAGCAAGAAAGGCAGATTTTGCCAACCAATGACCAAGATCTACACTAAACTAGCTAGCCTCACGCCAGCAAGCTGGCTTGCTGGCCCTTCTAGGCCTTCGTAGCCTCTCATAGCCCACAGCCCTATGCCTCGAAGCCTTGAAACACCGAAATTCAGCCAAATGAGGCCTTTCTTGTTGCCACTTCGAACCTCCTCCAAAATTGGCAAAACTTCTCCAAATCTGCAAAACTCTTCTAAACTAGCAAAACTTCTCCAAATCTGGCCAAACAGCAAAACTCCTCCAATTCCGGCCCAAAATCTGACGTAAATCTGACGTAAACCCTAAAGATGGATGTCCGCCAAATCCCCCGCTAACTTTCCACTCGAGCCAAATTGACAAAATGAGTTTTTCCAAATCACAATTTCATGAGAAGAGCTTTCCAACTCCACCTTCAATTTCACTTTCTGAGCCCAACTCGCAGCAAATTGGTCCTGCCTTCACCTCTTGAGCTCAAAATCACAACACTACTCGAAAATTGCTCCTTCTTTGCTCAAAATTTGGCCAGCGCTTCCGCACACCGTCCGCCTAATTGCCAAATTTGCATCAACTACACGAGCTTCTGCACACTAGGGAAACACAGAACCTGAATCGAGCTACCACGATCCACCGAGCTTGGAGATACCACCAACCCTCAACGTTCCTGCACCCGATTTCCCCCTGACTTCACTTCTCTGATGTAATCAGATTGCTTAACACTCTCAACTCAACTCAACTCAGATCAGTACTTGATCTATCACTCTATAAACTGCCAACAACTGGGCACTGATTACAGTCAAGCCACACCCACTCAAGCATAGAGAATCCAAGTGACGCTTGCCGGCCTCTATCCACCATAGCCAGGAACTCGAAGGCTCAACATCAGAGAAGTGAGCTCTCTGGAGCTCACTTCGAAACTATACCCCCCTGGACTCGAGCTAGCCCTGAAACCCTAACGGTCCCGCTGACGGCACACTCGACGGTGCAAACGGTGCAAAGTGACGGTGGGCCCCACCGTGAAGTCAGTACCCCGAACACGAAATCTAACCGTCGGAAAGTAGTCCCTAAGAAACTACTAGAATAACTCTAACTACCATCACTGGAACTCCAGTGTCCGAGCATCTAGATGCGGAACTACAAATGGCGTGACATAGCCCTTGCAAAAATTTCAAGTGTTCCACGTAGGAGATAGTCCAAAATATCTACTATGGAAATTTCAAATCCAGATCTCAAACTTGAGGTTTTGCCCAAAATCATCAAAATTCCTAAAATCTATAATCCACCTCACACAATCTCTCAAAATCATCTCATGTGTATAGTATGTACAATATCATATCAAAAATATTATAATTGACTAAAAGATATAAAAATGGATCCAAGTTCTCTAACATAAGTTCAGCCCTCTCTTCCCCTAACATTCTCTCCAAGTGAGTTCTCATAGCTCATGTTGTCTAATATAAAATTGTACACAAAACATTATCTTGTCTTCTAGAGAGGTCTCGGTAACAAAACCAAAAATGTGAGCCAATTTGTGTTTCACTCAGGATGAACCTCCAATGGCTATTATGGTAGCACACCATGGACTAAGAAGGTAAGGAACCCAACTCCATCATACTCCTCCAAGCCTAACACTCCAACACTCAAACCATTGCTCACTATAAAAGTTAATGAGAAAGAAATAGTTGAAAATGAAAGGATGATGAATATCTTCTCACCTCTAGTTTATAAACTTGTAAAATAGTTACAAACAAAAAGTTACTAATTTTTGGAGTAACTCAAGTTACTATGTTAAAATTCAAATAAAGTCTAAAAGTCTAAAGGAGTATCCATACGCATAGGAATATTCCCCTAAGCATGTTGTCTTACCTTTGATCCAACCATTAAGTTGAGGATTTCTTCACATGGGCTATCTTTGGACGGTAGAAGATTCCAAAGCAAAGAAGCTTATGGATCCAAGAGTTGTCAACTCTTTCTTCAAAGCCAAATACCTAGGAATAATACCAAGTCAATACACTAGAATCCAAAATAGTGATGCTCATCTTTTTCACTTTCTCTAAAGTAAAGTCTCCTCTATCTTAATTATGACTAACTTTAGCTAATCATAACTAATGTAGAACTATCCTTTATCTATATATAAATAATATCTTTCAAGTACTTATAATACCAAACTAAATATCACAATAGTACATACATGCACAAATGGGTGTTACTAGTCTGGTAGAGGCTTGGCTCTATGCGTAACATTTACAATGCATATCATAAAAGATAAGCTAGATAGCATGCAATAAATTTGCAGTAAGAGATGTGCATGCACATTCATTGCATGTCCATTGGTACTAATTTGCAATTAAACTATTGGCAATAGTCATGGACATTGAGATGGTATTGTACAACATGAAACTCAAGCTTAATATCACTATTGGAACCAACTAAGAATCATGATCTGGAGATTTGCAAATGTTTCACCATTGAAAAAATTGTTTCGACAATAACTAAACTTTACATTACATTTCCATCAAACCAATGCAAGTTCACCAAAAAGATTTAATAGTTTATTGTTCAAATGACAATAACACACATACATGTGCAAATTCCAAACGGCAAATGAATTTTTGGATACAAAATATTCATACATAAAAATACTGTCCATGTCATAATTAACACTACACATTTGAATTGGTTGCTATAGTAGCTTGTCATCAAGCCTTAATGCTTCTTACGGGTACTAAAGGCTTTAACTCTATTTAAGTGTAATTGATGTATAACATCAATATTGGATCAAGACATACATGAGTAATTTTGTTAAATTGTATTCCACATAATAGTACTTGTTGTAGTTGAAGTTGGTATATTTATTACCATGTACTATAGAAGTTAGGATTTGCACAAAGCACCATAGGTTGTGGTTAGTGTTAGAGTACACAATGTTTGTATATAAATCTTACCTTTTAGTGAGAAGAATTGAATTCAATTGACATGCCAGCACCTTAGCCAAGAATACTTGAGCAGCAATGGTGTAAAAAAATGATCAAGAGATGCAAGGCCAAATAGCACAACCAAGTGTTCCATTAGTTTACCTACATACTCGCTTGTAGGTAATCTTTTTTCCCTTTCATGTGACAAGATCTGCAATAAAAGGAATCAGGTGAAGTGCTTTGAGTATCTTTTAGTGTTCCTTGTATCTTTTAGTGATGTGAAAATTTGCATCAGTTTTAAGATAGTTTTCAACATGTTATGAACAAAAGTTTTCCAATGCATCAAGAATGATAGAAAATTATTCTTGATATGGGATTTCAAATAGATTGAGAGATTTATCAACCCAAAAAACAAAATTTTTGAAGTATTTTAGTAAGTAACATGTTGATCCTAAGAGGACACGGGTTGAAAATGGTTGAATACAAAGAAATGTGTCACATTAGAGTCCTTTTCTATTTATTACTTACTATTTAACCTCTTTGACAGAGAGAACTCCTGTATGAAGATAAAGACACCAAGAAAGTGCTCTAGGGAAACAACAAAGAATAGTCACTTGCATTACAACATATAACTCCAATGAATTCTAAGAAAGTGATAGTTTAGTATGAGAGGTTCTATCTCCCTAAATTCCAGTGTTCTACTCTTAAGAAGGCATGATCTTTGAGACACCACAAGATCTTTATGACAATCTATCCATTTGGTCTTCACACTTTGGTTATTTACAACACTATAACTCAAAGTCCATCAAGGCATTGAATCCTGCAATTGCACCAAAGCTAGTGATTACACACACAAGGAAACTAGCAATGCTTATTGATCTTCACTAAAGTGCAAACAAAAATCAAGAAATTTAGAGAGAGAGTTTGAGAAAAGTGGCAAAGAGTAGTGAATCTTTTTCATTTTACTCACCAATTTTATATGAGATGATAGAGCACTTTTAATGTTATGCTTAAATAGATGTAGACATTAGGAATGACAACAAAGAAAGCTAACAAATAGCCATTGCCAAAAAATGCCTACCAGTCAAGGATGGCCACTATTGAGTCTCCGGCCCTAGGAGGGTATGATTGGTATGATTAGCTTCTCCACTATCTCCTTAATTGGTTCTAAGGAGTCAATTGCCTTCTTGAACTTCTCTTTTGGCTCTAGAGTCTATGCTACTTGATCAAAGTGAGCTTTAATGGACAGTAAGGTCATCTTCAAGCTCTCCCTTAACTTTGTTAACTTCATTTCTATTTTAGATCTAAGTCCTAATGCAATCTACTCCAATGTTTGATCCTCAAGGGCTCCATCAACTTTTTATGTGCTAGTATGGGCTCATGTAATTTTTAAGGTGGAAGTATTCTACACAAACTATACACCATCATCTTCTCCATGGTTTTGCATACTTGCTTCATAATGTTTTGGCATATGTCCTCTTTCAACCCCTTGAATTCCAACTTCATCATTACTTTACCATCTTGAAGAGTTGTGCTTGGTGGATGAGTGGATATCAACACCACCAAGTGCAATTTTCTTGCTTTTCTATGCATTAAGATAGACCATGTCATTGGTGAGCTCTTGATGCATCTATGTAATATTACTTTGCAAGACTTCCAATTTTTACTCCACTTGTTGACCTCCTCTTGATACTCAATCCGGAGAATGGTCTCCCTTTGGTATGTGGTTGACACCTCCTCATAACTTGCCTTCTAAATGGTATTCAGTTCTTGCTCCATTGTCAACTTCCAAACTTCCTCTTCAAATTGGAGAATCTTTCCCTCAAAGTTGTCATCTCAATTGTTGCATTCTTTTCCATGATCAAATTCTTTTCTTGGTGCGCCTCCAATTGCTTCTTCATCAAGTTCTTCACCACTATGGATTTGGTTTCTCCCAAAGGTATGTATTATGAAGGTCAGCCAATTATTTCATGATCTTGGTTACCTTGAGTGTACTCTAGGACTTGTTTTCTATTCCAAATTGACATTCTTCAAAGTGTCAATCTCTTCTTGCAAGGAAATGGATCCAAATTCTTGGTCCTTTTGTTCTTTGCAAAGATAAAGAACTTCCATGGTGCCCATATTTTTTCATTATTTAATTTCATCTTTATTTATGAGGAAATGATAGGATACTAGATGCTTCTAGGAGGAATCTCTTAGATACAACATTTTTCAGAGTGGTGCCTAATGAGCCAACGACTAGAATGAGAGATCATAAGCTAAAGGATCAACAAAATAAAGAATGTCAAATCCAACACCAGGCCAAAGAATGATCAATGGCTTTGGCAAAGGAGAATGTTGGGGCACAAATATCTATACAAAAAGCCTTTTTCCTAGAGCCAACAAATGTCAAGAACCATACACCCATTTGAATGAGCTGCCACATAGTTCAAGGACAACTTTTCAAATTCAAGAAGAGTGGTTCATATTCATAGGAAGACTATTAAAATTCAGCTCATTACTAAATGCAATAACTAAGACCATTGAGGAAGAGGATGTCTTGCATGTGTGGATTGTACCACAAATTAAATGAATGACAATGACCCAAAAGAGTGGCCAACCACTTCCTAGCTAAAGAATGACTGAAAGCTTTGCCTATAAAAGAAGGTGGAGAATGATCAATTGAAATTCTCATGACATTGGTATTGTCTTTAGACTTGGAGTGCAGCTAAAATTTTCAACCTAGTATATTTTTGACAACTTTCATAGCTTTCAACCAACTCACATTCATCCTGCAGCTAAAATTTTCAACCTAGTATATTTTTGACAACTTTCATAGCTTTCAACCAACTCACATTCATCCTCATTCCCTTAGCATTCAAACAAAGATGGCATTTGTCAAAAGCCAAGGAAGAAGTCCTTTGAAGCCATCTTGAAAAGTCCAAAAATAAATAAATGTGCAATGTATTGTAGGAAAGAAGTAATCAAGAGGAAGCAATTTGGGTTTCTTGCTCTAGGATTGAGATGTGACAAATTTTGAGATGATCCATGAGATGATGGTCAAGATGGAAAAGAATAGTAGAGATTTGAGAGAGAATCCCTATGCTTGGACCAAAGAGCAATAGAAGATCATGTTTGGCCCAAATGCAAGCCCATCCAAGCAATGAAGATTGATGCCAAATACTCTAACAAAGAGATGATGGTAAAATTAAGTCTATCTTTGAAGAACCATGCAGTCAAAACAATGGTTGGGGTGTATTTCTTGATTTATAAGGATCCAGCTTGAAGAGCCATTGTCAAAGAATTTATGAAGTTGCTCCAAGCAAACATGCAACTTACTTAATGAATAGTCATGTGGCTTTCTTCCACAAGATGTACAAGGGAGAACAAGTGAATTGGGATCAGATGTTCTATCTACAAGCCCAAACCTTTCACCTAGATTTCTTGGACAAAAGAGGAGCAATATACCTAGCCTCCTTTGTGATCTATTTCTACATGGGTCTCAATTTGTTGAAGGAGGACGAATAAAGGAGGTTTCCTAGCCACTACTCTCCTATAGGATACTTTGCTTCCCAACATGAGGGAAAGTTGGTGATCAAGAAATGTCATGCCATTTGTAGTATTGCACCTAGATTGCTCAAACTTTGGAGTAGTGGTGTTGGTAGTCAAGAGTATTTTGCTAGTTACTCATAGACTACTTGTTGACGGTTGTGTTTGGGGTATTGACTACTTGGTGGGGCCCACCGTCACCTGCACCTTATTGTCGGGTGTGCCATCAGTAGGACCATTAGGGTTGGAGACCAAGGGGTATACTTTCAAAGTGCAGCTCTAGAGAGCTCACTTCTTTGATGTTGAGCCTTTGAATTCTTGGCTATGGTGGATAGAGGCCGGCAAACATCACTTGGATTCTCTTAGCTAGAGTGGATGTAGCTTGACTATAATCAATGCTCAATTTTTTGTAGATTATTGAATGGAAAATCAATTGTTGATATGATTGAGTGTGATTTGAGTTGTGTGATCAAATTGATTACATCATAGAAGTGAGGTCAAGGGAAATTGAGGTGTAGGAATTGAGAGTGTTGGTGGTATCTCCAAGACTTACTCATCATTGGTAGCTCAATTGAAGTTGAGATTTTCACTAGTATGTAGAAGCTTGTTTGATTGATGCAAATTTGGTAATGAGGTAGACAATGTGCGGAAGCGCTGACCAAATTTTGAGCAAAGAGAAGCAATTTTCAAGTGGTAGTTGTCATTTTGAGCTCAAGAGGTGAACGCATGACCAATGTGGTGTGATTTGAGCTCAAAAAGTGAAATTGAATGTGGAGTTTAGAACCTATCCTTGTGAATACAAATTTGCAGAATCTAGTCCGTCCAATTTAGCTCAAATGAAGATTTAGCAAAGGATTTGTGATCAACCAATTTTAGGGATTTATGTCAAATGTTTGCTAGAGTTTATGTTAGATTTTGGCCAGATTTAAAGAGGGTTCAAAGTGACAAATTTTGGCTCAAGTTGGAGGAGCATGACTAGATTTGGAGGACTTTCACTAGATTTGGAGGAGTTTCACTAAATTTAGAGTGGGTTCAAAGTGGCAAGAGGAAAGACCTCATTTGTGCATATAGAGGCTTCAAGGAGAGCTATGAGAGGCTATGAAGGCCTAGAAGGACCAAAGGGGCCGCAAGCCAACATGAAGCTAGCTAGTTCAAAGTAGATTTTGGTCATTGTTAGGCAAAATCTGCCCACTTTGCTAGATTGTATGCCATATGGTTTGACCCCTAGATCTTTGGTTCCTAGACTGGCGCCCTAGCCAATTGGTCCACCCTCACTTGTTGTCCAGGTGAATGTTATATTGTTATCTATACACTTGTAACTTTGGCTAGGAGAGACGGTTTGGTTCCATTCTTGGTGATCCTAGTAGCTTAGGAAGTAGATAACTCATCTTATATCAAATGCCAAATGGTAGCAAAGTCAATCCAATATTGGTTTATGAGATGGAGGGTTTTTGTTTAGATTTCTTGTGATTGGACCCCCTCCACTCCCTACTTCTTGTTGTGCACCATGTTTGTGTGAGGTGCCCTATGAGCCGGGCCGTCTCTCACTTAGGATGAACCTCTGATGGCTATTATGGTAGCGCATCATTGACTAAGAAGGCAAGGAATCCCAACTCCATCATACTCCTCCAAGGCTAACACTCTAAGACTCAAGACATTGCTCACTAGAGAACTCAATGAAAAAGAGATGGTTGCAAATGAAAGGATTATGAGTATTTCCTTACCCCTAGTTTATATACTTGTGAAATAGTTACCACCAAAGTTACTTATTACTAGAGTAACTCAAGTTACTAGGCTAAAAGTCAAGTAAAGTCAAAAATTATAAAGGAATATCTGTCCACATGGGCATATTTCACTAAGCATGTGATCTTATCTTGACTCAACCACTTAGTCAAGGATTCCTTCACATGGACTATCCTTGGACTATAGAAGAATCCAAAACAAAAAGACTTGTGGTCCAAGAGTTCTCAACTCTTTCCTAAAAGACAAACACCTAGGAATAATACCAAGTCAACACACTAGAACCCAAAATAGTGATACTCATCTTTTCCACTTCCTCTAAAGTAAGGTCCCCACTATCTTAGCTATTGCTCTTGCCTCTTCCAACTTCATGAGTTGATCCTTCCTTGACTTCCCTGCATCACCTCCTTTTTCTTTCTTTAATCTCCTATGAATTGTAACAATATGGAGTTTAGCAACAAATTTAGTCAGACTTACCAAGTAGCACATAAGACAAATTAGCCTAGAATATTCCAGAAGTATTTAGGAAGCTTCTTGGGAAGCTTCCCGGCTAGCTTAGCTTGCACCGCAAATAAGTAGCTTCTAGAAGGAAGCTTCTAGAAGCTTCCAACTAGCTTAGCTTGCATGTCAAGTAGTTGGCTTCTAGAAGGAAGCTTCTTGAGAAGCTTCCTAGTTAACTTGGCTTGAAAGCGGCCTTGTTTGCTACCTATAAATACTAAAGCCAAAGCTCATGCTAGGCATTTGGAGTTTTCTCTCATTCAAGTGTCCCAATGTGAGTTTCCATTCTTCTATTTCTCTCCTCGGTCTCGGTCTTTTACATTGGTATCAGAACAAGAATGGGATGGATGGAATTTATAGACCACCGAATCCACTTCCAACAAACCATTGGAATTTTTGTGTCCAAATATTACCCAAGCACCGCTTCACACAATTCATCACCTCACGCTTTGGGCAAGCTTTTCTACATATGATCATTGTGTTTGAGGAACCCTTGATACTTCTGGTTGTCACTTATAAAGAAAGGTGGCCATGCTGTATCTATGTGTTAATCAATTAGATAAATTGGGAGTAGTGGGATAGAGTAGCAGTTATGGCGGCAATACCGGACGTTATCCTTGCAATGCAGCAACAAATCAAGCACCTTAATTGATTGTTGAATGAACAAGACCAACAATAACAAGAACATATAGAGAGGATGCCACTCCGAGATGGAATGATCATATTTGATTTCCAAAACCTAAGGTGTTTGAAGGCAAGAATCTTCCAAGCACAATGGAGAATTTTTTGTTTGATTGCAAACATTACTTCAAAGCCACCAATCTTCAAGATGAATGGAAATAGATTCTCTGGGCTTCTAGCCAATTGGATGGTGTGGCAAAACTTTGGTGGTGATTCTAAGTGGAGCGAGCTGAACAATAGATTGTTGCACCAATCTTGACATGGACGGAATTCAAGGATGAAATATTTGGTTAATTTCAAACTATAAATGCCACCCGAGCCGCACAAGATAAGTTGGCGGAGTTGAAGCAAATTGGCTCAGGAAGAGACTACATCACACAATTTCAAAACATCATCATGCAAATTCCAGATATACAAGAAGGAGAAATTCTGGATCAATTTGTGTGGGGATTAAAGTCACAAACCAAATTGGAGGTGACCATGTGGGAACCACAAAACATAGAAGAAGCCATGCAATTGGCTGAGTGCTTTGATTCCTTGGTTGCGACAACTTGGTCTTGACCTTGACTTACACCAAGCTTACTAGTACAATACGCACGGGTGGAAGAACCAGCACCAATGGAGATTGATGCTATCCAAAGAAGACCATTTAGTGCAGCAAATAGAGAAAGATTGCGACAAAATGGAGGTTGTTTTTATTGTTGCCAAGTTGGACATTGCATTGCAAAATGTCCACGTAGGAATGAGCGACCTTGACAAGTTGCCCTGATGGAGTTTGTGGAACCAAATGATCAAGAAAACAAAGAATCCTAGTAGGAGATTTTGAGCCGCCTACTAGGAGCTTGATTAGTTCCAATGGGATTGAAGGCTCAACCTATGCAAGTTTGCTTCACTTGCAAGGTACGGTATCTAATCGGAGCTATAGGATTTTGGTTGATTTTGAAAGTTTAGAGAATTGCATGTCTATGCAAGTAGCAAAGGAATTGGGTATTCCTATCAAGCCAATGATTGGAAGTAGTTTGATGATGGCGGATGGTAAAAAGGGTTCTGTATTCCGCACCTTGCATCCTGTTACCTTCAAGATTGGGAATGAGTATTTAGAGTGTATGAGATTTGTAGTGGCACCTCTACACTATGATCTCATTTTGGGTCTACCTTGGCTTGAACGTCATAAGGTTCAATTTGATTGGACCCGATGCCAAATTCAAGTAAAACACCAAGGTAGGAATTTCTAATTAGGTTGTCTGGCACCTCTGAGTAAGACACCTAAGAATAGTCAGTCCCAAGATGAGAAGTTTTTCAAGAAGGTAGCAATAGAGAAAACCTTGAAGGGAGTGGAATCCCAAGATGAGAAGTTTTCCAAGAAGGCAACCATGGAGCAAGCTTGGAAGAAAGATGAGTCCCTAGAAGGGAAGTTGGTTAGTAAAGCAACCAAAGATCAAGCTTTGGAGGAAGATAAGTCTGTATTCACGGTGTGAATCAAGCCAATTGCACAAGAACAATCTGAGGAGTGCCAAGAGCCTCATCAAGCAATGGTTGATCGGATAGTTCAAGAGTTTGTGGATGTGTTTCCGGATGATCTGCAAAGGGATTAACCTCTGATTGAGGTATGCCCTTCAAGATCAAGTTATTGCCAAGGAGTACTCGAGTGAGTAGACCGATCTATCGGATCTCACCAAAGGAGTTGGAGGAGTTACAAACAACATTTACAGAGTTGTTGGAGAAGGATTTCATACAACATAGTACCTCTCCTTGGGGAGCACCAGTACTATTTGTTCAAAAAAAGGATGGTTCTGTATTGTGGGCTCAATAAGCAAACCGTGAAGAATGCATATTCCTTGCCTTAGATCAATGACTTGCTTGATCAACTAAGTGGATAACACTACTTTTCCAAGTTGGATCTTTGTAGCAGCTATTGGCAAATTCTTATTGATAAAGATGATGTGCAAAAGACTGCCTTTTATACAAGGTATGGGCATTTTGAGTGGAGAGTTCTACCTTTGGACTCACTAATGCTCTAGTAGTCTTCATGGATCAGATGCATCGGGTGTTGGATGGACTATTGGATCGGTCTGTGATGGTGTTCTTGGATGATATCTTAATTTATAATAAGACAAAGGTAGAACATGTGAATCATGTGCAAGAAGTCCTAAGACGACTACAACAATAGGAATTTTGCTACAAGAAGTCGAAGTGTACCTTTTGGCAAAAGGAGGTTACCTTCTTGGGTCATAAGATCTCATCAGAGGGGATCAAGAGGGAAGAAGAGAAAATCAAGGCCATTACTGATTGGCCTACCCTAAAGGATACTACAGAAGTATGAGCATTCAATGGATTTGCTAGTTTATACCGACTGTTCATCCATTATTATGCTCATGTGGCTGCACCATTGATTGACCTCTTGGGAAAGAACTTGAGTTTCTAGTGGACCACCAAGCATGAAGAAGCATTCCAGAAGTGAAAGCATATGGTGTCTTCAAGACCCATTCTTCAACCATATGATCCTCAACTACCTTGTGTGGGCAATTTTGATGCTTCTAACTTTGGAATTGGAGCCGTTCTGCAACAAGAATTCCCAAATGGACTCCATCCCATTGCCTTTATGTCTCGCCGACTCAATCCGGTGTCATTGGGAAAATAGCCCACGTGTACCTTGAGGCTTTTGGTGTGATAAATTTGCTTTCCCTCTTCTTTTTGTTGTAAGGAACATGGATTTATGTCAATATGTCTCAGGTGTGGTTTTATGCTACCTTGCCATGGGAGATATTTCCTATATTATTGTGAATCCCGGAAAAACTTATGGTGTTATTAGCTCAAGGAGTCTTTTAATGTGGCTTGAGCCAAGAAATAATGTTGTGTTACACAATCTTAGGTTTTGTTCTATGTTATTGGAGTGAAGAGTATTTCCCTTAGTGGAGGAGCAAAAAGAGTCATTTGAGTTGGAAATATTTTGAGAGGCTTTAGAGGAGTTTTGATAGGGAAAGGTTTGGGGAATAACAGCAGGAAAAGTTAGAGGACAGTGGAGGAACTCAGCTCAGGAGGAGAGGGGTGACAAGCTTCGGGTAGAAGGGGAAGGTTTTGGGAGATGTCTGGCTGAGGACAGGGGGCAAAAAGGAGATTTTCAAGTTAGGAAGTTTGGCGTGGACAAGAACTGAGGAGAAAGGTTTTGGGAGTTGTCTGCCTGAGAGGAGAGGGGAGTAAGGAGGATTTTAAGTTAGAGATCGTGTGGCTGGACAGGAAGGAACGGGGACAAAAAATGCTATAAGAGAAGAATTTTGCAGGTATGCCTTGAGGTGCAGGGCAAGAGAGGATTTTGATAGGTATGGCTTGAGATTGTGAACATCGAAAGGGAAAAATTTGGCAGGAAAGAAGGAGTGGGTTGGGGAGTGGCTGTTTAGGGAAGCAATTTTTGCAGGAAAGAGGTGTGGATGGTGAGTTGCAGCACGAAGGGAAAAATTTGGCAGGAAAGAAGGAGTGAGTTGGTGAGTGGCTGTTTAGGGAAGCAATTTTTGCAGGAAAGAGAGGTGTGGATGGTGAGTTGCAATAGGAAGGGAAAAATTTGGCAGGAAAGAAGGAGTGGGTTGGGGAGTGGCTGTTTAGGGAAGCAATTTTTGCAGGAAAGGGAGGTGTGGATGGTGAGTTGCAGCAGGAAGGAAAACTTTGGTAGGAAAGAAGGAGTGGGTTGGTGAGTGGCTGTTTAGGGAGGCAAATTTTTCAGGAAAGAGAGAAGTGGATGGTGAGTGGCAGCAAGAAGGAAATATTTTGCAAGAAAGAAGGAGTGGGTTGGTGAGTGGCTGTTTAGGGAGGCAAATCTTCGCAGGAAAGAGAGAAGTGGATGGTGAGTGGCAGCAAGAAGGAAAGATTTGGCAGGAAAGAAGGAGTGGGTTGGTGAGTGACTATTTAGGGAGGCAATTTTCGCAAGAAAGAAGGAAGTGGTTGGTGAGTGGCAGCAGGAAGGAGAATTTTCACAAGGAGAAGCAGGAGAATGAAGGCTTGGTGAGACAAATTTTTTTACAGGAATGAAGTCTTGATAGAGCTAGGAGAGAGAGGAGAAATTCTCAAAGGACAAAGCAGATGAGCAGGAGAGTGAGGGCTTGGTGAGACTGAGATTTTGCAAGAATGAAGGCTTGACAGAGCTAGGGCAGAGAGAGTGAAATTCTCAAAGGACAGAGCAGATGAGCAGGAGAGTGAGGGCTTGGTGAGACTGAGATTTTGCAGGAATGAAGGCTTGACAGAGCTAGGGTAGAGAGAGAGAAATTCTCAAAGGACAGAGCATGTGCAAGAGAGTAAGTGCTAGGACAGAAGAGAAATTTTCGCAGGAAGATGTTAGGGCTTGAGACAGCAGGGCAAGAAAGAGTTCTCTTTTCAAAGGAATGAAGGATGTGCAGGAGAGTAAGTGCTTGGACAGAAGAGAAATTTTTGCAGGAAGATGTTAGGGCTTGAGACAGCTAGACAGAAAGGGAATTTTTGCAGGAGAGCTAAGGGCGTTTCATGGAAGGAACTTTGGCTGAGAATAGAAACCTTTGCAAGGAGGCATTGATGGGAGTGCTGCTGGAAGGTGAAGGAAGAGGTTTGGAGGGTTAGTTGTCTTTATTATTGTTGGACAAAGTGTGTGTGAAAAGTGCCAGCTGAAATGATTTTCTGTCATAAGTTAGTGCAAAAATTGTATGAACTGGAGTTGGATGGCTTATCCAAACTTGTGAGCCTTGCAGCTGAAATTTATGATTGACAAATCCTGAGACGGTGGTATGTTTGAGCTGTGACTAGCGTCAAGGAAGCTCCATTTTAGGAGCTTTCAGTCCATCTATATGAATGGTTTGATTCAGTAGTCCGGGTGCCAGGTTGAGCCCGAATAGAAACTATTTGTTGTTTGTAAAATTCCCAGCCATTTCTAGGAATTGTTGGATCCAAAACCATAGCAGAAACCGCATGAGCTGACCAGTTTTGTGAAGGCCAAGAACAAACACAAACCCTTGAGAAATCCACCCTCAAGAAACAAAGAAAACCCCAAATTCTTTTAGAGCTGAGATTTCCAACATGCCAAGAATAGGAAGAGAATGATAGTCTACGAGAAACTCTAAATCAACTACAATGAAGACAAGCTGAGTGCAAGCAGCCAGGTGCCCGGTGCACTCTTGAGGCCAAACAAATTCCCCAACGCCGGCTGAACAAAACTACTTTGCTTGAGGTCAAGAACAACTTGTCATGGTATACGCTACCAAGGTATGGAGGCATTACCTCTTGGGGAAACAAGTGATCATGCAAATTGATCACAAACCATTGTTGTAGATATCGTACCCACATTTTTTGTTTTTCTATGGTTAGTAGTGTTTAAGAGACAAAGTAAGCACGGAAATTTGAATTGCGGACAAAGAATGGACGGAAGTAACTTCGGAGGAAAGCCGAAGAAGCTGACATCGGATCCGATGATGGAGGTACTCAGAAGAGGAGTACGCCAGAAAAAGTCCAAAGATCACCATCTTCAGGTTGGAAGACGCAGGAAAGATGAAGACCGTTTAACAACCTCTATACGTGGCAAGAAAGTACATTTCAAGAAATGGCGGGGACAGAAGAATCATGTCTTGATAGTGACCGGGAGTGCATGCAGAAGAGAGAAATTCACAAACAAAATCAACTGAAGAATGACTGCAATTAGGGGCAATATAAAATTGCGACTGTGTAGGGGGAAGTTGAATACTCTGAGTAAATTTCCAATTCCTTTGAGTAGTTGTCCTATAGTAATGTATGTTCGGAAGCCCATCAAGAGTGAGATTTTCCGGAACCTTGAGGGAGTTAGAGTGTCTTGTCTAGGAGAGGGTCTTATTTTCCAACATCGTAGAACGAGAGAACAAATCATGGCAAAGAAGGTGGCCAATGTGCTAACGGTGAGAGGTTTTGCAATTCGAAGGGTAGATGTAGTGGCCAGAATCAAAGTCTTGATTAGACTTTGTATTACCTTTTTAGCATGGAACTGGAACTTCAGTTTCCTGAGAGTGATGGCAGAGATTGCTGCTAGTAATTGTGAGGAGGGTCCCGAGGTAGAAGGGAAGAGAGGCAATCCGGCTCAATGGACTGAGTCGGATTGGAAGTTGGTATTGGGAAGAGAAGCCGGAGAACCAACAGGGATCACCTTCTATCGGAAGTGTGATGCTGTAGAGGAGACGGCGGAAATCCAAAATTCGTTCTTTGCTCCAAGAACCACGAATGGCTACAAGGTGGAGTCCTACCGGGACCCGATCCAAAGAAGTATCATGGGGGTGATGATGGCCATGTTCAAGCAAGAATGAACTACCTACGTGAACATGCAGCAGGCCGTATTTTTCCATCAGATGTTTACAGGAGTTCCCGTGAATTAAGCGAAGTGCTTTCACCACCGGACAAGGTAGATGGTGGTGAATTGGAGAGCGGGCTTGCCACCGCATTACTTTGCACCGTTCGCAGCTCACTTCTACTTCGGGCTGAATTTACTGTCCAAAGACAAGCATCATCGTATGGTGTCTCACATGCATCCCGATTTGAGACGAGAAGCAGACGATGAGGAGCGCCCGTATATGCTGCATCTTTGAGAAAATAACAAATACTTCGCAAGGACGGGACAGTGGAAATTCAAAGACATTACTAGTCCAAAGACGAAGAAGCGCAACAAACCCAAAGAAGCAAGGTCGCCACCCATGCAAAGGAAGACTCGACGGCTGATGTTGAAGATGGTGAAGATCATAAAAGAGGCATCATTGGGATCAGAGTCTAGAGAAGAGACCAAGTCGCAAGAAGAGGAGCTCACCTTGAAAAGTGAGGAGTCTAGGAGCGATAGCAATGGAGAGCTAGAGGTCCAGCAACTAGCAGCAGTAAGTGAGGCTTGTCAGACAATGATAGCAAACAAGTCAAGAGCAGAAGAAGAAGCAAAGAATCCCATGGGGCTGAGTTCAAGAGGCCAAGACAAAGAAAGTGCCGACATGATGAAGATACAAAGATCGTGACTTCGGATGAAGGAGCCAATGACGGAAAAGAAGACTCCAGACGAAGATGGCGATGAAGAGGAAGAGCATGTCAGCGGGATATCCTATCTGACAAAGGTGGTAACACCACTGCTGGAACTGTTGAAGGAGCATCAAAGAGTAATTCCCCAAGATCGCAGGAAGGGGATGAATGAATTACAGATGGTGAAGTATCTAGTAAGTGAAGTGAAGGAGCTGTAGGAACAACAAGTCCGAAGAAGCGCGGAAGTGGAAGAACTTCAGAGGGAGGAATGCTTGGTGAAGAAAACGCTGACCCTACTACAAGGAAGCTACGTAGAGAAGGAGAAGGAATTGCAAAGGCGAGCCGGAGAATTCAAGGAACAAACAATGTGGCTCAATCAGATGAAGGAAGAAGTGAGTGATGTGCGCATTGAGAATGTTCATTTGAAGGCGATGACCATCGTAATGGAGTAGGAGTTGGATAGTTTGAAGAAGAGTGCAGCGGGGAAGGATCAAGCATGGCAGAGGGAGTTAGCAACAAGGCAAGAGGAAGGAGAATGATTACAAAAGCTAGTCAGAAGTGTTGAGTTACAGAGTACACAATATGCAGAGGAGAAGAAGATGCTTGCTGCGGAGTACGAAGACGAGCTGAAGATGTATTGTGAAGAACTGAAGGTAGAGCGCTCTCGAGGATATGAATCAGAATCAGTAGGGGAAGTTGCAGGAAAGTTAAGAGCAATTTTAAGCATGGAGGCTGAAGGGAGATTGGAGGAAGCTTGCCTACATGAGTCGAAATTACTTGTGCAAGAGACTCGGAAGCGAAAAGCCAAGGATGTGGACATGAACACGTTGCTGATTTGATTAAGAGAGTGTGTAGATTGGAAGATGTTAGACGTAGAGAATAATGTTAGTCTTAGACTAGATTTAGTTAATTCGGAATTAGAGAAGATTCGGAAGAGTGTGACAATGGATACAAAACCCGATGTCATAGACATAGGAGTACAAGTGTCATCGGACTTGATGATTGACACATTAGAGAAGAGTGGGTTAGGAGATAAAGAGTTAGATAAGTCACTCCTTAGTGCAATTATAGTTCCTAGTGAAGAAGTCATAGAATTAGTAAAGGATTTAGTAGAATCAGCCATACTTGAAGAAGGAGAAATAGTAAGAAGATCATTGGGTTTGGAAGCCGATGATGAGGTAGTCATCGGATCGGGATAAAAGTCAATTTTGAGATAGGAAAAGGCAGATATGAAGAGATAGATTGTCACTTAAGATCTGCAGGTAGGAAGAGATGTTAGGAAGCGGTGCTTAGGTAGGAAGAGTTGCTGTTTGCTTCAGTATTTAAGTGGAGCATTCTCAATATGATGTTATTCAATATTCATATTTCTGAAGATAGATAAAGCAAAGTGCTATTCTCAGTGCTCGTCGCTTAAGCTTAATTCCAATTGTCAATTTTGTGTTTGTGTTTGTGAGTGTGTGGAGAATTCCAAAGAGAAAGTCAGTGTGTCTGTGGTTAGAATCTACAGCCTTGATCTTCATTCTGTGTGTTTGATCCTGAGTGAAGTGCATCGGAGCAACGCCCTGACAGATTTGAGAGGAATTGTAGTGTTGGCAGTATTCTGCATTTGTGAGTGCAGTGCAAAGTTGATGTGAAGCAATTTTGATCGAGGAAGTTGTGCCTTCAATGGAGGAGTGGAACACAATTCTGAGCCGAAATTGGTCTTCATAGTGAAGTGCCCTCTTCGGGAGAATCTGAATCATCACAATCAAGAGTTGTTTGGACAGGATTTGCTATGTTGTGATTATGTGTGCATATTTGTGACAAGTTGTCAAGACTGTGAGCTTGTTACTCTATTTGGTGTAGTTTTTACCTGAGAGATTAAAGAAGAAACCAAGAAGAACTACGATTGTGACTTTTGACTTCGTATTTGACCAATTCTGAATCGTTTCTCTGCGGGAACGAACTCTACTTACTTGATTACCACAAAAGTGATATTTGCCGGGTTGTCACAACAGACCTTACACTTGGAACACATGAAGGGTCAACATCATCAATGAGAGGAACAACTCCAACTATATGACATGAAACTTGAGTACAAACCAGATTGGTTCCATGTCATCCTTGATGCTTTATCACGCCAAACTGATTTGAAGTCTCTTCCTCTCATCACAATGGCAATTTCAACGGTGTTAGTTGACTCCAAGGTCCAAAACAAGTTTTAGTCCGCTCTACACCAAGATCCCTTCTTCCAAATGGTACATAGTAATCTTACTGCATGCAATAAGGAGTATAACACCTTCTCTATCAAGGATGGCCTTTTATTCCATGAGGACTAGATCTATGTTCCAGCTAAAGGTGATCTTTGACTTGTGTGCCTTCAAGAAGTCCATGATTTACCGATCGCTGGTCACATGTGTGTGGACAAGACCTTGGGTACCCTCCAACGTCAATGGTTTGAGAATTTGTCCAATAGTGTGAGAGCCACCAATGTAATAAGGCCAGCAACCAAAAGCCGAGTGGACTCCTTCAACCATTTGCCATTCTATCCGCTTGCTGGGAGCATGTGAGCTTAGATCTCATCACATCTTTGCCAAAGACAAAACAAGGACACACTGCAATTGTGGTGTTTGTAGATAAGCTTAGTAAGCAAATCCACTTGGCACCAACCTGTGATACCGTGGATGCTCCAACCTTAGTGCAAATCTACTTCAACAATATCTTCAAGCATCATGGGATGCCATGTGTACTTATCTCCGATTAGGACCCTCAATTTACTAGGAAGTTCTTGCAAGCACTCTTCCAGATACTCGGCACCAAGCTTGCTTTGTCCACGGCCTATCATCCTCAAACTGATGAACAGACCAAACGTGCAAATCATACATTGGAGGATATGCTATGTGCCTTTGTCAATGTCCACCATACCAATTGGGATGAATATCTTGGAACTACAGAATTTGCGTACAACAATTCCAAACAGGCAAGCACTAGATTTTCTCCTTTCATTCTCAATTTTGGCCAAGATCTGCTTGTTCCAAATTCTCTTCTTGCTCACCCTCCATCTCAAGTTCCTCATACTTCCATATTCTTGACCACTATATCACACTCTCTCCAGCAAGCCAAGTCTCACCTCCTTGTTGCTCAAAATCACCCAAAAAAAAATGCGGACCACCATCCTCACCTTTGAAGTCGGTGATAAAGTCATGCTATCCTCTAGTAACCTCCCTCTCCCACTTGATACCCATGTTTGTAAACTTGCCTCTAATTGGATAGGACTCTTTGATATCACCCAAATTTTCTCTCCTGTTGCTTATCGACTTGCCTTGCCTTGTCATATGCAAATCCATCTTGTCTTTCATGTTTCCAAGTTGAAACCCTTTGTTCCTAACCCCTCTTCCTTTTCCTCTTGAGTCCAACCTCCCCCTCTTCCTGTCCATATCAATGATCATGAGGAGTACAAAGTTGATTGTATCCTTGCATGTTGCCATATTCAACAAGGCCGTCGCCAACATATGGAGTACAAGGTCCTTTGGAAAGGGTATTCCCTTCATGATGCCACATGGGAACCTCTTTCTGACCTCCAAAATGCACAGACAGCCATCCAAGAATTCAAAGCTTCATTGGCGATAAGGACGTTACCAACTAGCGGTAGGGGAATATATAAGAATATGGAGTTTAGCGACAAATTTAGTCAGACTTGGGAAGTAGCACATAAGACAAATTAGCCTAGAATATTCCAAAAGTATCTAAGAAGCTTCTTGGGAAGCTAAGCTTGCATTGCAAATAAGTAGCTTCTAGAAGGAAGCTTCTAGAAGCTTCCAACTAGCTTAGCTTGCACGTCAAGTAGGCGGCTTCTAGAAGGAAGCTTCTTGAGAAGCTTCCTAGTTAACTTGGCTTGCACTTTGAGAAAGCGGCTTGAAGAACTTCTTGAGAAGCTTCTCAAGGGCCTTGTATGCTACCTATAAATACCAAAGCCAAAGCTCATGCTAGGCATTCATAGTTTTCCCTTATTCAAATGTCCCAATGTGAGTTTCCATTCTCCTATTTCTCTCCTTGGTCTCGGTCTTTTACATGAATGCTTTAGAAGGTAGAAAGATCAAAGTGAATAGGTAATGTAGACTCAATAACTTGACAAACATGACAATTTTTGCAATAATCAAGACAATCCTTGAAAATCCCTCTCCAATGGTAACCTACATTTAGAATCTTGCAAACAATCACCTTTCCTGCAAAGTGTCCACACACTAAGCCTTCATGAAACTCCTTTATAAGTAGGATAGACTCTTCCTTACCCATTGCTCTTTGAAGTAAACCATCTGCTCCTTGGTGAAAAAGAATATCCTCCACCATTGTGTAAGGGCCAGATCTTGTTGCAAGGGCCTTCCTCTCCCTAGCATGCATCCCTTCTAGATAATTACCTCTTGTCACAAAACCCATAATCTCCTTGTACTCCATTGAAACCTCTTGAGTGATTGAGATTGTCATGTGTTCCTCATCTGAGAAGGAATCATCCACTAGTTCATCTCCATCATGATTGTATGCCCTAGATAACAAATCTGTATTTGCATGTTTCTTCCTTAGCCTATCCTCAATGGTGTAGTCATACTCATACAAGAGTATCATCCATCTTACTAGTCTCCCTTCCACATTAGGCTTGTTGAAGATCTACTTCAAAGCCTTGTGATCTATGACAATGGTGGCTTTCCCTCCAATCAAGTAATGTCTAAACTTCTTGAGACCAAAGATCACTGCCAACCCTTCTCTCTCTATGATATAGTAGTTCTTTTCAGCTGAAACCATCTGCCTACTAGCATAAGCTATTGGATGATCATGCTCATCTTGGTCTAATTGACTAAGAGTGCATCCTATAGCTACATTAGTAGCATCAATGTAGAGGATGAAAGGCTTTCTCCAATGAGGTTTAGCAAGAATTGGAGCTACAACAAGGGATTGCTTGAACTCCTCAAAAGCTTTAAGAGCCTCCTTGTCCTCCAAAATCACCATGTATTCTACACCCTTTTTCATGTAGATAATTAATGCATAAGCCTTGTTCAAAAATGAGAAGATGAACCTCCTATAGTACCCAACCATCCCCAAGAATTGGCGTTACTTTGTCAAGCTTGAAGGGATTAGAAGGTCTAAGATTTTCCTCACCTTCTCAAGATCAATTGGTATTCCATCCTTGGAGATGATGCGCCCCAAAAGTAGACCTTCTTCGTATCCAAAAATGCACTTCTTTGGGTTAGTGATGCATTTGCCTTATCCAAGTGTTACAAGACCTTGATTATGTGCTTAAAGTGCTCCTCTTTGCTCCTATAGACACAAAAGTCATCAATGAAGTCTCTCACAAATTTTCCAATGAAAGGTTCAAATACCTTGTTCATGAACCATTGAAAAGTGACTGGAGCGTTGCAAAGTCCAAAAGGCATGACCTTGAAAGCATAAGTTCACCAAGGTGTGGTGAATGTAGTGAGTTGTTGATGCTCTCGTGCAATCTTGATTTGGTTATACCACTATAACCATCTCCAAAACTATAATTTTCATGACTTGCAACCTCCTCCAAGATCTCATCAATGAATGGCAAAGGGTAATAGTCCTTCTTAGTAACAACATTAAGCTTCTTGTAATCAACACAAACCCAAAGCTTACCATTATTTTTCTTCACAATTACAATGGGAGACACTCATTCCAAGTTCTCCAACTCAAAGATAAATCAGGTCTCCTTGAGCTTATCAATCACGTCCTTCACCACCAAAATATTGATGGGCTAATGCGACATTGCTTTTGGTGGACTGGTCTTGCATGTGACTCCACCTCAATCTTGTGTTCCTCCAAGGCGACTTCCTTTAGATCCTTGTAATTGAAAGCAAACACATGGATGAACTTGTAGAAAATCTCCTCAAATCTCACATTCTCCTCCTTGGTAACATTTGGGCCATACTTGAGAGTAAATAACCTCTTGTCTATCTCCTCAAATGTCAATGGTGATTTATCTGGGTCCTTCAAAACCTCTGGTTTAAGTGAAAAATCCATAGCACACAAAGGATACACATTTGAATTAGATTCAGATTCATCCTCATTCATGGAAGTCTCCTCCTCCATGCTTGTGTCCATGCTTGAAGCTCCTTGTTATGAATCTGATTCCCAATAATCAGAAGATGGTGTATTTGAATGTGAAGTGTTTGTGGTGTTAGTGACTGGAACTTTGACTTTATGGTTTGTTGGCCCAATCCTCAAGTACCCTTAATGTCATCAATCAGTTGTGCATACTACTCTCAACCATGGTTTCCCAAGAAGTAAGTCATAGCTTGAATCTTTCAAGACTTGGAAAGTCATGAGATTTTGAACTCCCATAACTGAAACCATCACCTTATCCATCATCCCTACTGGTCAAACTTGTTGTTTGTTTGCCATGCTCACCATAAATGTTGAAGGTCTGGAGGGTATGCTACCCAACTTCTTCATCAATCTTTCTAACATGGCATTCATTGCTGATCCTCCATCAACTAATGCATCCTTGATGTTGTGACCATTCACTCTCACATCAATCTTGGAGGTATATTCACAAGCCTCCCATGGTGCGGGTTTGGCATCCACCACCCCCATTGATATTGGAGCTTTTGCCTCCTTCTTTCTCTTGCTCCTTGTAGAACTCAAATCACTTCTAAGCTCCTTTCTCAAGGTAGGGTTCAAAGCAATCAATTGGCCCACTATGATGTTAGCCTTGTGACTACCAACATCTTCCAACACATTTTAGTTTTATTGTTGCTTGGAGATCAAGAAGTCCTCCATCCCAAGTTATTTCTTGGAGTCTTTTTTGTTGATGATGTATAGGTGTGAGTTCTCCTAGTAGACATGGGAGTATCCTTACTAGGAGTAAATCCTTGAGAAGAGTACACATTCTTTGCAAAATGAGCTCTCTTCTTCTCTTGTGCCAAAACCTCCAAATTAAGACTCTTAGAGTTTGAGCACTCTCCCTTCTCATACTTACTCTCAACCACATCTATAGATGCTATCCCTTTACTTTGTTTAGATTAGGAACCACTTGGGTTTCACTACCTCCTTTCCATCTATTGGCTCTCTCATAACTCCTTCCTCCATGGTAAGTGGAATTTGGGTAGTTCCTTTGGATGTGGCCTCTTCTTCCACAACCAAAACAATTTCTATCATGAAATTATTGGTTGGTTGGCCTCCTCTATATGGATAGCTTCCATAACTCCTAAGCCCTCTCCCTACATTCTTATCCACCTCTTTCTTCTCCCATAATTGCAATACATTGATCTTGAGATCTGCAAGTTGTTTAGTGATGGTTTGAAGTGGATCTTTTGGTAGGGGTGCAAGAACTGGATTAACTAATACTTGTGGTGTAATCCTTGTCACCAAAATATCAGGAATTCCACCATACTTATAACCTCTAGGAGTATTCAAAATCTCTTTCACTACCAAATCACTCTCATCTCCTTCCAAACTCTCCTCCATACAAATTGCGATCTTGATAGCTTCAACATTGGAGGAAGGTTTCTCATATTTCACCTTGCATCTAATGTTTGGTCTCAATCCTTCCACAAAATTCTTGGTGAGCATGGCCCCTATGCCAATCATAGTAGTCTCTATATCATCCCCACCCTTACTCAACACTATGCAAAATCTGGACTCTAACTTTTGTACTCTTTCCACATAAAC
The DNA here is from genome assembly GCA_948567375.1 of Lunularia cruciata. Taxonomy (NCBI): domain Eukaryota; kingdom Viridiplantae; phylum Streptophyta; class Marchantiopsida; order Lunulariales; family Lunulariaceae; genus Lunularia; species Lunularia cruciata. The sequence goes on along the minus strand of OX419756.1, from coordinate 61,301,512 downwards.
TTTCACTTTTCCTCCATCTCCTTGCTTGAGAAAGGTAACGTCACTCATCAATCTCTCATAACTCTCATTTGGAAGAAAGTTCTCAATGAGTGTTGAAGTCAAACTCTCCCAAGACTCTTCTTGCTCATCTCTCCTCTCTCTCTTTTAGTATTCTGACTCATACCATGTAAGTGTTGCATCCTCAAAGAAAACTGGTAATAATGAGGCCCACTCATTCTTACTCCTCTCATTTTTTCTTATGCAAGCTCTCATGAAGTCTCTCACAAAGGCCTCCACATCTTCTTTATACTTGCCAAAGAAAACCGGAAGTTTCTCCTTCTTAACCCCTCACTATCTTTCTTTTCTCTCAAATTTTTTTTTTCACTCTATAACGAATAGAGTATGTACATGAATAACACCATTTGAGATTAATCTACCCTTGGGAACACAAAAGTTTTAGGTTACTTCAATATTTCTATAGCAACATCAAATCCTAGAGTGCCTATTAATCAAACTCTCATGGATAGTTTATCCATGAGTTGAAAGATTATCTCGATCATTAATCTTGAGAACTAGTTGATGAAGGTGGTAGTATTTCTGTAGTTGTAGTAAGACTCTCTCCAAGATCCTTCACCAAAGTCTCCAAAAGTGCGTTTACTCCACTACAATTATGTTCTTTTGGAAGTCCTTCCACTCCAAAAACCTCACACAACTCCTTGGTCTTGGATCTTCTCTCTCCTAATCTTGGTGAAGAAGGTCCAACATGCAAACCCAAGTCAATTTATCTTCTCTTTCCCCTCAATCTCTTGCTCTCAAAGGTCAATGGATACGAACTTCCCTTGTGTCCATTCTCTCCACATAGAAAGCACTTAGACTCACTCTTTCTTCCATGTGGTGTAGGTTTTTAGATCCTTTCAACACACTCTTCAAAATCTATTCTAAACTCTCTTTTCCTCAAATCCCCCCCTACAATCACCTCAAACCCTTGGGGAATCTTGCATAGCCTTAATTTCCACTATTGTTGACCCTCCATGTTCCCAAGATGAGTCTAAACACTCAAATATACTTTTTGTTGCTCTCACACTCCTCATGCATGAGATCTCAACTTTGCAGAATTGACCCTTCCTCACAATGTCACTTAAATTTCTGAATTGGTATGTCACAATCCTTTGAAATTGTACAAACTTGATCATAGCTCTAGGGTGTCACTACTCACAAAGTTTTAGATATTTTCATCTAGCCATTTTGCCTAGAAGCCATTTTGCCTAGGCACCTTTCTATTCAACACTCATATTTCAGATTTGGTCTAAAAACCACCCCTATCACTTTAAAAACTCATAACTCTCTGTGCAAGAATAATCTATCTCTAATTTTTAAGTTAACATGTAGAATAGAATGCATTGGATTTTCTTGAAACTTTTCAAAGCAATCCACAGACTCTTTGAAGAAATAACAAAACTCAACTTTATTCACACTCTTCATGGCATACACTCACTTGAGATGGCTAATCAGTTTTACTTAGGGAGTTATTGGGGTCCAAGCAATCCAATTTTGGTATGGGATATTAGATAGGGAGTATGAGATAGGGAGTGTTGATGTAGATTTTATGATGCTATGTTGTTATAGGCTACTTCACCTACCTAGGTAGTGGTCTTTGGTTTGGTCGAGTGTATTGAACTCAACATGGTGATATCTTGATTTGGTAGGGAGACCTCATCCACAATTATTACTTCTTCTAGAGTGCAACAAAGTGCACCATGCCATGTCAATTTCCAAGGACAAGGTGGATAGCCAAAATCCTATAAAGCAAGTGGATGGCTTAGTATAGCTAGACCCTTACCTTCAATTTTTGGGTTAGCAACAACTAATGAGTGGTGGTGTTGCTTGTTGGAGTTGTGGTGGACCTCACCACAAGAGAGAGTGCACTTAGGTAGCGGACCTGATACCTCTAGTGCATCAAAGCCAACACAAAGATAGCGTGAGCATTACCATAGATTTGGACACACCAATGATCAATGCTTTGATTTACACCTGGAGTTAAGCAGTGGTAGGGCAGCTATAGCAAGTAGTAGAGGAGCCCTAGGTCATGGGGGATGAAGTGGTAGAGGTGGTGGTAGAGGATCCAGCACCTCGTAGGAGTGTAGTACCTACCTTTACTTCTGATACAACCATGGCTACTCGGATTGAGTAGTTAGAGTAGAGATTGGCTAGCATGGCCATAGCTCTAAGGAGATCAGATTTGGGTGCTATGGCTTCCACCTCATATGCTGGTGATAGAGATGTCTTGGATTTCATGTGTAGAGAAACATAGATAGATGCCTTTGCCATAGTGACTAGGAGTGCAATACATGCTCCAAAGCCTAGAGGAGCATTACTAGAGTTAGACCCATAAAGAGGAGAGATTGGTAGACAAGTCAAACTTCCCCAGCTTTTACACTCTTTGAGGCACTACAAATAATATCCATGGCTCCTAGATGTCCTAGCATAGGTGCGGTAGGTGGTGATGGGATGCATGATGGACTACCTACTCATTAACCACTTGCTACTATACAGATTGGGTGGGGCACAATGTTAGGGGCGGCTCAATTGATTATGTGCTTTCTATTATTCTCAACCAATGACATGTTTACATTAAGCGTTGACCCATCTCCAATGTTCAGGTTGGTTGCCACGCTTTGTGAGAGTATGGATGATGTGGTTCCTATTACTAGAGCAAAGGTGGTTGATAGTGGAGTTGACTTGGTTGAGGAGCATGGGATCCGCTCAACAACCATGGTTTGTAGTAGGCATCAATGGCTAGATTGGAGGAGTTACCAACTAGACCGACCTTTGAGCAAGCATGGTTAACACTTAGATTTGTCCTATTGGATAACCAAAAGATGAATTTTTGTTTGGTGGGACCTTTAGGGGAGGTCTATACACCATAGAGAGTCTTACTAGACTCTAGTGCGCACCTTCTTATGTTGGAGAAGGCTACAATTGCCGGGTTGAAGTTACAGAAGACTAATGTAGAGAGGTGTCCATTTCAGATCTAGACATCTCTAAAGGGTGGTTCTACATAGTACATCACATGTGAAGAGCTTGTTGTTCAGATTCAGCCTGGTCATCTAATTGATAGCTTTGTGGTGAGAGATCATGCCATTGCAATAGTAGTTAAGTCATATGATGTGTTAGTTGGGGGAGTAGTGTTATACCCCATGGGTTTCAATATTGACTATTGGGAGGACACAACCTCCTATAGACCAGGTTGGTAGTCAGGTAAGAGATGGGTATATTGCCTACCAATACGCTTTAGTAGTTATAGTCTTGGCTCATTACAATCCGGGCCCATGGTGGTATTAGTTTCAGCTTTCAATGCTTCTTTTACTTGGCTTGGTGATTTATTTGAGAGGAATGCCCATGCAAAGGATACTCCAATACTAGAGGAGATCACTCAGATTTGGAGTACAAGTGGGATTGTTCCATCCACCTTGGATGTTTCTTTGTGGAGTTCAAAGGAGGCATTACAACAACATGCAGATTGGTTGGTGCAATAGGCTAAGAGTGGAGCCTTTGTATCACCAAGAGACCAATATGAGGATGAGCCTCCAAAGTTGATTACCTTGACACCTTTGGATACCACATTCATTGCTTGGTAGTATCTAGCAAAGGGATTATATCTATTGGAGTTGTTTGGTGGGATTAGCACTAGACTAACTACGGTACTACAAGCAAGTATACGAGTATAGAGGTACTTGTATGTGGGAGAGATGAGACTACTAGGCAAGTCTCTCTACATCATGTGGCACACTTGGCCTATTGGTATCCTAAGTTATTACCAATGTCAATAGTCAAGGGTGTTACCAAAAGACCCTACCAACAAACATTTCCTTGTTGGGGTTGCAAGATTTGGAGGGACATGATCCCATTCATGTGGTCATTTTTGGATAGCCATGTTAGGGATATACACGTGTTGGCCAAGGTATGGGTCTCAAGATCTTCAGTTGGTGTGTTTTGGGAGATGTTACTTATGCTACAACATCTCTAGGTTCATTGGTCCATTTATCCAACTTACATTTTGGAAAACATCCCTTTTGATGGGTGATTCTTGCACTCAGGTGGTAGCGAGTACACATCAAGTCCATTCTTGGATGAGACCTACCATGTTGTTAGATGCAACCAGAGTGGGATTACAAGCTCATCGTCTTTGTTTTTGATGGATTGTGAGTTGGCCTGTCTCTCACTCAGGATGAACCTCTGATGGCTATTATGGTAGCGCATCATGGACTAAGAATGCAAGGAACCCCAACTCCATCATACTCCTCCAAGGCTAACACTCCAAGACTCAAGACATTGCTCACTAGAGAACTAAATGAGAGAGAGATAGTTGCAAATGAAAGGATGATGAGTACCTCCTCACCCCTTGTTTATATACTTGTGAAATAGTTACGCACCAAAGTTACTAATTACCATAGTAACTCAAGTTACTAGCCTAAAAGTCAAGTAAAGTCAAAAAGTAGAAAGGAATATCTATTTACATGGGCATATTCCCCTTAGCATGTGATCTTATCTTGACCCAACCACTAAGTCAAGGATTCCTTCACATGGGCTATTCTTGGACTATTGAAGAATCCAAAACAAAAAGGCTTGCGGGCCCAAGAGTTCTCAACTCTTTCCTCAAAGCCAAACAACTAGGAATAATACCAAGTCAACACACTAGAATCCAAAATAGTGGTGCTCATCTTTTCCACTTTCTCTAAAGTAAGGTCCCCTCTATCTTAGCTATGACTAACTTTAGCTAATCATGACTAATGTAGAACCATCCTTTATCTCTATATGAATAATATCTCTCAAGTACTTGTAATACCAAGCTTAATATCACAATACCACACACATGCACAAATGGGTGTTACATGACAAACCTCTTACCAAAAGAGGCTTTAAAGCGCACTTATGATGGGATTTAACAACTAGACCACCTTATTGTTGGTGACATCTTGGATGTTGAGCATCAATCTTAGATAGTGGTAGTGGTTGAAAGGTCACTTATGATATTGGTGAACCTAGTTGAATACCCTAGAGTTGCTTTTCCCACACTTATGAGTTTCCCAAGCTCCCATGCTTTTTGAGAAGGAGGTCTCGGACTTGTTTGGGACTCACAATTATAGCAGTTGGTGGAGCCCAACGTCTATGAGAGAGAGAGAGAGGGTGAAGGGTTTTCACACCAATATTATTGTTGTTCTAGTAGTGTCAAAGGCATCTAAATGTTAGGTGGGTCAGGCTATGGACCTTAATTGCTTGACTTGGATTGTGAGCCTTGGCTTGGCAAAGAAGCATACAATGAGCTTGACAAGCATCATCACTTGGACACTTGTGAGCTCTATGCCTATCAAGATGATTCATGCATATGCTAGGGTGATGGACTGAGTGGATAGGCTATTCTTGGGACACAACTAGTGGCTATTAGGGAGAGAGATCTACTTGGAGTCCATCAAATTGAACATGGTCTACTTGGATCACACTCTTGGTCTACTTAGGATGCAACTAGAGGGTGTATGGAGCTTGCAGCCAGATCAGAGGGAGTTTTTCACACAAAGGTTGGGATCTCTAGTGGTTGGGAGCATGACACTATTCCTCCTAAGAGCCTAGTGTAACAACCAATCAGTACGTCTTCCACTCTTATGATAGTTATAGAGGATACTTGGGAGCCATATCTTGGACCAAACTTACAAGAGGAGAAACACAAAGAGTTTGGAGGTTCTTGAGGAGCTACATGATTTGTTTTGCTTTCAATATGAAGGATTAAAGTGCTCTAAAAGGACCTAATATTCAGGTTGAGCTGACTAGCAATACACCAATTTTCAAATGTCCCTATTGATATAGTCACACGGAGAGAGCATTGATTCAAAGCCGGAATAGACCTTTTCAAGTCTGGTTTGGTGGAGATTTCACATACTAGAGAGTATGCATCAACTACAGTGATGCCATCCAAGAAGGATATGCACGGTGTAATACAAGGCCACTAGACATATTATCTAGAGGTGAAAATTAGCTTGGTAACATCTAGATGGATGTTATGTACAATGGGCTAGCCAGATCAAACAAAGGTGTCACTAAAAGAGTACTTCTACTAATAGAGCAAAATCCAAAAATAGCTTGAAACTTTAAAGCAAATTTCAAAGGCCTAAATAGATGAATTAGACCTCAAAAATGGATAGATTCCTCCTCCTCAAAGTGAAAGGCTTGCCTTTTCCTCCCTATGATTTGTCTCATTGAGAGCTTTCCAATGGTACCTCATCAATGTGATTATGAGCTCCACTCATAATCACATGGAAGATTCCCTAAAGATTCCCTTTGACCAACTAGATAGGATAGATCCAAACAACTAATTCAAGGATGGAGCTTGCTTACATGTCACCAATCCATGTATCTGATCCAAGGGTAGAGCTTCCTTTGAATATATAATATAGAGAAGATGCTTCTTTGGGCATCAAAGGATTGAATGTGAAACTTGTGTTTTCTCTCTTGTATCTCTCTCGGAGAGTTCTCTTGTCCTCTGAGTATTACGATGGTATCGGAGTGAGTGTTCTTACCCAAGAGAGTGGATCACCCGTCTTGGAAGAGCATGAGCTACTGAAATTGAGTAATTGAGGTGAGAACATAGTGCAATTGCTAGACTTGGTAAGTTCTTTGGAGAGCGGATGGGATAGATACACCAGGAGGACATTTTCTTGCACCTAGCTTCCCATCCTTGAATCCCTTCCACATCAAGATTATGAACATCAACATGAGCAAATGAGAGTATCTCTAGTTTATCACTTTGGAGTAGAATTCATGGACATAGTGATGAATTCACCAAACCTGATGATTCTACCTATGGTGGTATATGAAAAAGAGTGGGATTTGACAATCTACTTTCTATTATGATGTTATGGATCTGAATGTACAAAAATCCTCACCCTTTCAACACGCAAGGAGAAATCCATTATTGATCTGAATGTACCAAATCCTCACCCTTTCAACATGCAAGTAGAAATTTGTTATATAGTTGTAATATTCCAAGGACAAAAGAACTCTCCAAGATAGATACAAGAGAGAAAACACAGATTTCACATTCAATCCTCCGATGCACCAAAAAAACACCTTCTCTTTATTATATAGCAAAGAGGATCTCCTCAAAGGAAGCTCCACCCTTGGATCAGATACATGGATTGATGAACTATCAATGAGCTCCATCCATAGATTAGATTTTTGGATGGGTGACATGTTAGTCCTTGTCCTATCTAGTTGGTCAAACAGGTTTGACCAAAGAGAATCTTTAGGGAATCTTCTTGTAAGGAGCTCAAAATCATATGGGTGAGGTACAATTGGAAAGCTCTTGACAAGATGAATCATAAGGAGGAAAAGACAAGCCTTTTTTCCTTGAGGAGTGGATCTTCTCATTTGGTGGTATGATAGTTGCATTCTACTAGTAGCAACTTACAAGAGAAATACGCAATTGAGTGCCATCTATCCTGCCATTCTTATTGTAGAATTGCTTGTATTGTTACTACTAATGCATTTGTAGCCATCTTGATTGGACATTTTGGGTCATACCATTTCAAGATTGGTGCATGTAGTAATGCATCATTTAGCTCCTAAAAGGCCAATTCTTGTGCGGTTCCCTATATCCACCTCTTCCTCTTGCCCAATAGTGCTATTAGAGGCTGTGCAATCTTGGAGGAGTCCTTGATAACTTGATGATAAAACCCCATCAATTCCAAGAAACTCTTGAGTTGAGTCTAATCTTCTAGAGCACTCCATTTTTGAATGACTTCTATTTTATCAATTAATACTTGGATACCCTTTGCACTTACTCTATGCCCTTAGGAGTCTTCTTTAGATTTTCCAAACTCACACTTTGAGATTTTGGCATATAATTGATTCAATCAAAGAATTTGGAGGACTTCTTGTAGATGTTGTTGGTGCTCAGTCAACATCCTAATGTAGACTAAGATGTGATCAAGAAAATTGATAATAGATTTATCCAAGTATAGACAAAATATTTCATTCATCAAACTCATGAAAGTGGTTGGAGTGTTGGTGAGGCCAAATGGCATCACCAAGTACTCAAATTGACCAAACCTTGTTTGAAGGGCCATTTTGCGTATATCTTCTTTCACAATCTTGACTTGGTTGTAATTGCTTCGCAAATCAAGTTTGGTGAAATGCCTTGCCCCATTGAGTTGATCAAACAAGTCATCCATCCAAGATCATGGATATTTGTTCTTCACTATTTGTTGATTCAGTCCATGGTATTCAATGCACATATGCATTGTTCTGTACTTCCTCTTCACAAACAATACAATAGCTCCATATGGTGATATGCTGGGTTGGATAAACCCCTTCTGCAACATATTCTTGATTTGAGCCTTATACTCCTCTAACTCATGAGGTGATAGTTGATATGTGGCATTACAAGGAGGTGTCTTCCCAAGATGTATCTCAATTTTATGATCTACTCTCCTTTTGGTGTTAAACCTATGGGTAATTCATCCGGAAAGACATCTTAGAACTCATTGATCACATCTTTCAATTTCTCAAGAATTTGTCCATTTTGTTGGGCACTCTAGACTTCTCTTATTAAACCCATGAAATGTCTATTTGTCTTACCAATAGATGTGATCCTTATGATAACCATAGGAAACTCTTGCCTTTGTGATCTTCCTTTAATCCCAAAGATCTTCCATTGACTAGTTTCCACTACTTTCTTTCTCCAATCCACCGTGAGATTATAGTGCTCCATCCACGACATACCTAAGATTGCATTATAATGAGCTAGTTGTATCACTCACCACTTGATTGCTTCTTGATACCCTCCTATAGAGAGTAATGCCTTTCTAGATAACAACCCAATCCTCTCTATCTAACCATAATGTAACCCTACTTTGTCCTTCTCATCCTTCTCTACTTCCATCTCCAACCTTGTTGCAACATAACAATACAAGAAATTCTCTATTGCCCTAGAGTCAATCAACACTCTCGCCAGATTGCCTTCAAGCACTCCATTTACAACAATTAATTATGCATTTATCTTCCTACTTTGCACACTTGTCCTCTTCCTTGCCTTGCTTTTACTCTTCTTCACCAAGCCAATAAGGCCACAAGGTACATTTATTAGCAATCTTGATTTTTTGATGCAATTTTCATATCTCCCTCTTCAATTTGCCTTTCCATGTGGTTGAGACGTTGCTTGTATGGAGGCCGAGAGCCACTAAGATGAAGAGCACAAAAATTGATGGCTATGTACCTAATTTTGCCACAATTGAAACATCCTCATTGTTTTGCTTCAGCTCCTCCTCCCCATGGAACTCCTTCTCTCCTTTCTTTGACCAGTCCTTGTTCTCCTTGGAGAGGTCTGGCTCCTCTATCTCATAACTGAATGTTGCTTAACTCCATAAGAACTGGTCCACCAAAATGGTGTGTCTTGGCCTAATAGTTTTGCATCAATGCTATAGTTTCACCTCCTTAAAGTGCCCTTGCTATTCTTTGGGTGCAGGCAATGGCTTCAAAAATAGTACAAGGATTTTGCACCATTACCTCTTGGAAAATACACTCTTTTAATCCTCTCTTGAAATTATCAAGAGCTTTGGCTGGACTCATATCGATTATCACAACCTATAGATCTAGAAATGCCTCACATACTCTTGTATGCTATTCTTTTGGTTCAACCCCTAGAGTCTCGTTCGGGCCATTTGCACGGAATTTGTAGATTGGAAATTCTTGAGTAGCCCTTCTTGCATGGCTGTCCAAGTGACCTCTCTTCCTTCTACTAGCAATGATTGTTCCCAAATGTCATACCACGTGAGGGCTTGATTGGTCAAGTACCCACACGCAAACACACATGTAGAATGATTAGTGGTCTCTATTGTGAAAAACCAAAGGCATTGATTGCTTCTAAAGCCAATTTTTCCACTACACCAATAGAGTGCTATCCCTTGTAAGGCTCAATGTTGCATGTCTTTTCCATTTGTAGTAACAATGTGGCTTGGTTGTTGATTAGAATCGGTGTCATCGGCATGCATAACTCTCTAGGTACTTTGATTGTTGGTGCTGGTTATTGTGACAACTCCCCTTCTTGTATTAATTGATCATTCTTGATAGCACCTATTTGATTTTGCAATACTTCCATGGTCATCTTGATTTCTCAAAACTTTTTCAGCATCTCTTGCATTCCTTGCATCAATTCTTGCAACTATAGATCCATGATTTCTTCACACGATCAATGTAAAAGACCGAATCCGAGGAGAGAAATAGGAGAATGAAAGCTCACATTGGGACACTTGAATGAGGGAAAACTCCGAATGCCTAGCATGAGCTTCGGCCTTGGTATTTATAGGTAGCATACAAGACCCTTGAAGCTTCTCAAGAAGTTTCCTTGAGCCGCTTTCTTGGAGTGCAAGCCAAGTTAACTAGGAAGCTTCTCAAGAAGCTTCCTTCTAGAAGCCGCCTACTTGGCGTGCAAGCTAAGCTAGTTAGAAGCTTCTAGAAGCTACCTGCTTAGGGCGCAAGTTAAATAGTTGGGAAGCTTCCTAAGAAGCTTCTTAGATGCTTCTTAGATGCTTCTAGAATATTCTAGGCTATTTTGTCTTATTCTCTACTTTGTAAGCCCGACTAACTTCATCACTAAACTCCATATTGTTACATATTCCCCCGCCGCTAGTTGGTGACGTCCTCGTCGCCAGTGAAGCTTCAAATTCCTTGATGGCCATCTGTGCATTCTAGAGGTGAGAAAGAGGTTCCAATGTAGCATCATGAAGGGGATACCCTTTCCAAAGGACCTTGTACTCCGTATGTTGGTGACGGCCTCGTTGAATATGGCGACGCGCAAGGATACGATCAACTTCGTACTCCTCATGATCATTGATAGGGACAGGAAGAGGGGGAGGTTGGACTCGAGAGGAAAAGGAAGAAGGGTTAGGAACAAAGGGTTTCAACTTGGAAATATGAAAGACAGGATGGATACGCATGTGACAAGGTAAGGCAAGACGATAAGCAACATGAGAGATAATGTGGGTGATATCAAAGGGTCCTATCCAATTAGGAGCAAGTTTACAAACTTGGGTATCAAGTGGGAGAGGGAGGTTACTAGAGGATAGCATGACTTTATCACCAACTTCAAAGGTGAGATCACGACGATGATGGTCTGCATATTGTTTTTGGCGATTCTGAGCAACAAGGAGGTGAGATTTGGCTTGTTGGAGAGGTTGGGATATAGTGGTCAAGAATGTAGAAGTATGAGGAACCTGAGAGGGAGGGGGAGCAAGAAGAGAATCTAGAACAAGCGGATCTTGGCCAAAATTGAGAAAGAAGGGAGAAAATCCAGTGCTTGCCTGTTTGGAATTGTTGTAGGCAAATTCTGCAGCTGCAAGACATTCATCCCAGTTGGTATGGTGGACATTGACAAAGGCCCGCAACATATCCTCCAATGTACGATTGGCGTGTTCGGTTTGTCCATCAGTTTGAGGATGATAGGCCGTGGACAAAGCAAGCTTGGTGTTGAGTATCTGGAAGAGTGCTTGCCAAAACTTCCTAGTAAATCGAGGATCACGGTCGGAGATGAGTACACGTGGCATCCCATGATGCTTGAAGACATTGTCGAAGTAGATTTGCGCTAAGGTTGGAGCATCCACGGTATCACAGGTTGGTGCCAAGTGGATTTGCTTACTAAGCTTATCCACAAACACCACAATTGCGGTGTGTCCTTGTTTTGTCTTTGGCAAGGATGTGATGAGATCCAAGCTCACATGCTCCCAACAAGCGGATGGAATGGCGAGTGGTTGAAGGAGTCCACTCGGCTTCTGGTTGCTGGCCTTGTTCCGTTGGCAACTCTCACATGATCGGACAAAGTCTCGAGCATCTCGTGTCATGTTGGGCCACCACCATTGGCGTTGGAGGGTGCCCAAGGTCTTGTCCACTCCCATGTGACCAGCTATTGGTAAACCATGGGCTTCTTGAAGGCGCACAAGTTGAAGATCACCTTTGATTGGAACATAGATCTGGTCTGCATGGAATAAAAGGCCTTCCTTGAAGGAGAAGGTGTTGACTCCTTGTCGCGTGCTGTTAGACGACCGTGTACCATTTGGAAGAAGGGATCTTGCTATAGGGCTAACCGAAACTCGTTATGAATCTTGGGATCAATTGACACCGTCGTAATTGCTGCCGCGATGAGAGGAAGAGACTTCAAATCAGGTCGTCGTGATAGAGCATCAGGGATGACATGGAACCGACCTGGTTTGTACTCAAGTTTGATGTCGAACAATTGGAGTTGCTCTTCCCATCGATGATGTCGACTCTTCATGTGCTCTAGGTGTAAGGTCTGCAACAAGGGCTTGTGATCAGTTTGCATGATCACTTGTTTCCCCAAGAGATAATGCCTCCATACCTTGGTGGCATATACCATTGCAAGTTGTTCCCGATCTCGAGCAGAGTAATTTCTTTCAGCTGTATTTAGTCGGCGAGACACAAAGGCAATAGGATGTAGTCCATCTAGAAATTCTTGTTGCAACACAGCTCCAATTGCAAAGTTAGAAGCATCAAAATCAACCACACAAGGTAGTTGAGGATCATATGGTTGAAGAATGGGTCTTGAAGACACCATATGCTTTAACTCCTGGAATGCTTCTTCATGCTTGGTGGTCCATTGGAAGCTCGAGTTCTTTCCCAAGAGGTCAGTCAATGGTGCAACCACGTGAGCATAATAGTGGATGAACCGTCGGTAAAAACTGGCCAATCCGTTGAACGCTCGTACTTCGGTAGCATCCTTCGGGGAAGGCCAATCAGTAATGGCCTTGATCTTCTCTTCTTCCATCTTGATCCCCTCTGATGAGATCTTATGACCCAAGAAGGTAACCTCCTTTTGCCAAAAAGCACACTTTGACTTCTTGCAGTGAAATTTCCACTGTCGTAGTCGTCTTAGGACTTCTCGCACATGATTCATGTGTTCTGCCTCTGTCCTACTATAGATTAAGATATCATCTAAGAACACTACCACAGACTGATCCAATAGCCCCTCCAACACCCGATGCATCTGATCCATGAAGACTGCTGGAGCATTAGTGAGTCCGAAAGGTAGAACTCTCCACTCAAAATGTCCATACCTTGTACGAAAGGCAGTCTTTTTCACGTCCTCTCCTTCAATAGGAATTTGCCAATAGCCGCTACGAAGATCTAGCTTGGAAAATTATCGTGCTCCACTTAATTGATCAAGCAAGTCATCGATCCGAGGCAAGGGATATGCATTCTTCACGGTTTGCTTATTGAGCCCACGGTAATCAATACAGAAACGAAGTCCTCCATCCTTCTTTGGAACAAATAGTACCAGTGCTCCCCAAGGAGAGGTACTATGTCGTATGAAATCCTTCTCCAACAACTCTGTAAGTGTTGTTCGCAACTCCTCCAACTCCTTTGGTGAGAGCCGATAGATCGGTCTACTCACTGGAGTACTCCTTGGCAATAACTCGATCTCGAAGGGCATACCTCGATCAGAGGGTAATCCCTTTGGCAGATCATCCGGAAACACATCTGCAAACTCTTGAACTATCCGATCAACCGTCGCTTGATGTGGCACTTGGCCCTCCTCAAATTGTTCTTGTGCAATCGGCTTGATCCACACTGTGAATACAGACTTATCTTCCTCCAAAGCTTGCTCTATGGCTGCTTCATTAACAAACTTCCCTTCTAGGGACTCATCTCTCTTCCGAGCTTGCTCCATGGTTGCCTTCTTGGCAAACTTCCCATCTTGGGACTCATCTCCCTTCCAGATTCGCTCTATGGCTACCTTCTCGACAAACTTCCCATCTTGGGACTGACTATTCTTAGGTGTCTTACTCAGAGGTGCCAGACAACCTAATCGGAAATTCCTACCTTGGTGTTGTACTTGAATTTGGTGTCGGGTCCAATCAAATTGAACCTTATGACATTCAAGCCAAGGTAGACCCAGAATGATATCATAGTGTAGAGGTGCTACTACAAACCTCATACACTCCAAATACTCCTTCCCAATCTTGAAGGTAACAGGATGCAAGGTGCGGAATGCAGAACCCTTTCTACCATCCGCCATCATCAAACTACTTCCAATCACTGGCTTGATAGGAATACCCAATTCCTTTGCTACTTGCATAGACATGCAATTCTCTGAACTTCCAGAATCAACCAAAATTCTACAACCCCGATTAGATATCATACCTTGCAAGTGAAGCAAACTTGCATAGGTCAAGCCTTCAATCCCATTGGAACTAATCAAGCTCCCAGTAGGCGGCTCAAAATCTCCTACTGGGATTCCTCGTTTCCCTGATCATTCCGCTCCACAACCTCCACTTGGGCAACTTGTCGAGATCGTCCATTCTTGAGTGGACATTCAGCAATGCGATGCCCCAACTGGCGACAATAAAAACAACCTCCATTTTGTCGTAATCTTTCTCTATCTGCTGTGCCAAGTGGTCTTCGTTGGATAGCATCAATCTCCATTGGTACCGGTTCTTCCACTCGTGGTACTGGTGGGTTTTGGGTAGGTCGAGGTTGAGACCAAGTTGTCGCAACTAAGGAATCAAAACGCTCAGCCAATTGCATGGCTTGTTCGACATTCTGTGGCTCTCGCATGGTCACCTCCAATCTGGTTCGTGACTTCAATCCTCGCACAAATCGATCCAGAACTTCACCTTCTTGGATATCTGGAATTTGCATGATGATATTCTGAAATTGTGTTATGTAGCTTCTCACTGAGCCAATCTGCCTCAACTCTGCCAATTTATCTTGTGCAGCTCGGGTTGCATTTATAGTCTGAAATCGACCAAGTATTGCATCCTTGAATTCTGCCCATGTAAAAATTGGTGTAACAATTTGTCGTTCAGCTCTTTCTACTCAGAATCGCCACCAAAGTTTTGCCACTCCATCCAATTGGCTAGAAGCCAAGAGAATTTGTTTCCGCTCGTCTTGAAGATTGGTGGCTTCAAAGTAACGTTCACAGTCAAACATAAAATTCTCCACTGTGCCTGGAAGATTCTTGCCTTCAAACACCTTGGGTTTCGGATATCGAATGCGATCTTCTCCATCTCGAACTGGCGCTCTGTCTATCTGTTCTCGTCGTTGCTGGTCTCGTTCATCCAACAATCGAGTAAGATGCTCGATTTGTTGTTGCATTGCAAGGATAACATCCGGTATTGCCGCCATCGCTACTACTCTATTCCACTACCTGCAATTTATCTAGTTGATTAACACGTAGATACAACACGTCCACCGTTCTCCATAAGTTACAACTGGAAGTATCAAGGGTTCCTCTGACACGGTGATCATATGTAGAAAATCCTGCCCAAAGCGTGAGGTGATGAATTGTGTGAAACGATGCTTTGGTAATATCTGGACATGAAAGTCCCAATGGTTTGGTAGAAGTGGATTTGGTGGTCCATAAATTCCATCCATCCCATTCCTGCTCTGATACCAATGTAAAAGACCGAATCCAAGGAGAGAAATAGGAGAATGGAAGCTCACATTGGGACACTTGAATGAGGGAAAACTCCGAATGCCTAGCATGAGCTTCGGCCTTGGTATTTATAGGTAGCATACAAGACCCTTGAAGCTTCTCAAGAAGTTTCCTTGAGCCGCTTTCTTGGAGTGCAAGCCAAGTTAACTAGGAAGCTTCTCAAGAAGCTTCCTTCTAGAAGCCGCCTACTTGGCATGCAAGCTAAGCTAGTTAGAAGCTTCTAGAAGCTTCCTTCTAGAAGCTACCTGCTTAGGGCGCAAGTTAACTAGTTGGGAAGCTTCCTAAGAAGCTTCTTAGATGCTTCTAGAATATTCTAGGCTATTTTGTCTTATTCTCTACTTCGTAAGCCCGACTAACTTCGTCACTAAACTCCATATTGTTACAATCAATGTTCAATTGCTACTTTCTACTTCAACAAATGGTTAGAAAGATCACTCAAAAGGGTGCACAAACTATGGGGACTACCATTGGGACCTCAAAGGCTATCCCTCATTTATAATATTCTTGACCAAAATTGCAGACTACAAAATCCCTAAACATCACTTTTGGTCTAACTACTATAATACAAGTAGTTAGACATATTATCTAGTGGTGAAAATTGGCTTGGTAACATCTAGAAGAATTTTGTGTACAATGGGCTAGGTAGATTAGACAAAGATGTCACCAAAAGAGTACTTCTACTAATAGGGTAGAAATAAAAAATAGCTTGAAAACTTGAGTCAATTTTAGAGGCCTAAATGGATTTCCTCCCTCAATAGAAAAAGGCTTGCCTTCTTCTCCTATGATTTGTCTCATTGAGTACTTTCCTATGGTACTTGACCCGCATGATTTTGAGCTTCTAACAATAATATTCTCTAAAGATTCCCTTTTGTCAAACCAACAAGGCAGTACAAGGACTGAGATGTCACCCATCCAAACAACTAATCCAAGGATGGAGCTCGTTGACATGTCACCAATCCATGTATCTGATCCAAAGGTGGAGCTTCCTTGGAGGCAATCTTCTTTGCTATATAATAAAGAAAAGGTGCTCCTTTGGGGCATTGGAGGATTGAGTGTGAAACCCATATTTCTCTCTTGTATCTCTCTTGGAGAGTTCTCTTGCCCTCAAAGTATTTCAATGGTATCAGACCAAAAGTGATATTTAGGGACTTTCTAGTCTGCAATTTTGGTGAGGACTACTATAAACAAGTGATAGCCTTTGAGGTCCCAATGGTAGTCCCTATAGTTTTTGCACCCTCCCAAGTGATCATTCTAACCCTCTATTGAAGTAGGAAGTAGCAATTGAACATCGATTGTGTGTAGGAATCATGGATCTGCAATTGCAGGGGTTGATGCAAGGAATGCAAGGAATGTTGGAAAAATTTCAAGAAATCAAGATGACCATGGAGGAACTGCAAAATCAAATATGTACTATCAAGAATGATCAAGTAATGCAAGAAGGGGAGCCGTCTCAACAACCAACATCAGCAATCAAGGTACTTGGAGAGTTATGCATGCCAATGACACCAATTCAAATCAACAACCAAGCCACATTGTTACAACAAATGAAAAAGACATGCAACATCAAACCTTACAAAGGCAACGTTCCATTGGATTTAAAGAATGAATTGATACCTTTGATTGTTCACAACAAAGATCACTAATCATTCTACATGTGTGGGTACTTGACCCATAAAGCACTCACATGGTATGATGCTTGGGAATAATCATTGCTGGTAGAAGGAAGAAAGGTCACTTGGATAGCCATGCAAGAAGCCAAGAATTTCCAATCCATGGATTATGTGCAAATGGCCCGAACTATACTCTAGGGGTTGAACCAAAAAAATAGCATACAAGAGTACATGGAGGCATTTCTAGATCTATAGGTTATGATAACCAATATGAGTCCAACCAAAGCTCTTGAAAATTTCAAGAGAGGATTAAAAGAGTGGATTTGCCAAGAGGCAATGGTGCAAAATCCTTGTACTATTTTTGAAGTCATTGCATGCACCCAAATAATAGCAAGGGTGCTTGGAGGAGGTGAAGCAATAATACCGATGCAAAACTATCAAGCCAAGACACACTATTTTGGTGGAGCAATTCCTATGGAATTGGGCAACATTTTCTTCCAAGATAGAGAAGCAAGACCTCTCCCAGGAGAAAAAGGACGGATCAAAGAAAGGAGAGAAGGAGTCCCACGGGGAGAAGAGGCTCAAGCAGAACAACAACAATGTTACAATTGTGGCTGAATTGGGCACATAGCCATCACTTTTGATGCTTGCCATCTTAGAGGCCCTTGCCTTCCATACAAGCAACCTCTCAACCACATGGTGAGATAAATTGAAGAGGAAGATAGAAGCCGCATTGAAAAATGAAGATCACCAATAAAAGTACCTTGCAACCTTATTGGCTCAATGAAGAAGAGTAAAGGGCGGGAGGGGCGGGAGGGGAGGGGGGAAGAGGATAAGTGTGCAGAGAAGGAAGAAGATAAACACACAATTAATTGTTGTAAATAGAGTGCTAGAAGTGTTTGATGAGAGTGTTCATAGACCCTAGGGCAATAGAGAAATTCTCGTCTTGCTATGTTGCAATATGGTTGGGGATGGAACTAGAGAAGGATGAGAAGGACAAAGTAGAGTTATCTAATGGTCAGATAAAGAGGATTGAGTTGTTACCTAGAAAGGTAATACTCTCTATAGGAGTGTATCTAGAAGCAATCAAGTGGTAAGTGAAACAACTAGCTTGTTATGATACAATCTTATGTATACCATGGATGGAGCACTGCAACCCCACAGTAGAAACAAAGAAGTGGAAACTAGTCAATGGAAGATCTTTGGGATTGAAGGAAGATCATAAAAGCAAGAGTTGCCTCTATATGTCATAAGGACTACATTTATTGGTAAGATAGATAGATGTTTCATGGGTTTGATAAGAGAAGTCCAAAGTGTCCAACACAATGGACAAATTCTTAAGAAATTGAAAGATATGGTCAATGAGTTCCAAGATGTCTTTCCAAATGAATTACCTGCAAGTTTACCACCGAAAAGGAGAGTAGATCATAAAATTGAGATACACCTTGGGAAAACACCTCCTTGTAAGGCCCCATATTGGCTATCACATCATGAGTTGGAGTAGTGTAAGGCTCAAATTGAGGATATATTGTAGAAGGGTTTATCTCCCCGACGTAACATATCACCATATGGAGCTCTTGTATTGTTTGTGAAGAAGGAGGGAACAATACGTATGTACATTGACTACCATGGACTGAATCAACAAACGGTGAAGAATAAATATCCATTATCTTGCATGGATGATTTGTTTGATCAACTTAAAAGGGCAAGGCACTTCACAAAACTTGATTTGCAGAGCGGTTATAACCAAATCAGGATTGCGGAAGAAGATATACACAAAATGGATTTTTGAACAAGGTATGGTCACCTTGAGTACTTGGTGATGTTGTTTGGCCTCAACAATTCTCCAGCCACTTTCATGAGTTTGATGAATGATATATTTCATCCATACTTGGATAAATTTGTTATCATTTTCTTGATGAAATCTTAGTCAAAAATAGGACATTGATAGAGCACAAGCAACATACACAAGAAGTCCTCTAGATGTTGCGATAGAATCATTTGTATGCCAAAATCTCAAAGTACAAGTTTGGAAAATCTGATTTAGATTACTTAGAGCACAAAGTAAATGTAGAGGGTATCCAAGTGTTAATAGATAAAATAGAGGTCATTCAAAAATGGAGTGCTCTAGAAGATCAGACTCAAGTCAAGAGTTTCTTGGGATTGATGGGGTTTTATTGTCAATTTGTCAAGGTTTTCTCCAAGATTACACAACCTCTAACAATACTATTGGGCAAGGAGAAGAGGTGGATATGGGTAACCACAAAAGAAATGGCTTTTCAAGAGTTGCAAGACTCATTACTACATGCACCAATCTTGCAATCATATGACACAAAACAGCCAATCAAGATGGCTATAGATGCATCAGGTGTAGCAATAGAAGCAATCCTACAACAAGAATGGCAGGATGGATGGCATCCAATTGTGTATTTCTCTCATAAGTTGCTATTGGTAGAATGCAACTATCACACCACCAAACAAGAAGAGTTGGTCATTGTCCTTGCAAACAAGCATTGGAAGCACTATTTAAGTGAGAAGACATTTATGGTAGAGATGGACTACAAACCTCTAGTCTACCTCAAGACACAAAAAGATCTTTCTCATTGATAGATTTTGATGGGCAGAGTGGAGACAACAATTCTACATGACAATCAGATATGTGGAGTGCAAGAAGCAACTTGCAGATGCATTCACCTGAATACCAATGGCAAACAATTTGGAAATCAAGATTAGCCTTGAATTCTTGCCTATGATTCTTGTTGCTACAAAAATTAATGCACAAATTATAGGTGCTCAATCATCCAAAGGCATCACCAACACCCAAGGACTCACCTTCCTTGATGGCAGGTTGTAGATCCAAAATGATACGGATCTAAGAACCAACTAGCTTAGTTTACATGCCAAGTAAGCAACTTCTAGAAAAAAGCTTCTTGAGAAGCTTCTCAATTAACTTGGCTTGCACTCCAAGAAAGCGGCTCAAGGAAGCTTCTTGAGAAGCTTCTCAAGAGCCTTGTATGATCCTTATAAATACAAGAGCCAAAGCTCATGCTAGGCATTTGGTGTTTTCCCTCATTCAAGTGTCCCAATGTGAGCTTCCATTCTCCTATTTCTCTCCTTGGTCATTGGTCTTTTACATTGGTATCAAAGCACGTATAGGATGGATGGAACTTATGGACCACCAAACCACTTCCGCCAAACCATTGGGATTTTCATGTCTAGATATTACCCAAGCATCATTTCACCCAATTCATCACCTTGCATTTTAGGCAGTATTTTTTGCATATGATCACCTTGTCTGAGGAACCCTTGATACTTCCGGTTGTAACTTATGGAGACCGGTGGACATGCTCCATCTATGTGTTGATCAATTAGATAAATTGAGAGTAGTGAGATGCAATAGTAGCTATGGCAAAAATACCGGATGTTATCTTTGTGATATAGCATCAAATCAAGCACCTTACTTGATTGTTGGATGAACAAGAGCAACAACGACAAGAATACATAGAGAGAGCACAAGTTTGAGATGGAGAAGATCACATCCAATTTCCAAAAACCAAGGTATTTGAAGGCAAAAATCTTCAAAGAATAGTGGAGAATTTTGTATTTGACTGCAAATGCTACTTTGAAGCCACCAACCTTCAAGATGAATAGAAACAGATTCTCTTCGCTTCTTGCCAATTGGATGGTGTGGCAAAACTATGGTGGCGATTCTGAGTGGAGCGAGTTGAATGATAGATTGTTGCACCAATTTTGATGGGCAGAATTCAAGGATGCAATAGTTGGTGAATTTCAAACTATAAATACCACCTAAGCTGCATGAGATAAACAAGCGAAGTTGAAGTAGATTGGCTCTATAAGAAGCTATATCACACAATTTCAGAACATCATCATGCAAATTCCATAAATACAAGAAGGAGAAGTTATGGATTGATTTGAAGGCACAAACCAAATTAGAGGTGACCATGCGGGAACCACAAAACATAGAAGAAGCCATGCAATTGGCTGAGCACTTTGATTCCTTGGTTGCGACAACTTGGTCTTGACCTCAACCTACGCAAAGCTTACCAGTACAATATACATGGGTGGAGGAATTTGTACCAATGGAGATTGATGCTATCCAATGGAGACCACTTGGTACAGTGGATAGAGAAAGATTGCAACCAAATGGAGGTTGTTTTTATTGTCACCAAGTTGGACATCACATTGTTGAATGTTCACTCAGGAATGGGTGACCTTGACTAGTTGCTAAGATGGAGTTTGTGGAACAGAATGATCAGGGAAACAAGGAATCCCAATAGGAGATTTTGAGCCGCCTATTGGGAGCTTGATTAGTTCTAATGGATTTAAACACTTGACCTATGCAAGTTTGCTTAACTTGCAAGGTATGATATCTAATTGGGATGGTAAGATTTTGGTTGATTTTAGAAGTTCAAAGAATTGCATGTCTATGCAAGTAGCAAAGGAATTGGGTGTTCCTATCAAGTCAATGATTGGAAGTAGATTTATGATGGTGGATGGTACAGAAGGTTTTGCATTCCGTACCTCACCTGTTACTTTTAAGACTGGGAAGGAGTATTTGGAGTGTATGAGGTATGCAGTGGTACCTTTACACTATGGTGTCATTCTAGGACTACCTTGGCTTGAACGTCATAAGGTTCAATTTGATTGGACCCGATGACAAATTCAAGTACAACACCAAGGTAGGAATTTTGGATTAGGTTGTCTGGCACCTCTGAGTAAGACACCTAACAATAGTCAATCCCATGATGGGAAGTTTGTTGAGAAAGTAGCCAAAGAGCATACCTTGAAGGGAGAGGAGCCCCAAGATGGGAAGTTTGCCAGGAAGGCAACCATGGAGCAAGCTTTGAAGAGAAGTGAGACAACCATTTCAGGTTCACACTAATTGGAGCTTGGAGCTTGGAGCAATGCTCACCCAACATGATGATGAGGAGAAGGAGTTTGTGGTTGCATATGCTAGTCACTCCAACAATTTAGTGGAGGAAAAATATAGTTCATATGAGGAAGAGTGCTTGGCAGCAATATGGGCAGTAGTACATTTTTGATGTTACCTATTTGGTAACCCCTTTATTGTCATTATTGATCATCAGTCACTAAAGTGGCTGATGGAGTCCAACAAGATTTTAGAGAGGCTTGCAAGATGGGCTCTGATTTTATAGGAGTATGATTTCACGGTTATTCATAGACCTAGAGTGTGAACTATGATGCAGATGGGTTGAGTAGAAACCCATATCCCAACCAATAGGATCAGATTGGAGCACATTAGCATAGTGAGATAGATGGTGAGATGGTGCCAGGTTGGCATGCATCTACCTTTCTTTGTATATTTTCTAAGGCTTTGGTGGTATCTCTTGTAGCACATACAAGAAGAGTTATTGAGGTCATAGATCTAGAGAGTGGAGATAGTGGTATAGTTCAATGAGACATTCATGATGATGTCTCAGTGATGGATTATCTTTGCATTGGTTTTGTTGGTGGCACAATTGAGGCTAAGGAGAAAGATTGTGTTCTTTAACAAGCCAAATGGTTTAGATTGGAGAGCAAACATCTACTTTGTGTGTACAAGGATGATAGAGTGCAAGTAGTACCACTTCTATCTCAGAGACCACAATTGGTCCGTCGTGCTTATGAGGAGCTAGAACATTTTGGAGTAAAGCATACATATAGCTTACTCTAGAGTCATTATTGGTGGCATGGTATGCGGACCAATGTACAATAGTGTGTTGCTAGATGTGTTGTTTGTGACCAAATCAGAGCATTATTTAATGCTCTTATGCCATAATTACACCCATTACCTATCATGGAGTTGTGTTATTGTTGGAGATTGGACTTCATTGGACCTTTATTGTTGAATGTGAGACATCATCAATATGTTTTAGTGATGGTAGAGCACTTCTCTAGGTGGATTGAGCTGGTCGCACTTCCTAACAAGTCCAGTGAAAGGACGGCTTACTTGTTCTTGGATTGGTTTCTAAGTCATTTGGTGCACTCTTTGAGGTTTTGACTTATCAAGGTACAAAGTTCTTGGGAGAGTTTCAGGTCTTGTGTGACAAGACTTTGATTGATCATCATACTACCTCCTAAGATCATCCTAAGGCATATGGCTTAGCAAAGAGAGTGGTTCAGACAATGAAAAGAGGATTATGAAAGAATGGTTTGCGGAGACCACTTGGGAGACTAAGATCTTTAGTTTGGTTGACCATGGGCTATCAATCCAGTCGGAAAGTCTCCTCAGCATCCTTCTCTCCATCCTTTCTACTCTATGGACAAGCTCTAGATTTACTTGTAGCCATTTGTCAAGATATTATTATAATTTTGGACTTCATGAAGTCCAAACTCCTTTGGACAATATTCAAGAGTTCAGCTGGATGATTATGACAACTCAGAAAATATCACTTTTATGGTAATCAGGTGAGTAAAGTTTATTCCCATAGAGATACAAGTCAAAAATATCCAAATACTATACCTTCAACCAGATCAATCCGATGTTCTCCAAATGCTCATGGAATACTTGGAAATTGATCAATAGATTAGGCAAATACATCTTAGTACTCTATAAACATGGCAGTGTATCCTGCAAACTCCTCCAAAGTGACTATCTTTGAAATCTTCAAAAATTTTCCTTTAGTCAAGACAACAACTTGACAGTCATAGGGGTTAATGACTCCTTCTACATGACTAACTTGGCTTAACCCGAGTCAAATTGCAGTCAAACCCCCTTCCTCCAAGTTGTTTTCACCTGAGGCGATGTTGTATGGGTCTTTGTCTTCAACCTCTACCTTGTAGCATTCCAAGTAATTGACTTGGACTTCATCTTTGGAGTTGTCTGAAGACAAAGATGATGAATCTTTGGATTTATCTTCATCTTTTGACAGAGTGGTCTCCTTGAGATGTGCAACCTTTGTCCAACTCATTGTCACCAACTTCTGATCTTTAGACAAGATGTCCTTGAACCTTAGCTTTTGTTGGTGCCAATCCACAATAACCTAAGTGATGTACAACAAGGGCCTTCCAATCAAGAGCGGGTAACAAATTTTGGTTACTGGTCGTAACAAAATGTAGTTTAACTTGAAGGGCACCTCTCCAATGATTGTAGTAATATTTGATAGCATACCCAAAGACCGTCTCCTAGTTTGATGCACAAATTTCAAAATTTGGGGTGTTGGTTCAAACACAATATACCCCAATCGATGTGCAATGTCTTCTATCATGACATTCACAACCAACCCAAATCAATGGGTATGGATGGAATCATGCATCCTGCAATATTTGCATCCACTTTGAGAGATCCTAAATCTTCTTGTTCAATATGATAAATAGTGGGCAAGTCTTTCTTGGTCATCGCCCTTACTTTCTTGAGGGATGAACTTAGCTGCTTCTTTTATAGCTTATTGTCCTCCCAGAATTGCTTAAATGTGAGTTTAGCACTTGTAGATGCCAAATCTGCCACAATATTGTATTGAGGTACTCCTCCCAACTTCACCTTCTTGACCTTCATCTTTGGGTCTGAAGTCTCTCCCTATTCAAATTGGACTTTGGGGCGCTTCAAGATGGTGACTAGAGTAATGGTGGTCTTACCCAAAGTTCTTTGGGGTTGCCCACCTTGGCTTGATTAGATCCTTCACTTTGGATTTGGTATCCACTAGAAACACAAGAGGCTTTGTCTTCTTACACTCCTCCAAACTTATTTCTTGAGTTCTTTGTACTGCTTCATTGATTTCTTTCTGCAAAGCTTTAGCTTTAGCTTTTGCTAGAATCTTTTCCTCCTTAGTAGAAAGGATAGCTTTTGGGCGCAAGCTCTTAGCCTTTCATGAAGAGATGAAGTAGTACTTGCTTCTTCAAGATCACACTTCTTCTTACCTAAGCGTGTCCCAACCTTCAAAATTTTGAGGTCTGGCCATTCATCTTTAGAAGTCAGACTTCCTTCTTGAGGTCACTCCTCCTCAACTGTTATACAATTGACATTTGTATCTCCTTTTGATTGGAGTGCATGAGGCTCAACTGAGGTCTGTACATATTTTCCAGGTGGCTTTGGGTTTGGTGGTTGAAGGCACTGATTTCTAGTATGATCCGATCCTTTACAATTTCCACACAATGGAACATACCCAATTTGCCATCTTGGCTCTGGACAGTTTGGAGACCAATGTCCCATCAAGCCACAATTATAACAGGCACTCGATGCAACATTTTGAGGCCTATTTTGGCCGCCCATCAATGGTCTTTGTAGGGAAACATTGTTGTTGTACTCCCTTGGTCCATATCTTGGACTTTGATACAATGTGCTTGCTTGAGGCTATACCTCTTGGGTCTATAACACTGCCTAGTCTTCCTCACTTTGATCCCAACCTGGAACCCAATCAATTTGTTGCATTGGAAATGCAATGCGGGTCAAACACTCTGAATTAGCATAGCCAGATTTGCCACACACAGTGCACCATACATTTGGTCTGCCAAATGACAAATGCTTTCTTTGGTCCTTAGCCCTAATCATTTGGATCTTGAAATCCACAAACTCTTTAATAAGAGTCTCCAGCTTTTGATCCACCTTGTTACAATCTTTGTTGGAGTTGTTACAGGCTTCTTTCCTCTACGTCTTTTTATTCTCCTTGGCTGTGAATCTTCTTTGGATTTTGAAGAAGAACTTGAAGACGTGGAGGACTCCTCTAAGAAGGGGATGTATTGCAACAAGGTCTTCTTCTAGGCTTCTTGCCTTTCTTCTCCCAATTTCTTTGGTTACTAGAGAGTGAGAGTGAGCCACCTCATATTGGGTGACATGTTTGAGGACCTTGTCGAGTGAAGTTACATTCCTCTCCTTAGCAAAGATATGAATCTCATATGAGAGTCCTCCAAGAAACTAGGGAATGGCTTAGGCATTGGAGTAACCTACTACACCAGATTGCTTTGGGACACAATTCAAAAGGGCCATGAACCGGTTAGAGTAGTCTCTTAACTTCTCCTTCTTCCCTTTGTCCAAATCATTGAGTGCCGCAAAGACACTCGTATTGTAATCAACTTCCAAGAATCATTCCAAGAAGCCATTTCACAAGTTTGACCAGTCGGCGGGTGTGAACTTCTTCTGGTTATATGGGTATACCAACTCCGGGCTTTCTTTTGGGGCAGACTTAGGAAAAATTCATAGACAATCTGTAGAGTCATGTTCCTTATTGGCAAAGGAAACAACTTTGAATTCTTCAATAAATTTGTCAGGTCTTCATCTTATTCCCTCCCCTTATACTTCTGATAGGTAGATAGGTCGGGAGATAGATAATGAAGTCATTCTTTGGCTCTGAGGAATTGGTTGGGGTAAGGTTGAACTTGATAGACCCAAGGAATTGGCTGGTATTGACGTCATGTTGACAGCCCAGGGGTTCCAATTAGTCAAGTTCAAAGTGGGTTCTTTGTCAACAGATTCTTCTTCTTTGATGGTGTTGACTTTGACTAGAAACGGAGTAAGAGGTTCAACACTTTTAGAGTGCTCTCAAAAATTCCCTCAAGCCAACCAAGGTATTGTTTGTAAGAGATTTTGGCACTCTTCTTTCGTTCAGATTCATGTTGTCTTTTCACAAATGAATTTCTTTATAAACTTAACCTCCTTTACAACTTTAGAGGAAGTTGGTGTACTGGGTCGCAACAAGTATGTTTGCCTGCTAGAGTCTTTCTTCTTCTTGGAAGCTGGAAACAAGAAGTATCCTTGCCACCCGCCTTTGCGTTTCTTTTGTTCAAGTTCTCACAAGGCTTCTTGAACTTCATGAAGAAGTTGAAAATCCAATGCCTTCCATTTGGTTTCATCAAAAGTAGATTGAATCTTCTAGCATTCTTCTTCTTCACTGTGCAAATTTTATCTTTGAACACTCTCTTCCCGTTGTTCTCTCAATGTAGACATTCATATTGGTTCAAGACCCAATTTAGAGTTTGGTTCCATATTCTTCCGTTTAAGAGATGTGTTTCTCCGGCAGCGGCACCAAAATTCATGTGAAAACTTGGCAAATATCACTTTTGTGGTAATCAGGTAAGTAAATTTGTTCCCACAAAGATACAAGTCAAAAATATCCAAATACAAAGTCAAAGTGTAACAAGTAGTTCTTCTTGATTGCAACTTAATCTCTCATGTAGAAACTACCCAAAAGAGAGTTACAAGCATTGAAGGCACAACTTCCTCGATCAAAATTGCTTCACATCAACACCATGCTGCACTCACAAATGCAGAATACTACCAACACTACAATTCCTCTCAGATCTACCAAGGCATTGCTTTGATTGCACTTCACTCAAGATCAAACACACAAAATGAAGATCAAGGATGTGGAATCCAACATCCAACAAGCATATTGATTTGCAATTCAAAATTCTCCCAAGACTCACAAACATAGAAACACAGAATTGATACTCAGAATTAAGCTTAAGCCACAAGCATTGAAATGAGCACTTTGCTTTATCTATCTCAAGAATATGAATACTTAACAAGACAAGACTGCAAACGCTTCCTTTAAATAGTAGAGCAATCAACAATTACTAACAACTTTACCGTTCTACAACAACTCTATAAACCTACAGATTCAAAATGACAATGCACCTCTTCATATCTGCCTCTTCAAATCTCAAATCTATTTCTGCTCCAATCTGATGTCTACTTCTTCTTTGGCTTCCAAACCCAATGATCCTCCTATCACTTCTCCTTCTTTGGGTCTATCTAATTATATTAATTCCTTTGCTATCTCTACCACTTTTTCACTTTCAACTACAATTGCACTGGTTGGTAATTTATCGAACTCTTTATCTCCCAACCCACTCTTCTCTAATGTATCAAATAACTAATTCAAAGATACCTACACTCCTAATTCTGCAACTTTGGACTTCTTATCTTTCTCCACACTACTCCAAAGTCCCTCTTACTCTGAATTAACTAAGTCTAATCTGAGACTTACATTGCCTCCTACCTCAATTATCTTCCTATCTACTTCCTCCCTCAACCAAATCAACAGAGTATTCATATCTATCTCTTTTGCTCTTCTCTTTTGATTTTCTTGCACAAACAAATTCAATTCTTGCAATCTTGCTTCCTCCAATCTCCCTTCAGACTCCGTGCTCAGCATTGTTTGTAGTCTTCCAACAAATTCCCCTATTGACTCTGATGCATACCCCGGAGATTGTTTTTCTTTCAACTCCTCTCTGTACATCTTTAACTCGTCTTCATACTTAGCAGCAAGCATCTTCTTCTCCTCCGCATATTGAGTACTTTGCATCTTGGCAGTTCTCACCAAGCCTCACAATCTTTCCTCCTCTTGGTGTCTGATCACCAACTCCCTCTATCATGCTTGACCTTTTCATGCTGCATTCTTCTTCAGGCTCTCTAACTCTTGCTCCATCACAACCACCTTCGCCTTCACATGAATACTTTCAATGTAAACTTTGCTGGCTTCACCTTTCATCTTTGCCATCAATGTTGTCTGCTCTTTCAACTCTTTGGCTTGACTATGGATCTTCTTCCACGCTTCTCAAAACTCTCTTGCAAGTTCTCTAAAGTCTTCTTCTTCAAGACTACATCCACTCAAAGTTCCTCAACATCTCCTTCTCTTCAAGTTACAATCTCCTTCAATGTCTTCACTTTGTCTAGCAGATGCTTCACCACCTGCAACTCCATACAATCTTGTTGGATCACCTTCTTCTTCATCTTCAGCATCTCCAACAATGGATTCACAATTTGTGTTTAAGTACTTCATCCCAACAAAGCCTTCTTCATCTTCAGCTTCACCTTCATACTTGCTTCTTCTACCAGAGCCTTCCCCCCAAAGTATTGATCTTTGTACCTTTAGTGACATCCACTTCAAGCTTACTTCTTCTTTACAGATTGAGCTCGGACCCACAGGTTCAGCTATCATTGACTTCTTGGCTCTTCCTCCCTTCTGATCTTCCTTCTTTGTTCTTCATCCATCTCCTCCATGGGCAACTCTAACCAAGGGTCATCTCCTCCCTCCTTACAATCAATTGCCACATAGAACGCCTCATCTTCTTTTGCCTCAATCAATTGTTGGACCTCCTCTTTGCCTTCACTCACTCTATAATGTGAGCTCAACTTCTTCAAAGTTCCCTCCTTTGGACTTTGTCTCTCCTTCAGACTTTGTATCCAAAGTCTTGTCCTTCACCGCCTTCTTACCTCATAGATTGAGTCTTCTACTCTTGCGTTGGGGTTAGGGTAATGCTACCTCTTTGGGTTTAGTCTGCTTCTCTGTCTTCAAACTTCTTCCTTCCACCATCTCCCTCTATCCCATTTTGATGAAGTGGTCATCGCTGGCTCACAATTGTAACATGTATTGTTGCTCCTCTTCATCCGCTTCTCGTCAAAAATTGGGATGAAAATGCAACACCATGTGTTGCTTCTCCTTAATTGTTAGTAGATTTTATATGTAGTATAAGTGTAATGCAAACGGTGCAAAGTAATGTGGAGGAAAATTGGTTCTCCAATTGACAATCATCTACCTGGTTCTTTGGTAGAAACACTTTGCCTAGTTCACCTTCACTCATACAAACATCTGGTGGAAGAAGACCGCTTGCTGCATGTTCACGTATGTCATTCTCTTGGGCTTGAACATAGCCATGAGTGCCCCTACAATGCTCCACTTGATTGTGTCCCAATAGGGTTCCACTTTGTAGCCATTGTTGGTCCATGGAGCAAAGAACTAATTTTAAATTTACAGTCTCTTTTGCAGCATCACACCTCCAATAGAAGGTGACACTAGTTGCCTCTCTTGCTTCCATCCCCAATACTAACTTCCAATCCGACTTCAGTCTATCGAGTTGGATTTCTTCTCTTCCACATAACTTTGGGGCCTTCCTCACAATTACTGGCAGCTATCTTTGCCATGATGCTTGGGAAATGAATATCCATTCCATGCCAGGAATGTGATCCAAAGTCTATTCAAGACTTTGATCCTAGCTATGACATCTAATCGCCAAATTGCAAAACTGCTCATTGCAAGTGCTTTCTTAGTCTTCTTTGCCATGATTTTCTCTCTAGTTCTTTGGCACTGGAAGACTATCCCCTCTATCCTGGACGCAACACTCTAATTCCTTTGGACTTTGGAAAATTTCACTCTAAATCAGCTTCTTGACGTGCACTACTACAGGACAACTACTCAAAGGAATAGGATATCTACTTGACATATTTGATTTCCGCCTATGCAATTGCAGCTTTATAGTACCCCAAAGTGCAGTCATTCTTCAGTCAATTACAAAATTGAACCCACTTCTTTTGCATGTTGGTTTCTTGTCACTCTCAAGGTATTCTTCTCCTGCCTCTGCCGTTTCTTGAAGTGTATGTTCTTGATTGGTCTAACACATAGAGAGGTTGTTACACCGTCTTTTTATCAGCCTTTGCTTCCCCTTCCAACAATGCCCTTTTTTGGATTTGTCTCTTTGTAACCCCATCCGAGTACTTCCAGTTCCCGACCCAAGGTCAACTTCTTTGGGGTTACTCCAAAGACACATAAGTCCATTCTTTCCTTCATAATTCGGCTTCCTCACAACACTTCTTCTTCAAAACTTTACAAAATAAAACAAAAAAAAAGTGTGGCTACCCAATGACAGTGATGAGGAACCATCCTTGTTTATTTATTTCTATATATATACACAAGAACATTAGCAGTTTTCGGAACGTGTTATCTAAAACTCATGAATTGCAAATGATTGGTAAGCAAGATGTATATGATTCACAATGATAGAATAGTGAAAATCCATGTTGTAGAATGCATCAAATGTAACTTGAAGCAAAGGCATAATTAAAACAAATTGAGAATAACATACGGCTAATAGACTAGTAAACCACAGTGAAATCGAGAACTCTATGCAAACAACTGCTAATAGACTAGTAAACCACAGTGAAATCGAGAACTCTATGCAAACAACTGCGAGAAATAGGTAATTGTATGTAAAAGACTGCCAGTAAGCACTATGTGAATTATAAAAATAAAAAAGTGAGCTGGAGTCGGGTAGGAACACCGTCTACACCATAGGTCTCATGAATCAGGCAAAGAGCGAAAGAAAATAAATAGGGAGGGAATTAGGTGGGAATGGAGGAGTGGAGCTATAGGATAGTGTGGACGTATAAACCTGTCTAAGTGTAACAAGGAAATGAGAGCAAAGAAAAAAGGACAGGATATAAAATATAGCGTAACAAGCACTATGGACGCTGGAGTCTTGAATAGAAAAAGAAAATAGAAGGTGGAAATAGAAGGTGCCCATAGTAAACCTTCTAGATTGAAATTTTTATTTTTATTTTTATATATCTATATATATATGCAGCGAGTAATAAAGAGTTGGAATGTGAGACGGTTTCAGCCATGGAGGTAACTTCCGGGACAGGAAGTGAACCACGTTGTTCCTGTTGTCCTTCCGTTATTTGCCTTAATGGGGTATGATGTGCTATTGCAAGAGGTCCTGGGACTGTGTTTTCTAACAGCCATAGATCCTATATTCTATATCCGTATCCATGTGGAACTTCGAGATCCGTGTAATTGTATTATATGTTGTGGAGTGTACCCACAAGCAACAAGAAGCCACTTACATCACATAGAGCACACCGTGAGGTTGAGTGCCCTCCTCAACGTGCCTTAACTCGCTGGCAGATTCGGGTTCAAGTGCCTTCATGGGTACATTTTTCTTCCACTAGTGCTCGGAGGTAATGTACATTCTATTAGGGGAACAGTTGAGAACGAGGTCACTCTTTATCGCGTTCTATCGGCAGTCAAGCGTCGGAAGTTTTCAGCATTGTCGCTCGCAGTGTTCATAGGATGGGTCGATCGTCTAACCTCTTTGGAACTGGGCATGATTGATTGTTGCTTGAGCCGTACGTCCCATCAGTCAGCACAGCTTGTAATTCTAATTGCAAATCTGAGATAGATTTCCTTGTTACTGATGGGTGATACTTATTGGTAGACAACGTGTCTGTGACTGATTATTCGCTGGGAGGAGCTTCAGCTGGCATGTTGGTGTCTCGAAATCTAGCGCTGAAAATAAGATGCGCATCTTATTGCGTTGCGCCCCTGTTGTTGTGTTGCAAGTAGCGCCCCTAAACTCATCACTTCAATCCTCCGTTTACTTCAATGGGCATATTGATCAAACGCTATGTCATGGGAGCATTTTCAGTACTCCACCATTGGAGCATTTCAAGCAGAAAGCAAAACATGCGTTGACTAGACTTGGATCCACGTCGTGTGCACCTTCGTCCATTCTGTTGGCGCTGTCCACGATATGCAGAGAACCCTGAAGGAAGTCAATCCACTTGCGAAATGGTTAACCCTAAGCAACTGAGCTATTCTTTTCAAAGGTGGTATTCGTCGCAGAATGCGCTTTCCAAAATTCTTTGGGGAGATTCCCAGACATTTCATGTTCTTCCCAGTGCAGTAAATGTTATGCACATCTCTAAATTGTATCGGTATCGCCCTGTTTCAGCACGCATGCTGTTTCACTGGATGGACACAACAATGCCGATTGCGTCTACAAGAAGGAAGCTCGAACTGAATGCTGATGTAAATGAAATTGGTTGTAAACAAGGCCCAGTACAGCAGATTAGTATTCATGTAAAATGGGACACAGACAGGGACAGGCAGCATGTCAATCCGTTTCTTGCTGATCAGCCTCCTCCTTTCAACCCCTATCACCCAGAGCCTCAGAATAGCACTAGCTATACTTCGTTCTGGATGTGACTTGTCCGCTTACCAAGGTGACCATATTCTCTCCTAGTGTCTGTCCAACATGTCGCCAGTTTGAAAAGGAGTCACCTCATCATTCAGAAAAATAAATACGGAATCCAAAACATAACACCATGAAACTTGAAACTTTCCTGTCCGGAAATGACATCATGTTGTAGAGGATAAAACATTCGATGATGATTGAAAGAAAAAACTCGCCGATGTCTATGCGTTAGTGGAAAATCTCAAAATCTAACCTCAAAATGTGTTTGTCCCATCCTCGAAGCCGATGACAAGCGCTAGTTTACGAAGCAAGATTCAGGATGTAATATAATTGCTCTTCGCCACTAAAAGTCAACAGTAGCTAGTTAGTTGTGTTATTCTCTGTTATTTTTCTGAATGATGACGTGAAAAAATTCGGAGTGATGAGCCAACTCCTCGTAATGCAGCATCGTTCATACTTCCAAAAATTCCTCGGAGTACAACAGAAAGAGCTTCCTACTGTTGTAGCCAATCCTGTAGAATTGATTGCCATGTTCAGCACGTTAAATTGCTCTAGGGGCCGCGATTAGCGCATTTTGCCATATTTTGCTCCTCCTTTGGAAAGGCAGTTGACTTCCGATTATAATTATGTGATTGCCAATTTCCCTCTACGCTTCAAAGACAATATAAATCTAAGACTTGCCTAACACATGACGATTGACCTGCTTGTATCCACGAGTAGGTCAAATCGTCCTACTTGTAGGATACATGCAATGGCGTATTTGACATTCTGAACGATATTGCAGCTGTCTACAGTTCGCCAGGATCCAGTTGGTCAAGAACCGATAAACATTCATACTCAACGTCTTCTGAACTGGCCAATCTGAATGGAGTTCGTCATCATCAGGTTGCCATTGGTCAAGAACTAGAAGATTGAGTTTTTAAAGGATCAAAGAAATGCTTTCCAATGGTTGGGCCGGCCATGACTGCAACCGGTCACGTAATCCTTTCTCGTTCGAGAGAGGGCCAAAATTACTGAACCCTAAGTTGTAAACCCAATACAAGGCAAACATAAAGTTTAACACGCTTTAATTATACTTTGTACCATTTTGTTCCATGGCCAGACCTGCCGCTTCTTGGCAATCTCTTGCTACCTTAGAAGCTAAATACATAATCAATGGCATATACACTGGGATTTAAACAACCAGGACTCTGACAAATCGATCGGTACGAATCGCAGTAATATGAGCAAAACTGCAGGATACAAGCTATGGGGCTGGGGTTTGAGAAGTCAGAGATAACTTAGTCGGTCATATTCAAATTCAGCCTCTAGAACATTTCTCAGTAATGCATGGATCTTTAAGAGATTGCAAAATCATGACATGTGATGTTATGGTTTGAAAGAATCAACGTACTCAACATTTTTATCGTAGAGCATATGAGACAAGGAAATCCAGACCTACTTGAGTAATCAAGTAGGTCTGGATCTTAGATTAACAATGATCAAGTACATAAACCTGTCATTATAATTACATGAGATACACGGTGCGCCTCATGACTTTGTAAATTCAAGTTTCCAGTGACACTGTCTTCCCTTATCTCCTTCAAGTTAGTCAACTTTTAGTAGTTTGATATGACTCCAGGCGTCAACGAGCTTAACCTTAGAAACTTTAACAGCATAGTATAAATCATCATAGCACTAAGTCCTTTTCATTCAAGATGAACTGCAGCTGTTCCAATTGTAAGTTCATCTTTCAAGAACCAACAAAAATTAGATTTTCGAAATTTCAAGATCTTGTGCTAGAGCTAAAAGGTATCTAGACATTAATAATAGTCTGACTTGGAATCAACAACCCTTCCAAAAGAGATGTATTAATTAACAATCAAAAGAAACCAATTTTCCTAGGTCTCTTGAATGCTTCAATTCTTGCATATACTTAACAACAATTTGACACTCTACTGGACTAAGCACAGATAGTGCAGCAAATTCAAACCTAATGGGTAGTACTTATCAATCTGATGCTTCGGAGCAAATTAATTTGGCACCGGAATATCCTCAGACACCCAGAAGAGATTAATTGATGTGGTGGTAATCGGACCAGGTGGTATAGTAGTAACAATCGTAGTTATGAACAGATCAAATTAGCGTGGTGGTAATCGGAGCAGGTGACGCCCAAATGAGGATCATAGCCACAGCGAACAAACTCAGATGCAGCACTCAGACCAGGTGATACCCAAGTTAAGATCAAAGCTGTCAACAGATCTATAACAAATTCAGGTGCAGTGATTGGACCAGGTGATATTTAGTGAGGATCATAGCTATCAGCAGAAAAATTCAGATACGATGATCGGACCAGGCGGTATAGTAGTGACAATCGTAGTATGAACAGATCAAAATTAGCACAGAGGATTCGAGGACCATCCGGAAATTTAAATGGCATTACTGGCTCAGACCCGTTTCGTAGATTCGGAAAAGTTTAGCTTGACTAAAAGCTAGCTATTCTTGACTAAGAAATAGAAAAGATGCCGAACGCACTACTGATGAGCTACTACTACTATAGACAACTACAGGCGGAACAGACAATCGCTGACATAGAGTTGACCGGAATCGTCCCCCAGCTCATTCCTATTTCCTTGTGATGTCCACCAGGGGTCCGTGGCCCAGGCAACAGTCAAAGTTTAATGTTGAAATTTCACAAGAAACGCCAAATCCACGACCTGAATCATCAGGCTCGGATTGAATTCGGTGGCATCTCAGTCAGTCAGAGGACCATAGGTCCTGTAAGGTGCTTGAGGATTGATCATATGAAAAATGATCACAAAATTATTCGTCATTATTATGACCATGAAACAGCTAAGACTCGTGTTTAAACTGCATCTATGCGTACATACGACTGTGGGATGACAAACTTGTTCAATAAGCCATCTTATTGCTTCAGCTGTAACGTCTTGTAGAAGTTTTTGCCAGTTCAATATGGAGTGCTCTTGCTTGAAATGTACATGCTAAGAACGTCGTCTCTAAGGCACGTTTCTAGTCAAACTAGATTTTTCGTAGCTTTGGCTCTTGTCTGCATGGTAGATAATACTGCAGCACAAAAATGCGCTTTACTATTATGTCATCCATTCTATTTTGAGCCTTATTGTTTTGGACAATCCAAAGTAAATAATAATACTTGCATATTTCATCAAGCGCTCGATCGGAGTCCCCAGCCCCGCCGTTTCCGGATCCATTTGACTTCCCTGGTACCTCGAAGTGCACTTCCTGCCACTTGTGAGTTATTCTACAATACGGTATTGCAATATTTTTCTCATAATGATGTCTTCTTACAACATGTATGCCGCAAATTTCGACAAAAGGTTAAACCCTTCACTGTGAACTCATCATAAGCACTGTAGGGTGGTGTGCAGACACGAAATCAGACTCCCTTTGCTCGACTTTCAAAGATGCTCCACTCGTCTTCGCGCTTTGAAGCGGCACATGAGATAAGTTCTATCAAATAATGTACAGTTTGTTATGTGGCACACTTAATAAATTTCATTCTCTTGAGAGATGTGGAATCGGTGTATAGTTTGATGCATTATCATAACTCATGATCATGTTCACTCCAACAGTACTCATAATCACCATATAAAGGAAAGTAAAACTCTGCAAAGGTACTCGACAATCACCATACATGTAGACCTCTGAGATTTTCGCGCTCAAAGTTGGAGGTAGAGAAAGATCGCAATATGGCAAGAGAGTCCTAGCTATGTTTCTATGAAATTCTACATCACCGTACAAAACCAAGATTTGATGTCAGGGAAAGGAGTCATTGACGCTGTACGAAAGTCGAAGGTCATGTACCACTGATCCAGTTGTTTCCAAGCTTTGTTTATGATCAATTGACGGTCAGGTCCGGGATTTCATGCATTATGGAGGCGCTCATGGTCATTGCAGTTGCTTTGGGAGTATCTAAAGCAATCGGAACGTACAAGAAATACATTACTGAGAAGGAGGATAAAATGTGGGAGAAGCTCAATGCAGAGCTGGTTGGCCACTCCCTTACCGGTACGGTCAGAGGTCAAACGCAGAGGTAAGGTCTGCAATCACTGTTGGCTTGCACCTGGGAACTTGCTAATTATGATTTCGACCATTTACTTATTGATGTAACGTGCATATGTGCATATTTGAAACTTTCCTCATTTCAGAAGGTAAGTATTTGGGCTAGATCTAGAAGAAAAACACTGTCCGTACTTCTGAGTCTTACTCCTATTCACATGAAACTACTTTCAGGACTTCCGAAACGCCAGTAATACAGTACATTTGTGCAAGCTTGGTCTGCGGAGCGTCCTACAGAGTCAAGGTTCCAAGCGCTATAGAGTCTGAATACAGCAAATGGTGGACATATCTTCACTATGAGCGCATTCCTGTGGACAAAGTCCTGATCCGTGCATGTGACAATTATGACATGGAACTTATGCAAAAAGGTCTGTACATGCATATGACGTATAATTCTTGCAATATTCGAAGCCGATTTTAGCTGGAGAATAGCACCTGACATTGTACGGTCTAGAACGCTGTGTTTGCACTGAAATGTAAGATCTCTGTTCCAGGCCCTGTCTCGCACTCGTTTATCATGAACTGCTTCTGAAAAGAACTCTTAGTAATGTTTGACCTCAATTTTGTCTTGTGCAGATATAGAGAAGGAAAATCAACGGAAATACATCTGCGTATTTCACCGAAATATGAATCAGTACCCAAGTGCAGTTGCTCCAGAGTGGGTCGTTGCCATCCGAGGGACAGAACCGCGACTTCCTCAAGACCTCTGGACCGATGCAAGGATTCTGTGCGGGACGCTCCACAGATCAAGCTTAAGCAGACTTCTTGAAGCTGTGGTCTACAGACTTATCAAAGATCATGGTCTGAACAAGGTGTGTGTTACTGGCTACTCCCTGGGAGCTTCAGCCGGCATGTTCGTCGCTCGCAAGCTAGTGCTGAAAGGGCATCCCGTTGAGTGTCATCTTTTCAATCCCCCATTTGCATCATGGAGCATTTTCACTACTCTAGTAGAGAGAGTGCTGAAAAGCAGTGTTTTTCGTCATGTAAGGTCTGCGGTAACATCTGCCAACAGTGAAATCAGCCGTACTACTGGTACGGTAAATATGGAACTGCATGAGCTGAGAGTGCTTGCAAGATGGGCGCCGCATCTTTACGTTAACGAAAACGATTTGATATCCAAGGAATACATTACACACTTCGAACCGGGCCCGGAAGGCTCCAACAACTTCACCAGGTGTTCTTTGTGCTCGTTAAGAGATTCGCAGACTTTTCATTTGCTTCCTAGAGCAGTTCTACACAAATCCAAAAAGTATACGAAACGACTTCTTTCAGCACACATGCTTTTCAACTGGTTAGACAAGGAAATAGTGCCAGTTGTAACAGCTAGGGAGTTAGACGTAGAGCAGATGATCCGGCAGCAGGCTTAGCCAAGTTACCTACAAGTCTTATTTTACTTCTCGGATCTCGTAAGCTTTGGTAGACGTGTTGATTTGGAGCGAGAACACGATCCAATGTTGCGCTCTACTCGATGTAGAACCAAATTTAACTCGGTTGGAACGGTTTGTTGATTATGGGTTACTACGTGTTATGTTTGTTATCAGGTCAAGGGCAAAAGCAAACGTAACTTATGGCAGTTGCTTGTCACTTGTCTAGAAGTTCAACTGGATGACAGAGATGGAATATATATATATATAATATGAGAAATAAAGTTCTTGAAAGAGATGGAATATATATATATACAATGAGAAATAAAGTTGCTGAAGGCCGGTGAGAACCCGTTTCAGCAATGGAGGTAGTTTCCTGACCGGAACCGAACCACGTTATCTTGTGTTGTCCTCTAATTTCTATTTAATGTGATTTGTGAAGTGTTATTGTGAGAGGTTCTAGGATTGTGCTTTTCCAATGATACGTATATCGTTACATGTTAGGTTTAGCTTGCTATGAGTGACTTGCCAGAGCAAGAGCAAAACTTGACTGATGGAAACTCCTTATTGTATCATGCAATGATGTGCAACACTTGTGTGGATATATATTCAGTTATTTCTAAGGTTATAAATTAAAGTGACTAGATATCTTGAGTGATCAATACTCATGAAGTTGAATAGGTCTATATTCAGGAGTTTTTACAAATGACAGAGGGACTATCACTGTGTATATATATATGCAATGGAAATAAAGGTTAGAAGGCTAGTGTGAACTATTTCAGCCGTGGAGGTAGCTTCCGGGACAGGGAGTGAACACGTTATTTCCTGTTAGTCCTCTAATATATATCTAATGGGCCTTATGATGGGCTATTGCGAGAGGTCCTTCGGACTGTATTTTCTAACATTACAAACATCAGATCTGAGGATGCAGAAAGGAGCATGGACTTCAAATCACTAACTTTCTAGTTTCGAGCAATTTGAAACTTCAATGTTATTCTGAAAAGAATCCACCTTTGTCTTTACTTTGACGAAACAGTCTTAATGTGCTTGGAGCACCCAGTCCGATTCTGCTTTATTACTTTATTATCTATTCTCGCTGAAACTACTAGGACTGAAAGAGAGGCGTTATGATCCTTCCGATGAAAGTGAGAGGCAACTTCGATTTTAACCTCCAGACCCGAACCTTGTTCTCCACATATAATCCTTAATTGTGGACCACAATTACATCGTCCACGCGCAGAGATCTAGATATACTGGAACAAAAAGTTTCCAACGACCAGTCTTCTTGTCTCCTTGAGCTCAGGTTTGTCAAGTTGCTAGGTAATTTTTGT
The DNA here is from genome assembly GCA_948567375.1 of Lunularia cruciata. Classification (NCBI taxonomy): domain Eukaryota; kingdom Viridiplantae; phylum Streptophyta; class Marchantiopsida; order Lunulariales; family Lunulariaceae; genus Lunularia; species Lunularia cruciata. The sequence goes on along the minus strand of OX419756.1, from coordinate 61,261,944 downwards.
TGACTGTGTATGTAGTCTTAACTTCATGGCATTTCCGCTTCAGAGACCCTGCAAGCCAGGACGTACAGCACTCTTCTTTTTTCGCGCATTCTATCAACATAGAAAGAAACATAGGGGCACCAACGTAGGGCCCGACGGTCGCTCGTCTGCAGAGTACTCGTGCATCAATGCTATTTGAACTGCAATTGTAACATGCTTTCTAATTTTGATATTCGTGTAGAAATTTTCGACAGCTATTAATACGCTGCCTTAATGGTGATACCGTTTCAAGCAGAACTACCATTTTTATAGGTCCACATCTATACGGTATATTGTATCAATCAGGTACAAAGACATAAAGATAGACCCCCCAGTACTATAAGGAATAAAGAAGTGTGAAATTTAAAAAAAAGAGCAAGAGTCTCAAAAGTCTCAAGTGGCCAAGAAAACCAAACAGAAGCAATGCGGGATGGGTCCAGAAAAGAAAAAGTGCATAAATAACAAGCAACTAAAAAACTAAAGAAATTGTAGTTTATTCCTTAACAATGTGTGGTCGTCTCTATCTTGCTATAGATTGAGATATCATCCAAGAACACCACCACATACCGATCCAACAATCCATCCAACACTTGATGCATTTTATCCATGGAGACGAATGGAGCATTAGTGAGACCAAAAGGTAGAACTCTCCCCTCAAAATGTCTATACCTTATGGGAAAAGTAATCATTTGCGCATCCTCCCTTTCAGTAGGAATTTGCAAATAGTCATTACGAAGATCCAACTTGGAGAAGTATCGTGGTCCACTCAATTGATCAAGCAAGTCATCAATTTGAGGCAAGCGGTGTGCATTCTTCACTGTTTTTTTATTGTGTCCTCTGTAATCAATACAAAAACAAAGTACTTCATCCTTCTTTGGAATATATAGTACCGATGCTCCCCAAGGAAATGTACTATGTTGTATGAAATCCTTCTACATTAACTTCATAAGTGTTATTTGCAATTCTTCCAACTCCTTTGGTGAGAACAGATAGATTGGTCTACTCATTAGAGTACTCCTTAGTAATAACTCAATCTTGAATGGCATACCACGATTAGAGGGTAATCCTTTGGGCAGATCATATGGAAACACGTCTACAAACCCGTAAACTATTTGATCAACCATTGCTTGATGAAGCTCCTAATTCCCTCATGAGATTCTTCTTGTGCAATTGGCTTGACCCACACCGCAAAAATAGACTTATCTTCTTCCAAAGCTTACACTATAGCTGCTTCACTGTCAAATTTCCCATCTAGGGACTTATTTCCCTTCAAGGCTCACTCTATGGCGGCTTTCTTGACAAACTTCCCATCTTGGGACTTCACTCCTTTCAAAGCTTGCTTTATGGTTGCTTCCCTTACAAACTTCTCATCTTGGGGTTTCTTTTCCTTCAAAGCTTGCTCTGTGGTTTCTTTTCTTATAAATTTCTCATCTTGGGACTGATTATTCTTAAGTGTCTTACTCAAAGATGTCGGACAACTTAAGTTAAAATTTTTTCCTTGGTGTTATACTTGAATTTGTTGTTTGTTCCAATCGAATTGAATTTTATGATGTTCAAACCAAAGTAAACCCAAAATAATATTACCGTGTAAAGATGCTATTATAAATCTCATACACTTCAAATACTCTTTTCTACGATCCACCATCTTTTCTACGATCCACCATCATCAATCTACATTTAATTAATAATTTGGTAAAAATACACAATTCCTTTGTTTAATTACATAGACATGTAATTCCAAAAATCAACCAAAATCTTGTTATGACGATCAGTTATAGTTACTCAAATAATATATCAATGGAGAGAGAAAATACAAGTTGTGTTGGGTATATCTATTGCACCTAAAAGATTAAAGAGATGGTAGTTTACTCTGGATAGTGGGATAGAAGTCCTCGAGTGATATGTCTGGTCAACGGGAAGAGAAGACCTTAGATGTATTCGGTGTACCTATTGCAAGTGTTAATTTGATAAAGATCCAAAGCATGAATGCTTTATAAAAAAAAAAACAAATATAGGATGTGAACATGGCAAATACAAATGCATCTCACGTTTGCAAGAAAACCCCTTGCTACATCTATGAGGAGACCGTACTGAAATGGCGTTGACTACACCCATAGAGTTGGTGAGCTTTTGTCAAGGGGATTTGGTATAGGCCTAGGTCCGCGAGTATTATTTATAATGTACAGAATAAAAAGTAAGCTAGAAGCATGCAGCAAATTTACGAGAGGATGTGTGCACCATTCGCTGCATGTCCACTAACACTAATCTAGAATTAAACTATTGGCAATGGTCATGGACATGGAGATGGTATAGTACAGTATAATACTCGAGATTAATATCGCTATGGTAATGAGCTGGAGTCATGATCAAGAGATCTGCAAACATTTCACCGTTGAAAGAATTGTTCCTGCATTAACTCAGCTTTACACTACATTTCCATCATACAAGTGCAAATTTACCAAAAAGATTTAACATCCTATTGTTCAAATGACATTAACACCCCATACATGTGGCAAATTCAGACGGGCATATGATATTTTCATAAGCAATATTCACACAAAAATACTGTCCATGTCACGTTAACACTACACTTACGAATTGGGTGTCATTGTAGATTATCATGAGTCTTAACGCTTCTTTCGCTTCTTACTGGAGGTTTATAGTCAATTTAAATGTATTTAAAGTGTAACACCAACATGTGATCATGATGTATGATATATATGAGTAATTCTTCTACTACTCACTTCCACGGTGAAACATACAACAATCAGTATCCTGCATTCTTCGTACGGACACCGAGCTAGCTGCTGCTTGTGTACAGGAAAATAAGGGAGTCCCTCCAGTAATGTCCACTTCAAAGACAAACGTAAGCATCGATATTCTTGTAAGGATCCAACAAATAGTGCTTAGGTTGTGAAAATATTTGATAATTTCTTAACAAAAGGAAATCATTTACATTTGTGAAGAAATAAAAATTTCAATGTCCGATATTATATTAACTAATATCAGATACCTTCAATTCGAACTCCAGAACTTTTTTCTCCAATCCCAAGAAACCTATGACACGTGGAAAACCACCCAGTTTAGGAGAGATGCAACCGTAACTATTGTTATTCTTAACCAATACAAATAGATAGTAACAGGTACTTGTATGATTTTTGAAAGATTTTTCTAAGTCAATTACATGACCAAGAAAGGATAAAAAGATCATGGTGATATATAAAATAATTTTTTATTTATTATAAAGAAATCACTTTGACAAAACATAAAACTACAAAATATTACTACAAAATTTAAAAATTGTCACAAGAAAATATATTCTCTTTACTTTTTAGTCATAATAGGTAACTATAACTATGTGAGTACCCTATAACAATATAAGAAGGGCTGAATACAAGTGTAAATATATACAATTTTACAATTTTACAATATATATATATATATATATATATATATATATATATATATATATATATATATATATATATATATATATAAGCCAAAATAAGAGCTGAATTGTTAGTAAGCACTATCTTTTAATAAAATCCTAAATTAAACTAAGAGAATAATATATTTAATCTATTATCTTGGTGGTATCTCCAAGCTTATTAATACTACGACCATGGTTCAGATTTCTCTAAGGGTGATCATGTGTAGAAACTCTATGCAAATTGATGTAGATTTGGCAATGGTGCAAACGGTGTGCAAAAGCATTGGCCAATTGCAAATGGAGTCAATTTTAGACAATGGTGTTCAATTGGAGTACAAGAGGTAAAATCAAGTCAAATTGAGCTTGAAGTTCAAACTTGGGAAATTGGGTACAAGAACTAATGGTGTTGGTGGTATCTCCAAGGTTGGTAGATCGTTAGTAGTTCTACCATGGTTCAGATTTCTCTAAGAGTAATCATGTGTAGAAACTCTATGCAAATTGACGTAGATTTGGCAATGGGGCAAATGGTGTGCAAAAGCGTTGGCCAAACTGCAAATGGAATCAATTTTAGACAATGATGTTCAATTTGAGCACAAGAGGTGAAATCAAGTCAAATTGAGCTTGAAGTTCAAAATTGAAGGTGGAAGTGGGAACCCATCTCCTTGACTTAAGGATTTGGAGATCCCCATCCTTCCAGTTGGCTCAAGTAGAGATTTAGTGGAGGATTTCAAGGTCAACCAATTATAGAGAAGTTACGTCAAATTTTGGGGAGGAGTTGTGTCAAATTATATCAAATTTTGCCCCAGATTTGGCTCAAGTTGGGTGAAGCTTGGCCAAATTTAGAGAGGGCAAATTTGAATTGGCAATGAGAAAAGCCTCATGTGGTTAGATCTCTATATTTAGAGGATTTGAGGCAAATGGCTATGGCCTAACTGGGTAGCATGAGGCTAGCTAATTCAGATGGTTTTGTTGGTCATTGTTTTGCAAATTTACACACCCTTCTAGATTGTGTGCAATAAGGTTTGAACCCTAGATCTTTGGATCCTAGACTAGTGCTCTAGCCAACTGGTCCACCTTCAATTGTTGTCCTAGTGACTATTCCATTGATACCAAGTATACACATATAGTTTCGGCTAGGGAAGGCAATTTGATCCCATTCTTGGTGATCTTCGTAGCTTAGGAAGTAAGTAGACACTCCTATTCTATCAAATGCCAAATGGTGGTGGAGTCAATCTGGTGTATGAGATGGAGGGTTTTTTTAGTTCTTGTGATTGGAACCTATCTATTCTTTGCTTCCTATTTTTGTATGATATTTATGTGAGCTGCCTTGACTTTAGAGTATTGATGCTCTTGTGTGCTCTTGGTAGTGAGGCTAGAATGATGACCAAGTCAAACTACTTGTGTTTCTCTATGATGAGGTAGGAAGCAATGACCTATAGACCATGAGAGTGTGTATTTTGATGGCAGGTTACAGGTCATGCTTTCCCCTATTGTAGTTGTCACAATTAGAGCTATAGTAATAGGTGGTGATCAATTGATGTTGGTACTTTGTGATGGTACTTGTGGTGGCTATGGTTACGGTTTGTTTATGAGTTATATTGTCACGACGGAGTTCTCTGGAGATTCCAAAGGAGATAGCACTATAGTACACAATGAATATACCCATAGTGGCAATCAATATCACCATGTATCTCAAGTCCCATTAAGGGATGAGATTGACTTTGAGTTTGAGTTTGGTACAAGAGTTGATTCAAGTGTGAGTGCACGTGGTGTGCCCACACTGTTGTTGTGAGATATGGATGAGATTTGTAGAGCCTCCAAAGGCCCCCAGCATTACTTTGATATAGTGGGTACCTCGAAGTTAGATGACTTCATCCATGAGTTTGATAGTTGATGTGATCTATAGTAGATGTGAAACCCAATTTTGTTCACACCCTTCATAGCATGGAAGGGCTTGTTTCAACACTTGGAGGGTCTGCCAATGGATGACTATCATGACTTTAGGAGAACTCACTTGGAGGAGCTATGGAGACAATATTGGTCTTTGAATTACATCTCCATCACTTTAGATCCAATTGCTAAGGGTAGATTGGCATTACCCATGAGTTCAAGCTCTAGTAGTATTGGTGGATCTAGTGAGGTGCACTAGTTGTAGATGGTGTTACTACAAGTGGAGGTGTAGTATTGAGGTTTAACTCCATGGTGGAGTTCTTCCCATGCTTTAGGTAGAACTACTCAGGAGTATGGACTAACAAGCTTAGGAGCTTGTAAGAGTTTCAGTAGAAGGCTAAAAAGAGCCTACACAAGGTATACACTTGCATAAGATGGTTGATGTAATACCAAGAGCTAGCCATATGATCTAGATGTGAAATTTGGTTTGGTAACATCTATAATGATGTTATATATAATGGTCAAAATAGATAAGATAGAAGTATCACCAAAAGAGTACTTCTACAAATAGTGCAGAAATCGAAATAAACTTGAGAACCTTAGAACCAATAGCTAGACATATGATTTAAAGGTGAGAATTGGTTTTGTAACATCTAGAAGGATGTTACACATGATGGACTAAACAGATCAGAAAGAGGTATCACTAAAAGGGGACTTCTACTAATAGATTTTAGGCATATTTTGGTTCCTACCAAAATATGCCTAAAATCTTTGAAGGCAATTTTGGAGGCCTAAACGGATGAATTAGGCCTCGAAAATGTGTAGTTCCCCCCCCCCCGGTGAAGGAAAGGTTGGCGTTCCTTCCCCCTTGCTTTGTCTCATCGAGAGGTTTCCAATGGTACCTTACGTGATTCTCAGATTCCTACAAGAAGATTCCCTAAAAGATTCCCTAAAAGATTCCCTTTGGTCAAAGCTTGTTTGACCAACCAGACATGTCACCCATCCAAGTAAGTAATCCAAGGGTGGAGGTTGCTGATATGTCACCTATCTGTGTCCCTAATCCTATGGTGGAGCTTCCTTGGAGGAGATCCTCTTTGTCTATATAATAAAGAGAAGATGCTCCCTTGGGGCATCGATTGTTTGAGTGTGCAATCTGTGTTTTCTCTCTTCCCTTGTCCTCAGAGTATTACAGTTGATCAATTTCACTCAGGGGGTCACTGAGGCCTAAGTAGTCTAATTCTGGTATGGGATACTAGACAAGGAGTTGCAATGTAGAGTACATGATGCTATGTTGTTATAGGCTACTTCACCTACTTTGGAAATGGTCTTTAGTTTGGCTAAGCATTGAGCACAACATGGTAGAGGAGAGAGTGGTGACATTTGGCTTTAATAGGAGACCTCATCCACAACTATTGCTTCTTTTAGAGTGCAATAAAGTGCACCATGCCATGTTGGCTTTTGAGGACAGAGTGGACAACCCAAATCTTATGGAGCAAGTAGAGAGCCTAGTGTAGGTAACCCTTACCTGCATTTCCAAGTCGACAATAGTTAGTGAGTGGTGGTGTTGCTTGTTGGACTTTTGGTAGACCTCACCACAAGAGAGGATGCACTTAATGCAACAAACATGATATCTTTGGTGCATCATTGTAACAATATGGAGTTTAGCAACATAGTTAGTAGGGCTAACGAAGTAGAGAATAAGCCAAATTAGCCTAGAATATTCCAAAAGCATCTAGGAAGTTTCTTGGGAAGCTTCCCGACTAGTTAACTTGCGCTCCAAGCAGATAGCTTCTATAAGGAAGCTTCTAACTAGCTTAGCTTGTATGCCAAGTAGGTGACTTCTAGAAGGAAGCTTCTTGAGAAGCTTCCTAGTTAACTTGGCTTGCATTCTAAGAAAGCGGCTCAAGGAAGCTTCTTGAGAGGCTTCTCAAGGGCCTTGTATGCTACCTATAAATACCAAAGCCAAAGTCATGTTAGACATTCGGAGTTTTCACTCATTCAAGTGTCCCAATGTGAGTTTCCATTCTCCTATTTCTCTCCTTGATCTTGGTCTTTTACATTTGGTATCAGAGCAAGAATGGGATGGATGGAATTTATGGACCACCAAATCCACTTCTGCCAAACCATTGGGATTTTCATGTCTAGATATTACCCAAGCATCATTTCACACAATTCATCACCTTGCGCTTTGGGCAGGAATTTTGACATATGATCACCGTGTCTGAAGAACCCTTGATACTTCCGGTTGTAACTTATGGAGAACAATGAACATGCTGCATCTATGTGTTGATCAATTAGATAAAGTGGGAGTAGTAGGATAGAGTAATAATTGTGGTGGCAATACCGGATGTCATCCTTGTGATGCAACAACAAATTGAGCACTTGACTTGATTGCTAGATGAACAAGATCAGCAACAACGAGAACATATAGAGAGAGCGCCAATTCAAGATGGAGAAGATCACATTTGATTTCCATAACCCAAGGTGTTTGAAGGCAAGAATCTTCCGAGCACAATGGAGAACTTTATATTTGACTACAAATGTACTTTGAAGCCACCAATCTTCAAGATGAACGGAAACAAATTCTTTTGGCCTCTAGCCAATTAGATGGTGTGGCAAAACTTTGGTGGTGATTTCAAGTGGAGTGAGTTGAACGATAGATTGTTGCACCAATTTGACATGGGTAGAGTTCAAGGATGCAATGTTGGGTTGCTTTCAAACTATAAATGCCACCCGCGCCACATGAGATAAATTGGTGGAGTTGAAGCAAGTTGTCTCAGTAAGGAACTACATCACACAATTTTAGAACATCATCATGCAGATTCAAGATATACAAGAAGGTGAAGTTCTGGATCGATTTGTGCGGGGATTGAAGTCACGAACCAAATTGGAGGTGACCATGCGAGAACTACAAAATGTAAAATAAGCCATGCAATTGGCCAAGCTCTTTGTTTCCTTGGTTGCAACAACTTGGTCTTACCCTTGACCAACACAAAGCCTACCAATACATGATGCACGGGTGGAAGAACCAGCACCAATGGAGATTGATGCTATCCAATAGAGACCACTTGGTATAGCGGGTAGAGAAAGATTACAACAAAATGGAGGTTGTTTTTATTATCACCAAGTTGGACATCACATTGTTGAATGCACACTTAGGAATGGGCGACCTTGACAAGTTGCCCTGATGGAGATTGTGGAACAAAATGATCAAGGAACCAAGAATCCCAATAGGAGATTTTGAGCCACCTACTAGGAGCTTGATTGGTTCCAATGGGATTGAAAGCTCAACTTCTGCAAGTTTTCTTCACTTGCAAGGTACAATATCTAATCAAGGTTGTAGGATTTTGGTTGATTCTAGAAGTTCAAAAAATTGCAAAGGATGCAAGTAGCAAAGGAATTGGGTATTCTTATCAAGCTAGTGTTTGGAAGTAGTTTAATGATGGCGGATGGTAGAAAGGGATCTACATTCCGCACCTCACATCCTGTTACCTTCAAGATTAGGAAGGAGTATTCGGAGTGTATGAGGTTTGTAGTTGCACCTCTACACTATGATATCATTTTGGGTCTACCTTGGCTTGAACGTCATAAGGTTCAATTTGATTGGACCCGATGACAAATTCAAGTACAACATCAAGGTAGGAATTTCAGATTAGATTGTCTGGCACCTCTAAGTAAGACACCTAAGAATAGTTAATCCCAAGATGGGAATTTTGTTGAGAAGGTAGCCATAGAGCAAATCAAGAAGGGAGATGAGTCCCAAGACGGGAAGTTTGCCAAGAACGCAACCATGAAGCAAGCTTAGAAGAGAGATGAGTCCCTGGAAGGGAAGTTTGTAAGTAAACCAGCCATAGAGCAAGCTTTGGAGGAAGATAAGTTTGTATTTGCAGTGTGGATCAAGCTGATTGCACAAGAACAATCCAAGGAGGGCCAAGAGCCTCATCAAGAAATGGTTGATTGGATAGTTCAAGAGTTTGCAGATGTGTTTCCGGATGATCTGCCAAAGGGATTACCCTCCGATCAAGGTATGCCCTTCAAGATGGAGTTATTGTCTGGGAGTACTCTTGTGAGTAGACCAATTTATTGGCTCTCACCAAAGGAGTTGGAGGAGTTGCAAACAACACTTATAGAGTTGTTGGAGAAAGATTTCATATGTCATAATACCCCTCCTTGGGAAGCACCGGTACTATTTGTTCCAAAGAAGGATGGAGGACTTTGTTTCTATAATGATTACCGTGGGCTCAATAAGCAAACCGTGAAGAATGCATATCCCTTGCCTTGGATCAACGACCAGCTTGATCAACTAAGTGGAGCATGCTAATTTTCCAAGCTGGATCTTCATAGTGGCTATTGGCAAATTCCTATTGAGAGAGAGGATGTGCAAAAGACTGCCTTTCACACAAGGTATGGGCATTTTGAGTAGAGAGTTCTACCTTTTGGACTCACTAATGTTCCACCAATCTTCATGGATCAGATGCATTGGGTGTTGGAGGGACTATTGGATTGGTCCGTAGTGGTGTTCTTGGATGATATCTTAATCTATAGCAAGACAGAGGCATAACACATGAATCATGTGAGAGAAGTCCTAAGACAACTACGATAATGGAAATTTTACTACAAGAAGTCAAAGTGTGCCTTTTGGCAGAAGGAGGTTACCTTCTTGGGTCATAAGATCTCATCAGAGAGGATCAAGATGGAAGAAGAGAAGATCAATGCCATTACTAATTGGCCTACTCCAAAGGATGCTATAGAAGTACGGGCATTCAATGGATTGGTCAGTTTTTACCGACGGTTCATACACTATTATGCTCATGTGGCTGCACCATTGATTGATCTCTTGGGAAAGAACTCAAGTTTTCAGTGGACCACCAAGCATGACGGCATTCCATAAGTTAAAGCATATGGTATCTTCAAGACCATTCTTCAACCATATGATCCTCAACTACCTTGTGTGGTTGATTTTGATGCTTCTAACTTTGCAATTGGAGCTGTGTTGCAACAAGAATTCACAAATGGACTACATTCCATTGCCTTTGTGTCGTGCCGACTAAATACAATTGAAAGAAATTACTCTCTTTGAGATCAAGAAAAACTTGCAATGGTATATGCCACCAAGGTATGAAGGCATTACCTCTTGGGGAAACAAGTGATCATGAGAACTGATCACAAGCCATTGTTGCAGACCTTACACTTGGAACAAATGAAGTGTTGATATCATCGATGAGAAGAGCAACTCCAATTGTTTGACATCAAACTTGAGTACAAACTTGGACGGTTCCATGTCATCCTTGATGCTCTATAACGACAACCTGATTTGAAGTCTCTTCCTCTCATCACGGCGGCAATAATGACGGTGTCAATTGACCCCAAGGTCCATAGCAAGTTTTGGTTAGATCTACAACAAGATCCCTTCTTCCAAATGGTACATGATCGTCTAACAACATGCAACAAGGTGTACAACACCTTCTCCTTCAAGGAAGGACTTCTATGTAGACAGGATCTATGTTTTAGCCAAATATGATCTCTGACTTGTGCGCCTTCAAGAAGCCCATGATTTACCAATAGCTGGTCATATGGGGGTGAATAAGACCTTGAGTAGCATCCAACACCAATGGTGGTGGCCCAACATGACACAAGATGATTGGGAGTTTGTCTGATTGTGTGAGAGTTGTCAAAGCAACAAGGTGAGTAACCAAAAGCCGAGTGGACTCCTTCAACCACTTCCCATTCCAACTACTCATTGGGAACATGTGAGCTTAGATCTCATCACCTCCTTGGCCCAAACACAACAAGGTCACACAACAATTGTGGTGTTTGTGGATAAGCTTAGTAAGCAAATCCATTCGGCACCAACAGTTGATATTGTGGATGCTCCAACTTAGCGCAATTCTACTTCAATATTGTATTCAAACATCATGGGATTCCACGTGTACTCATCTCCAACCGTAATCCTTGCTTCACCAAAAAGTTTTGGCAAGCCTTCTTCTAGCTACTTGGCACCAAGCTTGCGTTGTCCACATCCTATCATCCTCAAACTGATGGACAAATTGAACGTACAAATTGCACCTTAGAAGATATGCTTTGTGCCTTTGTCAACATTCACCATACCAATTGGGATCAATATCTTGCAGTTATGGAGTTACATACAACAATTCTAAATTGCAAGCACCGGATTCTCTCCTTTCTTTCTCATTTTTGGCCAAGATCCGCTTGTCCCAGATTCTCTTCTTGCTCCTCCTCCGTCTCAAGTCCCTCATACTTCAACCTTCTTGACCACCATATTTGAATCTCTCCAACAAGCCAAATATCACCTCCTTGTTGCTCAAAATTGTCAAAAACAATATGCGGAGTTTCATGTCCTGATTTCACCTTTGAAGTTGGTGATGAAGTTATGTTATCCCCTTGTAATCTACCCCTCCCACTTGATACCCAAGTTTGTAAAATTTCTCCTAATTGGATAAGACCTTTTGATGTCACCCAAATTGTCTCTCATGTTGCTTATCAACTTGCCTTGCCTTATCATATGCAAATCCATCCTGTCTTTTATGTTTCCAAGTTGAAACCCTTTGTTCCCAACCCCTCTTCTTTCTCCACTTGAGTCCAACCTCCTCCTCTTCCTATCCCTATCAATGATCATGAGGAGTACAAAGTTGATTGTATCCTTGCCCGTTGCCACATCCAACGAGGACGCCATCAACATATAGAGTACAAGGTCCTTTGGAAAGGGTACCCCCTTCATGATGTCACATGGGAACCTCTTTTGCACCTCCCAAATACACGGACGGCCATCTAGGAGTTTGAAGCTTCAATGGTGACGAGGACGTCGCCAACTAGCGGTGGGGGAATATGTAACAATATGGAGTTTAGCGACATAGTTAATAAGGCTAATGAAGTAGAGAATAAGCCAAATTAGCCAAGAATATTCCAAAAGCATCTAGGAAGTTTCTTGAGAAGCTTCTTGACTAGTTAACTTGCTGTGACAACCTGGCAAATATCACTTTTGCGGTAATCGGGTAAGTAAAGTTTGTTCCCGTAGAGATACAAGTCAGAATTGGTCAAATACAAAGCAAAGTAACAATTAAGTTCTTCTTGGTTGTGTCTTTAATCTCTCAGGTAGAAACCACACCCAAAAGAGAGTAACAAGCACTGACTCGCAATCTTGTCACAAATTAACACTCCATAATCACAACTCCATCAAATCTTTCCAAACAATCTTGATTGTGATGATTCAGGCTCTCCCAAAAACGGCACTTCATTGCAAAATGACTTCGCCTTACAATTGTGTTCCACCCCTCCACTGAAAGCACAACTTCCTCGATCAAAATTGCTTCACATCAACCTCACACTGCACTCACAAATGCAGAATACTACCAACACTACAATTCCTCTCAGATCTGTCAAGGCATTGCTCCGATTGCACTTCACTCAAGATCACACACACAGAATGAAGATCAAGGCTGCGGAATCCAACATCCAATAAACACACTGACTTGCACTTTGAATTTCTCCAAACACTCACAAACACAATTGCAAAGTTGATACTCAGAATCAAGCTCAAGCGACGAGCACTACTTCACAGCACTTCGCTTTATCTATTCTCAGAAATTATGAGCACTGAACAACATAATACTGCGAATGCCAATCTTAAATAGTGAAGCAATTGGCAGTTCTAACAACTATACCGTTCGACAACAACTCTTCTAACCTGCAGATCCGAAATGACAATGCACCTCTTCATATCTGCCTCTTCAAATCTCAAAACTGTTACTACTCCGATCCGATGTCTACTTCTTCTTTGGCTTTCAAACTCAAACCCAAAGTAAATTTACTTCCTACTACTCTATCCTCGGGTTTCATATCTTCTACTTCTTCTACCAATTCCATCAATTCTCTTTCCTGATTTGAAATTCCACTAGTGAGTAACCCTTCTAACTCTTCATCTCTCGACCCACTCTTCTCTAATGTCTCTATCGGTAACTCCGAAGACATTTGCACTCCTATGTTATCTACTTCGGGTTTGGCTCTAACATCCTTTCGAAGTTTTTCTATCTCTATTTTCACTAAGTCTTATCTAATTGAAATGTTATCCTCTACCTCTAAGATCTTCCTATCTACACGAGTTCTTAGACTGATCAACAAAGCATTCAAGTTGGTGTCCTTCGCCTATCTTTGCCTCGTCTCCTGCACCAACAATTTTAACTCGTGCAACGTTGTTTCTTCAATCCGAATGCTGGCCTCTGTACTTAACATTGCATTCATCCTAAAGACAATCTCCTTCAATGGCTCCAATCTCATCTTCCACTCTCGATCTCGATCCGCAAGCCAATCCTCCCTGTACATTGCCAACTCTGCTTTGAACTCGGCTTTCACCGTCTTCTTCTCCTTCTCCTTTTGTACAACTCTCTCCTCCTGATTACGAAGTAACTCTTGTAATCTTTCTTCTTCTCTATATCGTGCTGCCAACTCTCGTTGCCAGAGTTGCTTCTTCTCCTCTACACTCTCCATTACCCTATCGAGCTCCTGATCCTTTGCTGCTACTCTCACCATAGCATGGATAACCTCTACTCTTGAATCAGCAAACTGTTGCTTCAAGATCTTGTCCTCTGCTACTTGTCTCTCCCTTGCTATGTCACTCTTCTTCACAAGATCCTCTCGATAATTCACTTCTCTCTTCAGGTCTTCAATTACCTGACTTCTCACTACTGCCTCCACTCGCAAAACTTCTCTTTCCTCCTCACCTCGGGTTATACTCTTCTTCAACTCCGAGTTCTCTTCTTCCAGTCTTGCTAACACCTGCAACACAATCTTCACCTCTGGACAAGTCAACTGCATCTCCTTCTTCCTGAACTTGAGCTTTACCAACTGAGGACACACAACTTCTCGCAGGTACTCCACTCCATCACTGGCAACTACTTCCACTTGCGGAGTGATCTCCTCCTTTACCTCTTCTTCTCCTGATACTCGCCTTCTTCTCTGTAGTCCTTGTATCGGAATAGATGCCTTGCTTCCCGAGCTTTCATGTGCTTCTTCCTTCATCATACTCGGACCTGCTTCATACTTCACCTTACATCTCGAGCGAACTCCTCTCTGTACTGTGATCTTCTTTCCTTTGGGCTCAGTTACTTTGTCTTCCAACTGTGTGTTGTCCTCGGCTTCGATTTTTGCTTGCACTTGTTCTTCTTCTGCAGTAGTCTCCGGCGCTGATGTCATTTCTCCTCCTTCATCGCTATTGCTACTTGTATCTCCAGTTTGTAGTGTTAGCTCAGGCTCCTTCTCGTGCTCCGAGTCTTCAGTCTTAAGCTCGGCATCACCTTCTAAGTCTTCATCCTCTGACTCGATCACCACCATACCTCACCTTGGGTTGACTCTCCTGGTCTTCCAAGGTTTCTTCGTGTCTTTGGCTTTGCCCTGCCGACTTCTCTTCTTCATATTTGGGGTACTCATTGCGACCTCCACGTTCTTCCCTGTCTTCGTATAGTAGTCATCGATGCTCCTGATTTGCAAGATGTATTGTTGCTCCTCAACATCGACCTCCTTTCTCAAATCAGGATGGAAGTGCAACACCATCTGAGTTCGCTCTGCCGAGTTCAGCAAATTTAGCTTGAGGTAGAAATGCATTGCAAATGGCACAATGTAGTGTGGCGGCAATTTATCCCGCAAATTCCACACTATCTGCCTCGTTCTCCCATGGAAACACCTTGCCCAATTGATTGGTTCTCCTGCAAATAACTTGTGAAAGAACACCGCTTGGTGTTTCATCACATATGTGGTTCTCTCCGGCTTCAAGATGGCCATCAATGCACTCACAATTCCTCTCTTCACAGGGTCTTTGTAGCTCTCAACTTTGTACCCATTCTTTGTCCGCTTTGACAAGAATGCATCTCTCACTTCTTGGGTTTCTTGAGCTATCTCTCCCTTCCCCAAGAACGTGGCCCCTTGCTATGAGCATGCTTCCTTCCCCAGTACGAGTCTCCAATCCGACTCTGTCCAGCCAGCCGGATTTCCTCTCTTCCCTTCTTCCTCGGGTCTATCAAGACACTTGCTCTTGATGATTTCTATCATGAAACCTGGAAAGCTCACATTCCAATTCCATGCCAAGAAAGTAATCCAAAGTCGGCTCAAGACTTCAATCCTAGTGATCACATCTAACCTCCGAATTGCATGATTTCTCATTGTAAATTCAGAGTTCTTCTTTCCTCCTCCCATCTCTTCTACTTTCTCAATGTCTCTCAGTTTCACTCTCGCGACTTCCCTCTTACGCACTAATACGATTCCAACTCTATTTCCCTTCTCATGATCACCTGCAAGACGACTTCTCAATGGCGAAGGAAAATTGCTTGACATTTCTTTGTCCCGAGCTCAATTTTTATAGAGTTGCTCTTTCCTCGTCTTTCTTCACTTCGAGTTTCTACCGAGAAATCACACCTCGTGCATGCACCTGTCAGTGTCAATTAACCTTCGCGCGTATGGGCCGCCGGTTTTTGAATGGTCCCTTCTTGAATTTCTTGCCGTGACGAAAGGTTGTTAGACTGTCTTCGCCTCGGGTTGAGCTTCCCCCGATCCGAAGACACTTTACTTTAGGTTGTATGCTGACAGGGCATTTCCGAGTACTTTGCCTTATGACCCGAAGACACTTTACTTCGGGTTTCATCCCGAAGACTCTTTTCTTCATCTTCTTTGGCCATACAGGCACAATCCAACTTCTCTATACACTTCTTCTTTATTTTGACAAAAACCAAAAAATGTGGGCACCACATACCCATCCCTCAAATGTGAGCATTCCCGTGAACATAGACCTCGGGTGTCTTAGAAACTTTTGAGTCTATGGTCCAATATCTCCAAACTCTCCACTTGTTTACTCGAGTGGCAAAAGGATTACCTTCCAAGTCTACAAGCTGCATGGACCCATTTTCGTAAAGATGCAGAACTTGATAGAGACCCATCCATCTCAAATGCAACTTGCCTGGAAAAAATATTTGGCGATTGTCATATAACAAAACCAAATCTCCTTCACATACAGCCATAGGCTTGATTCTCTTATCGTGCCTGACTTTCCTTTGTGCTTGTACTTCTTTTGTGGTTTGCATTGCATCGTCTCTTTTCTCTTCTAACCACATTAGTTGATGAATCCGAAGATCCTGACTTTCTTCTTCCGACAATCGTTCTTCACAAAGAATCCAATATGTCGGCACTTCAAATTCAACTGGCAATATGGGATGCAAGCCATATGTCAAGAAGTATGGAGTTTGTTTGGTTGTAATCTTTTCTGTTGTTCGATATGCCCACAACGCAGCTGGTAATTTTGTATCCCAGTCATATGCATAATTGACAGTCACCTTTTTCAAAATTTTGCAAAGTAACCCATTTGCTTTTTCCGTTAAGCCATTTGCTTTTGGGTTATAAGGAGTCGTCTTCCGATGTTTAATCTGAAAGTACTTGGTTAACGCCTCCATTACAGAGTTCAAAAAATGTGTTCCTTGGTCACTGACCAATTCCAAAGGACACCCATATCGGGAGATGATGTTTCAAAAGAAGAATTCCGACACAATTTTAGCATCATCTCTGCGAGTTGCTTTAGCTTTGACCATCTTGGTAGCATAGTCAATGCAAACCAAAATGTATCACTTTCTTGTTACTTGGGTCACTGGTTGAATGGGACCCACAAAATCAATCCCCCATTTCTCAAATAGGGCCAAAGGCGAAATTGGTCTCAAAGGCCATTGAGAAGTAGCCGTCGGCTTCCCCATTCTCTGACAAGCATCACAGCTTCGGATATGAGCATGCACGTCTTTGTACATTGTAGGCCACCAGTACCCTGCTGAAAGAATTTTCTTTATAGTATTCTTCAGAGCATAGTGTCCTCCCGATGCTTTGGAGTGCAAAGATTCAATCACTCCTCCTACTTCGTATGACTCCAAGCATCGCCAAAGTACTTCATCTTCACCCATCTTAAATAAAATGCTGTGCTTGAGCTGGTACGGCCCCATTTTTCTGAGAAAGACTGCCCGCTGTTCCGGGTCCATCCCCTCAGGACAATGGAGAGTATGCAGATAAAGATATTCAGCTGCATACCCCGTACTTCGCATTGCTGATAAGTGATACAACTCTTCATCAGGGAACCAATCGTCAATTTCCCACTCTTGGTCTTGAGTTTCTAACCTGGACAGGAAGTCTGCATTCGAATGCGAAGCTCCCTTCCTTACTTGTACAGTATACGTGAACTCTTGTAACAACAAGATCTATCTTGCAATTTGCTCGGATAAATCTGCCTTCTTGACCAAATGTTGCAATGCATAATGGTCAACATAGAAGACAAACTCATACCCCAACAGATAATGATGAAATTTCTTGCAGGCATACACCATTCTGAGTGCTTCTCTTTCAATTGTCGAATAGTTCTTTTCAGAAACTGAAAGTTGTTGGCTGGCATAATACATCGGGTAGTCCTTCTTCTTTTTGTCCTTCTGACTTAAGATGACTTTGATGGCCATGGACGAAGTGTCCACATATACATGAGAAGGGACGTCCCAATTCGGGGCCCTCATAACTGGTGATTCAACCAGCTTCTTCTTCAACACTTGGAAAGCTTCTTTTTGATTTGCTTCCCACAGATAGTCTTCGGATTTCTTCAGAAGCTTTGTAAGTGGTGCAGCAAGCACTACATAATTTGACACTAAGCGTCTATAATATCCGACATGACCCAAGAAGGCTCTCAGCTCCCGGATGTTCTTCAGGGATTCCAAAGCTGTGATTATCTTGACCTTCTCAACATTGACTTCAATACCTCGGCTTGACACCCGATGCCCCAAAAGAATTCCCTCCTTCATTGCAAAGAAGCATTTCTTTGGGTGTAATGACAAGCCGGCAAAACGACACCTTTCACACGTTTGGCGAAGGTAATCTAAATGTACATCTCTTCGCCCAAACACACAAAAGTCATCAATGAAAACTTCCACAAATTTGCGCAGGAAATCTTTGAAGATTGAATTCATCATCCGTTGGAAAGTAGTGGGAGCATTACACAACCCAAAGGGCATTTGATTGTAAGCGAAAGTGCTCCAATCGGTTGTGAATGTAGTTTTATCCTTGTCCTCTTCTCAAATGGATACTTGATTGTACCCTGAAAATCCATCGAGAAAACTATAACAAGGATGCCTAGCTACCTGATCTAAAATTGTATCGGTAAAAGGCAAGGGATGATGATCTTTCCTTGTGACTGCGTTCAACTTCCGGAAGTCTTGGCACACTCGGATCTTCCCTATTTTCTTCTTTGGGACAATGAAAATGGGGGAGAGCCATTCACTGCTTAAGACAAGGAAGATGATTCCGGCCCCTAAGTACTTATCGATTTCATCTTTCACCAACAGCGAGTACTGCGGGTTCAGGCGGTATTGCCGCTGCCAAACCGGAACTTCACCTTCAACCAGATCAATCCGGTGTTCTCCAAATTCTCGTGGAATACCCGGCATTTGATCAATAGACCAGGCGAATACATCCTGGAATTCTATAATAAACAGGGCAGTGTATTGTGCCAACTCCTCCAAAGTGACTATCTTTGAGATTTTCAAAATTTTTCCTTCAGTTAATAAAACATCTTGATAGTCATCGCGGTTGATGACTCCTTCAACGTGGCTTACTCAGCTTAACCCAATGCGAGCTGCCATCAAACCCCCTTCCTCCAAGTTAGGTTCACCCGAGGCGAGGTCATATGGGTCTTCGTCTTCAACATCCACCTCGTAGCATTCCAAGTAGTTAACTTGGACTGCATCTTCGGATTCGTCTGAGGACGAAGATGATGAGTCTTTGAATTTGTCCTCTTCTTCCGACGAACTTGTTTCCCCGAGGTGGGGAACTTTTGTCCAACTCACAGTCACCAGCTTCTGATCTTTGGACAAAATGTCCTTGAATCTTCACTTCTACTAGTGCCAATCCACCACAACTTGGGCACTATACAACCAAGGTCTTCCGATCAATAGAGGGTAACCAGTCTTTGTCACTGGTTGCAACACGATGTAATTCAACTTGAAGGGCACCCCTCCAATGATCTAGTGATATTTGACAGCATGCACAAAGGCCCTCTCCTGGTTTGGTCTGCAAACTTCAACACTCGAGGTGTTGGTTCAAACGTGTGATACCCGAGTCGATTTGCAGTGTCTTTGGTCATGACATTCACACCGGACCCAGAGTCAATGGGTATCGATGTGATCATGCACCCTGCAATCTTTGCGTCTACCTCGGGAGATCCCAAATATTCTTGTTCAATATGATAGATAGCAGGCATGTCCTTCTTTGACATCGACCTTACCTTCTTGAGTGCCAAATTCAGCTGCCTCTTGTACAACTTATTATCTTCCCACAATTGCTCGAATGTAACGTTGGCATTTGTGGCTGCCAGATCTGCTACAATATCGTATTGGGGAACTCCTCCCAATTTGACCATCTTTGCCTTCGGCTTCGGGTCCGAAGTCTCTCCATGTTCCCTCTTGACTTCGGGATGCTTCAAAATGGTGACGGGCTTGCTAATGGCCTTGACCCGAGGTTCCTCGGGTTGGCCCACCTCGGCTTGGATCAGACTCTTTACTTTGGATTGGATGTCCGCCGAAAAAACTAGAGACTTCGTCTTTGTCTCCTCTTCTAAACTCAGTTCCCGAGTCTTGAGTAATGCCTCCTTTAGTTCTTTCTGCAAGGCTTTAGCTTTGGCTTTTGCGAGGATCTTTTCCTCCTTGGCAAAAAGAATTGCTTTTAGGCACAGTCTCTTCGCCTTTCGGGAAGACGACGAGGTCATACTCAGCTCTTTGGGATCACGCTTCTTCTTGCTGGAGCATGTCTCAACTTTCAAAATTTCAAGGTCCGGCCATTCTCCTTCTGAGGCCGGACTCCCTTCTTGAGGTCTTTCTTCCTCAAGAGTGATACAATTTACATTAGTATCCCCCTTTGGCTGAAGTGCTGCACACTCAACGGGGGTCTGTACATACTTTACAGGCGGCTTCGGGTTCGGTGGGTGAGGACATTGGTTGCCCTATGCCCCGATCCTTTACAATTTCCGCACAGTGGAACATACCCGATTTGCCTTCTTGGCTCGGGACAGTTTGGAGACCAATGTCCCATCGAGCCACAATTATAATAGGCTCCGGGTGCAACATTCAGAGGGTGATTCTAGTTGCTCATCGGTGGTCTTCATGGAGGAGCATTGGGGTTATACTCCCTTGGTCCAAACCTCGGATCTTGGTACGATGTGCTTGCTTGAGGCTGTACTTCTTGCGTTTGGTACACAGCCTCTTCATCCTCGTCTTGGTTCCATCCCGGAACCCAATCAATTTGCTGCACCGGGAATGCATTATGAGTATTGCATTTTGTGTTTGTGTGGCCTGATTTGCCACATGCGGTGCACCATACATTTGATCTTCCAAATGCTGGGGCCTTTCTTCTGTCCTTAGCTCCAATCATCTGGATCTTAAAATCCCAAAACTCCTTGATGAGGGCATCCAGCTTGGTATTTGCCTTATTTACACTCTTTGCTGGAGGAGTCCCTGGTTTCTTACCCCACGTCTTCTAACTCGTCTTGGCTTTGATTCTTCTTTGGATTCCGAAGAAGGGGAGGTGTTGCATGAAGCTATCCTTCTGGGCTTCTTGCCTTTCTTCTCTCGATTTCTCCGGTTGCCGGCAGAGTGAGAGTGGGCCGCCTCGTAACGAGTGACATGTTTGAATACCTTGTCAAGGGAAGTTACATTCCTCTCCCTTGCAAAGATTCGTATCTCTGGTGAAAGTCCCCCGAGGAACCAGGTAATGGCTTGGGCATCAGAGTAACCCACCACCCCCGATTGCTTGGGAACTCGGTTCAATAGTGCCATGAACCGCTCAAAGTAGTCTCTCAACTTCTCCTTCTTGCCGCGATCTAAATTGTTGAGTGCCGCAAAGACACTCATGTCGTACCAGGATCAACCTCCTAGAATCGTTCCAGGAAGTTGTTTCTCAAGTCTGCCTAGTCCACTGGTACGAACCCCTTCTGGGTCACATGGGTGTACCAGCTCCAAGCTTTCTTTTGGAGCAAACTTGGGAAAATTCTCAGTCGATCCACCGAGTCATGCTCCTTGTTAGCAAAGGAGATGACTTTGAATTCTTCGATGAATTCATTGGGGTCTTCGTCTTGTTTTGTCCCCTTGTACTTCTGATAGGCATGTTGGGTGACAGGCAACAAAGTCATCGTTTGATGCACAAGGATCGGCTGAGGTAGTGTTGAACTTGACAGAACTGAAGGATTGGCTGGTATCGACACCGTGGTGTCAGCCCATGGGTTCCAATTTGTCAAATTCAAGGTAGGGTCTTCTTCGACAATTTCTGCTATGAGGGTGTCAACTTCAACCCAAGTGGAAGATTCAGGATCAACACCTTCTATTTGTTCTTCAAAATTTCTTCGGGATAACCAAGGAATCGTTCGAAGAAGATATTGACACTCTTCTATCGTAAGTGTTCTTGCTGTCTTTTCTTGAACAAAGTTCTTGAAGGATGCAACTTCCTTTATAGCTCTAGGGAAAGTCGGTGTACTGGGCCGCAATGCATATGTTTGGCCGCTTGAGTCTTTCTTCTTCTTGGTCAAAGAGGGAGATGCGAAGTAGCCTTGCCAACCGCCTTTGTGTTTCTTGTGGTCGAGTTCTCACAGGGCTTCTTGCACTTTGTGATGGAGTTGAAAGTCCAATGCCTCTCGTTC
The DNA here is from genome assembly GCA_948567375.1 of Lunularia cruciata. Classification (NCBI taxonomy): domain Eukaryota; kingdom Viridiplantae; phylum Streptophyta; class Marchantiopsida; order Lunulariales; family Lunulariaceae; genus Lunularia; species Lunularia cruciata. Next base: position 61,239,898 of record OX419756.1, on the reverse strand, counting down.
GGTTTTGTCCATAGTGGATGGGACATTCAGATGTTCGTCTTCTTCACGCTGCAGTGCTCATCTTCGAGCTCTCTCTTCCCATTGTTCTCTCGATGCAGACATTCATATTGCATTGATACCCAATTTCAAATTTGGCTTTGTATTCTTCCACTTCCGAGATTTGTATCCCCGGCAGCGGTGCCAAAAATCATGTGACAACCCAAAAAATATCACTTTTGCGGTAATCGGGTAAGTAAAGTTTGTTCCTGAAGAGATACGAGTCAGAATTGGTCAAATACAAAGCAAAGTAACAATTTAGTTCTTCTTGGTTGCGTCTTTAATCTCTCAGGTAGAAACCACACCCAAAAGAGAGTAACAAGCACTGACTCGCAGTCTTGTCACAAATTAACACTCCATAATCACAACTCCATCAAATCTTTCCAAACAATCTTGATTGTGATGATTCAGGCTCTCCCAAAAATGGCACTTCATTGCAAAACGACTTCGCCTCACAATTGTGTTCCACCCCTCCACTGAAGGCACAACTTCCTCAATCAAAATTGCTTCACATCAACCTCACACTGCACTCACAAATGCAGAATACTACCAACACTACAATTCCTCTCAGATCTGTCAAGGCATTGCTCTGATTGCACTTCACTCAGGATCACACACACAGAATGAAGATCAAGGTTGCGGAATCCAACATCCAACAAACACACTGACTTGCACTTTGAATTTCTCCAAACACTCACAAACACAATTGCAAAGTTGATACTCAAAATTCAAGCTCAAGCAACGAGCACTGCTTCACAACACTTCACTTTATCTATTCTCAGAAATTATGAGCACTGAACAACATAATACTGCGAATGCCACTCTTAAATAGTGAAGCAATTGACAGTTCTAACAACTATACCGTTCGACAACAACTCTTCTAACCTGTAGATCCAAAATGACAATGTTCCTCTTCATATCTGCCTCTTCAAATCTCAAAACTGTTACTACTCCAATCCGATGTCTACTTCTTCTTTGGCTTTCAAACCCGAACCTAAAGTAAATTTACTTCCTACTACTCTATCCTCGGGTTTCATATCTTCTACTTCTTCTACTAATTCCAGCAATTCTCTTTCCTGATCTAAAATTCCACTAGTGGGTAACCCTTCTAACTCTTCATCTCTTGACCCACTCTTCTCTAATATCTCTATCGGTAACTCCGAAGACATTTGCACTCCTATGTTATCTACTTTGGGTTTGGCTCAAACATCCTTCCAAAGTTTTTCTATCTCTATTTTCACTAAGTCTAATCTTATTGAAATGTTATCATCTACCTCTAAGATCTTCCTATCTACATGAGTTCTTAGACTGATCAATAAAGCATTCAAGTCGGTGTCCTTCGCCTATCTTCGCGTTGTCTCCTACACCAACAATTTCAACTCGTGCAGCCTCGTTTCTTCAATCCGAATGTTGGCCTCTGTACTTAACATTGCATTCATCCTGAGGACAATCTCCTTCAATGGCTCCAGTCTCATCTTCCGCTCTTGTTCTCGATCCGCAAGCCAGTCCTCCCTGTACATCGCCAACTCTACTTTGAACTTGGCTTTCACCGTCTCCTTCTCCTTCTCCTTCTGTACAACTCTCTCCTCCTGATTACGAAGTAACTCTTGTAATCTTTCTTCTTCTCTATATCGTGCTGCCAACTCACGTTGCCAGAGTTGCTATTTCTCCTCTGCACTCTCCATCACCCTATCGAGCTCCTGATCCTTTGCTGCTACTCTCGCCATAGCATGGATAACCTCTACTCTTGAATCAGCAAATTGCTGCTTCAAGATCTCGTTCTGTGCTACTTGTCTCTCCCTTGCTATGTCACTCTTCTTCACAAGATCCTCTTGATAATTCACTTCTCTCTTCAGGTCTTCAATTACCTGACTTCTCACTACTGCCTTTGCTCACAATACTTCTCTTTCCTCCTCACCTTGGGTTATACTCTTCTTCAACCCCGATTTTTCTTCTTCCAGTCTTGCTAACACTTGCAACATAGTCCTCACCTCTGGACAAGTCGACTGCATCTCCTTCTTCCTGTACTCAAGCTTCACCAACAGAGGACACACAAATTCTCATAGGTACTCCACTCCATCATTGGCAACTACTTCAACTTGCGGAGTGATCTCCTTCTTTACCTCTTCTTCTCCTGATACTCGCCTTCTTCTCTATAGTCGTCGTATCAGAATAGACGCCTCGCTTCCCGAGCTTTCATGTGCTTCTTCCTTCACTGTACTCAGACCCGCTTCATACTTTGCCTTATGTCTTGAGCAAACTCCTCTCTGTACTGCGATCTTCTTTCCTTCGGCTCAGTTACTTCATCTTCCAACTGTGTGTTGTCCTCGGCTTCAATTTCTGCCTGCACTTCTTCTTCTTTTGCAGCAGCCTCCGGCGCCAATGTCATTTCTCCTCCTTCATCGCTATCGCTACTCGTATCTTCACTTTGTAGTGTTAGCTCAGGCTCCTCCTCGTGCTCCGAGTCTTCAGTCTTAAGCTCGGCATCACCTTCCGAGTCTTCATCCTCCGACTCGATCACCACCATACCTCACCTCGGGTTGCCTCTCCTGGTCTTCCAAGGTTTCTTTGTGTCTTTGGCTTCAACCTGTTGACTTCTCTTCTTTGTATTTGGGGTACTCAATGCGACCTCTATGTTCTTCCCTGTCTTCGTATAGTAGTCATCGGTGCTCCTGATTTGCAAGATGTATTGCTGCTCCTCGACATCGACCTCCTTTCTCAAATCAGGATGGAAGTGCGACACCATCCGAGTTCGCTCCGCCAAGTTCAACAAATTTAGTCCGAGGTAGAAATGCATTGCAAACGGCACAATGTAGTGTGGTGGCAATTTATTCCACAAATTCCACACCATCTGCCTCGTTCTCCCGTGGAAACACCTCACCCAATTGATTGGTTCTTTTGCAAATAACTTGTGAAAGAACACCGCTTGGTATTTCATCACATATGTAGTTCTCTCCGGCTTCAGGATGGCCATTAGTGCACTCACAATTCCTCTCTTCACAAGGTCTTTGTAGCTCTCAACTTTGTACCCATTCTTTGTCCGCTTTGACGAGAATGCATCTCTTACTTCTTGGGTTTCTTGAGCTATCTCTCCCTTCCCCAAGAACGTGGCCCCTTGCTCTGATCCTGCTTCCTTCCCCAGTACGAGTCTCCAATCCGGCTCTGTCCAGCCAGCCGGATTTCCTCTCTTCCCTTCTTCCTTGGGTCCATTGAGACACTTGCTCTTGATGATTTCTGTCATGAAACCTAGAAAGCTCACATTCCAGTTCCATGCCAAGAAAGTAATCAGAAGTCGGCTCAAGACTTTGATCCTAGCGATCACATCTAACCTCCGAATCGTATGATTTCTCACTTTGAATTCAGAGTTCTTCTTTCCTCCTCCCATCTCTTCTGCTTTCTCAATGTCTCTCGGTTTCACTCTCGCGACTTCCTCCTTATGCACTAACACAATTCCAACTCTATTTCCCTTCCCACGATCACCTACAAGACGACTTCTCAACGGTGAAGGAAAATTGCATGACATTTCTTTGTCGTGAGCTCGATTTTTACAAAGTTGCTCTTTCCTCATCTTTCTTCACTTCGAGTTTCTACCGAGAAATCACACCTCCTGCATGCACCTGTCAATGTCAATTAACCTTTGCGCGTATGGGCCACCGGTTTTTGAACGGTCCCTTCTTGAATTTCTTGCCGCGACGAAAGGTTGTTAGACTGTCTTTGCCTCGGGTTGAGCTTCCCCTGATCCGAAGACACTTTACTTCAGGTTGTATGCTGACAGGGCAAGTGTCCCAATGTGAGGTTCCATTTTTATTTCTCTCCTCGGATTTGGTCTTTTACATTGGTATCACACCAAGAATGGGATGGATGGAATTTATGGACCACCAAATCCACTTCCACCAAACCATTTGGATTTTTGCGTCCAAATACTACCCAAGCATCATTTCACACAATTCATCACCTTGCACTTTGGACAAGATTTTCTGCATATGATCATCATATTTGAGGAACCCTTGGTGTTTTTGGTTGTCACATATGGAGAATGGTGGACATGTTGTTTCTATGTGTTAATAAATTAGATAGATTGGGAGTGGTATGATAGATTAGCAACCATGGCGGCAATACCCAATGTTATCCTTGCTATGTAGCAACAAATCAAACACCTTACTCGATTGTCAGATGAACAAAATCTTTGACAACAAGAGCAAGTGGAGAGAGTACCAACTTGAGAAGGAGAAAATTGGATCAGATTCTCTAAATCTAAGGTATTTGAAGGCAAGAAACTTCCGGGTGCAGTGGAGAATTTTGTGTTTGATTGTGAATGTTATTTTGAAGTTACTAGTCTACAAGATGAGCAAAAATAGATTCTCTTGGCTTCTAGCCAATTGAATGGAGTAGTAAAGCTATGGTGGAGATTCCGAGTGGAGCAAGCTGAATGAAAAATTGTTGCACCAATCTTGACATGGGCAGAATTCAAGAGTGCAATAATTAGTCGGTTCCAAGCTATAAATGCCACACAAGTTGCATGGGATAAGTTGGCAAAGTTGAAACAGATTGGCTCTGTAAGAAGTTACATCACACAGTTCCAAAACACCATCATGCAAATTCCAAATATATTGGAAGGTGAAGCTATGGATCTATTTGTGAGGGGCTTGAAGGCAAGAACTAAATTGGAGGTAACCATGCAAGAGCCACAACACTTGGAGGAAGCCATGCGGTTGGCCGAACATTTTGATTCATTGGTGGCAACAACTTGGTCTTGACCTTGACCTCCACAGAGCCTACCAATATACTACACACAAGTGGAGGAGCCAGCACCAATGGAGATTGATGCCATTCAACAAAGACCACTTAGCACGGTAGATAAAGAGAAACTGCAACAAAATGATGGTTGTTTTTATTGTTGCCAATTAGGGCATCGTATTGCTGAATGTCCACTCAAGAATAAATGACCTCAACAAGTTGCCAAGGTGGAGGTTGTGGAGCTGAATGATATCAGGGAAACAAGGAATCCCAATAGGAGATTTTGAGCTGCCAATTGGAAGCTTGATAAGTTCCAATGGGATTGAAGGCTCAACCTATCCAAGTTCGCTTCACCTGCAAGGTATGAAATCTAATTGGGGTTGTAGGATTTTGGTTGATTCTAGAAGTTCAAAAAATTGCATGTCTATGCAAGTAGAAAAGAAATTGGGTATTCCTATCAAGCCCATGATTGGAAGTAGTTTGATGATGGCGGATTGTAGAAAGGGTTCTACATTCCGCACCTCACATCCTATTACCTTCAAGATTGGGAAGGAGTATTTGGAGTGTATGAGGTTTGTAGTGGCATCTCTACACTTTGATATCATTCCGGCTTTATCTCGGCTTGAACATCATAAGGTTCAATTTGATTGGACCCGACGCCAAATTCAAGTACAACACCCAAGGTAGGAATTTCCAATTAAGTTGTTTGGCACCTCTGAGTAAGACACCTAAGAATACTCAGTCCCAAGATGGGAAGTTTGTCAAGAAGGTAGCCAAAGAGCAAATCTGGAATGGAGATGAGTCCCAAGATTGGAAGTTTGCTAAGAAGGCAACCAAGGAGCAAGCTTGGAAGAGAGATGAATCCCTAGAAGGGAAGTTTGTTAGTAAAGCAACCATAGAGCAAGCTTTGGAGGAAGATAAGTTTGTATGCATGGTGTGGATCAAGCCGATTGCACAACAGTAATCTATGGAGGGCCAAGAGCCCCATCAAGCAATGGTTGATCAGATAGTTAAGGAGTTTGTGGATGTGTTTCCAGATGATCTGCCAAAGGGATTACCCTCTGATCAAGGTATGCCCTTCAAGATTGAGTTATTGCCAGGGAGTACTCTAGTGAGTAGACCGATCTATTGGCTCTCATCAAAGGAGTTGGAGGAGTTGCAAACAACACTTACAAAGTTGTTGGAGAAGGACTTCATACAACAGATTGCCTCTCCTTGGGAAGCACCGATACTTTTTGTTCCAAAGAAGGATAGAGGACTTTGTTTCTGTATTGATTATCATGGGCTGAATAATCAAACCGTGAAAAATGCATAACCCTTGCCTCGGATTGATGACTTTCTTGATCAACTAAGTGGAGCACGCTACTTTTTCAAGTTGGATCTTTGTAGCGGCTATTGAAAAATTCCTATTGAAAGAGAAGATGTGCAAAAGACTACCTTTTGCACAAGGTATGGGCATTTTGAGTGGAGAGTTCTACCTTTCAGACTCACTAATGCTCCAGCAGTCTTCATGGATCAGATGCATCGGGTGTTGGATGAACTATTGGATTGGTCCATGGTGCTGTTCTTGGATGACATCTTAATCTATAGCAAGATAGAGGTAGAACACGTGAATCATGTACGAGAAGTCCTAAGACGACTATGACAACAAAAATTTGATTGCAAGGAGTTGAAGTGTGCCTTTTGGCAGAAGGAGGTTACCTTCTTGGGTCATAAGATCTCATTGGAGGGGATCAAGATGGAAGAAGAGATGATCAATGCCATTACTGATTGGCCTACCCCAAAGGATGCTTCAGAAGTATGGGTATTCAATGGATTGGCCAGCTTTTACCGACAATTCATCCATTATTATGCTTTATGTGGTTGCACCATTGACTGACCTCTTAGGAAAGAACTTGAGCTTCCAGTGGACCACCAAGCATGAAGAAGCATGAAGAAGCATTCCATAAGTTAAAGCATATGGTGTCTTCAAGACCCATTCTTCAACCATATGATCCTCAACTACCTTGTGTGGTTGACTTTGATGCTTTTAACTTTGCAATTAGAATTGTGTTGCAACAAGAATTCCCAGATGGACTACATCCCATTGCCTTTGTGTCTTGCCAACTAAATATAGTTGAAAGAAATTACTTTGCTCAAGATCAAGAACAACTTGCAATGGTATATGCCACCAAGGTATGGAGGTATTACCTCTTGGGGAAACAAGTGATCATGCAAATTGATCACAAGCTATTGTTGTAGATCTTACACTTGGAGCACATGAAGAGTCAACATCATTGATAGGAAGAGCAACTCCAATTGTTTGACATCAAACTTGAGTTTAAACCAGGTCGGTTCCATGTCATCCCTGATGCTCTATAATGATGACATGATTTGAAGGCTCTTCTTCTCATCACGACAGTAATTACGACGGTGTCAATTGACCCCAAGGTCCATAACAAGTTTGGATCAGCTCTACAACAAGATCCCTTCTTCCAAATGGTACATGGTCATCTGACAGCATGTGACAAGGAGTACAACACCTTCTCCTTCAAGGAAGGCCTTCTATTCCATGCGGACCAGATCTATGTTCCAACCAAAGGTGATCTTCGACTTGTACGCCTTCAAGAAGCCCATGATTTACCAATAGCTGGTCACATGGGAGTGGACAAGACCTTGGGCACCCTCTAACGCCAATGGTGGTGGCCCAACATGACACAAAATGTTTTGGACTTTGTCCAATCATGTGAGAGTTGTCAATATAACAAGGCCTGTAACCAGAAGCCGAGTGTACTCCTTCAGCCACTTCCCATTCCAGCTACTCGTTGGGAACATGTGAGCTTAGATCTCATCACTTCCTTACTCCAGACACAACAAGGTCACACAGCAAGTGTGGTGTTTGTGGATAAGCTTAGTAAGCAAATCCATTTGGCACCAACAATTGATACTGTGGATGCTCCAACGTTGGGCACAACTCTACTTCAATAATGTCTTCAAACATCATGGGATGCCATGTGTACTCATCTCCGACTGTGATCCTTGCTTCACCGGAAAGTTTTGGCAAGCACTCTTCTAGTTACTTGGCACCAAGCTTGCTTTGTCCACAGTCTATCATCCTCAAACAGATGGACAAACTGAACATGCAAATTGCACCTTGGAAGATATGCTTTGTACCTTTGTCAACATTCACCATACTAATTGGGATCAATGTCTTGCAGTTGCAGAGTTTACATACTAAAATTCTAAATAGGCAAGATTCTCTCCTTTCTTTCTCAATTTTTCTCTAGATTTGTTTGTCCTAGATTCTCTTCTTGCTCCTCCTCCGGCTCAAGTCCCTCATACTTCAACCTTCTTGACCACCATCTCCAAATCTCTCCAACAAGCTAAATCTCACCTCCTTGTTGCTCAAAATCATCAAAAACAATATGCGGACCATCATCGTCCTGATCTCACCTTTGAAGTTGGTGATGAAGTTATGTTATCCTCTTGTAATCAAACCCTCCCACTTGATACCCAAGTTTGTAAACTTGCCCCTAATTGGATAAGACCTTTTGATGTCATCCAAATTGTCTCTCATGTTGCTTATCGACTTGCCTTGCCTTGTCATATGCACATACATCATGTCTTTCATGTTTCCAAGTTGAAACCCTTTGTTCCTAACTCCTCTTCTTTCCTCTCAAGTCCAGCCTCCTCCTCCCCTTATCCCTATCAATGATCATGAGGAGTATGAAGTTGATTGTATCCTTGCACGTTGCCACATCCAATGAGGATGCCGCCAACATACGGAGTACAAGGTCCTTTGAAAAGGGTACCTCCTTCATGATGCCACATGGGAACCTCTTTCTCACCTCCAAAATGCACAAATGGCCATCCAAGAGTTTGAAGCTTCAATGGCGACAAGGACGTCACCAACTAGCGGTGGGGAATATATAACAATATGGAGTTTAGCAACATAGTTAGTAAGGCTAACAAAGTAGAGAATAAACCAAATTAACCTAGAATATTCCAAAAGTATCTAAGAAGCTTCTTGGGAAGCTTCCCGACTAGTTAACTTGCACTCCAAGCAGGTAGCTTCTAGACGGAAGCTTCTAGAAGCTTCTAACTAGCTTAGCTTGCATGCCAAGTAGGCAACTTCTGGAAGGAAGCTTCTTGAGAAACTTCCTAGTTAACTTGGCTCACACTCTAAGAAAGCGGCTCAAGGAAGCTTCTTGAAAAGCTTCTCAAGGGCCTTATATGCTACCTATAAATACCAAAGCCAAAGCTCATACAAGTCATTTGGAGTTTTCCCTCATTCAAGTGTCCCAATGTGAGTTTCTATTCTCCTATTTCTCTCCTCGGATTTGGTCTTTTACATAGATAGGTCAGACTTCCTTAGTCTTTCACACTCTCTTAGGCATTAAAAATAACATCCATGGCTTCTAGACATCCATTGTAGGTGTAGTAGGTGGTGATGGGATGCATGATAGATTACTTGCTAGTCAACCACCTACTACTACACAGATTGAGTCTAGCCCAATGTTGGAGGCAACTTAATTGATTATACACTTCCTTTTATTTTTAGCCAATGACATGTTTACATTAGGAGTTGTCTTAGTTCTAGTGTTCTGGTTGGCTACCACACTTTGTGAGAGTAGGGATGATGTGGTTCCTACAATTAGAGTACAAATGGTTGATAGTGGAGTTGACTTGGTTGAGGAGCACGGGATTTGCTCAGCAACAAGTGGTTTATGGAAAATAGTAGCAACTAGATTGGAGGAGTTACTAGCTAGAATTGCCTTTAAGTGTGCATATTTCACACTTGGAATTGTTGTACTATGAGCCGGCCTGTCTCTCACTCAAGATGAACCTCTGATGGCTATTATGGTAGCACACCATGGACTAAGAAGGCAAGGAACCCCAACTCCATCATACTCCTTCAAGGCTAACACTTCAAGACTCAAGACATTGCTCACTAGAGAACTCAATGAGAGAGAGATAGTTGCAAATGAAAGGATGATGAGTACCTCCTCACCCCTTTTTTATATACTTGTGAAATAGTTACCTACCAAAGTTACTAATTACTATAGTAACTCAAGTTACTAGACTAAAAGTCAAGTAAAGTCAAAAAGTAGAAAGGAATATCCATTCAAATGGGTATATTCCCCTAAGCATGTGGTCTTATCTTGACCCGACCACTAAGTCAAAAATTCCTTCACATGGGCTATCCTTGGACTAAAAAAGAATCTAAAACAAAAAGGCTTGCGGGCCCAAGAGTTCTCAACTCTTTCCTCAAAGCCAAACACCTAAGAATAATACCAAGTCAACACACTAAAATCCAAAATAGTGGTGCTCATCTTTTCTACTTCCTCTAAAGTAAGGTCCCCTCTATCTTAACTATGACTAACTTTAGCAAACCATGACTAATAAAGAACCATCCTTTATCTCTATATGAATAATATCTCTTAAGTACTTGTAATACCAAGCTAAATATCACAATACCACACACATGCACAAATGGGTGTTACATTTACCCCCGGACTAAGTTTTCACTTTGTCCTCAAAGTGAAGGTCTCTCTACCTTCTATGGTACATCTTCAACTTATCTGGTTAATCCTATCAAAGTGTCTTCCTCCCAACTCCTTGAGATCATAGGTGTAATTGCCCCACACCTTCTCCACTATGAAAGGTCCAAGTACTTAGGCAAAAACTTCTTTTGCACTCTCTTGAATCAAATGGAATCAAACAACATTACCCAATCGCTTTCCTTGAAAGGCTCCACCTTCTTCTTGCCTTGGCTCTTGTCATAGCTCTCCTTTTGTTTCCTTTAGGCTTGGTCCACTCAAACCAAAGCAATTGCTCTTGCCTCTTCCAACTCCATGAGTTGTTCCTTCCTTGACTTCTCTGCATCACCTTCTTGTGCTTTGTTCAATCTCCTATGAATGCTTTGGAAGGTAGGAAGATCAAAGTGAATAGGTAGGGTAGACTCAATACCATATACCAATTGAAATGGAGAATATCCAGTGGAGGTCTTCATGGTTGTCCTATACTCCCACAAACTGCATGAATCCTCTTGTCCCAATGATGTTTAGCCCCCTCCATTTTTGCATCTTTGGCCAACATCATGCACAAGGTCTGATTGGTTCTCTCTGCCAAGTCATTGGAATTTGGCTTATAGGATGTAGTTACTCTATGTGTCATAGATAAATGTCATAACATGGCTGTAGTAATGCTTCCTGTAAACTCTCCTCCTCTATCAAAAACCAACTCCAAAGGGCATCCAAACCTAGTGAAAATGTGTTCATAAAGAAATCTACCCACTTCATCTTCATTCGTGTCCCTCAATGGTCGAGCCTCAACCCACTTGGTAAGGTAATTTGTAACTACCACAATGTACCGATTGTTCCTTGGGGTTCTATTGAGAGGACCGACAAAATCAATTCCCTACTTCTCAAAAGGTCCTAGCAATAGAATTGATCTAAGTGGTGGAGTGGATGTAGACTTTCTAGCAAAAGCTTGACAAACATGACAAGTTTTGCAATAATCAAGACAATCCTTGAAAATCCCTCTCCAATGGTAACTTGCATCTAGAATCTTGAAAGCAATCACCTTTCCTGCAAAGTGTCCTCCACATACTAAACCTTCATGAAACTCCTTTATGAGTAGGATAGAATCTTCCTTATCCACTGCTCTTCGAAGTAGACCATCTGCTCCTTGGTGAAAAAGAATATCCTCCACCATTGTGTAAGGTCTAGATCTTGCTGCAAGGGCCTTCCTCTCCCTAGCATGCATCCCTTCTGGATAGTTACCTCTTGTCACAAAATCCACAATCTCCTTGTAGAGGATGAAAGGCTTACTCCAATCAGGTTTAGCAAGAATTGGAGCTACAACAAGGGATTGCTTGAGCTCCTCAAAAGCTTTGAGAGCCTCCTTGTCCTCCAAAATCACCATGTAAACTACACCCTTCTTCATGTAGATGGTCAATGCATAAGCCTTGTTGGAAAATGAGAAGATGAACCTCCTTTAGTATCCAACCATCCCCAAGGATTGGCGTAACTTTGTCAAGCTTGAAGGGAATAGAAGGTATGAGATTTTCCTCACCTTCTCAGGATCAATTGCTATTCCATCCTTGGAGATGATGTGCCCCTAAAGTAGACCTTCTTCACATCCAAAAATGCACTTCTCTGGGTTGAGTGATGCATTTGCCTCATCTAAGCATTGTAAGACCTTGATTAGGTGCTCAAAGTGCTACTCCTTGCTCCCATAGACACAAAAGTCATCAATAGAGTCTCTCACAAATTTCTCAATGAAAGGTTCAAATACCTTGTTCATGACCCGTTGGAATGTGGCTGGAGCATTGCAAAGCCCAAAAGGCTTGACCTTGAAAGCGTAAGTTCCCCAAGGTGTGGTGAATGTGGTGAGTTGTTGATGCTCTGGTGCAATCTTGATTTGGTTGTATCCACTATAACCATCTCCAAAACTATACCTCTCATGACCTGCAACCTCCTCCAAGATCTCATCAATGATGGCAATGGGTAGTAGTCCTTCTTGGTAACAACATTGAACTTCTTGTAATCCACACATACCCAAAGCTTGCCATTCTTTTTCTTCACAATGACAATTGGAGACACCTATTCTGAATTCTCTAATTCAAAAATAAATCCAGCCTCCTTGAGCTTATCAATCTCCTCCTTCACAACCAAAGATATTGGTGGGCTAATGCGACGTTGTTTTTGGCGGATTGGTCTTGCATGTGACTCCATCTCTTTCTTGTGCTCCTCCAAGGTGACTTCCTTCAAATCCTTGTAACTGAAAGCAAAACCATGGATGAACTTGCGGAAAATCTTCTCAAATCTCACCTTCTTCTCCTTGGTAACATTTGGGCCATACTTGAGGGTAGCTAACCGTCTCTCTACCTCCTCAAGTGTCAATGGTGATTTATCTGGGTCCTTGAAAACCTTTGGCTTTGGTGAAAAATTCATTCAGATTCAGATTCATCCTCCTCCGTGGAAGTCTCCTCCTCCATGCTGTCACGCCATTTGTAGTTCCGCATCTAGATGCTCGGACACAAGAGTTCCAATGATGGTTGTTAGAGTTATTCTAGCTGTTTCTCAGGGACTACTTTCTGATGGTTAGATTTTGTGTTCGGGGTACTGACTTCATGGTGGGGCCCACCGTCACTTTGCACCGTTTGCACCGTCGAGTGTGCCGTCAGCGGGACCGTTAGGGTTTCAGGGCTAGCTCGAGTCCAGGGGGTATAGTTTCGAAGTGAGCTCCAGAGAGCTCACTTCTCTGATGTTGAGCCTTCGAGTTCCTGGCTATGGTGGACAGAGGCTGGCGAGCGTCACCTGGATTCTCTATGCTTGAGTGGGTGTGGCTTGACTGTAATCAGTGCCCAGTTGTTGGCAGTTTATAGAGTGACAGATCAAGTACTGATCTGAGTTGAGTTGAGTTGAAAGTGTTAAGCAATCTGATTACATCAGAGAAGTGAAGTCAGGGGGAAATCGGGTGCAAGAACGTTGAGTGTTGGTGGTATCTCCAAGCTCGGTGGATCGTGGTAGCTCGATTCAGGTTCTGTGTTTCCCTAGTGTGCAAAAGCTCGTGTAGTTGATGCAAATTTGGCAGTTAGGCGGACGGTGTGCGGAAGCGCTGGCCAAATTTCGAGCAACGAAGGAGCAATTTTCGAGCAGTGTTGTGATTTTGAGCTCAGGAGGTGAAGGCAGGACCAATTTACTGCGAGTTGGGCTCAGAAAGTGAAATTGAAGGTGGAGTTGGAAAGCTCTTCTCATGAGATTGTGATTTGGAAAAACCCATTTTATCAATTTGGCTCGAGTGGAAAGTTAGCGGGGGATTTGGCGGACATCCATGTTTAGGGTTTATGTCAGATTTTACGTCAGATTTTGGGCCAGAATTGGAGGAGTTTCGCTGTTTGGCCAGATTTGGAGAAGTTTTGCTAGTTTGGAGGAGTTTCACAGATTTGGAGAAGTTTTGCCAATTTTGGAGGAGGTTCGAAGTGGCAACAAGAAAGGCCTCATTTGGCATTTAGAGGCTTCGAGGCATAGGGCTGTGGGCTATGAGAGGCTACGAAGGCCTAGAAGGGCCAGAAGGGCCAGCAAGCCAGCTTGCTGGCGTGAGGCTAGCTAGTTTAGTGTAGATCTTGGTCATTGGTTGGCAAAATCTACCTTTCTTGCTAGATTGTGCGCAACAGGGTTTGACCCCTAGATCTCTTGTTCCTAGACTGGTGCCCTAGCCAACTGGTCCACCCTCACTTGTTGTCATAGTGACTGTGCCACTGTTATCTATACACATGTAGCTTTGGCTAGGAGAGGCAGTTTGATCTCATTCTTGGTGATCCTGGTAGCTTAGGACTTAGATACGAACTACTCTTATGTCAAATGCCAAATGGTGGCAGAGTCAGTCCCATGTTGTGTTATGAGATGGAGGGTTTTTGTTTAGATTTCTTGTGATTGGATCCCCTCCATTCTCTGCTTCCTGTTTGTGCACCATGTTTGTGTGAGGTGCCTTGACTTTTGAGCGTTGGTGCTCTGGTGTGCTCTCGGTGGTGAGGCTGGAGTGATGACCAGTCAGACTACCTTTGTTTCTCTCCGGTGAGGCAGGAAGTGATGACCTGCAGACCGTGAGAGTGCGTGTTATGATGGCAGGTTACAGGTTGCCCTTCCCCTAGTGTAGTTATCTCGGTTAGAGTTACATTAGTGGGTGGTGTCTAGTTGGTGTTGGCACTTGGTGGGGCACTTGCAGTTGCGACTTGCGGTTGCAGTTGGTGGTTCGGGTTTGCTGTTGCAGTTACGTGGTCACGACGGAGTTCTTTGGAGATTCCAGAGGAGTTAGCCCTGCAATACGCAGTGGGTTTACTCGGAGTGGTACTCGGTATCAGCCTGTATCTCAGGTCCCAGTGAGGGAGGAGATTGACTCTGAGTTGGAGTTCGACACAAGAGCTGATTCAGTTGAGAGTGCACTTGGTGTGTCCGCACCGTTGTTGTGGGACATGGACGAGATTTATGGGGCCTCCAAAGGCCCTAGGCGTTACTCTGGTACAGTGGGTACCATTGAGTTGGATGACTTCATCCAGGAGTTCGATAGTTGGTGTGATCTGCAGCAGATGCGGAACCCGACTTTGTTCACACCCTTCATGGCATGGAAGGGGTTGCTTCAGCACTTGGAGGGTCCACCGATGGACGATTACCATGAGTTCAGGAGAGCTCATTTGGAGGAGATTGAGTTATGGAGACAGTATTGGTCTCCACACTATGTCTCTATCACTTCAGGCTCGGTGGCCAGGAGTAGATCGGCTGTACCTACGAGTTCTAGCTTGAGTAGTGTGGGTGGAGCTAGTGGAGGTGCACTAGCTGGAGATAGTGCTACTACGAGTGGAGGTACCGCTGCAGGAGGTGGTGTGGTACCGGGGTTTAACCCCATGGTTGAGTTCTTCCTATGTTTGAGGCAGAACTACCAGGGACTGCGGACTGACAAGCTCAGGAGCTTGCAGGCGTTCCAACGGAAGGCTGGAGAGAGCCTACGCGAGGCATACACTCGCATGAGGCGGCTGATCAGTTTCACTCAGGGAGTTACTAAGGCCCAGGCAATCCAGTTTTGGTATGGGATACTGGACAGGGAGTTGCGACGTACAGTTCGTGATGCTACGTTGTTGCAGGCTACTTCGCCCACTTTGGCAGTAGTCTTTGGTTTGGCTGAGCGTATTGAGCTGAACATGGTGGAGGAGAGAGTGGTGACATCTGGATTTGGTAGGGAGACCTCATCCACGGTTGTGACTTCTTCTAGAGTGCAGCAGAGTGCACCACGCCCAGTTGGTTTTCGAGGACAGGGTGGACAACCCAAATCCTATGGAGCGAGTGGAGGGCCTAGTGGAGTTAGACCCTTACCCTCATTTTCGGGTCAGCAGCAGACAATGAGTGGTGGTGTTGCTTGTTGGACTTGTGGTGGACCTCACCATAGGAGAGAGTGTACTCAAGGCAGCGGACCTGATACCTCTGGTGCATCACAGCCAGCACAGAGGCAGTGTGAGCATTGCCACAGATTTGGTCACACTAGTGACCGGTGTTTTGACCTACACCCGGAGTTACGGAGTGGTAGGGCTGCTATGGCAGGTAGTAGAGGAGCTCCAGTTCATGGAGGACGAGGTGGTAGAGGTGGTGGTAGAGGATCTACACCTAGTAGGGGTGCAGTACCTGCCCTTACTTCTGACACAGCTATGGCTACTTGGATTGAGCAGTTGGAGCAGAGATTGGCTAGTATGGCTATTGCTCATAGGAGATCAGATTCAGGTGCTGAGGCTTCCACCTCATATGCTGGTGATAGAGATGCTTTGGACTTCATGTGCGGAGCAGCACAGGTGGATGCATCTGCAGTAGTGACTAGGAGTGCAGTACATGCTCCAGAGCCTAGAGGAGCATCAGTGGAGTTGGACCCACAGAGAGGATAGGTTGGGAGACAGGTCAGACTTCCCCAGTCTTTCACGCTATCTGAGGCATTGCAGACGACATCCATGGTTCCTAGACGTCCCAGTGCAGGTGTGGTAGGTGGTGATGGAGTACCTGCTAGTCAGCCACCTGCTACTACACAGACTGAGTCTAGCATGATGTTGGGGGCGGCTCAGCTGATTATGCGGCATCCTTTATTTTCAGCCAGTGACATGTTTACATTGGGAGTTGACCCAGCCCCAGTGTTCCGGTTGGCTGCCACGTTGTGTGAGAGTAGGGATGGTGCAGTTCCTACTACTAGAGCAGAGGTGGTTGGTAGTGGAGCTGACTTGGTTGAGGAGCATGGGATCCGTTCAGCGACCAGTGGTTTATGGCAGGCAGCAGCGGCTAGACTGGAGGAGTTGCCAGCTAGACCGGCCTTTGAGAGAGCGCGGTTTACACCTGGTGTTGTCCTATTGGATAACCAGAGGGAGATCTTTCGTTTGGTGGGACCTTTAAGGAAGGTCTATACACCACAGAGAGTCTTGTTAGACTCTGGTGCGCAACCCCTTATGTTGGGGAAGGCTGCAGTTGTTGGTCTGGAGTTACGGAAAACCGATGTGGAGAGGTGTCCATTTCAGATCTAGACATCTCTAGGTGGTGGTTCGACACAGTACATCACACGTGGGGAGCTTGTTGTCCAGGTTCAGCCTGGTCATCCGACTGATAGCTCAGTGGTGAGAGCTCAGGCTATTGCGACGATAGCTGAGTCATATGATGTGCTAGTTGGGGGAGCAGTGTTATACCCTATGGGTTTCAGTATTGACTATTGGGAGGAGACAACCTCTTATAGACCTGGTTGGCAGTCTGGTGAGGGACGGGTATGTCGCCTACCAGTACGCTTTAGTAGTGGCAGTCTTGGCTCACTACAGTCCGGGACCATGGCAACATCAGTTTTGGCTTTCAGCGGTGCAGTTACTTGGCCTGGTGACTTGTTGGAGGGGAACGCCCATGCAGAGGATACTCCAGTACCAGAGGAGATCACTCGGCTATGGAGTACGAGTGGGATTGTTCCATCCACCTTGGATGTTCCATTGTGGAGTTCAGTGGAGGCATTGCAGCAGCATGCGGATCAGTTGGTGCAGCAGGCTTGGAGTGGAGCCTTCGTACCATCAGGGGATGAGTGTGAGGATGAGCCTCTAGAGGCAATTGCTTTGACACCTCTGGATACCACACTCATAGCTTGGCAGTATCCAGTAGAGGGGATATGTCTATTAGAGTTGTTTGGTGGGATCAGCACCGGACTAGCTGCGGTGTTACAGGCGGGTATCCGAGTACAGAGGTACTTGTATGTAGAGAGAGATGAGACTGCTAGGCAAGTCTCTCTACATCATGTGGCACACTTGGCCTATCGGTATCCGGAGTTATTACCGATGTCAGCAGTCAGAGGTTACCAGAAGGCCTTACCAAGAGACATTTCCTTACTGGGGGCGCATGACCTAGAGAGACATGGGCCTATTCACTTGGTGATTTTTGGATGGCCATGTCAGGGACATACACGTGCGGGCCGCGGTTTGGGTCTTCAGGATCCTCGTTCTGGTGTGTTTTGGGAGATGTTGTGGATACTACGACATCTCCAGGTTCATCAGTCTATTTCTCCATCTTACCTTTTGGAGAACGTTCCATTGATGGGTGATTCTCGCACTAGAGTGGTGGCGAGTACACATCAGGTCCATTCTTGGATAGGACCTGCTGTATTGTTAGATGTAGCCAGAGTGGGATCACGGGCTCATCGTCTTCGTCTTTGGTGGACGAACCTTTTACCCAGAGAGGTTCTACAGCGTAGTTATGATGGGATTCAGCGACTTGACCACATCCTTGTTGATGATATCTTGGATGTTGGGCGTCAGTCCCAGACAGTGGTAGTGGTTGATAGGTCACCTATGGCAGTGGTGAACCTAGTTGGACAGCCTAGAGCTGCATTTCCCACACTCATGAGTTTCCCAGGCTCTCATGCTTTTCGAGAGGGAGGACCTGGACTTGTTTGGGACTCACAGTTACAGCAGTTGGTGGAGCCCAATGCTGATGAGAGACAACGGGCGATGGGTTTTCGCACCGGTATTACCGCTGTTCCAACAGTGTCAGAGGCATCCAGGCGTCAGGTGTTAGGTCAGGCTATGGACCTGAACTGTTTGACCTGGATTGTGAGCCTTGGTTTGGCAGAGCAGCGTAGGATGCGCTTGATAGGCATCACCACTTGGACACTTGTGAGCCCTGTGCCTATCGAGACGATTCAGGCACATGCTGGGGGCGATGGACCGAGTGGACATGGTATTCTTGGGACACATCCAGTAGCTACTAGGGAGAGTGGTCTACTTGGAGTCCATCCAGGTGAGCGTGGGCTACTTGGATTACACCCTTGGTCCACATGGGATGCAGCCAGAGGACGTATGGAGCTTGCAGCCAGAGTGGAGGGAGATTTTCACACAGAGGTTGGGACCTCTAGTGGTCGGGAGCATGACACTATTGCTCCCAAGGGCCCAGTGTAGCAGCCAGTCAGTACGTCTTCCACTCCTACTACAGTTACAGAGGATACTTGGGAGCCAGATCTTGGACCCAAGCTTACTGGAGAGGAAAGACGGAGGGTTTGGAGGTTCTTGAGGAGTCACACGAGTTGTTTTGCCTTCAGTATGAAGGATTTGGGTGCTCTGAAGGGACCTGGTATACGGATTGAGCTGACTAGCGACACACCTGTTTTCCGACGTCCTTATCGATATAGTGAGATGGAGAGGACATTGATTCAGAGCCGGAGTAGTGACCTTTTTGAGGCTGGTTTGGTGGAGATTTCACATGGAGAGTATGCATCAGCGACAGTGATGCCAGCCAAGAAGGATATGCATGGCAACTATACAGATAGGCGGATGTGTGGAGATTACCATCCTATCAACCGACAGACCAGGGCTGATCGGTATGCCATGCCTACACCGGAGGAGATTTTTGATGCGATTGGGCATGCAACGGTCTTCAGTACTTTGGATCTTCGAGCGGGATATCATCAGTTGCCGATCAGGGAAGAGGATAAGTCCAAGACAGCATTTTGGGCTATTGATCCTCACGGCAAGGATGTGTTATATCAGTGGAGGTTCTTACCATTTGGGTTAAAGAACGCTCCTGCTGAGTTCCAGAGGGTCATGGATAGGATCCTAGCTGGACTGGATTTTGCTCGGTGCTATATTGATGACATTTTGGTGTATAGCACTACTGTGGAGGAGCATGAGAGACAGTTGTTGGAGGTGTTTGAGAGGTTGAGATCTCATGGACTCAAACTACATCCTGGGAAGTGTAGGTTCTTCCACGAGCAGGTTGAGTATTTGGGTCACACTATCTACCCCGGAGGACTTGGTGTTCAGCAGACCAAGGTGGAGGCTATTGCACGTATTCCTTGGCCTACGGATGTGAGCAGAGTGCGAGCATTCCTTGGTTGGCGAACTTCTATCGCCGCTATGTTAGAGGATTTAGTGCCATTGCCAAGGCCTTGACAAAGCTGACCAAGCTTACACAGGAGTGGTGTTGGGGAGATGAGCAGGAGAGAGCTTTTGTAGAGCTCAAGGAGAGGTTGACATCTGCTCCTATTTTGAGGAGACCGATCAGGGGACGACCATTTCAGGTTCACACTGATTGGAGTATGTTGGGGCTTGGAGCGGTGCTCACCCAACATGATGATGAGGAGAAGGAGTTTGTGGTGGCCTATGCTAGTTGCTCCAACAATTCAGCGGAGGCGAAGTATAGTTCATATGAGGGAGAGTGCTTGGCAGCAGTTTGGGCAGTAGCACATTTCCGATGTTACCTATTTGGTAACCCCTTCACTCTCATCACTGATCATCAGCCGCTGAAGTGGTTGATGGAGTCCGACAAGCTTTCAGGGAAGCTTGCACGATGTGCTCTGATTTTATAGGAGTATGATTTCACGGTTGTTCACAGACCTGGAGTGGTGAACCGTGATGCAGATGGGTTGAGTCGAAACCCATGTCCCAACCAGCAGGATCAGACCGGAGCACGTTGGCATGGTGAGACAGATGAGGAGATAGTGCCAGGTTGGCATGCATCGGCCTTTCTGTGTATATTTGCAGAGACTTTGGTGGTATCTCTCTCAGCGCATACAGGAGGAGTTATTGAGGTCACAGATCCAGAGAGTGAAGATATTGGTACAGTTCAGCGAGACATTCATGATGATGTCTTAGTGATGGACTATCTTCGCACTGGTGTTGTGGGTGGCACAGTTGGGGCCAAGGAGAGAGACCGTGTTCTTCAGCGAGCCTGACGGTTCAGATTGGAGGGTAGACACCTTTTGCGTGTATGGGAGGATGGTAGAGTGCGAGTAGTACCACTTCCATGACAGAGACCACAGTTGGTCCGTCATGCTCATGAGGAGCTAGGACATTTTGGAGTAAAGCGTACATATAGCTTACTCCAGAGTCATTATTGGTGGTGCGGTATGCAGACCGAGGTACAGCAGTTTGTTGCCAGATGTGTGGTTTGTGACCGAGTTAGAGCATCATTCAATGCTCCTACGCCACAGTTACACCCATTACCTATCATGGGATTGGGTTACCGTTGGAGTTTGGACTTCGCCGGACCTTTACCGCTGACTGTGAGACATCATCGGTATGTTTTGGTGATGGTGGAGCACTTCTCCAAGTGGATTGAGTTGGTGGCACTTCCTGACAAGTCTAGTGAAGGGACAGCTTACTCGTTCCTGGATCGAGTTCTTAGTCATTTTGGTGCACCAGCTGAGTTTTGACTGATCAGGGTACAGAGTTCTTGGGAGAGTTTCAGGTCTTGTGTGACAAGGCTTTGATTGATCATCGTACTACATCCCGAGATCACCCTAAGACAGATGGCTTAGCAGAGAGAGTGGTTCAGACGGTGAAGAGAGGATTGCGAAAGTATGGTTTGCAGAGAGGCCACTTGGGAGATTGGGATCTCCAGTTACCTTGGTTGGCCATGGGCTATCGGTTCAGCCGGCAAGCCTCCTTAGCATCCTTCTCTCCATACTTTCTACTCTATGGACGAGATCCAGATTTACCTGCAGCCATTCGTCGAGATGCTACTGTAGTTTTGGACTTAAACGACCCTGATGTATGGATGAGCGCATGTTCTCAGCGGGCAGAGATCTTTCGGAGAGTGATGCCGATGGCCTTCGAGAACTTGGCGATTGCTCAGCATAGAGATACTTTACGCTATGCTACCATTCGAGGAGGAGGTTATAGACCCTCGATCCGTTGATTTCATCCAGGCGACTATGTATATCTACAACAGACAGCACCGACGACACTTGATGTTTCTACAGGCCGCACTATCTTGAGAGTGCGCGAGGTTTTGCCATCTGGAGTCCTTGTGTTAGAAGGACGTGATGGTGTTGTTTGGAAGGATCATGTGCGCAATTGTGCGCCATGCCACCTCCCAAACATTGATGGTACTATGGACCCAAGCTTGGCACTTGTACGTGCAGGCTTGAGGTGTATGTTATGTGGCTCTTCTGGTGGAGCTGCTACTATGTTAGTGTGTGATAGCTGTTCGAGAGGATGGCATATGGCATGTATGACTCCTCCCCTCACGGTGGTTCCTCAGGGACAGTGGTTATGTCCTAGATGTACTTGACCTATAGCTAGTTCATTCTTTATATGGTATAGATTGCAGACAGGCGACTAACGATGGGGCTCCATAGCACCCGGCCTCCTGATCTTTGCCCATTAAAGGGTATACCATATACTTAGAGTAGATGGCTATCTGGAGTTAGAGGGACCTAACCGCCAGCTAGGGGGGCGATTGTGGCACTTTAGAGTCTATGTATGACTTATGTGTGAGTTGTGCTTTTATAGTGTATGATGTTGACAGCGATGTATGTTGTGTAGCGATGTATGTTGTGTAGCGATGTATATACGCATGACAGTTGTCACGCCATTTGTAGTTCCGCATCTAGATGCTCGGACACTGGAGTTCCAGTGATGGTAGTTAGAGTTATTCTAGCTGTTTCTCAGGGACTACTTTCCGATGGTTAGATTTTGTGTTCGGGGTACTGACTTCACGGTGGGGCCCACCGTCACTTTGCACCGTTTGCACCGTCGAGTGTGCCGTCAGCGGGACCGTTAGGGTTTCAGGGCTAGCTCGAGTCCAGGGGGTATAGTTTCGAAGTGAGCTCCAGAGAGCTCACTTCTCTGATGTTGAGCCTTCGAGTTCCTGGCTATGGTGGACAGAGGCCGGCGAGCGTCACCTGGATTCTCTATGCTTGAGTGGGTGTGGCTTGACTGTAATCAGTGCCTAGTTGTTGGCAGTTTATAGAGTGACAGATCAAGTACTGATCTGAGTTGAGTTGAGTTGAAAGTGTTAAGCAATCTGATTATTGTGGCACTTTAGAGTCTATGTATGACTTATGTGTGAGTTGTGCTTTTATAGTGTATGATGTTGACAGCGATGTATGTTGTGTAGCGATGTATATACGCAAGACAATGCTTGTGTCCACACCTAAAGCTCCTTCTTCAGATTATGATTTCTAATAATCAGAAGATGGTGTATCTGAATGTGAAGTGTTGGTGGTGTTAGTCACAAGAGCTGTGACTCTATGGTTTGATGGCCCAATCCTCAAGTACCCTTTGTGCCATCAATCAGTTGTGCGTGCTGCTCTCAACCATGGCCTCCCAAGAAGTAAGTCATAGCTTGAGTCCTTCAAGACTTGGAAAGTCATGAGATTTTGAACTCCCATAACTGAAACTACCACTTTATCCATCACCCCTACTGGCCGAACTTGTTGCTTGTTTGCCATGCTCACCACAAATGTTGAAGGTCTTGAGGGTATCATACCAGACTTCTTCATCAACCTTTCTGACATGGCATTAATTGCTGATCCTCCACCAACCAATGCATCCTTGATGTTGTGACCATTCACTCTCACATCAATCTTGGAGGCATATTCACAAGCCTCCCATGGTGCTGGCTTGGCATCCACCACCCCCATTGATATTGGAGCTTTTGCCTTCTTCTTCCTCTTGCCCCTTGTAGAACTCAAACCACCTCTAAGCTCCTTTCTCAAGGTAGGGTTCAAAACAATCAATTGACCCACTGTGATGTTAGCCTTACGACTACCAACATCCTCCAACACATTGTAGATCCATTGTTGCTTTGAGATCCAAAAGTCCTCCATCCCCAACTTCTTCCTTGGAGTCTTTGTTGTTGATGGTGTTGAGGTGCGAGTGCTCCTAGTAGAAATAGGAGTATCCTTGCTTGGAGTAAATCCTTGGGAAGAGTGAACATCCTCTACAAAACGAGCTCTCTTCTTCTCTTGTGCCAAAGGCTCCTAATTAAGACCCTTGGAGTTTGATCACTCTCCCTTCTCATACTTGCTCTCAACCACATCTATGGATGCTATTCCCTTACCTTTGTTTGGATTAGGAGCCACTTGGGTTTCACTACCTCCCTCTTTCTCTCTATTGGCTCCCTCATAACCCCTTCCTCCATGGTAAGTGGAATTTGGGCAATTCCTTTAGATATGGCCTCTTCCTCCACAACCAAAACAATTTCTATCATTGAAACTGTTGGCTGGTTTCCCTCTTTTATATGGATAGTTTCTATAACTCCTAGACCCTCTGCCTACATTCTGATCCACCTCTCTCTTCTCCCATAGTTGCACCATATTGATCTAGAGATCTGCAAGTTGTTTTGTGATGGTTTGAAGTGGATCCTTTGGTGGAGGTGCAAGAATAGGAGCAACTACTACTTGTGGTGCAACCCTTGCCACCAAAGTATCAGAAGTTCCACCATACTTGTAGCCTTGAGGAGGATGCACAACCTCCTTCACCACCAAATCACTCTCATCCCCTTCCAAACTCTCCTCCATACAAATTGCAATCTTGATAGCTACAACCTTGGAAGAAGGTTCCTCATATCTCACCTTACTTCTAATTTGTGGTCTCAACCCTCACACAAAATTCTTGGTGAGCATGGCTCCTATGCTAATCATAGAAGTCTCCACATTCTCCCCACCCTTCCTCAACACTATGCGAAATTTGGACTCTAACTTTTCCACTCTTTCTACATAGACTCTCACTTTCTCTCCATCTCCTTGTTTGAGAAAGGTAACCTCACTCATCAGTCTCTCATAACTCTCATCAAGGAGAAAGTTCTCAATGAGTGCTGAAGTCAAACTCTCCCAAGACTCTTTGTCATGCCATTTGTAGTTCTACATCTAGATGCTCGGACATTGGAGTTCCAGTGATAGTAGTTAGAGTTATTCTAGCAGTTTCTTAGAGACTACTTTCCGACGGTTAGATTTTGTGTTTGGGGTACTGACTTCACGGTGGGGCCCACCATCCCTTTGCATCATTTGCACGGTCGAGTGTGCCGTCAGTGGGACCGTTAGGGTTTTAGTGCTAGCTCGAGTCCAGGGGGTATAGTTTCGAAGTGAGCTCTAGAGAGCTCACTTCTCTGATGTTGAGCCTTCGAGTTCTTGGCTATGGTGGACAGAGGCCGGCGAGCGTCACCTGGATTCTCTATGCTTGAGTGAATGTGGCTTGACTATAATTAGTGCCCAGTTGTTGGCAGTTTATAGAGTGACAGATCAAGTACTGATCTGAGCTGAGTTGAGTTGAGAGTGTTAAGCAATCTGATTACATCAGAGAAGTGAAGTCAGGGGGAAATCGGGTGCAGGAACGTTGAGTGTTGGTGGTATCTCCAAGCTCGGTGGATCATGGTAGCTTGATTCAAGTTTTGTGTTTCCCTAGTGTGTAGAAGCTCGTTCAAGTGATGCAGATTTGGCAGTTAGGCGGACGGTGTGCGGAAGCGCTGGCCAAATTTTGAGCAAAGAAGGAGCAATTTTCAAGCAGTGGTTATGATTTTGAGCTCAAGAGGTGAAAGCAGGACCAATTTGCTGCGAGTTGGGCTCAGAAAGTGAAATTGAAGGTGGAGTTGGGAAGCTCTTCTCATGAATTTGTGATTTGGAAAAACCCGTGTTGTCAATTTGGCTCGAGTGGAAAGTTAGCGGGGGATTTGGCAGACAGCCATCTTTAGGGTTTATGTCAGATTTTACGTCAGATTTACGTTAGATTTTGGGCCAGATTTGGAGGACTTTTGCTAGTTTGGAGGACTTTTGCAGATTTGGAGAAGTTTCACCAATTTTGGAGGAGGTTCGAAGTGGCAACAAGAAAGGCCTCATTTGGCTAAATTTTGGCGTTCCGAGGCACAGGGCTATGGGCTATGAGAGGCTACGAAGGCCTAGAAGGGCCAGCAAGCCAGCTTGCTAGCGTGAGGCTAGCTAGTTTAGAGTAGATCTTGGTCATTGGTTGGCAAAATCTGCCATTCTTGCTAGATTGTGCGCAACAGGGTTTGACCCCTAGATCTCTTGTTTCTAGACTAGTGCCCTAGCCAACTGGTCCACCTTCACTTGTTATCCTAGTGACTGCGCCACTCTTATCTATACACATGTAGCTTTGGCTAGGAGAGGCAGTTTGATCCCATTCTTGGTGATCCTGGTAGCTTAGGACTTAGATCCGAACTGCTCTTATGTCAAATGCAAAATGGTGGCAAAGTCAGTCCCGTGTTGTGTTATGAGATGGAGGGTTTTTGTTTAGATTTCTTGTGATTGGATCCCCTCCATTCTCTGCTTCCTATTTGTGCACCACGTTTGTGTGAGGTGCCTTGACTTTTGAGCGTTGGTGCTCTGGTGTGCTCTCGGTGGTGAGGCTACAGTGATGACCAGTCAGACTACCTTTGTTTCTCTTTGATGAGGTAGGAAGTGATGACCTGCAGACCATGAGAGTGCGTGTTATGATGGCAGGTTACAAGTTGCCCTTCCTCCTAGTGTAGTTATCTCGGTTAGAGTTACATTAGTAGGTGGTGCTTAGTTAGTATTGGCACTTGGTGGTGTTGGCACGTGGTGGTGTTGGCACTTGGTGGGGTACTTGCGGTTGCGACTTGCGGTTGCAGTTGGTGGTTCGGGTTTGTTGTTGCAGTTACTTGGTCACGACGGAGTTCTTTGGAGATTTCAGAGGAGTTAGCCCTGCAGTACGTAGTGGGTTTACTCGGAGTAGTGCTCGGTATCAACCTGTATCTCAGGTCCCAGTGAGGGAGGAGATTGACTCTGAGTTGGAGTTCGACACAGGAGCTGATTCAGTTGAGAGTGCACTTGGTGTGTCCGCACCGTTGTTGTGGGACATGGACAAGATTTATGGGGCCTCCAAAGGCCCTAGGCGTTACTCTGGTATAGTGGGTACCATTGAGTTGGATGACTTTATCCAAGAGTTCGATAGTTGGTGTGATCCGCAGCAGATGCAGAACCCGACTTTGTTCACACCCTTCATGGCATGGAAGGGGTTGTTTCAGCACTTAAAGGGTCCACCGATGGATGACTACCATGAGTTCAGGAGAGCTCATTTGGAGGAGATTGAGTTATGGAGACAATATTGGTCTCCACACTATGTCTCCATCACTTCAGGCTTGGTGGCCAGGAGTAGATCGGCTATACCTACGCGTTCTAGCTCAAGTAGTGTGGGTGGAGCTAGTGGAGGTGCACTAGTTGGAGATAGTGCTACTACGAGTGGACGTATCGCTGCAGGAGGTGGTGTGGTACCGGAGTTTAACCCCATGGTGGAGTTCTTCCTATGTTTGAGGCAGAACTACCAGGGACTGCGGACTGACAAGCTGAGGAGCTTGCAGGAGTTCCAGCGGAAGGCTGGAGAGAGCCTATGCGAGGCATACACTCGCATGAGGCGGCTGATCAGTTTTACTCAGGGAGTTACTAGGCCCAAGCAGTCCGGTTTTGATAATGGGATACTGGACAGGGAGTTGCGACGTAGAGTTCGTGATGCTACGTTGTTGCACGCTACTTCGCCCACTTTGGTAGTAGTCTTTGGTTTGGCCGAGCATATTGAGCTCAACATGGTAGAGGAGAGAGTGGTGACATCTGGATTTGGTAGAGAGACCTCATCCACGGTTGTCACTTCTTCTAGAGTGCAGCAGAGTGCACCACGCCCAATTGATTTTTGAAGATAGGGTAGACAGCCCTGTGAGCCGGCCTGTCTCTCACTCAAGATGAACCTCTGATGGCTATTATGGTAGCGCACCATGGACTAAGAAGGCAAGGAACCCCAACTCCATCATACTCCTCCAAGGCTAACACTCCAAGACTCAAGACATTGCTCACTAGAGAACTCAATGAGAGAGAGATAGTTGCAAATGAAAGGATGATGAGTACCTCCTCACCCCTTTTTTATATACTTGTGAAATAGTTACGTACCAAAGTTACTAATTACCGTAGTAACTCAAGTTACTAGACTAAAAGTCAAGTAAAGTCAAAAAGTAGAAAGGAATATCCATTCACATGGGCATATTCCCCTTATCTTGACCCAACCACTAAAGCAAGGATTCCTTCACATGGGCTATCCTTGGACTAAAGAAGAATCCAAAACAAAAAGGCTTGCGGGCCCAAGAGTTTCTCAACTCTTTCCCCAAAGCCAAACACCTAGGAATAATACCAAGTCAACACACTAAAATCCAAAATAGTGGTGCTCATCTTTTCTACTTCCTCTAAAGTAAGGTCCGATCTATCTTAGCTATGACTAACTTTAGCTAACCATGACTAATATAGAACCATCCTTTATCTCTATATAAATAATATCTCTTAAGTACTTGTAATACCAAGCTAAATATCACAATACCACACACATGCACAAATGGGTGTTACATTTACCCCCGGACTAAGTTTTCACTTTGTCCTCAAAGTGAAGGTCTCTCTACCTTCTATGGTACATCTTCAACTTATCATGGTTAATCCTATCAAAGTATCTTCCTCCCAACTCCTTGAGATCATAGGTGTAATTGCCCCACACCTTCTCCACTATGAAAGGTCCAAAGTACTTAGGCAAAAACTTCTTTTGCACTCTCTTGAATCGAATGGAATCAAACAACATTACCCAATCACCTTCTTTGAAAGGCTCCACCTTCTTCTTGCCTTGCCTCTTGTCATATCTCTCCTTTTGTTTCCTTTGGGCTTGCTCCACTCAAACCATAGCAACTGCTCTTGCCTCTTCCAACTCCATGAGTTGATCCTTCCTTGACTTCTCTGCATCACTTCCTTGTGCTTTCGTCAATCTCCTATGAATGCTTTGGAAGGTAGGAAGATCAAAGTGAATAGGTAAGGTAGACTCAATACCATACACCAATTGGAATGGAGAATATCCGGTGGAAGTCTTCTTGGTTGTCCTATACTCCCACAAAACTGCATGAATCCTCTTGTCCCAATGATGTTTAGCCCCCTCCATTTCTGCATCTTTGGCCAACATCATGCACAAGGTCTGATTGGTTCTCTCTGCCAAGCCATTGGAATTTGGCTTATAGGATGTAGTTACTCTATGTGTGATAGAGAAATGTCGTAGCATGGCTGTAGTAATGCTTCCTGTAAACTCTCCTCCTCTATCAGAAACCAACTCCAAAGGGCATCCAAACCTAGTGATAATGCGTTCATAAAGAAATCTACCAAATTCATCTTCATTCTTGTCCCTCAATGGTCTAGCCTCAACCCACTTGGTAAGGTAATCAATAACTACCACAATGTACCGATTGTTCCTTGGGGTTCTATTGAGAGGACCTACAAAATCAACTCCCCACTTCTCAAAAGGTCCTAGCAATGGAATTGATCTAAGTGGTGGAGTGGATGTAGACTTTCTAGCAAAAGCTTGACAAACATGACAAGTTTTGCAATAATCAAGACAATCCTTGAAAATCCCTCTCCAATGGTAACCTGCATCTAGAATCTTGAAAGCAGTCACCTTTCCTGCAAAGTGTCCTCCACATACTAAACCTTCATGAAACTCCTTTATGAGTAGGATAGACTCTTCCTTACCCACTGCTCTTCAAAGTAGACCATCTGCTCCTTGGTGAAAAAGAATATCCTCCACCATTGTGTAAGGTCTAGATCTTGCTGCAAGGGCCTTCCTCTCCCTAGCATGCATCCCTTTTGGATAGTTACCTTTTGTCACAAAATCCACAATCTCCTTGTACTCCATTGGAACCTCTTGAGTGACTGAGATTGTCATGAGCTCCTCATCCGGGAAGGAATCATCCACTGGCTCATCTCCATCATGATCATAGGCTCTAGATAATAAATCAGCATTTGCATGTTTCTTTCCTGGCCTATCTTCAATGGTGTAGTCATACTCAGACAAGAGTATCATCCACCTTGCTAGTCTCCCTTCAACATTAGGCTTGTTGAAGATGTACTTCAAAGCCTTGTGATCCGTGACAATGGTGGCTTTCCCTCCAATCAAGTAGTGTCTAAACTTCTTGAGACCAAAGATCATTGCCAACCCTTCTCTCTCCGTGACAGAGTAGTTCTTCTCTGCTGAAACCATCTGCCTACTAGCATAAGCTATTGGATGATCATGCTCATCTTGGTCTAATTGACTAAGTGTGCATCCTATAGCTACATTAGAAGCATTAGTGTAGAGGATGAAAGGTTTACTCCAATCAGGTTTAGCAAGAATTGGAGCTACAACAAGGGATTGCTTGAGCTCCTCAAAAGCTTTGAGAGCCTCCTTGTCTTCCAAAATCACCATGTAATCTACACCCTTCTTCATGTAGATGGTCAATGCATAAGCCTTGTTGGAAAATGAGAAGATGAACCTCCTATAGTACCCAACCATCCCCAAGAATTGGCGTAACTTTGTCAAGCTTGAAGGGAATGGAAGGTCTGAGATTTTCCTCACCTTCTCAAGATCAGCTGCTATTCCATCCTTGGAGATGATATGCCCCAAAAGTAGACCTTCTTCACATCCAAAAATGCACTTCTTGGGGTTGAGTGATGCCTCATCCAAGCATTGCAAGACTTTGATTAGGTGCTCAAAGTGCTCCTCCTTGCTCCCATAGACACAAAAGTCATCAATGAAATCTCTCACAAATTTCCCAATGAAAGGTTCAAATACCTTGTTCATGAACCGTTGGAATGTGGCTGGAGCATTGCAAAGCCCAAAAGGCATGACCTTGAAAGCGTAAGTTCCCCAAGGTGTGGTGAATGTGGTGAGTTGTTGATGCTCTGGTGCAATCTTGATTTGATTATATCCACTATAACCATCTCCAAAACTGTACCTCTCATGACCTGCAACCTCCTCCAAGATCTCATCAATGAATGGCAATGGGTAGTAGTCCTTCTTGGTAACAGCATTGAGTTTCTTGTAATCCACACATACCCAAAGCTTGCCATTCTTTTTCTTCACAATGACAATTGGAGACACCCATTCTGAATTCTCCACCTCAAAGATAAATCCAGCCTCCTTGAGCTTATCAATCTCCTCCTTCACAACCAAAGATATTGGTGGGCTAATGCGACGTTGCTTTTGGCGGATTGGTCTTGCATGTGACTCCACCTCTATCTTGTGCTCCTCCAAGGTGACTTCCTTCAAATCCTTGTAACTAAAAGCAAACACATGGATGAACTTGCGGAAAATCTCCTCAAATCTCACCTTCTCCTCCTTGGTAACATTTGGGCCATACTTGAGGGTAGATAACCTTCTCTCTACCTCCTCAAGTGTCAATGGTGATTTATCTGGGTCCTTCAAAACCTCTGGCTTAGGTGCAAAATCCATAGCACACAAAGGATACACATCTGAATCAGATTCAGATTCATCCTCCTCCGTGGAAGTCTCCTCTTCCATGCTTGTGTCCACACCTGAAGCTCCTTCTTCAGAATCTGATTCCCAATAATCAGAAGATGGTGTATCTGAATGTGAAGTGTTGGTGGTGTTAGTCACAGGAACAGTGACTCTATGGTTTGATGGTCCAATCCTCAAGTACCCTTTGTACCATCGATCAGTTGTGTGTGCTGCTCTCAACCATGGCCTCCCAAGAAGTAAGTCATAGCTTGAATCCTTCAAGACTTGGAAAGTCATGAGATTTTGAACTCCCATAACTGAAACTACCACCTTATCCATCACCCCTATTGGTCGAACTTGTTGCTTGTTTGCCATGCTCACCACAAATGTTGAAGGTCTTGAGGGTATCATACCCAACTTCTTCATCAACCTTGCTGACATGGCATTCACTGCTGATCCTCCATCAACCAATGCATCCTTGATGTTGTGACCATTCACTCTCACATCAATCTTGGAGGCATATTCACAAGCTTCCCATGGTGCTGGCTTGGCATCCACCACCCCCATTGATACTGGAACTTTTGCCTTCTTCTTCTTCTTGCTCCTTGTAGAACTCAAACCACCTCTAAGCTCCTTTCTCAAGGTAGGGTTCAAAGCAATTAATTGGCCCACTGTGATGTTAGCCTTGTGACTACCAACATCCTCCAACACATTGTAGTTCCATTGTTGCTTTGAGATCAAGAAGTCCTCCATCCCCAACTTCTTCCTTGGAGTCTTTGTTGTTGATGGTGTTGAGGTGCGAGTGCTCCTAGTAGACATAGGAGTATCCTTGCTTGAAGTAAATCCTTGAGAAGAGTGAACATCCTCTGCAAAACGAGCTCTCTTATTCTCTTGTGCCAAAAGCTCCAAATTAAGACCCTTGGAGTTTGAGCACTCTCCCTTCTCATACTTGCTCTCAACCACATCTATGGTTGTTATCCCCTTACCTTTGTTGGGATTAGGAGCCACTTGGGTTTCACTACCTCCCTCTTTCCCTCTATTTCCCTCTATCTCGGCAACGGAACCAAAAATGTGAGCCGACCTATCTCTCACTCAGGATGAACCTCTGATGGCTATTATGGTAGCGCACCATGGACTAAGAAGGCAAGGAACCCCAACTCCATCATACTCCTCCAAGGCTAACACTCCAAGACTCAAGACATTGCTCACTAGAGAACTCAATGAGAGAGAGATAGTTGCAAATGAAAGGATGATGAGTACCTCCTTACCCCTTGTTTATATACTTGTGAAATAGTTACGTACCAAAGTTACTAATTACCGTAGTAACTCAAGTTACTAGACTAAAAGTCAAGTAAAGTCAAAAAGTAGAAAGGAATATCCATTCACATGGGCATATTCCCCTTATCTTGACCCAACCACTAAAGCAAGGATTCCTTCACATGGGCTATCCTTGGACTAAAGAAGAATCCAAAACAAAAAGGCTTGCGGGCCCAAGAGTTCTCAACTCTTTCCCCAAAGCCAAACACCTAGGAATAATACCAAGTCAACACACTAAAATCCAAAATAGTGGTGCTCATCTTTTCTACTTCCTCTAAAGTAAGGTCCGATCTATCTTAGCGATGACTAACTTTAGCTAACCATGACTAATATAGAACCATCCTTTATCTCTATATAAATAATATCTCTTAAGTACTTGTAATACCAAGCTAAATATCACAATACCACACACATGCACAAATGGGTGTTACAGGACAGAGGAACTCAGCAATCAGGAGAGGAATTTTTGAGTTGGACAGGAGAGGGTTTGGCAGGAGAGAAATTCTCAAGAAGCTGGAGGGTTTGGACAGAGGAACACACATGAGAGGAATTTTCAAGTTGGACAGGAGGGGTTTTGGCAGGAGGAGAAATTCCAAGAAGTGAAGGGTTTGGACAGATGAACAATCAGGGCAGGAATTTTTGAGTTGGAAGGAATGGAGCATATGCAGGAGAGAAGTTTGGGACAGAAGGAAAATTTTTGCAGGAGGACTGTTAGGGCTTGAGAGTGCAAGGCAAAAAGTTTTTCTTCTCAAGAGCGTGAAGGACTTTGCAGGAGAGAGAGGGCTGGGAGAAAGAAAATTTTCACAGGAAGAAGAAGGGGTTTTGGTGAGGTGCAAGAAGGAGAAATTTTGCATGAATGTAAAGGCTGGAAAATTGCAGGAGTTGAAAGCTTGGACAGAGGGCAGATGTATGGAATATAAGGGCAGGACTGTGAAGGGTTGTGAGTGGTTGGAGTAGAAAATTTTCGCAGGTCTGAAGGGTTGGTTGCATGAGTTGCATAAGGGAACTCTCACAAAGGTGAGAACAGGACTGAAGAAGGAAGATTTCTGTAGGAAAATGTGGATAGAGTGGTGAAGGACAAAATGGGAGAGGAATTTTTGCAGGTTTGAAGGAGATTTGCTGTAGAAGTTGCAGATGGGTAATCTCCCAAAGGAGAATGAAGAGGTTCGGAGGGTGAATTGCCTTGTTTGCTGTCGGACAAAGCATATGTGAAGTGCCAGGCTGAGTTGATGAACAGTTGCAACCTTAGGGCAGGCATTGTCTTGACTAGAACTATTTGACTTATCCAACCTTGTGAACTTTGTTGTTGAAAATCCTATGAATGATGAGTCTTGGAAGCAGATTTGTGTTATGAATTGTGACTAGAGTTGAGGAAACTCCATTCCAGGAGCTCTCAGTCCGGTCCATGTGAATAGCATAATTAAATGATCTGGATGCCCCGGGTTTATGATCGGTTAGATCACTCAGTTGTCGTTTCTTTTATTTTATTAAAGGGCCACCTGACCTAGGTCTATGAACTGCCAGATCCCAAACCATAGCTTGAACCTGATGTGAAAATAGAATATGAGACCAGGCAGAGGTAGAAACCATAACACCAGACTTGCATGAAAAGATTAAATTTATGAAAGTCAAGGATAAAACAAAACCTTCAGGGAGAGCCAACCTTAGGGAAACTGAAACAACAAGTTCATCTAGAGACAAATTCCCGACAATCCAGGAGTAGGGAAGGAATGTCAGTCTACGGGAAAGACCCAAAAGAAGGATAGTAGGGAAAAACTAAGCACAAGCAGCCATGTGCTCGGTGCACTCTCGAGACCAAACGTTCCCCACGACACCGGTATTGCCGCTATTGCTATTACTCTATTCCACTACCCTCAATTTATCTAGTTGATTAACACATAGATACAACACGTCCACCGTTCTCCATAAGTTACAACTGGAAGTATCAAGGGTTCCTCTGACATGGTGATCATATGTAGAAAATCCTGCCCAAAGCGTGAGGTGATGAATTGTGTGAACCGATGCTTTGGTAATATCTGGACATGAAAGTCCCAATGGTTTGGCAGAAGTGGGTTTGGTGGTCCATAAATTCCATCCATCCCATTCTTGCACTGATACCAATGTAAAAGACCGAAACCGAGGAGAGAAATAGGAGAATGGAAACTCACATTGGGACACTTGAATGAGGGAAAACTCCGAATGCCTAGCATGAGCTTCAGCTTTGGTATTTATAGGTAGCATACAAGGCCCTTGAGAAGCTTCTCAAGAAGCTTCTTCAAGCCGCTTTCTTAGAGTGCAAGCCAAGTTAACTAGGAAGCTTCTCAAGAAGCTTCCTTCTAGAAGCCGCCTACTTGGCGTGCAAGCTAAGCTAGTTGGAAGCTTCTAGAAGCTTCCTTCTAGAAGCTACTTACTTAAGGTGCAAGCTAAGATGACCAGGAAGCTTCCCAAGAAGCTTCCTAGATACTTCTGGAATATTCTAGGCTAATTTGTCTTATATGCTACTTCGTGAGCCCGAATGACTTCGTCGCTAAACTCCATATTGTTACACCAGGAGAGGAAACCCAAGGTGAGGCATGGTGGTGATCGAGTCAAAAGATGAAGACTTGGAAGGTGAAGCCGAGTGCAAGTTTGAAGACTCAAAACGAGAGGAGGAGCCCAAGCTAACGCTACAAAGTGGAGATACGAGTAGTGACAGCGATGAGGGTGGAGAAATGACATCGGTACCAGCTGCTGCAGAGGAAGAAGAAGTAGAGGTGAAGATCGAGGCCGAGGACAATACGATGTTGGAAGATGAGATACCCAAGGCCGAAGAGAAGAAGATCGCAGTTCATAGGGGAGTTCACTCAAGACGCAAGGCAAAGTGTGATGCAGGTCGGAGTAACGTGAAAGAAGAAGTGAATGGAAGCTCGAGAAGCAAGGCGTCAGTTCCAATACGACGACTGCAGAGAAGAAGGCGAGTATTGGATGAACACGAAGTGTGAAGGGAGATTGCTATGCAAGAGGTAGTAGTGAGCGATGGAGTAGAGTACCTGCGGGAGGTGGTGTGTCCTTTGTTGGTGAAGTTAGAACACAAGAAGAAGGAGATGCAGCCAACTTGTCCAGAGGTGAAGATTGTCTTGCAAGTGTTGTCAAGATTAGAAGAAGAGAACTCAGGGTTGAAGAAGATTATAACCCGAGGTGAGGAGGAAAGTGAAGTACTGCGAGCGGAGGCAGTAGTGAAGACTCAGGTAATTGAAGACCTGAAGAGAGAAGTGAGATATCAAGAAGAGCTTGTTAAGAAGAGTGACATAGCAAGGGAAAGGCAAGTAGCAGAATATGAGATTTTGAAGCAGCAATTTGCTGATTCAAGTGTAGAACTTATCCATGCTATGGCGAGAGTAGCAGCAAAGGAACAAGAGCTCGATAGGGTGATGGAGAGTGCACAAGAGAAGAAGCAACTCTGGCAAAGGGAGTTGGCAGCATGATATAGGGAAGAAGAAAGATTACGAGAGTTACTTCATAGTCAGGAAGAGAACATTGTACAAAAGGAGAAGGAGAAGGAAACGGTGAAAGCCAAGTTTGAGGCAAAGTTGGCAATGTACAGAGAGGATTGGCTTGCAGACCAAGAGCGAGAAAGAAAAATGCGATTGGAGCCGTCGAAGGAGATTGTCCTCAGGATGAACGTGATGTTGAGTACAGAGGCCAATGTTTGAATTGAAGAAACTAGGCTGCACAAGTTGAAATTGTTGGTGTAGGAGATGAGGCAAAGACAGGCAAAAGATACCGATTTGAATGCGCTATTGATAAGTCTCAGGACTTGTGTAGATTAGAAGATATTAGAAGTAGAAGATAATATCATGATTAGATTAGATCTCGTAAAATTAAAGATAGATAAACTTCGGAAAGATGTTAGAGCCAAACCCGAAGTAGATAACATAGGAGTACAGATGTCTTCGGAGTTACCATCAGAGACGTTGGAGAAGAGTGGGTCGAGAGATGAAGGTTTAGAAGGGTTACCCACTAGTGGAATTTCAGATCAGGAAAGAGAATTGCTGGATCTAGTAGAAGAAGTAGAAGATCTGAAACCCAAGGATAGAGTAGTAGGAAGTAAAGTTACTTCGGGTTCGGGTTTGAAAGCCAATGATGAAGTAGACATCGGATCAGATTAGTAACAGTTTTGAGATATGAAGAGGTAGATGTGAAGAGGTGCATTGTCATTTTGGATCTGCAGGTTAGAAGAGTTGTTATAGAACGGTATAGTTGTTAGAACTGTTGATTTGCTCACTATTTAAGAGTGGCATTCATAGTATCATGTTGTTCAGTGCTCATAATTTTGAGAATAGATAAAGCAAAGTGCTATGAAGCAATGCTTGTCGCTTAAGCTTGATTCCGAGTATCAGCTTTGCAATTGTGTTTGTGAGTATGTGGAGAAATTTGAAGTGCAAGTCAGTGTGTTTGTTGGATGTTGGATTCTACAACCTTGATCTTCATTCTATGTGTTTGATCCTGAGTGAAGTGCAATCAAAGCAATGCCTTGACAGATCTGAGAGGAATTGTAGTGTTGGTAGTATTCTGCATTTGTGAGTGCAATGCAAAGTTGATGTGAAGCAATTTTGATCAAGGAAGTTGTGCCTTCAGTGGAGGGGTGGAACACAATTCTGAGGTAAAGTCATTTTGTAGTGAAGTGCTATTTTCAAGAGAGCCTGAATCATCACAATCAAGATTGTTTGGAAAGATTTGATGAAGTTGTGATTAAGGAGTGTGAATTTGTGACAAGACTGCGAGTCAGTGCTTGTTACTCTCTTTTGGGTGTGGTTTCTACCAGAGAGATTAAAGAAGAACTCAAGAAGAACTCAAGAAGAACTCAAGAAGAACTCAAGAAGAACTACATTGTTATTGTTTGACTTTGTATTTGGACATTTCTGACTCGTATCTCTGCGAGAACAAACTTTACTTACCCGATTACCGCAAAAGTGATATTTTCTGGGTTGTCACATGAGTCCCACTCATTCTTCCTCCTACATTGTTTCCTTTGCAAGCTCTCTTGAAGTCTCACAAAAGCCTCCACATCTTCTCCATCCTTGCCAAAGAAAACCGGAAGTTTCCCCATCTTAACCCCTCACTATCTTTCTTTTCTCTCAAATTTTTTTTCTTTTCTTTTCTCTCACTCTATAACTAATAGAGTATATACATGACTAACACCATCTGAGAATAATCCACTCTAGGGAACACAAAAGGTTCAGGTTGCTCCTATGTATAGAAATTTCAAGTCCAGATCTCAAACTTGAAATTTTGCCCAAAATCACCTTAATCCAAAATCTGCAATCCACCTCACATAATCTCTCCAAATCCTCTCATGTGTACAAGATGTACAAAATCACTTCAAAGCCATCATAATGAACTATAGAGTATACAAATAGATCTTGGTTCTCTAACATAAGTTCAGCCCTCTCCTCTCCTAATGTTCTCTCCAAGTGAGCTCTCATAGCCTCCTTTTGTCTAATGTAGAATTGAACACAAAACATTATCTTGCCTTCTAGAGAGGTCTCAGCAATGGAACCAAAAATGTGAGCCGGCCTGTCTCTCACTCAAGATGAACCTCTGATGGATATTATGGTAGCACACCATGGACTAAGAAGGCAAGGAACCCCAACTCCATCATACTCCTCCAAGGCTAACACTCCAAGACTCAACACATTGCTCACTAGAGAACTCAATGAGAGAGAGATAGTTGCAAATGAAAGGATGTTCAGTACCTCCTCACCCCTTTTTAATATACTTGTGAAATAGTTACATACCAAAGTTGCTAATTACCATAGTAACTCAAGTTACTAGACTAAAAGTCAAGTAAAGTCAAAAAGTAGAAAGGAATATCCATTCACATGGGCATATTCCCCTAAGCATGTGGTCTTATCTTGACCCAACCACTAAGTCAAAGATTCCCTCACATGGGCTATCCTTGGACTAAAGAAGAATCCAAAACAAAAAGGCTTGCGGGCCCAAGAGTTCTAAACTCTTTCCTCAAAGCCAAACACCTAAGAATAATACCAAGTCAACACACTAAAATCCAAAATAGTGGTGCTCATCTTTTCTACTTCCTCTAAAGTAAGGTCCCCTCTATCTTAGATATGACTAACTTTAGCTAACCATGATTAATATAGAACCATCCTTTATCTTTATATAAATAATATCTCTTAAGTACTTGCAATACCAAGCTAAATATCACAATACCACACACATGCACAAATGGGTGTTACAGTACTAGATAACCAGACGGGGATTTTCTGTTTGGTGGGACCTTCAAGAAAGGTCTATGTGACAACCCAGCAAGTATCACTTTTGTGATAACCAATAAGTAAAGTTCATTCCTATAGAGATACAAGTCAAAAATGGTCAAATACAAAGTAAACAATAACACTTTAGTTCTTTGTGGTTGCATCTTTAATCTCTCAAGTAGAAATTACACCCAAAAGAGAGTAGCAAGCATTGACTCATAGTCTCATCCCAAATTAACACTCCATAATCACAATACCATCAAATCTTTCCAAAAAATCTTGATTGTGATGATTCAAATTCTTTTGACAAAGGCTACTTCATTACAAAAAGACTTTAACTCAGAATTGTGTTCCACCCTTCCACTGAAGGCACAACTTCCTTGTCCAAAATTACTTTGTATCAACCCTGTATTGCACTTACAATATAGATCTGACAGAGTGCTTGTAATGAGAAGCTCAAGAAATTTTAGATTTTGATCACTCTCAAATCAGATCTAGCCAATTGAAGTTGGAGGTTTGGAATGTGAGGAGTTGGAGATTACATTCTGATCAGGTTTGAAGATTTTGTCACTCCCCAAGTTGTGGTTTTAGATACCTTGTGCAAATTTCCTCTTGGTTGGGGTTTGCACCTCTATGCAAAGGTTTCATGTGAATTCTTCAATTAGAGAATTCAGGGTCTTGGATCAAGTATACTTGGGTTTGCAAAGCTCACAAGTTAGCCATGTTCAAGAATTGATCCACATCTAGGGATTGGGTTTGGATTAGGCTACAAAAATTTGTAGTAGTTTAGAAAAGGATACAACTAGCTACTATGAAAATTTTGGTTGGCTTTAGGCTTGTGGAGAGTGAGGTCTAATGCAAAACATTCTGCTGCAAATACTATCATAAGCTCGATAGAGCAATTTTATCTTTCACCTTGATTGGATGTCAATTCCCTTATCTTATGACTATAATTTATGCTTTTAGGTTTCCCAAGTATTTAAGGGATCAAGTGTACTTCTAAATCAAAAATCTAGGCAAATTTTTCCAAGAACCAGAAACTAACCCTAAGATAGGGATTTTGAAATTAGGGTGAAAGTTGCAAAAGCTGGCCAAATTTGAAAGCTTGTCAATGAAGGTGTAATTATCTGATCAAGGTCTATTTTATATCATTGGAACGCTTACTTCAAAAGATTTTCATTGAATATTAAAAAACTTGAATCCAAGTTATACAAGAAAGTTATGTTCATATAAGTGTAATACCAAGAGCTAGCCATATGATCTAGATGTGAAATTTGGTTTGGTAACATCTAGAATGATGTTATAAATGATGGTCAAAATAGATAAGATAGAAGTATCACCAAAAGAATACTTCTACTAATAGGGTAGAAACCAAAATAGACTTGAGAACCTTAGAACCAATAGCTAGACATATGGTTTAAAGGTAAGAATTGGTTTGGTAACATCTGGAAGGATGTTACACATGATGGACTAAATAGATTGGAAAGAGGTATCACCAAAAGGGGACTTCTACTAATAGAGTAGGAACCAAAATATGCTTGAAATCTTTGAAAGCAATTTCGGAGGCCTAAACGGATGAATTAGGCCTCAAAAATGTGATGATACCCCCCCCCCCAATAGAGAGAAGGCTGGCCTTCCCTCCCCCTGCTTTGTCTCATCGAGAGCTTTCCAATGGTACCTTACTCATGTGATTCTGAGATTCCTATAGGAAGATTCCCTAAAAGATTCCCTCCGGTCAAAGCTTGTCTGACCAACCAGATAGGACCTAGACCAGACATGTCAACCATCCAAGTAAGTAATCCAAGGGTGGAGCTTGCTGACATGTCACCTATGTGTGTCCCTAATCCTATGGTGGAGCTTCCTTGGAAGAGATACTCTTTGTCTAAATAATAAAGAGAAGGTGCTCCTTTGGGGCATCGAATGTTTGAGTGTGCAATCTGTATTTTCTCTCTTCTCTTGTCCTTAGAGTATTACAATGGTATCAGAGCGAGTGTTTTAGTCCAAGAGATTGGATCACCCCTCTTGGAATAGCACGAACTACTGAAACTGAGTAATTTGAGGTGTAGAACATAGAGTAATCGCTAGACTTAGGAAGGACTTTAGAGAGCGGATGGGATGGATGCACCGGGAGGACAATTTCCCGCACCTAGCTTTCCATTCTCAAACCCATTCCACATCAAGGTTATGTACATCTAGCATGAGCAGATGAGGGTATCATTAGTTTATCACTTTGGTGCAGAATTCATGGACAGAGTGATGAACTCAACAAACCCGGTGATTCTACCTATGGTGATATATGACAGAGAGTGGGATTTGACAATCTACATTCTATTATTATAATATGGATATGAATATCCCAAATCCTCTCCCTTTCAACACTCAAGTAGAAATCCATTATGTAGTGAGGCTGAAAGTGATGTTTAGAGATTTTGTGGTTAGGAATTTTGGTGAGGAGTATTGTCAACGAGTGATAGCTTCTGATGTCTCAATGGTAGTTCTAATAGTTTGTGCACCTTCCAGAGTGATTATATTGACTTTGTATTGAAGTAGACATTAGCAATTGAGTTTTGCATGAACCATGGATCCACAATTGCAAGAGCTAGTGCAAGGAATGCAAGGTATGTTGAATGAATTTTGAGAAATTAAGATGACCATGAAAACATTACAAAGTCAAGTGCAGATCCTCAGGAACAATCAAGCCATGCAAGAAGAAGAGCCATCTCAAAACCCAATACCTAGAACTGAAGTACTTGGAGAGGCACCCGTGCCTACGAACCCTATCAACGATAAAGCCACATTGCTACTCCGGATGAAGAAGACCTGCAACATCGAGCCTTACAAGGGGTAGCATACGATGGGAGAAGTGGAAAACTGGATCTCGAGAATGAATCAATATTTCTGATTGTTCTCAACAGAGATCACAAAGCATGCTATAAGCGTGTTTGCATTTGGGTACTTGACCGATAAAGCCCTCACATGGTATGATGCTTGGGAATGATCCATGCTAGCAGAGAGAAGGGAGGTCACATGGATAGCAATGCAAGAAGGACTGTTGAAGAATTTCCAATCAGTGGATTCTATGCAGATGGCTCAAACTTGACTATGGGGATTGAGATAGAAGAATAGCGTACAAGAGTATGTGGAGGCATTTCTGGATCTACAAGTTGCAATTACCGACATGAGTCCAGCAAAGGCTCTCGACAATTTCATACAAGGGTTGAAAGAGTGGATTTGCCAAGAAGTCATGGTACAAAATCCTTGCATGGTATTTGAAGCCATTGCTTGTGTGTAGAGAATGGCAAAAGCATTAGGTGGAGGTGAAGGAGTAGTTCCACCTCAACATTATCGGGCAGAAATGCCACACATGGGTGAACCAGTACCGATGGAATTGGGCAACCGTCAATTCCGAGATCAAGGAGCATGACCGCTTCAAGGAGAGTTGGGACAGGTAGAAGAATGAAGAGATGGAGTCCCACAAGGAGAAGGGACTTGAGGAGAACAATGCCGTTGTTACAATTGTGGCCGTATTGGACACATATCTACCAACTGTTGCACTTGTTTCCCTAGAGGCCCTCGGCCTTCGTACAAGCAATCTTTGAACAACATGGAGAGGCACATTGAAGAGGAAGAGGTGGAAATCACTTCAGAAAATGAAGATTGCCTGTAAATGTACCTCATGGCCTTATTGGCTCAATAAGGAAGCAAAGAAGCGAGGGAAGGAAGAAGAATAATGTGCAAAGATCCCAAAAGGCAACCTCACAATTGATTGTCGTGAATGGAATCCTAGAAGGTAATCAAGTGAGATTATTAATAGATCCGAGAGCAACAAAGAATTTTTTGTCTCACTCTGTTGCAATAAGATTGGGAATAGATCTAGAGAGAGATGGGAGTGAAGAAGTAGAGTTACCAAATGGGCAAACAGAGAGGATTGAATCATTATCTAGACGGGTAACCCTCTATATAGGAGAATATCAAGAAGCAATTGAGTGGCGAGTGATACACTTAGCTCGTTATGATGCAATTTTTAGGCATGCCATGGATGGAGCAATACAACCCTATGGTGGATTGGAGGAAGAAAGTAGTGAGAACCCACTAATGGTCAATCATTGGGGTTAAAGAAAAATCACATAGGCAGAAACTACCTCTATATGTCATAGGGACGGCAACTGTCTATAAGACTGATAGATGTTTTATGGGTCTAATAAGAGAAGTCTAGAGTGCCCAACTCAATGGATAAATTCTTGAGAAATTGAACGATGTGGTGGATGAGTTTCAAGATGTCTTTCCTGATGATCTACCCTCAAGATTACCACTAAACAGGCGAGTAGATCACAAAATTGAGACACTCCCGGGGAAGACACCTCCTTGTAAGGCCCCATATCGCCTATCACCTCATGAGTTGGAGTGTAAGACTCAAATTGAGGAGATGCTGCAAAAAGGGTTCATCCAACCTAGCGTATCACCATATGGGGCCCTTGTCTTGTTTGTGAAGAAGAAGGATGGTACAATGCACATGTGCATTGACTATCGAGGTCTCAATCAACAAACAATGAAGAACAAATACCCCTTACCTTGCATGGATAACCTGTTTGATCAACTCCATGGAGTGAGATACTTCACCAAACTAGACTTGCGGAGCGGTTACAATCAAATCCGAATTGTAGAGGAGGATGTGTACAAAACTGCCTTTTGAACCAGGTTTGGCCACTTTGAGTATCTTGTGATGCCTTTTGGCCTCACCAATGCACCTGCCACTTTCATGAGTCTAATGAATGACATATTTTGTCCATACTTGGATAAGTCTTTTATCGTCTTCTTGGATGATATCTTAGTAATAGTAGCACGATGATAGAACACAAACAACATCTATGAGAGGTCCTCCAGATTCTAAGACAGAATCAATTGTACGCCAAAATCTCAAAGTGTGAGTTTGGCAAGTCTGAAGTAGACTACTTGGGGCATAGAGTAAGTGCAGAGGGCATTCAAGTATTGACAGATAAAATAAAGGTCATTAAAAAATGGAGTCCCCCAAAAGATCAGACTCAACTTAAGAGCTTCTTGGGGTTGACGGGATTCTATTGTAGATTTGTCAAGGACTTCTCCAAGGTTGCACAACCTTTAACGGCACTACTTGGCAAGGGGAAGAAGTGGACATGGGGAATTGCACAAGAGTTGGCCTTTCAAGAATTGAAGGCCACCTTACTACATGCACCAATCTTGAAGTGGTATGACCCAAAACGTCCAATCAAGTTGGCTACAGATGCATCAGGCGTAGCAATAGGAGCAGTCCTACAACAAGAGTGGCATGACGGATGGCATCCAATTGCATATTTCTCTCAAAAGTTGTTACCGGCAGAGTGCAACTACCACACCACAGAACAAGAAGAGCTGGCCATTGTTCTAGCAACCAAGCATTGGAAGCACTACCTGGGCGAGAAGGCATTTGTAGTAGAGATAGACCACAAACCTCTAGTCTACCTCGAGACATAGAAGGATCTATCTCATCGCCAAATTTGGTAGGCAGAGTGGCAACAATGCTTCAACATGACAATCACCTACGTGGAAGGTAAGAAGCAACTTGCAGATGCATTTACCTGCATGCCAATGGCAAACAACTTGGTGGTAGAGGTTAAGATTAACCCTAAATTTTGGCAAGAGATTTTGGCTGCTACAAAAACTGATCCATAGATTGTAGAAACACAATCATCCAAAGGTGTGACCAGCACCCAAGGACTCACCTTTTGGGATGGTAGATTATGGATCCCAAATGCCCCAAAATTATGCACCACCATTCTAGCAGAATGTCATGATTTGGCCATTGCAGCTCATGTCGGAGTGGACAAGACCTTGGATGCAGTCAAGCGCCATTACTATTGGCCCAAGATGAACAACGACGTGATGGACTATGTGCGTAGTTGCCTACTTTGTCAACAGAACAAAGCTTCTAATGAAGCTCTTATAGGGCTCCTTCAACCTCTCCCCACTCTTACCCAATGTTGGGAACAAGTGAGCATGGATCTCGTCTGTAAATTACTCAAGACCACCTCAGGGTTTGACTCCATTGTGGTCTGTGTGGACCGGCTCAGCAAAATGATTCATGTACGCCCTACCACCAAGGAGGTGATCGCTCCATAACTAGCTCAATTATACTTAGATGCAGTCTTTGCTCACCATGGCTTGTCTAAAGTACTCATCACCGATAGAGGCACCCACTTCACCAGTTTGTTTTGGCAAACACTCTTTGGTTTCTTCAAAACCAAGTTGGCCA
The DNA here is from genome assembly GCA_948567375.1 of Lunularia cruciata. Classification (NCBI taxonomy): domain Eukaryota; kingdom Viridiplantae; phylum Streptophyta; class Marchantiopsida; order Lunulariales; family Lunulariaceae; genus Lunularia; species Lunularia cruciata. The sequence continues at coordinate 61,195,257 of OX419756.1, read as the reverse complement.
TGTCCACAGCTTACCACCCACAAACAAATGGCCAAACAGAGCGGGCTAATCGCACGATTGAAGACATGTTACGCGGCTTCACCTTAGAAGAGCAAGAGAGGTGGGACACCCTACTCCCGTTGGTAGAATTCACTTACAACAATTCAGTGAATGCATCCACCCAGGTCACTCCGTTCTTCCTCATGTATGGTGAGCATCTCTTCATACCTTCTAGCTTGATGAAGATCCGTCCAGTGGCTACCAAGGTCGATGCAGTCAACACATTTGTTTCTAGAATCCAACAAGGTGTGGAGAGCACAAAGCACAAATTACAGATTGCATAAAATTGACAAAAGCAATATGCTGATGCACACTATAGGCACATGGAGTTCAATGTTGGGGATCAAGTGTGGCTATCGACAACCAACCTCACATTAGTTGGACCTCGTAAGCTCAGACCTCATTTTATTAGGCCTTTCTTGATTCTTCATTGCATTGGCACTGTGGCCTATCACCTTGAGCTACTACCACACATGAAGATCCATCCAATGTTCCATGTCTCCCTACTACGCAGATATGCTCCCCGATCAGGCCAAGGTCATTCCACATAAGACATTTGACCTTGTCTGACACTCATTGATGGCATAGAGGAATATGAAGTGGAGCGGATTCTCCAAAAATGCATGCGTGATACTCGCCATCCGCGGGTGGACTATCTAGTACAATGGAAAGGTTACCCCCTCTATGAAGAAACCTGGGAGCCCGCTGCCAATTTGGCACATGCACCGGTGTTGGTGCAAGCATTTGAGCAACAATTGCACAACAAGGACGTTACGTCTTAAAAGGAGGGAGGTCTATAATACCAAGAGCTAGCCATATGATCTAGATGTGAAATTTGGTTTGGTAACATCAAGAATGATGTTATACATGATGGTCAAAATAGATAAGATAGAAGTATCACCAAAAGAGTACTTCTACTAATAGGGCAAAAACCGAATTAGACTTGAGAACCTTAGAACCAATAGCTAGACATATGATTTAAAGGTGAGAATTGGTTTGGTAACATCTGGAAGGATGTTACACATGATGGACTAAATAGATCAGAAAGAGGTATCACCAAAAGGGTACTTCTACTAATAGAGTAGGAATCGAAATATGTCAAATCTTTGAAAGCAATTTTGGAGGCGCAAACGGATGAATTAGGCCTCAAAAATGTGCAAATCCCCCCCCCCAACAAAGGAAAGGCTGGCCTTCCCTCCTCCTTGCTTTGTCTCATCAAGAGCTTTCCAATGGTACCTTACGTGATTTTGAGATTCCTACAAGAAGATTCCCTAAAAGATTCCCTCCGGTCAAAGCTTGTTTGACCAACCAGATAGGACCTAGACCACACATGTCACCCATCCAAGTAAGTAATCCAAGGGTGGAGCTTGTTGACATGTCACCTATCTGTGTCCCTAATCCTATGGTGGAGCTTCCTTGGAGGAGATACTCTTTGTCAATATAATAAAGAGAAGGTGCTCCTTTGGGGCATCGAATGTTTGAGTGTGCAATCTACGTTTCCTCTCTTCTCTTGTCCTCGGAGTATTACAATAAGCTGCACAGAGTGTTCCAATCAAGAAGATATAGGAATTCTCCACTTGACTTGAAGTTTGTTGAAATCTGAAGTCTAGATTGGATGAGACTTGGAGTGTAGGTCAAAATGAGCTTGATGATAGAGCAAGAAGGCTCTAAAGCTCTTTTCTAACAAAAAGCAGAAAGAGTTGCTGTCATATTCTTGTGATTGGATCCTCTTTATGCTTGCATGTTTGTTTGTATGCCCACTTGGCTTGGATTGGTGTGCGGATGTTGCGCTTAGGTTCTTCCCTTCTAGGAGTGCTATGTATTTCTCCTTGGTAGTGCTAGATGTGATGAACAATAGACTTGGAGTGTATGTTGTGATGACAGATTGGGTTGCTCGTCACTACCCATTCAGATAGCAAGAATATTAGTTACAAGAAAGAGAGTTTTGGTGGTTGGATCCCATGTTGTAGCGGGGATTGTAAGGTCTCAAGATTGCGCCGGGCACTTGGCTGCTTGTGCTTATGCTGGCTTGTTCACCATAAGCTCAGCATTGGTTTTGTTTCCAGCTTTGTGACAACAACCTCTCTTGGCAGACTTTTTGCTTATGTTCCGTACCCAATGTTCCTGAGTCGTTGTTCTAGACTATTTCTCACTCTAACCTTCTTAGGAGGGTGGTGGGTTTTGTTGTAACGTCAGGTCTAGCCAAGCACAGACTCAAGAATTCGAGGACTAGTCCATAATTCATGCAACTAACTCAACTCCAGAATTTAGCTCCATGTACTTGTTGAATTTTGCAGCCTAGCTGAATACCGTGGCATTTATTCCATTCTTATTACTATTTCTTATTTTTGCACACACACATTCAATAACAGGAAAAGTCACTTCCAACTTCACACCAAGTTTCAAATCCATAACTTTTCACGATGATCAAGCAGACCTAACTGCATAATGGTTTCATCTAAACACACTGCCTAGTCAAGCATGTATAGAACACAAAGTCAGCTTGGTCCTAACTCCTATCCCTTACAGTCTTTGGCTTTCTGCTTGCAAAATTTGCTTGATGTCTCTAAGTCTTCACTACTCGGCATAATTCCTTTGGTTTCTCCATCTTGTCACTGTGAGTCCATACCGTCTCCTTCTTGAGTATTTCTCTCCTCGCACTCCAATTCCTGACCTTGCTTGATCTTTTCTTTCATCCAAAACCACCTTTCTCTCTCCCTTTTGGTGATCCAAGACCTTCTTTGATTTTTATTCCTTTCTTCTCTCCTCTCCTTGATGCTCTTCCCTCTCTGCTCTTCCTTCAATTTCTTCCCAAAAACCCTCACTATTCTCCTGCAAACATTTCTCCTCAAAACATTTTCTCTTCCAAAAGTTCCTTGTCACTTCTCGAAACTCCTCTCCAGCTTTACTGATCTCTCAAAAAACTTCCTGCCAAGAACCTCTCCGTAAACCTTCAATTTCTTTCAAAACCCTCACTGTTCTCTTGAAAACATTTTCTCTTTCAAAAATTCCCTTCCACTTCTCAAAACTCCTCTACAGCTTTACTGATCTCTCAAAAAATTTCCTGCCAATAACCTCTCTGTAAACCTTCAATTTCTTCCCGAAACCCTCACTATTCTCCTGCAAACATTTCTCCTGAAAACATTTTCTCTTTCAGAAATTCCCTCTCACTTCTCAAAACTCCTCTACAGCTTTACTGATCTCTCAAAAAACTTCCTGCCAAGAACCTCTCTGTCAACCTTCAACTTCTTCCCAAAACCCTATGTCAATTCCCAAAAACTTCCTGCCAGCCCTATTGTCTTTCTCGAAACTCTTGCTGTCCAAAAATCAACTCCTAGGGAAACATTTTCTCTTTCAAAACCCTCTTCCAATTCCTGAGAACTCTCTCAGCCCTAGTGCTCTTCTCAAAAATTCTCTTATCCAAACATCAACTCGTGGGGAAACATTTTCCTGCAAAACCCTTTTCTCCTTCCCAAAACTCTCTCTCGGCCCTAGTGCTCTTCTCAAAAATTCTCCTGTCCAAACATCAACTCTTGGGGAAACGTTTTTCCTGCAAACCCTTTTCTCCTTCCTGAAACTCCCTCTTAGCCCTGCTGCTCTTCTCAAAAAATCTCCTATACAAACATCAACTCTTGGGAAAAAACATTTTTCCTGCAAAACCCTTTTCTCCTTTCCAAAACTCTCTCTTAGCCTTAGTGCTCTTCTCAAAAATTCATATTGTAAAACTTCACAAACATTTCTTCTAAAACCCCATGTCAATTCCAAAGAACTTCCTGCCAGCCTTCTCATCTTCCAAAACTTCTCACTGTAAGAAACTCAACTCCTGGAAAGCATTTCTCTTGAAAACATTTTCTCTTTTGAAAATTCCTTGTCATTGCTCAAAACCCCTTTGCCACTTCCCGAAACCTAACTGCCAGCCCTCTCACCTTCCAAAACTTCTCACTGTAAGAAAATTCAACTCCTGGACAACATTTCTCTTGAAACCCTTTTCTCTTTCAAAAATTCCTTGTCACTTTCTTGGAACCCCTCTGCAGCTTTCCAAAAATGCAACTGCCAGCCCTCTCATCTTCCAAAACTTCTTATTGTCAGAAAACTCAACTCCCAGAAGCATTTCTCCTGAAAACCTTTTCTCTTTTGAAAATTCCCTATCACTTCTTGAAACCCCTATGTAGCTTTCTGAAAACCCTACTGCCAGCCCTCTCATCTTCCAAAACTTCTCACTGTAAGAACTCAACTCTTGGAAAGCATTTCTCCTGAAAACATTTTCTCTTTTGAAGATTCCTTGTCACTTCTCTAAAGCCCTCTGCCACTTCCCGAAAAGCCTATTGCCAGCCCTCTCATCTTCCAAAACTTCTCACTGTAAAAAAACTCAACTCATGGACAACATTTCTCCTGAAAACCTTTTCTCTTTTGAAAATTCTCTGTCACTTCTCAAAACTCCTCTGCAGCTTTCTGAAAACCCTACTGCCAGCCCTCTCATCTTCCAAAACTTCTCACTATAAGAAAACTCAACTCTTGGGAAGCATTTCTCCTAAAAACCTTTTCTCTTTCAAAAATTCCCTATCACTTCTTGAAACCCCTCTGCAGCTTTCTAAAATACTCTTGAGACCCCAATAACATAATAATTTTGCAACGGTTAAGTGACAAGCAAAAATACCCCGAGCTTATGTAACATTAAAGAAAATCCATCACTCAATTTCCTCCCTCCATTAACACAAGAGAAAATCCTTGAGCTTAAAGGAATACAAAACAACTACCGGTTTCACCATAACATAAATCCTTGAGTTCACTAACATGAAAATTCACACTAAATGGTACCAATACTACATGTAGATTATTTTCTGGACAACAACGTGTGGTCAATCAAGTAGTTATGGGTTTACTTCCGGCCTCTTATCTATAGTCTCCACAACTAGGCACCTTGTGTGTTCCCAAAGAGAGAAAAGAAAAATACAACAACGGTCTCTTCGAAAGCTTCACATTTTTTATAGAAGGTTACTCCAGTTGCATCTCCTGCCTCCTTTTCAAGATTAGCTTCTAATCCAACTTAGTCCATCAAGCTGGATTCTCTCTCTTCCCTGATACTTTAGGACCTTCCTCACAATTACAAGCAGCTATCTCTGTAGTGAAACTTGGAAAACTCACATTTGAGTTCTAAGCAAGAAATGTAACATGGAGTCTACTCAGGACTTTGATTTGAGCTACTACATTCAAGAGCCAAATTGCAAAACTCCTCATTGCAAGTGCATTCTTACTCTTCTTTGCCATTATCTGCTCATGAGTTCTTTGGTGTTGGAAGACTATTCCCTCTCTTGGATGTGACGCTCTAATCCCTTCTGGACTTCAAAAAATTTCACTCTCAATTGGCTTTGTGACTTGCATTCTTGCAGGAAACTATTCAAAGGGATAGGATACCCTCTTGACATATCCAATTTCCCTTGGTACAATCTTATTTTTATAGCACTTCAAGGTGCAATCATTCTTCAATCAACTTTGAAATCAACTCTCACTTCTTCTGCGTATTTGGTTCCTATCACTCTCAAAGCATTCTTCTCCTACCTCAACCATTTCTTTAAGTATATTTTCTTGGTTGGTTTGCCCCCAAAAATTTCTTTTATGACTTCTTCATATCGGGCTGAACTTCCCACTCCAAAGATGCTCTTCTTTGGTTTAGTCTCTTTGTAAGTCCCCTCTGAGTACTTCTTCTTCTGACCCAAATTCGACTTCTTTGGGTTTACTCCAAAGACACATAAGTCCGTTCTTTTCTTCTTCCTTTGGCTGCAATTTGGTTTTCTCAATGCACTTCTTCTTCAAAACTCATCAAAACAAAAAATGTGGGTACCACAATCTATACACCATATACACCCCTAGGTGCACAACCCCTTATGTTGGTGAAGGTTGTAATTGTTACTTTGGAGTTACGGGAGACCAATATGGAGAGGTGTTCATTTTAGATCCAGACATCTCTTGGGGTAGTTCTACACAATACACATGTGGAGAGCTCATTGTCTAGATTTAGCTTGGTCATCTAATTGATAGCTCTATGATGAGAGCTCAAGCTATTGCAATAGTAGTTGAGTCATATGATGTACTAGTTGGTTGAGCAGTGTTATACCCATGGGTTTCAATATTGACTATTGGGAGGAGACAACCTCCTATAGACCAGGTTGATAGTCATGTGAGGAAAATGTATATTGCCTTGATTCCCTAACAAACATACCCTTCAACAAACATTTCCTTGTTGGGGTACAAGATCGGATTGCAAACACCTTCTTCATATATGGGAGGATGGTAGAGTGTGAGTAGTACCACTTCCATCTTAGAGACCATAGTTGGTCCATCATGCTCATGAGGAGCTAGGACATTTTGGAGTAAAGTATACAAATAGCTAACACCAAAGTTATTATTGGTGGTGCGGTATGCAAGTTGATGTTTAGCAATTTGTTGCCAAATGTGTGGTTGAGACCAATTTAGAACATCATTTAACATCATCATCATCATCATCCTACATCATAATTAAACCATTACCTATCATTGGATTGAGTTACCATTGGAGTTTGGAGTTTGCTAGACCTTTATAGTTGACTGTGAGCCATCATTGGTATGTTTTGGCTATAGTGGATCCTTTCTCTAAATGGATTGAGTTGGCAATACTTTCTAACAAGTCTGTTGAAAGGATAGCTTTCATTTTGGGATCAGGTTTTTAGTCATTTTGGTGCACCAATTGAGTTTTTGACTGATTAGGGTATAGAGTTCTTGTGGAGTTTCAGGTCTTGTGTGACAAGGCCTTGATTGATTGTGGTACTATCTCCAGTGATCACCCTAAGGTAGATGGCTTAGTAGAGAGAGTGGTTCAAATAATGAAGAGAGGTTTGCATAAGTATAGTTTGCAGAGAGGCCACTTGGGAGATTGAGATCTTTGATTACTTTGGTTGGCCATGGGCTATTGGTTCAACTGAAAAACCTCCTTAACAACCTTCTCTCCTTACTTTCTACTCTATGGACAAGATCTAAATTTACCTATAGCTTTTTGTCAAGATGCTACTACAATTTTGGACTTGGATGATCCAGATGTATGGATGAGCATATGTTCTCAACGGGCATATGGGTGAGTGTATGTTCTCAATGGGCAGAGATCTTTCAAAGAGTGATGTTGATGGCCTTTGAGAACTTGGCAACTGCTTAGCATAGGGATACTTTACGCTATGCTACTTTTTGAGGAGGAGGTTATAGACACTCAATCCGTTGATTTCATCCAAGTGACTATGTATATCTACAATAAACATCACCAGCAACACTTGATGTTATTACAAGCTCCACTATCTTGAGAGTGCATGAGGTTTTGCCTTCTAGAGTCTTGGTATTGGAAGTATGTGATAGTGTTGTTTGGAAGGATCATGTGTGCAATTGTGTACCATGCTACCTCCCAAATATTGATGGTACTATGGACCCAAGCTTTGCCCTTATACATGCAGGCTTGTGGTATATGTTATGTGGCTCTTTTGGTAGAGTTACTACTAAGTTAGTGTGGCTATTTGAGAGGATGGCATATGGTATGTTTGACTCCTCTTCTCACGGTTTATAGTGGTTATGTCCTAGATGTACTTGACCTATAGCTAGTTATGTGGTATAGTTTGCAAACATGCAACTAACAATGGAGCTCAATAGCACCTGGCCTCTTCATCTTTGCCCACCAAAGGGTTTACAATATACTTGGAGTATATGGCTATTTGGAGTTAGAGAGACATAACCATTAGCTAGGAAGGCAATTGTGGCACTTTAGAGTTCATGTATGACTTATGCATGAGGTGTGCTTCTATAGTGTATGATGTTGATAGTGATGTATGTTGTGTAGCAATGTATATGTGCATGAAAATTGTCACAACATTTGTGGCATCAAAGCTAGATTGCTCAGACATTAGAGTAGTAGTGTTGGTAGTCATAGGTAATTTGGTAGTTACTCATGGACTACTTGTTGACAGTCCAATTTCATATGCACATGATGAGACCCATTGACACTTGCACCATTCACACTGTCAAATGTGCCATCAGTGGCACCATTAGGGTTGGAGACCTAGGTCAAGTAGAGGGGTATACCTTTGAAGTGCAGCTTTAGAGAGCTCACTTCTCTAATGTTGAGCCTTCAAGTTCTTGGCTATGGTAGATAGAGGCTATCAAGTGGAGTCCTGGAGTCTCTTAGCTAGAGTGGGTGTGGCTTGAGTATGATCAGTGTCTTGTTATTGGTAGAGTGTGTTGAGTTAATGATCAAGTACTGATTTGTTTGAGTGTGATTTGAGTTGAAGAAGAATTGATTATTGTGGCACTTTAGAGTTCATGTATGACTTATGTGTGAGTTGTGCTTCTATAGTATATGATGTTGATGGTAATGTATGTTTTATAGCAGATTAAATATGCATAAAAAATTGGTAAAAGAATTAGTATCTTATTATCAATTACTCTAGAATATCTTTGTATCAACTACTACTCAAACCATTGGAAATATTTTCACAATATGCATCTGTCTATCTAGATCTTGGTTAGTTCTATAAGTTGATTCCACTAGGAGAAATATCTAGATATTGTTCCTAGTATAATCAAGTTATAAAAGTACCTTGTTTGCAACCGCAAGTAGATCCTTTACCACCAATAAGTTCTAGCTACAATACATATCCAATTCAAAATTCCTCCACTCCTTCTTGGAACTCATCCACTCCTTCCTTGATAGACTAAGCATAACAAAGCAATTCAAATACCTATGAGTACTCAACCCTCTACCCTAAAAAGCATGAAGATCAAATACTTTAAAGCTTTTGATATACTCCCATAAGCTCAACTTCTACTACTTGCAAGCACCCATTCCTCTTTTCTAGAAAGTATGAAGATCAAAATAGTACATGAGATCTTGAATCCTTGATATACACTAGATGGCAATTTAACATCATTTCAATGCTTTAACTTATGTGCACATAAGCATAAGGAGTGAAATTTTTCATGAATGTATTTTCTTCCCTTATTCAACACTTGATCATAATGTATTTATGATGGTGGTTGATTCAACATCCATCAAAAGGTCATACATTGTCTTACTCGTACTATAGTACCCACATTTTTTGGTTTTGTATAGTTTTTTGGAAAATTTGAAGAAGAAGTACAAGGATAAAGCCTAAAGAGAGCTAAACCAAGAAGAAATAAGAAGAAGCGGGGGTTTGAGATAAACCCAAAATAGACCTCGGATGAAGAGCAAAGGAGACACGAAGATGAAGACAAAGAAGAAGAAGGTAAGACTTTACATTGGGCAAAGTGCTCTGATCCAAAGAACCTGTAACAAACTTCTTCGGAGGTGGCCCAATCAAGAAAGTATGCGGGAAGAAAGTAATGACCTCCAAAACAAGAAGTTTCTTGTCACTAAATGACCTCCAGAACAAGAAGTTCTTGATAGTGACAAGAAACAACTTCACCGAATTGGAGACTAGAGAGGAGCAACTGAAGAATGACCAAATGGCACAGGACTATAAAATTACAAGTTGTGTGAGGAAGTAGAGCAATGTCCAGTCGCTACCCGGTTCCTATTTAGAGTTGACCAAAAGTAATGCAAATTGCAAATTCATAGGAAGAGGAATGGGCTAGGATTTCTGGAACAATCTTCCAAAAGAAGAACGTGAGGAAGCACACGATGACCCCAAAAGTGAGTAAGCAGAGTGCGGCAAGGGGGCTTGCAATTCATAGGTTAGAAGTAATAGTAATAGATCAAAGTCTTGATGAGACTTTGTATCACTTTCTTGGCCTGGAACTAGAACTTCAATTTTCCAGGTTTCATGGTAGAAATTGCAATGAGCAATTGCAAGGATGGACCAAAGCACAAGGGGAAGAGAGGAAATCTAGCTCGATGGACAGAGGTAGATTGGAGAGTAGTTTTGGGAAGAGAAGTAGGAGAGGTAGGAGGTACCACCTTCTATCAAAAGTGTGATGCTTTAGAAGAGAATGTTGAAGTAAGAAATTTGTTCAATCAACCTTGCACCAAGAATGGGTATAAGGTGGACAGTTATAGAGACCTCAAATGGAGAGGGATAGTAAGCACAATGATGACAATGTTCAAGCCGGAGCAAACCACCTATGTTACTATGCAACAAGCGGTGTTCTTTCACCAAATGTTTGTGGGAGAGGCAATAGATTGGGCAAAATGTCTGCATTAGAGAGTGGGGTAGATGATTTTAGGGTGGAGGATGGATATGCCACCGCATTATTTTGTGCCCTTTGTAGTGCATTTTTATGTTGGGTTGAACTTGTTGACCTTGGAAGAAAGAAATTTAATGCGCTTGCACTTTCATCCGGATTTGTGGAAGGAGGCATTGAAGGCCAAATTTGAAGACGAGCTCTAGATATATCGTAGTGAATAGGAGGAAGAAAGGAAGAAGGAGAAGCTTGCAGTCATAGGAGAAGCTGGTGATGTAGTTGGAGTAGTCAATGAAATCATAGCAATGTTGAGCACGTTAGTTGAAAGTAAACTCAAGGAGGCAAGATGGCATGAGCTGAAGCTATTGGTGCAAGAGACATGCAAGAGAAAGGTGAAGGACACGGAGTTGAATAGTTTATTAATTTGTCTATGAGAACGTGTAGATAGGAAGATGTTAGATGTAGGAGACAATGTGTGTCTCAGACTAGATCTTGTTAGAACGGAGTTAGATAAACTTTGTCGTGAGGTACAAGAAGTAAAGTGAGGTACAAAGTTGTAGAAGTAGGAGTATAGGTGTCTTCAGAGTTGGTCTCTGAAACATTAGAGAAGAGTGGGTCAGGAGATAAAGAGTTAGAAAGATTACCTCAGACCTCAATTGCAGTTTGTAATGAAGAAATTGTAGAAATAGAAGAGTTAGGAGTAGGATTAGATAGACCCAAGGATGGTAAAATTATCAAGGGACATCGGGTTTGGATGCCAAAGTTGATGTTGACATCAGATCAGAGTAGTAATAGATTTGAGATAGGAAGAGGTAGATATGAAGAGGTGGATTGTCATTTTGGATCTACAAGTAGGAAAAGTTGTTGTAAAACAGTATAGTTGTTAGATAATTATTGTTTGCTTTAGTATTTAAGGGGAGGCATTAGTAGTAAATTGTTGTTCAGTGCTCAATATTTCTGAGAATAGATAAAGCAAAGTGTTGTGAAGTAGTGCTCAACGCTTGAGCTTAATTCCAAGTATCAATTCTATGTTTGTGTTTGTGAGTGTGTGGAGAAATTCAAAGTGAAAATCAGTGTGTTTGTTGGATGTTGGATTCCGCAGCCTTAATCTTCATTTTGTGTGTTTGATCCTAAGGAAGTGCAATTGGAGCAATGCCTTGACAGATCTGAGAGGAATTGTAGTGTTGGTAGTATTTTGCATTTGTGAGTGCAGCGCAGAGTTGATGTGAAGCAATTTTGATCAAGGAAGTTGTGCCTTCAATGGAGGGGTGGAACACAATTCCAGGGTAAAGTTGTTTTGCAATGAAGTGCCATTTTTGGGAGAGTCTGAACCATCACAATCAAGATTGTTTGGAAAGATTTGTTGAAGTTGTGATTAAGGAGTGTTAATTCGTGACAAGACTACAAATTAGTGCTTGTTACTCTCTTCTGGGTATGGTTTCTACCTGAGAGACTAAAGACACAACCAAGAAGAACTGCATGGTGACTTTTGACTTTGTATTCATACATTTTTTACCAGTATCTCTACGAGAACAAACTTTACTTACTTGATTACCGCAAAAGTGTTATTTGCCGGGTTGTCACACGTACACAAAAAAAGTTAGAATATATTAAGAATGAAGTTGAAAAAAGGTTCAAAAGAAAATGAATATTAACAAATCAAAGTTTACATTTTACAAAATTGAGAATAATATTAACTCACCAAATCATGTAATCACTACTTTGCACCACCTCATCAATTATTCTAAAAGTTTTACTATAAGTGGAATATCATAATAGTCAAATAAGCTAACCTAGTGATCACCTTATAGCTAAACATTTATCAATGTCTCAATGATGTATTCCTTCAAAAATTACTTGGTTTTTTTTTTTTTCCTTTGCATTGTATTTCTAAGGATACATACAATTATCAAAATGTACGCTTAAGTTTATATCTTGATGAATTCCTTGATCTGCTTGCAAATGCTTCATGTCAACTACAAGGGGTTATTTAAAGTGTAATTAACTTGGAACAAGTGCATCTCCTATTTGGACCATTCATCAAAATCTCATACAAACTACTCTTCTACCTTACGTTACTATTATCAGACCAAAGAATGAAAGCAATAAGAAACACAATACTATAGCAAGATAAAGCTCAAAAAGAAGAATAGATAGTGAACTCAATAAGCTCACCATCTCTTGTCCTTCTTGTCCTTTAGTTTCCTACCATAACAACATGGAGTTTAGCGACATAGTTAGTAAGGCTAATGAAGTAGAGAATAAGCCAAATTAGCCTAGAATATTTTAGAAGCACCTAGGAAGCTTCTTGGGAAGCTTCTCAACTAGTAAAATTGCACTTCAAGCAAGTAGCTTCTAGAAGGAAGGTTCTAGAAGCTTCTAACCAGCTTAGCTTGCATGCCAAGTAGGCGGCTTCTAGAAGGAAGTTTCTTGAGAAGTTTTTTGGTTAACTTGGCTTGCACTCTAAGAAAGCGGTGTTTTCAGGAAAATAGCCCACGTGTACCGTTGAGGCTTTTGGTGTGATAAATTTTCTTTTCCTCTTTTAGTTGTTGTAAGGAACATGGATTTATGTCAATATGTCTCGGGTGTGGTTTTATGCTACCTTGCCGCGAGAGATATTTCCTATATTATTGTGAAGCCCAGGAAAAGTTATGGTATTATTAGCTCAAGGAGTCTTTTAATCTGGCTTGAGCCAAGAAATGATGTTGGGTTACACTAGCTCAGGTTTGTTTTATGTTATTGGAGTGAAAGAGTGTTTTCCTTAGTGGAGGAGCAAAAAAAGAGTCTTTTGAGTTGGAAATACTTTGGGAGGCTTTAGAGGAGTTTTGACAATGAAAGGTTTGGGGAATAACAACGTGAAAAAGTTAGAGGACAGGGAAGGAACTCAGCTCGGGAGGGGAGGTTCTTCGGGGAGGACAGGACTTGGAGGGGGGAACAGGTTTTGGGCAGAGGGAGCAGAATGGAGTTTTTGGGACAAGAAACCTGAGTGCAGTGGGAGAAGTGGGGGACTGTCGCAGAGGTAAACAGGTGAGAGAGAAGTATCGAGGGTTTTGGGGAGTGATGGGAGAATATCAAAAGAGAGTAGTGACATAGAAGAATCAAAGGGTTTTGGAGAGGAGAATCGAAGGGTTCAGGAGAAGAAGGCAGAGATTCAGCCAGGAAGAAAGAGAGAGGGTTTAGCCAGGATCTAAAGCAGAAACCAGGAGAATGATCTTCTGAGAGGACAAGTAGTATCGAAAGGAGAAGAAGAGAAGAAATTGCAAGGGAAAAACAAGGAAGGTATGTGGGAGAACAAAAATCAGCAGAAAGGTTAGCAGGACAGAGGCGTCCCAAAGGGCTTGGCAGGAATAGAAAAACCTCAAAGGGTTTTGGCAAGACAGAAGAGTCGGGAAGGTTTTTCTGCAGGGAAGGGAAAGAAAGAGAAATCCTGAAATGATTTTGGCAGGGACAGAGAAATCTCAAATGGTTTTGCAGAAAAGAGAAATCCCGAAGGGTGCTTTGCAGGAGAGAGATATCAAAGTTTTTCTGGCAGGACAAAAGAATCGGGAAGGGGTTTCTGCAGGGAAGAAAGAAAAGGAGAAATCCCGAAGGGTTCTTTGCAGGAGAGAGATATCGAAGTGTTTTTTTTAGAAGGACTGAAGAGGAGGATGAGAAGAGGAGAAGAGAAGAGGAGGACATAAGGAGAACATGGGTTTTCGAATCTGCAGGTGGAGGGAGGAAGTGAGAAAAAAAAATTGGAGTGCTGGATCGAGGATAGTGAGGAAAGGTAGGGCTTTTGATTCTCACGGAGAGAAAAATATCAGGGATAGGAGTGGTTGTTGGTTGAGATGATGGGATCTTGGGGTCGGGATTACAGATGTTGTGGAAGATGAGAGGTTGTGAAACGCAGAATGCCATTGAAGGAATATCGGATGTGAACTACTGGCTTGCTTCTACGCCTGCTGGGGTCAATTTGTTAGAATCAAGGGAGCATGCCCTTCTTACGAGCTCATGTCAAATATAGTTGTGTACTGTAAACAACCTTTCATCATTGAGTAGACCGGGACGGTGACAGGTGATCTCACCATCAGAGATTATCTGGAGGGATCTATGTTGTGTTGTCTTTAATTGGTGATTGATAGAGTTTGCTGGTAAGGGTTGAGAGCAATAAAAGTTCCAAAGATAGAAGAAGCAGACGTCTTGGTGATAGAGGTTGGGGCTAGGAGTTATTCCTGACACTGGTTTAGTGTCAGCAGGATAGTAGATAGAGATTGAACGAGAGACACAAGCTGGTCCAGGGGATTTGGATTTTACTTCTAGGAGTTGGTGGCTCGCTGAATGGAAAAGGTGGAAGCTATCTTGTAGTATATGGAAGTTGTGGAGTTGTATTTAAAGACAAAGTGTCACTAGAAAGGCACATCAAGCTGGTGAAAATTTTGCTAGGGATGCTAAAGTGGACAGGCATGCCGTAGAGCAGATACTCACTACAATGTGGACAGCAGGCGTTTCAAAACTCTCTTATAGTGGACGTTGGATATGGGGTCTCAAGGAGTCTGGAATCTATAAAGTTTAAGTGCTAAGCAAAGAGGAAACCATTCAAGAATAGGTGATGAATATTACACAATGGATATTACAAGGTGACTTCTGGGCAAAATGTCCGGAAGACATCAGCATGTTAGGGATTATAGATAGTTACCTTACAGGCAGCTCTATTGGCGTAGAGACGTAGGAAGAAGTCAGCATCAAATGGATTGTTTTTGCTTTGCTGGCGTGTTAGCATTCAAAGTAGGTAGATTTTGGCAGATTAGTCTACATTGATCTGCCATCATTGTTTTTGCATTAAAATTCTTTCTCTGCAATTGTGAGGCTTGACAGAGGGGGTTTTCAGTGGAATTTTGTGAGGGTTTTCAAAGGAGAAGTTTGCGGGAGTGCACATGCTAACAGTGTGTAAAATTTTAGAGAAAGATGAAGGCTGGACAGAGATTTTTCAGGAATTGATAGTAGAGAGCTTTCGGGAAAGGCTGGACTAGCTTGGCAAAGGAGAGGATTTTCGAGAAGGAGACGGGCTGGACAGAGAGCTTTCAGGTAATGACAATAGGATTCTTTTTGGGAAATGCCAGATGAGCTTTGCAAAGGGGAGGTTGCAGGATTTTTGACAAGGAGAAGCGCTGAACAGAGGGTTTTCAGTGGATTTTCATGAGAGTTTCAAAGGAGAAGTTTGCGAGAGTGCACATGCTGACAGTGTGAAATTTTCAAGAAAGATGAGGGCTGGACAGAGAGCTTTCGGGTAGTGACAGTAGGGCTTTTCTGAAAATGACAGGGGAGTATCAAAGGAGAAGTTTTGCAAGAGTTTTCAAGAGAAAGAGGAAGGGCTGACAGTATCAAAGGAGAAGTTTTGCAGGAGTTTTCAAGAGAAAGATGAAGGGCTGACAGTAGGCTTTTGGGAAAGGGACAGAGGAGTTTTCAAAGGAGAAGTTGCAGGAGTTTCAAGAAGATAAAGGGCTGATAGTGGAATTTGGTGAAGTAACAAAGAGTTCTTTCTCGAAGTAGCAATGTTTTCCAGGAGTTGATGGGTGGACAGAAGGAGTTTCAAGAGAAACGGAGGGCTAAGAATTGTAAGGATTAGGATGTAGAACTTGCTTATTTCTCCTCCATTGTGTACATGCTTTGCCATTGAAGATTTTAGTCGGTCATTGTATTGTTTGAAGCTGCTTAGGTTTCCCTCAAATATTTATAACTGCAAGGCTTGGGATTACGATAAATATATACTTCCTTGATGAATGTGAATCCTTAGTCCGTGAAAAGTATAAATGAGAGGACTCCAGTCTCGGAGCTCTCAATCTTAGTCAAGCCGCGTTTCCAAGACCTATCATCGACCTGATCATGATTATCTGAACCTGGCCATAGACGGTGATTTGTTAGAGGAATTACATTGCAGCCATTGAACGCAACTTAACATGGATAGAACTTTAACATTGGCAATGAAGCTTGAAGAATACAATTGCGCCAATGAAGCCAATCCAAGAAGCCATTAACCATGAGCCTACATTAGAAAGATTGGTATCAAGCTGCTCTAGCAAGAAGGACTGTCAGCCGGGCAAGTGGAGAGAGCGTCTGATTACAAAGAGTTTTAAACAGTTGACAAGCCTAGTAGTCTGAGCGCAAGTAGCCATGTGCCTGGTGCACTCTCAAGCCCAATCAATCCCCGCAACAGCGGCTCAAAGAAGCTTCTTGAGAAGCTTCTCAAGGGCCTTGTATGCTACCTATAAATACCAAAGACAAAGCTCATGCTAGGTATTTGAAGTTTTCCCTCATTCAAGTGTCCCAATGTGAGTTTCCATTCTCCTATTTCTCTCCTTGGTCTTGGTCTTTTACATTGGTATTAGAGCAAGAATGGGATGGATGGAATTTATGGGCCACCAATCTACTTCCGCCAAACCATTGGAATTTTCATATCCAGATTTTACCCAAGCATTGTTTCATACAATTCATCACCTCGTGCTTTGGGCAAGATTTTCTACATATGATCACCGTGTCTGAGGAACCCTTGATACTTCCGGTTGTAACTTATGGAGAATGGTGGACATGTTGTGAGCCAGCTTGTCTCTCACTCAAGATGAACCTCTAATGGCTATTATGGTAGCGCATTATGGACTAAGAATGCAAGGAACCCCAACTCTATCATACTCCTCCAAGGCTAACACTCCAAGACTCAACACATTGCTCACTAGAGAACTCAATGAGAGAGAGATAGTTGCAAATGAAAGGATGATGAGTACCTCCTCACCCCTTGTTTATAAACTTGTGAAATAGTTACATATCAAAGTAACTAATTACCGCAATAACTCAAGTTACTAGACTAAAAGTCAAATAAAGTCAAAAAGTAGAAAGGAATATCCATTCACATGGGCATATTCCATTAGCATGTGATCTTATCTTGACCCAACCACTAAGTCAAGGATTCCTTCACATGGGCTATCCTTGGACTAAGAAGAATCCAAAACAAAAAGGCTTGCGGGCCCAAGAGTTCTCAACTCTCTCCTCAAAGCCAAACACCTAGGAATAATACCAAGTCAACACACTAGAATCCAAAGTAGTCTGGCTCATCTTTTCCACTTCCTCTAAAGTAAGGTCTCCTCTATCTTAGCTTTGACTAACTTTAGCTTATCATGACTAATGTAGAACCATCCTTTATCTTTATATAAATAATATCTCCCAAGTACTTGTAATACCAAGCTAAATATCACAATACCACACACATGCACAAATGGGTGTTACATTTACCCCCGGACTAAGTTTTCACTTTGTCCTCAAAGTGAAGTTCTCTCCACCTTCTATGATATATCTTCAACTTATCATGGTTAGTCCTATCAAATTGTCTTCCTCCCAACTCCTTGAGATCATAGGTGTAACTGCCCCACACATTCTCCACTATGAAAGGTCCAAAGTACTTAGGAAAAAACTTCTTTTGCACTCTCTTGAATCAAATAGAATCAAACAACATTACCCAATCACCTTCTTTAAAAGGCTTTACCTTCTTTTTGCCTTTCCTCTTTTCCTAGCTCTCCTTTTGTTTCCTTTGGGCTTGCTCCACTCCAACCATAGCAATTTCTCTTATCTCTTCCAACTCCATGAGTTGTTCCTTCCTTGACTTCTTTGCATCACCTCCTTGTGCTTTCTTCAATCTCTTATGAACGCTTTCAAAGGTAGGAAGATCAAAGTGAATAGGTAGGGTAGACTCAATACCATATACCAATTGAAATGGAGAATATCCGGTGGAAATCTTCATGGTTGTCCTATACTCCCACAAAACTCCACGAATTCTCTTGTCCCAATGATGTTAAGCTCCCTCCATTTTTGCATCTTTGGCCTGTGAGCCGGCTTGTCTCTCACTCAGGATGAACCTCTGATGGCTATTGTGGTAGCGCACCATGGACTAAGAAGGCAAGGAACCCCAACTCCATCATACTCCTCCAAGGCTAACACTCCAAGACTCAACACATTGCTCACTAGAGAACTCAATGAGAGAGAGATAGTTGCAAATGAAAGGATGATGAGTACCTCCTCACCCCTTGTTTATATACTTGTGAAATAGTTACGTACCAAAGTTACTAATTACCGTAGTAACTCAAGTTACTAGACTAAAAGTCAAATAAAGTCAAAAAGTAGAAAGGAATATCCATTCACATGGGCATATTCCCCTAAGCATGTGGTCTTATCTTGACCCAACCACTAAGTCAAGGATTCCTTCACATGGGCTATCCTTGGACTAAAGAAGAATCCAAAACAAAAAGGCTTGCGGGCCCAAGAGTTCTCAACTCTTCCCTCAAAGCCAAACACCTAGGAATAATACCAAGTCAACACACTAAAATCCAAAATAGTGATGCTCATCTTTTCTACTTCCTCTAAAGTAAGGTCCCCTCTATCTTAGCTATGACTAACTTAGCTAACCATGATTAATATAGAACCATCCTTTATCTCTATATAAATAATATCTCTTAAGTACTTGTAATACCAAGCTAAATATCACAATACCACACACATGCACAAATGGGTGTTACATTTACCCCCGGACTAAGTTTTCACTTTGTCCTCAAAGTGAAGGCCTGTCTACCTTCTATGGTACATCTTCAACTTATCATGGTTAATCCTATCAAAGTATCTTCCTCCCAACTCCTTGAGATCATAGGTGTAATTGCCCCACACCTTCTCTACTATGAAAGTTCCAAAGTACTTAGGCAAAAACTTCTTTTGCATTCTCTTGAATCAAAGGTGAATCAAACAACATTACCCAATCACCTTCTTTGAAAGGCTCCACCTTCTTCTTGCCTTGCCTCTTGTCATAACTCTCCTTTTGTTTCCTTTGGGCTTGCTCCATTTGAACCATAGCAACTGCTCTTGCCTCTTCCAACTCCATGAGTTGATCCTTCCTTGACTTCTCTACATCACCTCCTTGTGCTTTCTTCAATCTCCTATGAATGCTTTGGAAGGTAGGAAGATCAAAGTGAATAGGTAAGGTAGACTCAATACCATACACCAATTGAAATGGAGAATATCCGGTGGAAGTCTTCATGGTTGTCCTATACTCCCACAAAACTGCATGAATCCTCTTGTCCCAATGATGTTTAGCCCCCTTTCATTTCTGCATCTTTGGCCAACATCATGCACAAGGTCTGATTGGTTCTCTCTGCCAAGCCATTGGAATTTGGCTTATAAGATGTAGTTACTCTATGTGTGATAGAGAAATGTCGTAGCATGGTTGTAGTAATGCTTCCTGTAAACTCTCCTCCTCTATCAAAAACCAACTCCAATGGGCATCCAAACCTAGTGATAATGCGTTCATAAAGAAATCTACCCACTTCATCTTCATTCTTGTCCTTCAATGGTCTAGCCTCAACCCACTTGGTAAGGTAATCAGTAACTACCACAATGTATCGATTGTTCCTTGGGTTTCTATTGAGAGGACCTACAAAATCAATTCCACACTTCTCAAAAGGTCCTAGTAATGAAATTGATCTAAGTGGTGGAGTGGATGTAGACTTTCTAGCAAAAGCTTGACAAACATGACAAGTTTTGCAATAATCAAGACAATCCTTGAAAATCCCTCTCCAATGGTAACCTGCATCTAGAATCTTGAAAGCAGTCACCTTTCCTGCAAAGTGTCCTCCACATACTAAACCTTCATGAAACTCCTTTTGAGTAGGATAGACTCTTCCTTCCACTCTACTCTTCAAAGTAGACCATCTGCTCCTTGGTGAGAAAGAATATCCTCCACCATTGTGTAAGGTCTAGATCTTGCTGCAAGGGCCTTCGTCTCCCTAGCATGCATCCCTTTTGGATAGTTACCTCTTGTCACAAAATCCACAATCTCCTTGTACTCCATTAGAACCTCTTGAGTGATTGAGATTGTCATGAGCTCCTCATCCGGGAAGAAATCATCCAGTTGCTCATCTCCATCATGATCAAAGGCTCTAGATAACAAATCAGCATTTGCATGTTTCTTTCTTGGCCTATCCTCAATGGTGTAGTCATACTCAGACAAGAGTATCATCCACCTTGCTAGTTTCCCTTCAACATAAGGCTTGTTGAAGTTGTACTTCAAAGCCTTGTGATCCGTGACAATGGTGGCTTTCCCTCCAATCAAGTAATGTCTAAACTTCTTGAGACCAAAGATCACTGCCAACCCTTCTCTCTCCATGATAGAGTAGTTCTTCTCTACTGAAACCATCTGCCTACTAGCATAAGCTATTGGATCATCATGCCCATCTTGGTCTAATTGACTAAGATTGCATCCTATAGCTACATTAGAAGCATCAGTGTAGAGGATGAAAGGCTTACTCCAATCAGGTTTAGCAAGAATTGGGGCTACAACAAGGGATTGCTTGAGCTCCTCAAAAGCTTTGAGAGCCTCCTTGTCTTCCAAAATCACCATGTAATCTACACCCTTCTTCATGTAGATGGTCAATGCAAGGCTTATGATGGTCAACAAGGCTTATGCCTTGTTGGAAAATGAGAAGATGAACCTCCTATAGTACCCAACCATCCCCAAGAATTGGTGTAACTTTGTCAAGCTTGAAGGCAATGGAAGGTTTGAGATTTTCCTCACCTTCTCAAGATCAATTGCTATTCCATCCTTGGAGATGATGTGCCCCCAAAGTAGACCTTCTTCACATCCAAAAATGCACTTCTCTGGGTTGAGTGATGCATTTGCCTCATCCAAGCATTGCAAGACTTTGATTAGGTGCTCAAAGTGCTCCTCCTTGCTCCCATAGACACGAAAGTCATCAATGAAGTCTCTCACAAATTTCCCAATGAAAGGTTCAAATACCTTGTTCATGAACCATTGGAATGTGGCTGGAGCATTGCAAAGCCTAAAAGGCATGACCTTGAAAGCGTAAGTTCTCCAAGGTGTGGTGAACGTCGTGAGTTGTTGATGCTCTGGTGCAATCTTGATTTGGTTGTATCCACTATAACTATCTCCAAAACTGTACCTCTCATGACCTACAACCTCCTCCAAGATCTCATCAATGAATGGCAATGGGTAGTAGTCCTTCTTGGTAACAGCATTGAGCTTCTTGTAATCCACACATACCCGAAGCTTGCCATTCTTTTTCTTCACAATGACAATTGGAGACACCCATTCTGAATTCTCCACCTCAAAGATAAATCCAGCCTCCTTGAGCTTATCAATCTCCTCCTTCACAACCAAAGATATTGGTGGGCTAATGCGACGTTGCTTTTGGCAGATTGGTCTTGCATGTGACTCCACCTCTATCTTGTGCTCCTCCAAGGTGACTTCCTTCAAATCCTTGTAACTAAAAGCAAACACATGGATGAACTTGCGGAAAATCTCCTCAAATCTCACCTTCTCCTCCTTGGTAACATTTGGGCCATACTTGAGGGTAGCTAACCTTCTCTCTACCTCCTCAAGTGTCAATGGTGATTTGTTTGGGTCCTTCAAAACCTCTGGCTTAGGTGTAAAATCCATAGCACACAAAGGAAACACATCTAAATCAGATTCAGATTCATCCTCCTCCGTGGAAGTCTCCTCCTCCATGCTTGTGTCCACAACTAAAGCTCCTTCTTCAGAATCTGATAACCAATAATCAGAAGATGGTGTATCTGAATGTGAAGTGTTGGTGGTGTTAGTCACAGAAATTGTGACTCTATGGTTTGATGGCCCAATCCTCAAGTACCCTTTGTGCCATCGATCAGTTGTGCGTACTGCTCTCAACCATGGCATCCCAAGAAGTAAGTCATACCTTGAATCCTTCAAGACTTGGAAAGTCATGAGATTTTGAACTCCCATAACTGAAACTACCACTTTATCCATCACCCCTACTAGTCGAACTTGTTGCTTGTTTGCCATGCTCACCACAAATGTTGAAGGTCTTGAGGGTATCATACACAACTTCTTCATCAACCTTTCTGACATGGCATTCACTGCTGATCCTCCATCAACCAATGCATCCTTGATGTTGTGACCATTCACTCTCACATCAATCTTGTAGGCATATTCACAAGCCTCCCATGGTGCTGGCTTGGCATCCACCACCCCCATTTGATACTGGAGCTTTTGCCTTCTTCCTCTTCTTGCTCCTTGTAGAACTCAAACCACCTCTAAGCTCCTTTCTCAAGGTAGGGTTCAAAGCAATTAATTGGCCCACTATGATGTTAGCCTTGTGACTACCAACGTCGTCCAACACATTGTAGTTCCATTGTTGCTTTGAAATCAAGAAATCCTCCATCCCCAACTTCTTCCTTGGAGTCTTTGTTGTTGATGGTGTTGGGTGCAAGTGGTCCTAGTAGACATAGGAGTATCCTTGCTCGAAGTAAATCCTTGAGAAGAGTGAACATCCTCTGCAAAATGAGCTCTCTTCTTCTCTTGTGCCAAAAGCTCCAAATTAAGACCCTTGGAGTTTGAGCACTCTCCCTTCTCATACTTGCTCTCAACCACATCTATGGATGCTATATCCTTACCTTTGTTGGGATTAGGAGCCACTTGGGTTTCACTACCTCCCTCTTTCCCTCTATTGGCTCCCTCATAACTCCTTCCTCTATGGTAAGTGGAATTTGGGCAGTTCCTTTGGATATGGCCTCTTCCTCCACAACCAAAACAATTTCTATCATTGAAATTTTTGGCTAGTTGACCTCCTCTATATGGATAGTTTCCATAACTCCTAGGCCCTCTCCCTACATTCTGATCCACCTCTCTCTTCTCCCATAGTTGCACCACATTGATCTTGAGATCCGCAAGTTGTTCTGTGATGGTTTGAAGTGGATCCTTTGGTGGAGGTGCAAGAATTGGAGCAACTACTACTTGTGGTGCAACCCTTGTCACCAAAGTATCAGAACTTCCACCATACTTGTAGCCTTGAGGAGGATGCACAACCTCCTTCACCACCAAATCACTCTCATCTCCTTCCAAACTCTCCTCCATACGAATTGCGATCTTGATAGCTTCAACCTTGGAAGAAGGTTTCTCATATCTCACCTTGCTTCTAATTTGTGGTCTCAACCCTCCCACAAAATTCTTGGTGAGCATGGCCCCTATGCCAATCATTGTAGTCTCCATATCATCCCCACCCTTCCTCAATTCTATGCAAAATCTGGACTCCAACTTTTCCACTCTTTCCACATAGACTCTCACTTTCTCTCCTTCTCCTTGCTTGAGAAATGTAACCTCACTCATCAATCTCTCATAACTCTCATCAGGAAGAAAGTTCTCAATGAGTGTTGAAGTCAAAGTCTCCCAAGACTCCTCTTCCCCATCTCTCCTCTCTCTCTTTTGGTATTCTGACTCATACCATGTAAGTGCTACATCCTGAAAGAAATCTGGTAATAATGAGGCGCACTCATTTTTCCTCCTCTCATTGTTTCCTATGCAAGCTCTCTTGAAGTCTCTCACAAAGGCCTCCACATCTTTTCCATCCTTGCCAAAGAAAACCGGAAGTTTTCCCATCTTAATCCTCACTATCTTTCTTTTCTCTCAACTTTTTCTTTTCTTTTCTTTTCTCTCACTCTATTACTAATAGAGTATATACATGACTAACACCATCTAAGAATAATCCACTCTAGGGAACACAAAAGGTTCAGGTTGCTCCAAGATTTCTCTAGTAACATCAAATCCTAGAGTGCATATTAATCTAACTCTCATGGATAGTTTATCCATAAGTTGAAAGATTATCTCTATCACTAATCTTGAGAACTAGCTGATGAAGGTGGTAGTATTTCTGTTGCTGTACTAAGACTCTCTCCAAGATCCTTCACCAAAGTTTCCAAAAGTGCTTTTACTCCACTACACTCATGTCCTTTTGGAAGTCCTTCCACTCCACAAACGTCACACAACTCCTTGGTTTTAGATCTTCTCCCTCCTAATCTTGGTGAAGAAGGTCCAACATGCAAACCCAAGTCAAGTAAGCCTCTCCTTTCCCTCAATCTCTTGCTCTCAAAGGTCAATGGACATGAACTTGCCTTATGTCTCTTCTCTCCACACAGAAAACACTTAGAGTCACTCTTTCCTCCAAGTGGTGTAGGTTCTGGATCCTCTCAACACTCTCTTCAAATTCTATTGTAAACTATTTTTTCCTCAAATCCACCCCTACAATCATCTCAAACCCTTGGTGAACCTTACATAATCTCAATTTCCACTCTTGATGACCCTCCATGTTCCCAAGATGAATCTAAACACTCAAACATGCTTTTTGTTGATCTCAAACTTCTCATGCATGAGATCTCCACTCTGCAGAATTGACCCTTCCTCACAATGTCACTCAAATCTCCCAACCAGTATCTCACAGTCCTCTGAAATTTGACACACTTGATCACAACTCTAGGGCGTCCATCCCTGCAAAATTTCAAATCTTTTCATAGAGCCATTTGGCCTAGACACCTTTCTATTCAGCACACAAATTTCAGATTTGGTTTCAAAACCACCCCCCTTACTTCAAAAACTCATAACGCCCTGTGCAAAAACGATCTCTCTCTAATTTTTGTGGCAACATGTCAAATATAACGCACTGTATTCTCTTAAAATAATTTCAGGATAATTTACTGAAAATTGAAGAAATGAAAGACTCTGTACAATTTTCCAGAGAGCATGCAGTTGCGGGAGCACTTTACCCTATCAACTTTCAAAATTTCTAGCCCAGTGCGCAAAGTAGCTCTTATAATAATTTCAAGTGTCCTAACTGAAAGATAACCCAAGCTATCATGTGTAGAAATTTCAAGTTCAGATCTCAAACTTGAGATTTTGCCCAAAATCACCTTAATCCCCAAAATCTGCACTCCACCTCACACAATCCCTCCAATTCCTCTCATGTGTACAAGATGTACAAAATCACCTCAAAGACATCATAATGAACTACAAGGTATACAAATGGATCTTGGTTCTCTAACATAAGTTCAGCCCTCTCCTCTCCTAATGTTCTCTCCAAGTGAGCTCTCATAGTCTCCTTCTGCCTAATATAGAATTGAACGCGGAACATTATCTTGCCTTCTAGAGAGGTCCCGGCAACGGAACCAAAAATGTGAGCCGGCTTGTCTCTCACTCAGGATGAACCTCTGATGGCTATTGTGGTAGCGCACCATGGACTAAGAAGGCAAGGAACCCCAACTCCATCATACTCCTCCAAGGCTAACACTCCAAGACTCAACACATTGCTCACTAGAGAACTCAATGAGAGAGAGATAGTTGCAAATGAAAGGATGATGAGTACCTCCTCACCCCTTGTTTATATACTTGTGAAATAGTTAAGTACCAAAGTTACTAATTACCATAGTAACTCAAGTTACTAGACTAAAAGTCAAATAAAGTCAAAAAGTAGAAAGGAATATCCATTCACATGGGCATATTCCCCTAAGCATGTGGTCTTATCTTGACCCAACCACTAAGTCAAGGATTCCTTCACATGGGCTATCCTTGGACTAAAGAAGAATGCAAAACAAAAAGGCTTGCGGGCCCAAGAGTTCTCAACTCTTTCCTCAAAGCCAAACTCCTAGGAATAATACCAAGTCAACAAACTAAAATCCAAAATAGTGATGCTCATCTTTTCTACTTCCTCTAAAGTAAGGTCCCCTCTATCTTAGCTATGACTTAACTTAAGCTAACCATGACTAATATAGAACCATCCTTTATCTCTATATAAATAATATCTCTTAAGTACTTGTAATACCAAACTAAATATCACAATACTACACACATTCACAAATGGGTGTTACAGGCCAACATCATGCACAAGGTCTGATTGGTTCTCTCTGCCAAGCCATTGGTATTTGGCTTATAGGATGTAGTTACTCTATGTGTGATAGAGAAATATTGTAGCATGGCTTGTAACACCCATTTGTGCATGTGTGTGGTATTGTGATATTTAACTTGGTATTACAAGTACTTAAGAGATATTATTTAAATAGAGATAAAGGATGGTTCTATGTTAGTCATGGTTAGCTAAAGTTAGTCATAGCTAAGAGAGAGGGGACCTTTCTTTAGAGGAATTAGAAAAGATGAGCATCACTATTTTGGATTTTAGTGTGTTGACTTGGTATTATTCCTAGGAGTTTGGCTTTGAGGAAAGAGTTGAGAACTCTTGGGCCCGCAAGCCTTTTTGTTTTGGATTCTTCTTTAGTCCAAGGATAGCCCATGTGAAGGAATCCTTGACTTAGTGGTTGGGTCAAGATAAGACCACATGCTTAGGGGAATATGCCCATGTGAATGGATATTCCTTTCTACTTTTTGACTTTATTTGACTTTTAGTCTAGTAACTTGAGTTACTACGGTAATTAGTAACTTTGGTACGTAACTATTTTACAAGTATATAAACAAGGGGTGAGGAGGTACTCATCATCCTTTCATTTGCAACTATCTCTCTCTCATTGAGTTCTCTAGTGAGCAATGTGTTGAGTCTTGGAGTGTTAGCCTTGGAGGAGTATGATGGAGTTGGGGTTCCTTGCCTTCTTAGTCCATGGTACGCTACCACAATAGCCATCAGAGGTTCATCCTGAGTGAGAGACAAGCAGGCTCACATTTTTGATTCTGTTGTCGGGACCTCTCTAGAAGGCAAGATAATGTTCCGCGTTCAATTCTATATTAGGCAGAAGGAGACTATGAGAGCTCACTTGGAGAGAACATTAGGAGAGGAGAGGGCTGAACTTATGTTAGAGAACCAAGATCCATTTGTATACCCTGTAGTTCATTATGATGTCTTTGAGGTGATTTTGTACATCTTGTACACATGAGAGGAATTGGAGAGATTGTGTGAGGTGGATTGCAGATTTCAGGGATTAAGGTGATTTGGGCAAAATCTCAAGTTTGAGATCTGGACTTGAAATTTCTACACATGATAGCTTGGATTATCTTTCAGTTAGCACCATTGAAATTATTGTGAGAGTTACTATGCACACTGGGCTAGAATTTTTGAAAGTTGATAGGGTAAAGTGCTCCCGCAACTGCATGCTCTCTAGAAAATTGTACAGAGTCCGCCATTTCTTCAATTTTCAGTGAATTGTTGTGAAAATTTCCAAGAAAATGCAGTGAATTTTATTCTACTTTTTGCCACAAAAATTAGAGAGAGATCATCCTTGCACAAGGAGTTATGAGTTGTTGAAGTGAGTGGGGTGGTTTTCAAACCAAATCTGAAATATGGGTGCTGAATAGAAAGGTGTCTAGGCCAAATGGCTCAATTAAAAGATCTGAAATTTTGCAGAAACAGACGCCCTAGAGTTGTGATTAAGTGTGAAAAATTTCAAAGGACTGTGACATACTGGTTGGGAGATTTGAGTGACATTGTGAGGAAAGGTCAATTCTGCAGAGTGGAGATCTCATGCATGAGAAGTTTGAGATCAACAAAAAGCATGTTTGAGTGTTTAGATTCATTTTGGGAACATGGAGGGTCATCAAGAGTGGAAATTGAGATTATGCAAGGTTCCCCAAGGGTTTGAGGTGATTGTAGGGGTTGATTTGAGGAAAAGAGAGTTTACAATAGAATTTGAAGAGAGTATTGAGAGGATCCAAAAACCTACACCACTTGGAGGAAAGAGTGACTCTAAGTGCTTTCTGTGTGGAGAGAAGAGACATAAGGCAAGTTCATGTCCATTGACCTTTGAGAGCAAGAGATTGAGGGAAAGGAGAGGCTTAATCAACTTTGGTTTGCATGTTGGACCTTCTTCACCAAGATTAGGAGGGAGAAGATCTAAAACCAAGGAGTTGTGTGAGGTTTGTGGAGTGGAAGGACTTCCAAAAGGACATGAGTGTAGTGGAGTAAAAGCACTTTTGGAAACTTTGGTGAAGGATCTTGGAGAGAGTCTTAGTACAGCAACAGAAATACTACCACCTTCATCAACTAGTTCTCAAGATTAGTGATGGAGATAATCTTTCAACTTATGGATAAACTATCCTTGAGAGGTAGATTAATATGCACTCTAGGATTTAATGTTACTATAGAAATCTTGGAGCAACCTGAACCTTTTGTGTTCCTTGGAGTGAATTATTCTCAGATGGTGTTAGTCATGTATATACTCTATTAGTAATCGAGTGAGAAAAAAATTGAGAGAAAAGAAAGATAGTGAGGGGTTAAGATGAGGAAACTTCCGGTTTTCTTTGGCAAGGATGGAGAAGATGTGGAGGCCTTTGTGAGAGACTTCAAGAGAGATTGCATAGGAAACAATGAGAGGAGGAAGAATGAGTGGGCCTCATTATTACCAGATTTCTTTGAGGATGCAGCACTTACATGGTATGAGTCAGAATACCAAAAGAGAGAGAGATGGGGAAGAGGAGTCTTGGGAGACTTTGACTTCAGCACTCATTGAGAACTTTCTTCCTGATGATAGTTATGAGAGATTGATGAGTGAGGTTATATTTCTCAAGCAAGGAGATGGAGAGAAAGTAAGAGTCTATGTGGAAAGAGTGGAAAAGTTAGAGTCCAGATTTCGCATTGTATTGAGGAAGGGTGGGGATGATGTGGAGACTATAATGATTGGCATAGGGGCCATGCTTACCAAGAATTTTGTGGGAGGGTTGAGACCACAAATTAGAAGCAAGGTGAGATATGAGAAACCTTCTTCCAAGGTTGAAGCTATCAAGATCGCAATCCGTATGGAGGAGAGTTTGGAAGGGGATGAGAGTGATTTGGTGGTGAAGGAGGTTGTGCATCCTCCTCAAGGCTACAAGTATGGTGGAAGTTCTGATACTTTGGTGACAAGGGTTGCACCACAAGTAGTAGTTGCTCCAGTTCTTGCACCTCCACCAAAAGATCCACTCCAAACCATCACAGAACAACTTGCGGATCTCAAGATCAATGTGGTGCAACTATGGGAGAAGAGAGAGGTGGATCAGAATGTAGGGAGAGGGCCTAGGAGTTATGGAAACTATCCATATAGAGGAGGCCAACCAGCCAACAATTTCAATGATAGAAATTGTTGTGGTTGTGGAGGACGAGGCCATATCCAAAGGAATTGCCCAAATTCCACTTACCATGGAGGAAGGGGTTATGAGGGAGCCAATAGAGGGAAAGAGGCAGGTAGTGAAACCCAAGTGGCTCCTAATCCCAACAAAGGTAAGGGGATAGCATCCATAGATGTGGTGAGAGCAAGTATGAGAAGGGAGAGTGCTCAAACTCCAAGAGTCTTAATTTGGAGCTTTTGGCACAAGAGAAGAAGAGAGCTCGTTTTGCAGAGGATGTTCACTCTTCTCAACGATTTACTCCAAGTAAGGATACTCCTATGTCTACTAGGAGCACTCACACCTCAACACCATCAACAACAAAGACTCCAAGGAAGAAGTTGGGGATGGAGGATTTCTTGATTTCAAAGCAACAATGGAACTACAATGTGTTGGAGGATGTTGGTAGTCACAAGGCTAACATCACAATGGGCCAATTGATTGCTTTGAACCCTACCTTGAGAAAGGAGCTTAGAGGTGGTTTGAGTTCTACAAGGAGCAAGAAGAAGAAGAAAGCAAAAGCTCCAGTATCAATGGGGGTGGTGGATGCCGAGCCAGCACCATAGGAGGCTTGTGAATATGCCTCCAAGATTGATGTGAGAGTGAATGGTCACAACATCAAGGATGCATTGGTTGATGGAGGATCAGCAGTGAATGCCATGTCAGAAAGGTTGATGAAGAAGTTGGGTATGAAACCCTCAAGACCTTCAACATTTGTGGTGAGCATGGCAAACAAGCAACAAGTTCGACCAGTAGGGGTGATGGATAAGGTGGTAGTTTCAGTTATGGGAGTTCAAAATCTCATGACTTTCCAAGTCTTGAAGGATTCAAGGTATGACTTACTTCTTGGGAGGCCATGGTTGAGAGCAGTACGCACAACTGATCGATGGCACAAAGGGTACTTGAGGATTGGGCCATCAAACCATAGAGTCACTGTTCCTATGACTAACACCACCAACACTTCACATTCAGATAGATCATCTTCTGATTATTGGGAATTAGATTCTGAAGAAGGAGCTTCAGGTGTGGACACAAGCATGGAAGATGAGACTTCCATAGAAGAGGATGAATCTGAATCTGATTCAGATGTGTATCCCTTGTGTGCTATGGATTTTGCATCTAAGCCAGAGGTTTTGAAGGACCCAAACAAATCACCATTGACACTTGAGGAGGTAGAGAGAAGGTTAGCTACCCTCAAGTATGGCCCCAATGTTACCAAGGAGGAGAAGGTGAGATTTGAGGAGATTTCCCGCAAGTTCATCCATGTGTTTGCTTTTAGTTACAAGGATTTGAAGGAAGTCACCTTGGAGGAGCACAAGATAGAAGTGGAGTCACATGCAAGACCAATCTGCCAAAAGCAACGTCGCATTAGCCCACCAATATCTTTGGTTGTGAAGGAGGAGATTGATAAGCTCAAGGAGGCTAGATTTATCTTTGAGGTAGAGAATTCAGAATGGGTGTCTCCAATTGTTATTGTGAAGAAAAAGAATGGCAAGCTTTGGGTATGTGTGGATTACAAGAAGCTCAATGCTATTACCAAGAAGGACTACTACCCATTGCCATTCATTGATGAGATCTTGGAGGAGGTTGCAGGTCATGAGAGGTACAGTTTTGGAGATGGTTATAGTGGATATAACCAAATCAAGATTGCACCAGAGCATCAACAACTCACCACATTCACCACACCTTGGGGAACTTATGCTTTCAAGGTTATGCCTTTTGGGCTTTGCAATGCTCCAGCCACATTCCAACGGTTCATGAACAAGGTATTTGAACCTTTCATTGGGAAATTTGTGAGAGACTTCATTGATGACTTTTGTGTCTATGGGAGCAAGGAGGAGCACTTTGAGCACCTAATCAAGGTCTTGCAATGCTTGGATGAGGCAAATGCATCACTCAACCCAGAGAAGTGCATTTTTGGATGTGAAGAAGGTCTACTTTGGGGGCACATCATCTCCAAGGATGGAATAGCAGTTGATCTTGAGAAGGTGAGGAAAATCTTAGACCTTCCATTCCCTTCAAGCTTGACAAAGTTACACCAATTCTTGGGGATGGTTGGGTACTATAGGAGGTTCATCTTCTCATTTTCCAACAAGGCTTATGCATTGACCATCTACATAAAGAAGGGTGTAGATTACATGGTGATTTTGGAGGACAAGGAGGCTCTCAAAGCTTTTGAGGAGCTCAAGCAATCCCTTGTTGTAGCTCCAATTCTTGCTAAACCTAATTGGAGTAAGCCTTTCATCCTCTACACTGATGCTTCTAATGTAGCTATAGGATGCACTCTTAGTCAATTAGACCAAGATGGGCATGATCATCCAATAGCTTATGCTAGTAGGCAGATAGTTTCAGCAGAGAAGAACTACTCTGTCACGGAGAGAGAAGGGTTGGCAGTGATCTTTGGTCTCAAGAAGTTTAGACACAACTTGATTGGAGGGAAAGCCACCATTGTCATGGATCACAAGGCTTTGAAGTACATCTTCAACAAGCCTAATGTTGAAGGGAGACTAGCAGGTGGATGATACTCTTGTTTGAGTATGACTACACCATTGAGGATAGGCCAGGAAAGAAACATGCAAATGTTGATTTGTTATCTAGAGCCTATGATCATGATGGAGATGAGCCAGTGGATGATTCTTTCCCGGATGAGGAACTCATGACAATCTCAATCACTTAAGAGGTTCCAATGGAGTACAAGGAGATTGTGGATTTTGTGACAAGAGGTAACTATCTAGAAGGGATGCATGCTAGGGAGAGGAAGGCCCTTGCAGCAAGACCTAGACCTTACACAATGGTGGAGGATATTCTTTTTCACCAAGGAGCAGATGGTCTACTTCGAAGAGCAGTGGGTAAGGAAGAGTCTATCCTACTCATAAAGGAGTTTCATGAAGGTTTAGTATGTGGAGGACACTTTGCAGGAAAGGTGATTGCTTTCAAGATTCTACATGTAGGTTACCATTGGAGAGGGATTTTCAAGGATTGTCTTGATTATTGCAAAACTTGTCATGTTTGTCAAGCTTTTGCTAGAAAGTCTACATCCACTCCACCACTTAGATCAATTCCATTGCTAAGACCTTTTGAGAAGTGGGGAATTGATTTTGTAGGTCCTCTCAATAGAACCCCAAGGAACAATCGGTACATTGTGGTAGTTATTGATTACCTTACCAAGTGGGTTGAGGCTAGACCATTGAGGGACAAGAATGAAGATGAAGTGGGTAGATTTCTTTATGAACGCATTATCACTAGGTTTGGATGCCCTTTGGAGTTGGTTTCTGATAGAGGAGGAGAGTTTACAGGAAGCATTACTACAACCATGCTACAACATTTCTCTATCACACATAGAGTAACTACATCTTATAAGCCAAATTCCAATGGCTTGGCAGAGAGAACCAATCAGACCTTGTCCATGATGTTGGCCAAAGATGCAGAAATGGAGGGGGCTAAACATCATTGGGACAAGAGGATTCATGCAGTTTTGTGGGAGTATAGGACAACCATGAAGACTTCCATCGGATATTCTCCATTTCAATTGGTGTATGGTATTGAGTCTACCTTACCTATTCACTTTGATCTTCCTACCTTCCAAAGCATTCATAGGAGATTGAAGAAAGCACAAGGAAGTGATGCAGAGAAGTCAAGGAAGGATCAACTCATGGAGTTGGAAGAGGCAAGAGCAGTTGCATGGTTTGAGTGGAGCAAGCCCAAAGGAAACAAAAGGAGAGCTATGACAAGAGGCAAGGCAAGAAGAAGGTGGAGACTTTCAAAGAAGGTGATAGGGTAATGTTGTTTGATTCCATTTGATTCAAGAGAGTGCAAAAGAAGTTTTTGCCTAAGTACTTTGGACCTTTCATAGTGGAGAAGGTGTGGGGCAATTACACGTATGATCTCAAGGAGTTGGGAGGAAGACATTTTGATAGGATTAACCATGATAAGTTGAAGATGTACCATAGAAGGTAGAGAGACCTTCACTTTGAGGACAAAGTGAAAACTTAGTACGGGGGTAAATGTAACACCCATTTGTGCATTTGTGTGGTATTGTGATATTTAGCTTGGTATTACAAGTACTTAAGAGATATTATTTATATAGAGATAAAGGATGGTTCTATATTAGTCATGGTTAGCTAAAGTTAGTCATAGCTCAGATAAAGGGGACCTTACTTTAGAGGAAGTAGAAAAGATGAGCACCACTATTTTGGATTTTAGTGTGTTGACTTGGTATTATTCTTAGGTGTTTGGCTTTGAGGAAAGAATTGAGAACTCTTGGGCCCGCAAGCCTTTTTGTTTTGGATTCTTCTTTAGTCCAAGGATAGCCCATGTGAAGGAATCCTTGACTTAGTGGTTGGGTCAAGATAAGACCGCATGCTTAGGGGAATATGCCCATGTGAATGGATACTCCTTTCTACTTTTTGACTTTATTTGACTTTTAGTCTAGTAACTTGAGTTATTACGGTAATTAGTAACTTTGGTACGTAACTATTTCACAAGTATATAAACAAGGGGTGAGGAGGTACTCATCATCCTTTCATCTGCAACTATCTCTCTCTCATTGAGTTCTCTAGTGAGCAATGTGTTGAGTCTTGGAGTGTTAGCCTTGGAGGAGTATGATGGAGTTGGGATTCCTTGCCTTCTTAGTCCATGGTGCACTACCATAATAGCAATCAAAGGTTCATCCTGAGTGAGAGACAAACCGGCTCACAGGCTATAGTAATGCTTCTTGTAAACTCTCCTCCTCTATCAAGAACCAACTCCAAAGGGCGTCCAAACCTAGTGATAATACATTCATAAAGAAATCTACCCACTTCATCTTCATTCTTGTCCCTCAATGGTCTAGCCTCAACCCACTTGGTAAGGTA
This sequence comes from Lunularia cruciata, assembly GCA_948567375.1. Classification (NCBI taxonomy): domain Eukaryota; kingdom Viridiplantae; phylum Streptophyta; class Marchantiopsida; order Lunulariales; family Lunulariaceae; genus Lunularia; species Lunularia cruciata. Next base: position 61,161,279 of record OX419756.1, on the reverse strand, counting down.
ATTAGTAGCTACCACAATGTACCAATTGTTCCTTGGGGTTCTACTAAGAGGACCTACAAAATCAATTCCCCACTTCTCAAAAGATCCTAGCAATGGAATTGATCTAAGTGGTGGAGTGGAAGTAGATTTTGTAGCAAAAGCTTGACAAACATGACAATTTTTTCAATATCAAGACAATCCTTGAAAATTCCACTCCAATGGTATCTAGAATCTTGAATGCAGTCACCTTTCCTCCAAAGTATCTTCCACACACTAAACCTTCATGAAACTCTTTTATAAGTAGGATAGACTCTTCCTTACCCACTACTCTTCGAAGTAGACCATCTGCTCCTTGGTGAGAAAGAATATCCTCCACCATTTTGTAAGGTCTAGATCATGCTACAAGGGCCTTCCTCTCCCTATCATGCATCCCTTCTGGATAGTTACCTCTTGTCACAAAATCCACAATCTCCTTGTACTCCATTAGAACCTCTTGAGTGACAGAGATTTTCATGAGCTCCTTATCCGGGAAAGAATCATCCACCAGCTCATCTTTATCTTGATCATAGGCTCTAGATAACAAATCAACATTTGCATGTTTCTTTCCTAGCCTATCCTCAATGGTGTAGTCATACTCAAACAAGAGTATCATCCACCTTGCTAGTCTCCCTTCAACATTAGGCTTGTTGAAGATGTACTTCAAAGCCTTGTGATCCATGACAATGGTGGCTTTCCCTCCAATCAAGTTGTGTCTAAACTTCTTGAGACCAAAGATCACTGCCAACCCTTCTCTCTCCGTGACAGAGTAGTTCTTCTCTGCTGAAACTATCTGCCTACTAGCATAAGCTATTGGATGATCATGCCCATCTTGGTCTAATTGACTAAGAGTGCATCCTATAGCTACATTAGAAGCATCAGTGTAGAGGATGAAAGGCTTACTCCAATTAGGTTTAGCAAGAATTGGAGCTACAACAAGGGATTGCTTGAGCTCCTCAAAAGCTTTGAGAGCCTCCTTGTCCTCCAAAATCACCATGTAATCTACACCCTTCTTTATGTAGATGGTCAATGCATAAGCCTTGTTGGAAAATGAGAAGATGAACCTCCTATAGTACCCAACCATCCCCAAGAATTGGTGTAACTTTGTCAAGCTTGAAGGGAATGGAAGGTCTAAGATTTTCCTCACCTTCTCAAGATCAACTGCTATTCCATCCTTGGAGATGATGTGCCCCCAAAGTAGACCTTCTTCACATCCAAAAATGCACTTCTCTGGGTTGAGTGATGCATTTGCCTCATCCAAGCATTGCAAGACCTTGATTAGGTGCTCAAAGTGCTCCTCCTTGCTCCCATAGACACAAAAGTCATCAATGAAGTCTCTCACAAATTTCCCAATGAAAGGTTCAAATACCTTGTTCATGAACCGTTGGAATGTGGCTGGAGCATTGCAAAGCCTAAAAGGCATGACCTTGAAAGCATAAGTTCCCCTAGGTGTGGTGAATGTGGTGAGTTGTTGATGCTCTAGTGCAATCTTTAATTACATCCATTATAAGCATCTCCAAAATTGTACCTCTCATGACCTGCAACCTCCTCCAAGATCTCATCAATGAATGGCAATGGGTAGTAGTCCTTCTTGGTAATAGCATGAGCTTCTTGTAATCCACACATTCTCAAAGCTTGCCATTCCTTTTCTTCACAACAACAATTGGAGACACCCATTTTGAATTCTCCATCTCAAAGATAAATCCAGTCTCCTTGAGCTTATCAATCTCCTCCTTCACAACCAAAGATATTGGTGGGCCAATGCGACGTTGCTTTTGGCGGATTGGTCTTGCATGTGATTCCACCTCTATCTTGTGCTCCTCCAAGGTGACTTCCTTCAAATCCTTGTAACTGAAAGCAAACACATGGATGAACTTGCGGAAAATCTCCTCAAATATCACCTTCTCCTCCTTGGTAACATTGGGGCCATACTTGAGGGTAGCTAACCTTCTCTCTACCTCCTCAAGTGTCAATAGTGATTTTTTTGGGTCCTTCAAAACCTCTGGCTTAGGTGCAAAATCCATACCTTAAAAAAAATACAGATCTGAATCAGATTTAGATTCATTCTCCTCCATAGAAGTCTCCTCTTCCATGCTTGTGTCCACACCTGAAGCTCCTTCTTCAGAATCTGATTCCCAATAATCAGAAGATGGTGTATCTGAATGTGAAGTGTTGGTGGTGTTAGTCACAAGGATTGTGACTCTATGGTTTGATGGCCCAATCCTCAAGTACCCTTTGTGCCATCGATCACTTGTGCATGCTGCTCTCAACCATGGCATCCCAAGAAGTAAGTCATAGCTTGAATCCTTCAAGATTTGGAAAGTCATGAGATTTTAAACTCCCATAACTGAAATTACCACCTTATCCATCATCCCTACTAGTCGCACTTGTTTGCCATGCTCACCAAAAATGTTGAAGGTCTTGAGGGTATCATTCTCAACTTCTTCATCAACCTTTCCAACATGGCATTTACTGTTGATCCTCCATCAACCAATGCATCCTTGATGTTGTGACCATTCACTCTCACATCAATCTTGGAGGCATATTCACAAGCCTCCCATGGTGTTGGCTTGGCATCCACCACCCCCATTGATACAAGAGCTGTTGCCTTCTTCTTCCTCTTGCTCCTTGTAGAACTCAAACCACCTCTAAGCTCTTTTCTCAAAGTAGGGTTCAAAGCAATCAATTGGCTCACTTTGATGTTAGCCTTGTGGCTACCAACATCCTCCAACACATTGTAGTTCCACTGTTGCTTTGAAATCAAGAAATTCTCTATCCCCAACTTCTTCCTCAAAGGCTTTGTTGTTGATGGTGTTGAGGTGCGAGTGCTCCTAGTAGACATACGAGTATCCTTGCTTGGAGTAAATCCTTGAGAAGAGTGAACATCCTTTGCAAAACGAACTCTCTTCTTCTCTTGTGCCAAAAGCTCTAAATAAAGATCCTTGGAGTTTGAACACTCTCCCTTCTTATACTTGCTCTCAACCACATCTATGGATGCTATCCCCTTACCTTTGTTTAGATTAGGAGCCACTTGGGTTTCACTACCTCCCTCTTTCCCTCTATTGGCTCCCTCATAACCTCTTCCTCCATGGTAAGTAGTATTTGGGCAATTCCTTTGGATATGGCCTCTTCCTTCACAACCAAAAAAATTTCTATCATTGAAATTGTTGGCTGGTTGGCTGGTTGGCCTCCTCTATATGGATTGTTTCCATAACTCCTAGGCCCTCTCCCTACATTCTGATCTACCTCTCTCTTCTCCCATAGTTGTACCATATTAATTTTGAGATCTACAAGTTGTTCTGTGATGGTTTGAAGTGGATCCTTTGGTGGAGGTGCAAGAACTGGAGCAACTATTACTTGTGGTGCAACATTTTCCACCAAAGCATCAAAAGTTCCACCATACTTGTAGCCTTGAGGAGGATGCACAACCTCCTTCACCACCAAATCACTCTCATCCCCTTCCAAACTGTAAAAGACTGAATCCAAAGAGAGAAATAGGAGAATGGAAACTCACATTGGGACACTCAAATGAGAGAAAACTCCGAATGCCTAGCATGAGCTTTGGCTTTGGTATTTATAAATGGCATACAAGGCCCTTGAGAAGCTTCTCAAGAAGCTTCCTCAAGCCGCTTTCTTAGAGTGCAAGCCAAGTTAACTAGGAAGTTTCTCAAGAAGCATCCTTCTAGAAATTGCCTACTTGGCATGCAAGCTAAGCTAGTTGGAAGCTTCTAGAAGCTACTTACTTGAGGTGCAAGCTAAGCTAGCCGGGAAGCTTCCCAAGAAGCTTCCTAGATACTTTTGGAATATTCTAGGCTAATTTGTCATATGTGCTACTTCGTGAGCCCGACTAACTTTGTCGCTAAACTCCATATTGTTACATGTTCCCTCCCCCCCCCCTTGCCCGCTAGTTGGTGATGTCCTCGTCGCCAGTGAAGCTTCAAATTCTTGGGTGGCCATTTGTGCATTCAAGAGGTGAGAAAGAGGTTCCCATGTGGCATCATGAAGGAGATACCCTTTCCAAAGGACCTTGAACTCTGTATGTTGGCAACGGCCTCATTGAAGATGGCGACGTACGAGGATATGATCAACTTTATACTCCTCATGATCATTGATAGGAACAGGAAGAGGGGGAGGTTGGACTTGAGAGGAAAAGGAAGAGGGGTTGAGAACAAAGGGTTTCAACTTGGAAACATGAAAGATAGGATGGATACGCATGTGACAAGGCAAGGCAAGTCAATAAGCAATAGGAGAGACAATTTGGGTGATATCAAAGTGTCCTATCCAATTAGGGGCAAGTTTATGAACTTGGGTATCAATTGGGAGAGGGAGGTTACTAGAGGATAGCATGACTTTATCACCAATTTCAAAGGTGAGATCACGACAATGGTGGTCCGCATATTGTTTTTGGCGGTTCTGAGCAACAAGGAGGTGAGACTTGGCTTGTTGGAGAGATTGAGATATAGTGGTCAAGAATGTGGAAGTATGAGGAACCTGAGATGGAAGGGAGGCAAGAAGAGAATCTGGAACAAGTGGATCTTGGCCAAAATTGAGAAAGAAAGGAGAAAATCAGGTGCTTGCCTTTTGGAATTGTTGTAGGCAAATTCTACAACTGCAAGACATTCATCCCAATTGGTATAGTGGACATTGACAAAAGCACGCAACATATCCTCCAATGTATGACTTGCACATTTGGTTTGTCCATCTGTTTGAGGATGATAGGCCATGGACAAAGCAAGCTTGGTGCCAAGTATCTAGAAGAGTGCTTGCCAAAACTTCTCGGTAAATCAAAGATCATGGTCGGAGATGAGTACATGTGGCATCCCATGATGCTTGAAGACATTGTTGAAGTAGATTTGCGCTAAGGTTGGAGCATCCACGGTATCACAAGTTGGTGCCAAGTGGATTTGCTTACTAAGCTTATCCACAAACACCACGATTGTGGTGTGTTCTTGTTTTGTCTTTGGCAAGGATGTGATGAGACCCAAGCTCACATGCTCCTAGTGAGCGGATGGTATGGCAAGTGGTTGAAGGAGTCCACTTGGCTTTTGGTTCCTGGCCTTGTTACGTTGGTAGCTCTCACACGATTGGAAAAATTCTCAAACATCTCGTGTCATGTTGGGCCACCACCATTGACGTTGGAGGGTACTCAAGGTCTTTTCTACACCCATGTGACCCGTGATGGATAAATCATGGGCTTCTTGAAGGTGCACAAGTCAAAGATCACCTTTAGCTCAAACATAGATCCGGTCCTCATGGAATAAAAGGCTCTCCTTGATGGAGAAGGTGTTCTACTCCTTATTGCATGCCATAAGGCAACCATGTACCATTTAGAAGAAGGGATCTTGGTGGAGTTGACTGAAACTTGTTTTGGACCTTGGAGTCAATTGACACCATTGAAATTGCCATTGTGATGAGAGGAAGAGACTTCAAATCAGGTCGTTGTGATAAAGCATCAGGGATGACATAGAACCGACCTGGTTTGTACTCACGTTTGATGTCATATAGTTGGAGTTGTTCCTCCCATCAATGATATCGACTCTTCATGTGTTCCAAGTGTAAGGTCTGCAACCATGGTTTGTGATCCATTCGCATGATCACTTGTTTCCCCAAGAGGTAATGCCTTCATACCTTGGTGGCGTATACCATTGCAAGTTGTGCTCAATCTTGAGCAGAGTAGTTTTGTTCAGCCGTATTGAGTCGGCAAGACACAAAGGCAATGGGATGGAGTCCATCTGGGAATTCTTGTTGCGGCATGGCTCCAATTGCAAAGTTAGAAGCATCAAAATCAACCACACAAGGTAGTTGAGGATCATATGGTTGAAGAATGTGTCTTAAAGACACCATATGCTTTAACTTCTAGAAGCTCAAGTTCTTTCCCAAGAGGTCAGTCAATGGTGTAGCCACATGAACTATCGGTAAAAACTGGCCAATCCATTGAATGCCCGTACTTCTGTAGCATCCTTTGGGGTAGGCCAATCAGTAATGGCATTGATCTTCTCTTCTTCCACCTTGATCCCTTCTGATGAGATCTTATGACCCAAGAAGGTAACCTCCTTCTGCCAAAAGGCACACTTTGACTTCTTGTAGTAAAATTTCCATTATCGTAGTCATCTTAGGACTTCTTGCACATGATTCACATGTTCTGCCTCTGTCTTACTATAAATTAAATTATATTATCCAAGAACACCACCACGGACCGATCCAATAGTTCATCCAACACCTAGTGCATAAGATCTATGAAGACTACAAGAGCATTAGTGAATCCGAAAGGTAGAACTCTCCACTCAAAATGCCCATACCTTGTATGAAAGGCAATCTTTGCACATCCTCTCTCTCAATGGGAATTTGCCAATAGCCATTGCAAAGATCTAACTTGGAAAAGTAGCATGCTCCACTTAGTTGATCAAGCAATTCATTGATCTGAGGCAAGGGATATGCATTCTTCACGGTTTGCTTATTGAGCACACAATAATCAATACAAAAACAAATTCCTCCATCCTTCTTTGGAACAAATAGTACTGGTGCTCCCCAAAGAGAGGTACTATATTATATGAAGTCCTTCTCCAACAACTTTGTAAGTCCTCCAACTCGTTTGGTGAGAGCCGATAGATTGGTCTACTCACTAGAGTACTCTCTGGCAATAACTCAATCTTGAAGGGCATACTTGGATCGGAGGGTAATCCCTTTTGCAGATCATCCGGAAACACGTCCGCAAACTCCTTAACTATCTGATCAACCATTGCTTGATGAGGCTCTTGGTCCTCCATAGATTGTTTTTGTGCAACTGGCTTGATCCACACCATGAATACAAACTTATCTTCCTCCAAAGCTTGCTCCATGGCTGCTTTACTAACAAACTTCCCTTCTAGGGACTCATCTCTCTTCCAAGCTTGCTCCATGATTGCCTTCTTGGCAAACTTCCAATCTTGGGACTCCACTTCCTTCAAGGTTTTCTCTATGGCTACCTTCTCGACAAACTTTCCATCTTGGGACTGACAATTCTTAGGTGTCTTACTCACAGGTGCAGACAACCTAATCGGAAATTCGTACCTTGGTGTTGTACTTGAATTTGGAATCGAGTCCAATCAAATTGAACCCTATGATGTTCAAGCCAAGGTAGACCCAAAATGATATCATAGTGTAGAGGTGCCACTACAAACCTCATACACTCCATATACTCCTTCACAATCTTGAAGGTAACAGGATGTGAGGTACGGAATGTAGAACCCTTTCTACCATCCCCATTATCAAACTACTTCCAATCATTGGCTTGATAGGAATACCCAATTCTTTTGCTACTTGCATAGACATACAATTCTCTAAACTTCCAAAATCAAGCAAAATCAAGCAAAATCCTACAACCCCAATTAGATATCATACCTTGCAAGTGAAGCAAACTTGCATAGGTTGAGCCTTCAATCCCATTGGAACTAATCAAGCTCCTAGTAGGCGGCTCAAAATCTCCTTTAAGATTCCTCATTTTTAGATCATTTTGCTCCATGATCTCCACTTGGACAACTTGTCATAGTCATCCATTCTTGAATGGACATTCAGCAAAACGATGCTCCAATTGGCAACAATAAAAACAACCACCATTTTATTGCAGTTTCTCTCTATCTGCTATGCCAAGTGGTCTTTGTTGAATGGCATCAATCTCCATGGGTGAAAGCTCCTCCACTTGTGTAGTGTATTGGTAGGCTCTGTGGAGATCAAGGTCGAGACCAAGTTGTTGCCACCAAGGAATCAAAACATTTGGCCAACCGCATGGCTTCCTCCAAGTGTTGTGGATCTTGCATGGTTACCTCTAATTTGGTTCTTGCCTTCAAGCCCCTCATAAATTGATCCAGAGCTTCACCTTCCAATATATCTAGAATTTGCATGATGGTGTTTTGGAACTACGTGATGTAACTTCTTACAAAACTAATCTGTTTCAACTCTGCCAACTTATCTCGTGCAGCTCGTGTGGCATTTATAGCTTGGAATCGACTAATTATTGCGCTCTTGAATTTTGCCCATGTCAAGATTGGTGCAACAATTTGTTGTTCTGCTTGCTCCACTTGGAATCTCCACCATAGCTTTGCTACTCCATCCAATTGGCTAGAAGCCAAGAGAATCTGTTTTTGCTCATCTTGTAGATTGGTAGCTTCAAAATAACATTCATAGTCAAACACAAAATTCTCCACTACACCCAAAAGATTCTTGCCTTCAAATACCTTGGGTTTAGGGAATCTGATCAGATCTTCTCCTTCTCGAATTGGTACTCTCTCCACCTGCCCTTGTCATCAAAGATCTCCTTCATCCAACAATCGAGTAAGGTGTTCGATTTGTTGCTGCATAGCAAGGATAACATTGGGTATTGCCGCCATGGTTACTACTCTATCATCCCACTCTCAGTCTATCTAATTTATTAACACATAAAAATAGCACGTCCACCGTTCTCCATAAGTTACAACCGGAAGCACCAAGGGTTCCTCATATATGGTGATCATATGCATAAAATCTTGTCAAAAATCCCAATGGTTTGGTGGAAGTTTTGGTGGAAGTTTTGGCGGTCCATAAATTCCATCCATCCCATTCTTGCTTTGATACCAATGTAAAAGATTGAAATTGAGGAGAGAAATAGGAGAATGGAAACTCACATTGGGACACTCAAATGAGAGAAAACTCCAAATGCCTAGCATGAGCTTTGGCTTTGGTATTTATAGATAGCATTCAAGGCCCTTGAGAAGCTTCTCAAGAAGCTTCCTCAAGCCGCTTTTTTAGAGTGCAAGCCAAGTAAACTAGGAAGCTTCTCAAGAAGCTTCCTTCTAGAAACTGCCTACTTGGCATGCAAGCTAAACTAGTTGGAAGCTTCTAGAAGCTACTTACTTGAGATGCAAGCTAAGCTAGCCGAGAAGCTTCCCAAGAGGCTTCCTAGATACTTTTGTAATATTCTAGGCTAATTTGTCTTATGTGCTTCTTTGTGAGCCCGATTAACTTTGTTGCTTAGCTCTATATTGTTACACAAACTCTCCTCCATACAAATTGCGATCTTGATAGCTTCAACCTTGGAAGAAGGTTTCTCACATCTCACCTTGCTTCTAATTTGTGGTCTCAACCCTCCCACCAAATTCTTGGTGAGCATGGCCCCTATGTCAATCATAGTAGTCTCCACATCATCCCCACCCTTTCTCAATACTATGCAAAATCTGGACTCTAACTTTTCCACTCTTTCCAAATAGACTCTCACTTTTTCTCCATCTCCTTGTTTGAGAAAGGTAACCTCACTCATCAATCTCTAATAACTCTCATCTGGGAGAAAGTTCTCAATGAGTGCTAAAGTCAAACTCTCCCAAGACTCTTCTTCCCCATCTCTCCTCTCTTCTTTTGGTATTCTGACTCATACCATGTAAGTGCTACATCCTCAAAGAAATATGGTAATAACAAGGCTCACTCATTCTTCCTCCTCTCATTGTTTCCTATGCAAGCTCTCTTGAAGTCTCTCACAAAGGCATCCACATCTTCTCCATCCTTGCCAAAGAAAATCGGAAGTTTTCCCATCTTAACCCCTCACTATCTTGCTTTTCTCTAAAAAAAAAAATTTCTTCTTTTTTTCTTTTCTTTTCTCTCATTCTATAGCAAATAGAGTATATACATGACTAACACCATCTGAGAATAATCCACTCTAGGGAACACAAAAGGTTCAGGTTGTTCCAAGATTTCTATAGTAACATCAAATCTAGAGTGCATATTAATCTAAATCTCATGGATAGTTTATCCATAATTGAAAGATTATCTCCATCACTAATCTTGAGAATTAGCTGATGAAGGTGGTAGTATTTCTGTAGTTGTACTAAGACTCTCTCCAAGATCCTTCACCAATGTCTCCAAAAGTGATTTTACTCCACTACACTCATGTCTTTTTGGAAGTCCTGCAACTCCACAAACCTCACACAACTCCTTGGTCTTAGATCTTCTCCCTCCCAATCTTGGTGAAGACGGTCCAACATGCAAACCCAAGTCAAGTAAGGCTCTCCTTTCCCACAATCTCTTGCTCTCAAAGGTCAATGGACATGAACTTGCCTTATGTCCCTTCTCTCTACATAGAAAACGCTTAGACTCACTCTTTCCTCCAAGTGGTGTAGGTTTTTGGATCCTCTCAACACTCTCTTCAAATTCTATTGTAAACTATTTTTTCCTCAAATCCACCCCTATAATCACCTCAAACCCTTGGAGAACCTTGCATAATCTCAATTCCACTCTTGATGACCCTCCATGTTCCAAAGATGAATCTAAACACTCAAACATATTTTTTGTTGCTCTCAAACTCCTCATGCATGAGATCTCCACTCTGCAAAATTGACCCTTCCTCACAATGTCACCCAAATCTCCCAACCAATATGTCACAATCCTCTGAAATTTTGCACACTTGATCACAACTCCAGGGCATCCCTTGCTATAAATTTCAGATCTTTTTATTGAGCCATTTGGCCTAGACACCTTTCTATTCAACACACATATTTCAGATTTGGTCTGAAAACCACTCCCTTCACTTCAAAAACTCATGACTCCCTACGCAAGAATGATCTTTCTCTAATTTCTATGGAAGAAAGTAGGATACAATGCATTGAATTTTCTTGGAAATTTTCATGATAATTCACTAAAAATTGAAGAAATTTCAGACTTTGTACAATTTTCTAGAGAGCATGCAGTTGCGGGAGTAGTTTACCCTATCAACTTTCAAAAATTCTAGCCTAGTGCACATAGTAGCTCTCACAATAATTTCAAGTGCGCTAACTGAAGGATAACCCAAGCTATAATGTGTAGAAGTTTCAAATCCAAATCTCAAACTTTAGATTTTGCCCAAAATCACATCAATCCCCAAAATCTGCAATCCACCTCACATAATCTCTCCAAATCCTCTCGTGTACAAGATGTACAAAATCACTTCAAAGACATCATAATGAACTACAGGGTGTACAAATGGATATTGGTTCTCTAACATAAGTTCAGCCCTCCTTCTCCTAATGTTCTCTCCAAGTGAGCTCTCATAGCCTTCTTCTGCCTAATGTAAAATTGAACACGGAACATTAACTTGCATTCTAGAGAGGTCCAGACAACAGAATCAAATATGTGAGCTAGCCTGCCTCTCACTCAAGATGAACCTCTGATGGCTATTATGGTAGTGCACCATGGACTAAGAATGCAAGGAACCCCAACTCCATCATACTTCTCCAAGGCTAACACTCCAAGACTCAAGACATTGCTCACTAGAGAACTCAATGAGAGAGAGATAGTTGTAAATGAAAGGATGATGAGTACCTCCTCACCCCTTTTTTATATACTTGTGAAATAGTTACATACCAAAGTTACTAATTACCGCAATAACTCAAGTTACTAGACTAAAAGTCAAATAAAGTCAAAAAGTATAAAGGAATATCCATTCACATGGGCATATTCCATTAGCATGTGATCTTATCTTGACCCAACCACTAAGTCAAGGATTCCTTCACATGGGCTATCCTTGGACTATAGAAGAATCCAAAACAAAAAGGCTTGGGGGCCCAAGAGTTCTCAACTCTTTCCTCAAAGCCAAACACCTAGGATAATACCAAGTCAACACACTAGAATCCAAAATAGTGGTGCTCATCTTTTTCACTTCCTCTAAAGTAAGGCCCCCTCTATCTTAGCTATGACTAACTTTAGCTATAATCATGACTAATGTAGAACTATCCTTTATCTCTATATAAATAATATCTCTCAAGTACTTGTAATACCAAGCTAAATATGACAATACCACACCCATGCACAAATGGGTGTTATAGTGCTGCATCTATGTGTTAATCAATTTGATAAAGTAGGAGTAGTGGGATAGAGTAGTAGTTATGGCGGCAATACCAGACATTATCCTTACAATATAACAACAAATCGAGCAACTTACTTGATTGTTGGATGAACGAGATTAGTAACAACGAGAACATATAGAGAGAGCACCAATTTGAGATGGAGAAGATCACATTTGATTTCCAAAACCCAAGGTGTTTGAAGGCAAGAATCTTCAGGGCATAGTGGAGAATCTTGTGTCTGACTAGGAATGTTACTTTGAAGCCACCAATCTTCAAGATGAACAAAAAAAAATTCTCTTGGCCTCTAGCCAATTAGATGGTGTGGCAAAACTTTGGTGGCAATTTTGAGTAGAGCGAGCTGAACGACATATTGTTGCACCAATTTTGACATGGACAGAGTTCAAGGATGCAATATTGGATCAATTTCAAACTATAAATGCCACCCGAGTCACACAAGATAAATTGGTTGAGTTGAAACAAGTTGGCTCAATAAGGAACTACATCACACAATTTTAGAACATCATCTTGCAGATTCCAATTATACAAGAAGGAGAAGTTCTGGATCAATTTGTGTGGGGGTTGAAATCACAAACCAAATTGGAGGTGACCATGCAAGAACCACAAAACATAGAAGAAGTTATGCAAGTTATACAAAATGGAGGTTGTTTTTATTGTCACCAAGTTGGACATTGCATTGTTGAATCCCACTTAGGAATGGGCAACCTCAACAAGTTGCCCAGATGGAGATTATGGAACAAAATGATCAGAGAAACAATGAATCCCAATAGGAGATTTTGAGCAACCTATTGGGAGCTTGATTAGTTCCAATGGGATTGAAGGCTCGACTTATGCCAGTTTGCTTTACTTGCAGGACACAATATCTAGTCGGATTTGTAGGATTTTGGTTGATTTGGGAAGTTCAGAGAATTGCATGTCTATGCAAGTGGCAAAGGAATTGGGTATTCCTATCAAGCTAGTGTTTGGAAATAGTTTGATGATTGCGGATGGTAGAAAGGGTTTTGCATTCCACACCTCACATCTTGTTACCTTCAAGATTGGGAAGGAATATTTAGAGTGTATGAGGTTTGTAGTGGTACCTCTACACTATGATATCATTTTGGGTCTACCTTGGCTTGAACGTCATAAGGTTCAATTTGATTGGACCCGATGCCAAATTCAAGAACAACACCAAGGTAGGAATTTCCAATTAGGTTGTCTGGCACCTTTGAGTAAGACACCTAAGAATAGTCAGTCCCAAGATGGGAAGTTTGTCAAGAAGGTAGCCATAGAGTGAATATGGAAGGGAGATGAGTCCTAAGATGGGAAGTTTGCCAAAAGGCAACCATGGAGCAAGCTTGGAAGAGAGATGAGTCCCTGGAAGAGAAGTTTGTTAGTAAAGTAGCGATAGAGCAAGCTTTGGAGGAAGATAAGTTTGTATTTGCCATGTGGATCAAGCCAATTGCACAAGAACAATCTGAGGAGGGCCAAGAGCCTCATTAAGCAATGGTTGATTGGATAGTTTAAGAGTTTGCTGACTTGTTTCCAGATGATCTGCCAAAGGGATTACCCTCTGATCAAGGTATGCCCTTCAAGATCAAGTTATTGCCAAGGAGTACTCCAGTGAGTAGACCAATCTATCGACTCTCACCAAAGGAGTTGGAGGAGTTGCAAACAACACTTACAAAGTTGTTGGAGAAGGATTTTATACAACATAGTACCTCTCCTTGGGGAGCAATGGTACTATTTGTTCCAAAGAAGGATGGAAGACTTCATCTGTATTGATTCTATGGGCTCAATAAGCAAACTGTGAAGAATGTATATCCCTTGCTTTGGATCGATGATTTGCTTGATCAACTAAGTAGAGTACGCTCTTTTCCAAGCTTGATCTTCACAGCGGCTATTGGCAAATTCCTATTGAAAGAGAGGATGTGCAAAAGACTACCTTTTGCACAAGGTATGGGCATTTTGAGTGGAGAGTTCTACCTTTTGGTCTCACTAATGCTCCAGCAATCTTCATGGATCAAATGCATCATGTGTTGGAGAGACTACTGGATTGGTCCATGGTGGTGTTCTTGGATGATATCTTAATCTATAGCAAGACAGAGGCAAAACACATGAATCATGTGCAAGAAGTCCTAAGACAACTACGACAATGGAAATTTTATTGCAAAAAGTTGAACTATGCCTTTTGGCAGAAGGAAGTTACCTTTGGATCATAAGATCTCATCAGAGGGGATCAAGATGGAAGAAGAGAAGATCAAGGCCATTACTGATTGGCCTACTCCAAAGGATGTTATAGAAGTACAGGCATTCAATGGATTGGCCAGTTTTTACTGACGGTTCATCCACTATTATGCTCATATAGTTGCACCATTGATTGACCTCTTGGGAAAGAACTTGAACTTTGAATGGACCACCAAGCATGAAGAAGCATTCTAGAAGTTAAAGCATATGGTGTCTTCAAGACCCATTCTTCAACCATATGATTTTCAACAACCTTGTGTGGTTGATTTTGATGCTTCTAACTTTGCAATTGGAGCTATGTTGCAATAGGAATTTGCATATGGACTACATTCCATTGCCTTTGTATCTCCCCGACTAAATGCAGCTGAAAGAAATTACTCTACTCAAGATCAAAAACAACTTGCAATGGTATATGCCACCAAGGTATGGAGGCATTACCTCTTGGGGAAACAAGTGGTCATGGGAACTAATCACAAACCATTTTTGTAGACCTTACACTTGGAACACATGAAGAGTTGACATCATCAATGGGAAGAGCAACTCCAATTATTTGACATCAAACTTGAGTACAAACCAGGTTGGTTCCATGTCATCATTGATGCTCTATCATGATGATCTGATTTGAAGTCTCTTCCTCTCATCACGGTGGCAATTACGATGGTGTCAATTGGCCACAAGGTCCATTACAAGTTTTGGTTAGCTCTACAACAAGATCCCTTCTTCCAAATGGTACATGGTTGTCTGACAATAGGCAACAAGGAGTACAACACCTTCTCCTTGAAGGAAAGCCTTCTATTCCATGTAGATCGGATCTATGTTCCAGCCAAAGGTGATCTCCAACTTGTGCGCCTTCAAGAAGCCCATGATTTACCAATAGTTGGTCACATGGGGGTGGACAAGACCTTAAGTACCCCCCAATGCCAATGGTGGTGGCCCAACATGATACAAGATGTTCGGAAGTTTGTCCAATTGTGTGAGAGTTGTCAATGCAACAAGGCCAGTAATTAGAAGCCGAGTGGACTCCTTCAACCACTTCCCATTCCAACTACTCATTGGGAACATGTGAGCTTAGATCTCATCACCTCCTTTCCCAAGACACAACAAGGTCACACAATAATTGTGGTGTTTGTAGATGAGCTTAGTAAGCAAATCCATTTGGCACCAATGGTTGATACTATGGATGCTCCAACCTTGGTGCAACTCTACTTCAATAATGTATTCAAACATCATGGGATGCCATGTGTACTCATCTCTGACCGTGATCCTTGCTTCACCGGAAATTTTTGGCAAGCCCTCTTCCTGATACTTGGCACCAAGTTTGCCTTGTCCACAGCCTATCATCCTCAAACTGATGGAAAAACTGAATGTGCAAATTGCACCTTGGAAGATATGCTTTGTGCCTTTGTCAACATCACCATACCAATTGGGATGAATATCTTGCAACTACGGAGTTTTCATACAACAATTCTAAATAGGCAAGCACCGGATTCTCTCCTTTCTTTCTCAATTTTGGCCAAGATCTGCTTGTCCTAGATTCTCTTCTTGCTCCTCCTCCATCTCAGGCCCCTCATACTTCAACCTTCTTGACCACCATATCTGAATCTCTCCAACAAGCCAAATCTCACCTCCTTGTTGCTCAGAATTGTCAAAAACAATATGTGTACCACCATCGTCGTGATCTCACCTTTGGAGTTGGTGATAAAGTTATGTTATCCTTTATTAATCTACCCCTCCCACTTGATACCCAAGTTTGTAAACTTGCCCCTAATTGGATAGGACCTTTTGATGTCACCTAAATTATCTCTCATGTTGCTTATCGACTTGCTTTGCCTTGTCATATGGGCATCCATCCTGTCTTTCAAGTTTCCAAGTTGAGACCCTTTGTTTCTAATCCCTCTTCTTTTTCCTCTTGAGTCCAACCTCTCCCTTCCCCTATCCCTATCAATGATCATGAGGAGTACAAAGTTGATCGTATCCTTGCACATCATCACATCCAACAAGGACACCAACAACATACGGAGTACAAGGTCCTTTGGAAAGGGTATCCCCTTCATGATGCCACATGGGAACCTCTTTCTCACCTCCAAAATGCACAAACGGCCATCCCGGAGTTTGAAGCTTCAATGGCGATGAGGACGTCACCAACTAACGGTGGAGGAATATGTAACAATATGGAGTTTAGAGATGTAGTTAGTAAGGCTAATGAAGTAGAGAATAAGCCAAATTAACCTAGAATATTCTAGAAGCATCTAGGAAGCTTCTTTGGAAGCTTCCCAACTAGTTAACTTGTGCTCCAAGCAAGTAGCTCCTAGAAGGAAGGTTCTAGAAGCTTCTAACTAGCTTAGCTTGCACGCCAAGTAGGCGGCTTTTAGAAGGAAGCTTCTTGAGAAGCTTCCTGGTTAACTTGGCTTGCACTCTAAGAAAGCAGCTCAAGGAAGCTTTTTGAGAAGCTTCTCAAGGGCCTTGTATGCTACCTATAAATATGAAACCCAAAGCTCATGCTAGGCATTTGTAGTTTTCCCTCATTTAAGTGTCCCAATGTGAGTTTCCATTCTCCTATTTCTCTCCTTGGTCTTGGACTTTTACACCTACCTTGGGCCTTGAGTTTTGTGCTCAAAAATTTTTATTTCCTTCCTTGTACTCTTCAAAAGCTACAAAGTCAAGTGATTATCAATAAGTTAGCTAAAGGTATAAATACAATAGAATAAAGGAATGATGAGGTCTAAAATATAGATGATAGAACTTACCACTAACTTCTCAAAGAACATGTAATGTTTATATTGCTTCTACTTGGTGCAAAGAGGATATATTTTCATTGCCTCCTCCCAAATATTACCAAGAATTAGCTTGTAAGTTATTATCAAGAATTAGCTTGTAAGTTATTATCCTAAAGACTTTGTGCTTTTGACATTCCCTACATAATTTATCAAGGGTCAAGTCCTTGGCTACCACATGGATAAGCATACATATTACAAATATGAAGTACTCTCTTCTCTTGTAATCATTACAATGTTTTCCAAATCAATTACTTCATCTTCTTAACAATTTTGAATTAGAGAAGACTACCTTATAAATAAAATGTCCTTTAAAAGTTATAGAGAAGTGCACTTAATGACCAAAATAATCATTTCATCATATTAAATTGTAGATAGAGCTATAGGTTGACAAGGAAAGCTTTGCTAGATAGAGGTTGTTAAAGATACATATAAATAGCTTTTGTTAGTCATGACTAAAATTAGCAATAACTATCCAAATTTAACCAAGGCTAAATCTAACAACTAAGTAGACTAAATTAGTATAATATACCAAGAGATAAGAATTCTATTTTGTCTTGTAGTAGAAGACTAAAACATCTTTGCTAAGCCTTACTTACATTTAGTGATTTGACCAAGTACACCAACCAATAACTAGTATTAAATAAGGTTATGAAAGAAACCAATTAAGGAATCTAAAATTGCAACCAAGGAATCTAAAATATTCCCTATTAGATTCTCCCAAAGCTTCTAGAGTAAGAGAACAATCTAAAAATGCTACAAATCTATCTAGAAATTACCCCAACTATTGCATGATTTTGGATATTACATAATATTACCATGAGAACCACCTAGTAGTACCAAAAGAGGTGTGGAAGAGTAACTCCTCAAGTGTCTACCTAGCTACATAGAGACATAATCATTGCAATATACAAAAAGAGATACTAAGGAACTGAAGATAAGTAAAAGTTGAGGATATATCTTATGTCAAAGTGTACATTAAGGAGTGCTTTGTGAGTTAAAGTTGAGTGCCACAAATAAGACCTCTCATTGGAAATCTAGAAATATTAGCCTCTTTGCGTGCAATACTGCACTCTAGCATATATAGATTATTATGCTCAATCCCTATTATGATTTACTACTAGCTATTACTTGAAGTACTCCATCAACTACTTTTTGTTGATGAATTTTTGCATCCAACATACCAAGAGAAGTTAAGCTAGAAATGTACTTGACATTAGTCAACATATGGATCACTCTATCAACCATAGAATTTTACCAGATCCAATACCTTCAATCCAACATGGGTCATCATTCCTCATCATGATTGAGTTATTTGAAGTAAAGTGATCTAAAGAATATTTGTATGTAATAAATATGCTATGGAATAAGCAGAATCCAAAATCCAACCATCATTTTTATTCTTAGATGATCTGCATAGAGCATACCTTGACAAAGAATAATCATCATCCCATAAATCTTACTCATCTTTTGTTGAAGCAGCCTTAGTTACTAAAAATAAGTCAATTGCCTTACCACAAAAATCCTTTATGTTGCCAAGCCACACTTCTAGCACATCATAATCTTCCTTCAGATCTCCCTCTAGATTGAAATCTAGCTCAGATCTAACTTTGTCTTTTTCATCAAAATTCTTTAAAGACCTCCTATGGGTCACATACAAACATAATCTAGATGGTTGAGATGGCTAAGAAAAAATCATCATCTTTTGTTAAAGATCATCAATAAACCAAGCAGTCACTACCTCATTATAGGTAATAAGCTTTCTATTAGGATGAAGCAACACTCATGATAGAATTTGACAAGAAGAAGGCAATGAGCTTTCCTTTCCAAGATTCTACTGATCCACAACAAGATAATTGAAAGCATTACTATGAACTTGAATCTTAGTCTCTCCATCCTTTATCTTGAAGCTCATTAGCTTCAAAGATATATAGAGATTATTGGATAGCTCCTTTCAATGGTACTGCTGCTCAAGTGTCTCAAACAACAATGAATATTCAACATGTTTAACTATCTTTCTAAGTACATGTAACTCAATATACATCAAAAAAGTACTCATGGCTTGCTCTTAAGCATCATTGCAATCTTCTACTATCCAAGGCTTAGGCTTCAAGAGCTTACCTAGGCCCTTAGCTCCTACATTTGCCTTCACTTGGTGTTCTCATTACATATAATCACCAAATCCATCACATTTCTATATGTTAAAATATGGTCCTCCAAGCTTGATTGGAGCCATGGTGATCTTGGTTGTCTATGAACTCCTTTCCTATGAATTTAATGTTGCAATCGGTGCATACAAACTCCCTCCATATAGGAAAATTGGGAAATTTACCTTCAATCCTGACCTCAAAATCAGAATTCAGCACCACCAACCATAGCCAACAAGATAAACTTTCTAAACTGGAAACAGTTTGACAAACCAAAATCCGGATATAAAGTTATTAATTGGCAAAGTTGAGAGGGTCAAAAACTCCAAAAATTATTTCCACTCCTGTTTTCACCTCCAGAAGAATCTTCAAACTAGGAGAGAACTTACAAACCTTCAACCCCAAGATTGCTCACATCACCGAATGGTCAATGCCATTGCTAATATGTTTCCGAATTGAATTATTTGACATTTGTTCCAAATTTTTCACTGATAGATCGGCCACACAACTTCTTCCCCAATCCACCATAGATGTCAATCATGTACTCAAAATTATTGGCTTGCTTTAATCTACACCAAAAACACCATTGGTACAAATTCCTCAACACCCAACCAAAGAACCCTCACAGAATTCAATTAATCCGCATTCCAATAATAATGTTTCAAATATGGTTAGAAACCACTCGATATATGCTCTCTTATGTACCAACTCCTCCAACTCGGGTGAACAAACTCCAAGTGGGAGAGATTTTTGGACAGGCGGGTGTAACAAACTCCATATTAATCAATGAATGATCTCTCATACAATGACACACAAAAAAATACCATCACTTCTCAAACTTACTCTGGTACCAATTGTGAACAATAGATAACATCCACACTTGCACTATATATATATACACACGAGAGTCTCCAACACAAGAAATACATGGTTCGCCTCTATTGAGAATACATCCACAAGAATACACTGAACTTTATTGATACTCTTAAATCCTAAAGACATACCAAGCCACCACCATAAAAACTCTCTCCTAACTCTCAAAATGCACCATAACAATGAATATGCAGTCCTTCACCTAGACTAGATGATGAAACCTATGTGATATATATAGGACTAGGACACGAACATCACCTGAATGTCAACTCTGGCATTATGGTGATGCTTGCCTCGCATCGTCCATTTCAATCAGGATCTTATGGCTCCTACATAAGTCACTACAAGTATTGATTCCTCCACAGTGCAGATTAGAGTCTGCAAACAAACTTCGTTTTGTGCTCTTAAACAGATTCTATTGTAATTGTCAAGAAGTTTCGACTATAAACCATGCGCCTTGGATAATCAGATCAAGTGAGGACAGTAGGAGGTTCTAGCCTTTGTCTTTGTGAAATCAGACGTGGCTTGAATAGTCAACTAAACTCACTTAGTTTATATGCATTTCCCTCGCACCGAGTTATCTAAACATTATCATTAGAAGAAAACAGAGGACGCGTTTAAACTCACGATCCATTATTTCTATTTTTGAGGGGATTGAAGCAAGATGGATCAGGATTGTATCATCTAGTTGGCTTACTTGTTGGCCCGAACTTAAACGAGGGATGTCAAACATATGAACAAAAAGGAACCAGGCCTGTCATCAACAGACACACGTACGAATCATCGTTCTAAGCTTCGATGGCCAGTAGACCCCAGTCAAGATATGTACAATTACAACTCAACGTCTACCGTCCTCACCGGACATCGAGTTTTTCATCACGCTCACGCCTACTGAAGGACCAACTTCTCCCATTCGTCCAGCCTGTTCACCAGAATGTATGAATTGCAAATTTCCTCGTGTACTCCATGCCATCCTATTTAATTTAAACTCTTACAAGCTGCCTTTCCCACACAGGACTCGCGGCGATGGAGCATCCCACACCTCCCATTGCTGTTGGAACTCCTCCATATCCTGGATGCACTGAGACAAGGTCCTACTACTGATTCGTTGGCGTGCCTCAGCTGCTTCTGGCCCTGATACCTCATCGAATATATCCTCCCACTGATCTTCCCATTCACCTCTGGCATCACAGAGTTGTGGATCCTCTGTCGGACCAACCCAAGCTATTGACCTATCACTAGCATTCACTGCAGTTTTGGCACGTTGTCCAACAAGTATTGGAGTGCAAGGCCTGCACTTAGCTCCATTTAGAGGTCCTTTGCTCCCAATTGACATCACTGGAACACCATAAATCTTTGGGGGCCAAGAGTACCTGCGCGTGCTCAAAACACAAAAAGGAAACGTGCTCATTTTCACCTCGGTATTGCAGGAGGTGAACTGAGCTTGGAAGGCAGTTTCTGAATAAAGACCTCTGTAACCAAGCTGGTGAATATTAGGGAGCAAGCTTAGTCTTGCTAGAGCTACCGCGCTCAGTTCCCGAGTTCCCACTCCCAACCTGTCATTGAGGCCACCAAATCCTGAACCGTAGGGTACATAATACAACGACCTGTTAAAGGCGTCTAGTTGAGGCATGGGCGCGTTCCAGTAACCATCCACCCTTGTTCTGATCACCCAACCGTACTTGAAACTGTGACGAGCTTCATATGCTTCAATCATGTCCAGACACCCTTCCACCAACCTAAAGTACTGGAGAAGGCCCTGTAAACAAAAGCGTAATTGCACTCAGCTTCGCCAGTTCTTTGGAACCGCCTTCTCGGAACAAAATGTAAAGTAGACCACAACACTCCAAGTGAAAACTAGAGACTCTACTGCACCATGACTCTCCAAAACCCTTCACAAATGGATTCTTATTTCTAGATAATTCTGCACAAATTCCTTAATGGAACAGCAAAAGAACGGATATATTTCATCTGGCGGTTCAAAAGACTGAAAGACAGCTGCAAGATAGACGGGAACGCTTTCAAAATCAGACACAGGGACCAAAATGCAATTAGATGACAAAATTCAGGATCCTTGCCCGTTAAGAATGGCATGGATTACTTTCATTAGAATTAAGGTTACGCGACTAGAGTGGAAAATACTAACAGGTAAGGCGAAAACTCGAATCAAGCGGCAAAGTTTAACAGCTGAATAGGATCATTCGAAAGTGAAGAAAGGATGGCATAAACTGCTGGTAGCAGATCTCTTACAGTGTAACTTATGACCCTTTCGCACTTCACGCATCACTCTCTTGTGCTCAAAACCTTAAAATTTCTGATTATCCAATTGTGGGAATGCTTATCAAACGGCAATCTGAGTAGAATTCTGCTCATTCCTATGTGTTTGTGACACAGGACAAGTTTTGAGGCGAAAATCACGGCGTCCATCACAACGTTAGGCCTAATCATCCAGAACAAAGTTGGTAGCGTAGGATTTAATTGACTACGTCAAGGGACGATCTTCCACCGCCAAAGATCGTCCCGCCAATGTAGGAGAGAAGACATGCAACATGTTGGTAAACTGTCTTTCTTTCCATGACAGCAGAGGCTCTGATTAATGCCACGACGAGATTACTGTAGAGACATCTGAGTTCACGACATTTAAATGAGTTCTAGGAAAACCGATGAATATAGGAAGACGGGAGGAAGTGCACTAAATACCTGAAGGCCCTTCGGGGACCCTCGCGGTGTGAGAACTTCCTTGGTCAGCTTCGTCTCGTTCATTTTCTGTGGTTCAAATATTCGAATGGCTGCTAGATGAGGGAATCCCTCCAGCAATGTCAACTTATGCACGTCTCGGTCTGCCGGTGCGTGCACATAAACGTCCGCATCCTCATAAGGATCTAACAAATACTGCTTGATACTCGGGCCAGTTAGCTCAAACGCTCGAGCTCCTCCCACCAAACAGATGGCCACTCGGTTGCCATCTGACTGTATTGAAAGAGTTCCCCGAAAAAGCGCATTCAATATGCACAAACAAACATTGCCGACAAACAAAATCATTAATTAAATATGCGCTTTATCGTAGTAATCAACACAAATTCTGCTGGACAGTTTGGAAAATGGTTCTCCTCCACTATGACCTCGGTAAAAGCCTCACTCAACAATATCGACACAAGAGGATTAAATTCGCAAGAAAGTACAACAGAGAGAGTTCTACACTACCAGAAAGGAAGACTTAACAGAATTCAGAGCATCAGGGGCTGGACAGGCTGGGAAATGCTTGCCCTCCACTCTGACCTTAGTGACGTCCTTGACCTCCCTCAATGAATGATATCGCTACAAACGACTACCTGACCAGAAATCCTAATAGATTGAGAGCTCTTCATTACAGAAACTCAGAGCATCTTTACAGATTTGCATTCAGACAGGAAAAGGACCCAGTGACTCACTGGACGGAGGAGAAGAGGGACATTGGAAGTGGTCGACTGCCGCAGCTCGTAGTGCAAGCCAATAATTCTCCATCTCAATTCCTTCAATTCGGCAACCGGTGTTATCCAATACAACGTTCCTACGAGAAGAAAGAGCGTTAAGAAGGCGAACCATCTCTCCCAGATCATTTTCAGCACTTTGGACGACGACGCCATCTCCTCTCTAAACAGCGCTGCTGGTCCTCCTGCTTGTGAATTGCTTCGATGCTTTAGGAATGGCGGTGCTCCACCTCCTAACGCATCTCCGCGCTTCATCTCTCTTCATTTCAAATTTCATGAGTGCAATCCATGCCTGCCCGTCGCTTCATCTGTCGTTGATCCGTGTGCATAAAACACGAAATGGAATCCAAACGACTCTTCACAACGAATTTCGTCTCGCATGTTCCACCACTTTCCCCCATTAGTTCTTCTTCTTTGGGGCCGGTGTGGTCTGAATCGCGGAGTACCTGAACCTGTCACTCACTGTCAGCCCGCGGCGTACGGGCAGCACACCACGTATATCACCGGTAGGAAACCAGGAGCTTGTCCTCGCCGGGCTTTCCCTGGAGTACGCACTCAATTTTGTCGAGCTGAACCTTCGTCCTTATTAAGGACACAGCCAGCGGGACTAGGCTGGCGCGTTTGACGGCTAAGCCGCCATCAGACTACCGGTACGGTTCCCACATCCAGGAACGGCCGGATTCAGTTCTACCGCATCGGACATACAGTACTCTGCTCTTACTTCCATTCATAGAAGCCTATTTGCTGGTAGCCAACTGTCACACCCTGAATCCTTTCCACTACAGTAGTTACTACATCCTTTCATGGACTTTCTTGTCGGTGAAATGTGTGCTGTACCTATATCTGTGATTAAACTATCAACTAATATTACAGAATTGACTCTGCGTATGGTGTTTAGTGTGTTGAGGTCGGGCAAATTAGATGCTGCTTAAAGGTTCAATTGTGTGTGGAGAGAGCCTACCTCCAAAAGTCGAGGATCAGGGTACTGCTCTTTCCCTTGAACATCTTTTGTTCTCACAGCGTGTCTCTTCCTGTTTTGATTTCCAAACCTTTGGGAAAGGCATCCGTGAGCCCCTATACAGGAATGAGAGAGAAGGCGACCACATAGAACGTCTGCATAGGGGAATGCAGACTTCGAGTTTTCTCTTCTCTTCGCTCTACTCTGACTTCTTTCTTTGTCGTGTTGAAGTGATTCAGAAGGGTACGGATGCCTCTCCTGTCCAGATTCTATAGTTGCATGAGATAACGTGCCGTATAACCATATCACATGACAATTTCTTAGAACCAATCTTCAGAACTGTTTGATTGGTGTTTCAATAAGGTGACATGCATTTGCAATTTTTGCGGCTGACTCAGAACAACTATGCTTTGGGGAAGTATATTCCAGCATATATCTGGTGGAGTGAACCGCTCATTTCACAATTTGAGTTCACTTTAAGGACGAGATCTCTAAACTTTCTAAACATAGTATATTTGACATTATTGCCCGATCCAGCTTTTGTTTTGCCCTTCTTCTTGTTTTCAGCCACTTTTAGCTTGTGTACCTTATCTTCCATTGTTAAGTTTCGTCACTTTTTATTCTCTTGGGACAGGCGACTTCTACCCTCAACAATTGTTCCCTCTCCCTCTTGTCGTATTTTAAGTTTCTTACCATATACTGAGAGATTGTAAATCAGTAGCCATTGGATAATTTTTATGTAGTTATTTTATTTTATTTCATTTCATTTCATTTTTGTAATTAAAATTTTTAGAGACATTTGTATAGATTGCAAATAACTAGAAATGGAAAAAGAATATTAATTTATTGATATAAGATATATAAATTATCAATTATTAAAAAATAAAAAATCTAAGAAAAAATAAATACAAATGCATATTTTTTTAGAAAATAAACGAAAATAGATAGATTGTAGACTATAGAAACATCAATGTAAATCATAAATTTGAAAATAAAATTTCTTCAAAAAAAATAACGCAACTAAATAACAAAGTGTATTTGTGTGATCATCTCCAATAAAAAAATTAAGAGTAAAATTAAACCCTTTTAACAAATAAAATTATTTTGAAGTATTGCATTTGATTAGATATAAAACATGAAATACTTAATATGAATTTTTCTTAAAATTGATAATATATGCGGAATTATAAACGTTTTGTTTATTTTCCATATACGGAATATTTTGTAGTACGCACCATATTATTCAAGGAATATTCTCAACTATAACAATAATTATCCAAATATCAAAGGCAGATAAAGTACCTACGATTTATCAATCATGAGAAACTTTCTCAAGAGTGAGAACTCACAACATCAATCATTTAATGACTTTGTTCATTCCACAATCTCTCCATGACTTTTTTCCTCTCCATGTAAACCTGTAATTTTTGCTGGGTTGATTGGGTTAATTTCGATCAAAGTTCAAGATGGCGGTGACACAGCAAGGTCGACCAAGTTTCTAGATGCTCGGGCTTCTCCCTTGGCGAGAAGAATGCTTCTAGTATGCAGTACAATGAGTGTTCATTGCTTAGAACAAAAGAATGGATTGAGTGAGTGATGGGTTAAAGAAGCATTTCTTAACATGCTTCGCACCCACACCTCCTCTACTTTGTCTTTTTTCCCTTGTTTTGCTTGGGGCCATAGTTCTGTACTGGATTTTAGCTCCTTTTCTTTGGGATTGTTGTCCTCTTTTGCACTTCTGGGGCCCTTTATTCCTTGTTCTTTTTCTTTCGGGGTACACTACTTGGCCTTTTTTGGTCGCTATTTCCGAAAATTTCCCCTCAGCTTGGGACGTACATAAGCACATCTTCATAAGCTTTTACATATCTTTACACCTCATTCATTTTGAGAAAAGCCAACCGGCCCAATAAAATACCCAGAAGGAAACGATGGAAAGGAATACAATTGTACCAAAAGGTGCAAAGAAGGAAGGAAAGCCGAATGCTCTAGGAAAGGGGGCAATAAGGCTAGAGAGCAACGTAATGCTATCGTTGTGGAGAGTACCCTACACAGGAAGAACGAAAAAAGAGCTGCATGGAAACCTATATCGGGATGGTGTGGTAAAGATCCCCCAAGGGTAAGTCCGGCAACTCGAAGGGAATACAATTGATGGAACGAGAGCGCGCCCACTACTAATGCTCATCGGTCAAGACTTAAGTCATAATGTTCATCAAATTTTAATCGACTCAAAGCCTAATGCAATTGATGGAACGAATACACCCACTACTAATGCTCATCAATTAAAACTCAAAGCAACCGAGTAGGTAAGAGATAAACATGGCAGCTGAGAAAGCCAAGGCACTTCTCCTACTCCTATGGAATTCATGGTAAGGACTCGTTACATAATGAACCTTCCTTGCATAATTAAAGACCCGCGTCAAAATACAGACAAAAGAATTGCATTCTCCTCCGTAATTCATGGGTAAGGACTTAACATGATGAACCTTCCTTGCATAATGAAAGACCCGCGTCAAAATACAGACAAAAGAATTGCATTCTCCTCCGTAATTCATGGGTAAGGACTTAACATGATGAACCTTCCTTGCATAATGAAAGACCCGCGTCAAAATACAGAGAAAAGATTTGCATTCTCCTCTGTAATTCATGGGTAAGGACTTTACATGAACCATCCTTGCATAATTAAAGAACCCGCTTCAAAATACAGACGAAAGATTTGTATTCAAGGTCAATCGATTGTGTCCAAAAGCACCGAGTTCAGGTAGCTTTATTTCGACAAATATTCCGGAACCCCCTCCACATCATGATGAGGAGTTCTATATGCTACCCCAACTCCATGATGAGGTGGAGTTGGGGAAGCACTTCGCACGCTGTTACAAGTTCAACGCATCAGAAAAACCACATAAAAGTTTTCCTGGAATAAACTCGTCTTTGACTTGGGTAAAAGTATGGCTGTAGGTAAAGTGTTGGAGTTTACTTTCCTTTCACCAACCCCATCTTAGAGAACATGATGAGGAAGGTAACAGCCTGAATTTAGTCGGGGGGCCAGTCTGGGAGGAAACCACCAAGTGTGAGGCGAACGTTATCGCATGGCGACTTGTTGAGAGCACATGCCCACCATATCTGGTGTAATCCACCGACCGATTGTTTACTCGTGATACCGCGGCTGGAGTCAATCTCTGCATCGTTTGCATGATTTATTGAAATCTTTGATCTCTATGTCAATTGTAAAATGACTTCCTTCGGCTACTTGAGTCTTGTTGTGATGTATTGCGTGTATAACAGTATCATATGCTTCGTAAGCAACGAAGATCGGCATCAAGACATGTATAATTCCGCGCAGAGAGTCTTAGAGTTCACAACTCGCAACCTCCGTGCTCTCAAATTCGTCCACTGACCTCTTTCCAACCCTATTCCTCGGACAAAGGACAGCGGTTTCCATAGGCACATGACTTGCTCGCGAATTAGTGTCAACCCGTGTAGACAGCGTGGGATCCCGACTGTGAGAGGACTGTGCATCGTGAATATTTATACAAGCAAGGTGAAGAACTCGTGAAAATTGATAAGTAGGAACCTGAATTACAACAAAAGTAATTGGAATAACACAAGAATCATGGGACTTGGGAAACCCAAAAGGGCTTCTACTGATAAATAGTGTTTGGGATCCCGGGTCGGTCTGCCTACTTTTATATATATATCCATTGGTAAAGCTTAACTAATACCTAAGGTGCTGCACCAGGCCTTGGCTACTGCCCAGCCAGTCCAGAACTATACCAATTATATAGTATTACAAATCCTAATCCGATCCTTGTCATTTTTTGCCTTTTAACCTTCGATCCATTCGCTAGTCCGCTCCATAAACTAATCGAGGCCCATTCTGCTCCAGAATCCACTCCAGACTATACTCTGCTCTGGCAGAGTAAGTCAGTCCTTTTTGCACTACTATGTATTTGGCCCCTTGGGAAAGGTCGGAGTATCCTGCTACAATAAATTAGCACCTCCGTCAACTAGTTTGAACTTGTAAGATAGATAGATACCAGGGGGTGGGGAAGGCTTGATTGATGACTTCTGTTTTACTGAAGAGGAGTTCACCACAACACTACAATTCAGAGGAGTTTAGGACCACACTACAATTGAGGTTGAGTATCTCAGATCTAGCTCTCATATGCAGGCCTTTTCAAATTAGTTATTCTAAAAATAGATAACTAATTTGACTAATCTCACCCTTCAAAAATGACTAATTTATGGAAATGATTTTCTTTTTAAGTCAATAATGAAAATTTTCATTTACAGACTGGGGAGTTGTGGGAATTAAAGTTCCCTCTTGACATTGCCATCCATTGATTGTCTGATTGATCACCTGTCCATCCTTGCTCTCGCGCTCTCTTTTGTGCAGCTCTATTATGTATGTTCAACCTACTAAGAAGCAGAAAGTGTTGGCTTATGTCACAACACCTTTCGAGCCCAAACATGAGCTGCAATATGGAGTGAAACCTTGCAATTAGAGATCCAAACGGTTGGTTCTATATGCATGATGCCATTTTTGTGTTGCCTTGGTCTTGAGAACAAGACTTCACAAACTTACTTGATCTTTAAAGCCATGTTTGACCCTCAAAACTACCAAACTCACATCACTTCTCAGCATTTGGAAAAGTGTGCACTTTACCAAGCCCTTTCAAACAATGAGAAGAAGCAATTCTTTGATGTTTTTGTCAAGGTAGTTCAACTAATTCCTTTTTGTATTGATGCTCAGTCAACAAGGCTACAATTTGACATTGACAAAGATATTATCTATATTATCATTGGTTGGCTATTCTGCACTCTTTAAGAAACTGGGAACATGGGCTCTTCTAATGCACTATTTGCATTTTCTTTTGATGAGGTAACTCAGAAGTATACAATTATTGTAATACAAGTGAAGCAATATCAGCTTGCAACCCATTTTGTAGGCCATTTTGTAATATCTGCATGGGTGTATTTGTTGTGCAAGATGCAAAGGATATCATAAATTGCACCTAATTGGGTCATTGCAGCAAAGACATTATTTGTGCAATCACTTTTCAACGTATCTCTACTCTACTGTTTGAGTCTTGGACTTCCATTGTTGCAATAGATGGCTCATGTTGTCAAAGCATGTCATACATTGATATTTGTGTTTGTTTGTGCTCTCAAGGAAAACTTCACAATTATCATCTCATTGCTATTCCATTTCCAACAACCACATTGAAAGTGCAATATTTGACTTATTGGAGACCATGTTTGACATATTGTACAAAAATTAGGAATCCAAAATCATCACATGCTTGACAGATGGTGTTGCAAACATGACTGGCCATGTGTCTAGTCTTATGACACACCTTTTTGAAGTTGCACAAGCATGATTTATTTGAATTTGGTGTGCTTTACATCAAGTTGATCTAGTGATGCAACAGGTCTACCAAAATGTCTAGTGGGGTAATTTTATCACACTTTGACTATTATGATTTATGTAATAACACAATTAGCTAGATAAATTATCTAGAGGTGTACATTGGTTTGGTAATATCTACAGGGATGTTATATATGATGGTCTAAGTTGATCAAATAGAGATGTCACCAAAAGAGTACTTCCACTAATAGGGCAGAGGCCAAAAACACCCTAAACTTTAGAGCCAATTTTGGAGGCCTAAAACAAATGAACTAGGCCTCAAAAGATAAAAGATTTCCCCCCTCTTTAGGCATTTCTTTTTCTCTCTCTCTCTTTCTCTTTCTCCTTGTTTGTCTAATTGAGAGCTTTCCAATGGTACCTCACTCATGCTGTTTTGAGCTTCCTACAAGAAGATTCCTTGTGGTCAAACTTGTTTGACCAACCAAATAGTACAAGGATTGACATGTCACCAATCCATGCAGCTAATCTATGGGTGGAGCTTGCTGACATGCCACCAATCCATATATTTGATCCAAGGGTGTAGCTCTCTTTGAGTGATCCTCTTTGCTATATAATAAAAACAAGGTGCTTCTTTGGGGCATTGGAGTATTGAGGAATGAAACCTTGTGTTTTTCTTGTGTTTCTTCTCTTGTGTTTGTCTTAGGGTTTCTTCTATCCTCAAAAATTACAATTTCTTACCTTCATCATTAGAAGTCACTAATCTACCATTTGAAATTGACGTGCTTGATGCTTTCTCAAACTCATTGGATTTTTTTGTCTCAAGTTCTTCTTATCTTTCGATTCATAAATAATGTTTTTCATGAATAGTATGAATTGTTGAACATTGACAGACATACAAACCAGCTGATGTTGATGTTTTGGACATTCCTAATGATAATCAATGTCATTGTGACTAATATCAATAAAATTGTACAACATATGCAAGGAAAACATGCCTTATTGAGACAACAATCATTAGAGATTGAAGAATGTATCATGTAGATGAAGAAGAGAGTGCTTGTTTAGATCACCATAGATGAAGAAGTTATTGACAATTCTAATAAATTCATTACAATAAATGGTTTCAAAATTCCAAAGAATACTTTAAAGGCTTTTTTTGGATCAAGGACTTTTTGTTATTCATCTTCTTTGATCATTAGAGTGAAATGATCTTGACAATATTTTCTACAATGTGACAAAAATGTTGAGCACATTGATTATTGGTCTTACTGAAGTTTGTGCAGGGTGAAACAATCTAAACACAAATCCTATAAGAAAGGAGGACCACTACACATGGTTATCCTTAGATACCTTGTCTCCCTAGCAATTGAGATTTTTGGGTGCTTATATCACCATTTGATAGTATTCTCCAGGATGCAAGACAAGGCTCTTTGCATAGGAGAGGAGCATTGGCTGTCTCTTTAACCATGCTACATCCTATTATGGATTGTGTGTTTTAGTCACTTTGCAATGCACTCAAGCTTTTGGTCCAATTGACAAGCAATTACTCTAGACACGACTAGGATCCTCCATCCCCACTTACCAAATTAACCATTGGAGGATTTCTACCACACAATTTAGGACGCTACCCTCTCTCCTCTTGTTTCTTTGGTGCTTATTGGTGGCTTGCTTTTTCCCATGTAATGCTTTTGTGCCCTACTTTGGTGAATTAATTTTTTGCCACAAGGGATTAATTAATTAATTAATTAATTAGAGTGGTTGATAAATCCCAAATCCGC
This sequence comes from Lunularia cruciata, assembly GCA_948567375.1. Classification (NCBI taxonomy): domain Eukaryota; kingdom Viridiplantae; phylum Streptophyta; class Marchantiopsida; order Lunulariales; family Lunulariaceae; genus Lunularia; species Lunularia cruciata. The sequence continues at coordinate 61,129,830 of OX419756.1, read as the reverse complement.
ATAGATGCAATGTTTTATACAAAGAAGACCATCTTGAAACATATGCTCTAAGACATGAATATAAAGTCCTTTCTTAAGTCATCACAATGAAAAATGCCATGGTTTGATGTCAAAAAGACTGCTTTTTTGTTGGAAGCCACCATGGTTACAATTTAACTATGTGTCTACAAAGCTAACAAGACAATGACGATGAGTGCTTGGGAGTATTTGCTAATGAACCATGCATAGTTATCTTTGTATGATTGGAGACTATCCCAATAGCCGAGGATGATGAAGATAAAAAATAATGAGGGTCCATGTTTGGCATGAGAGATTGCACAACATTAAAGAATCTAAAGAAATGGAATTTCAATCATAAGGCCGACCTGAATGTAGTCAAGTGATGGGTTGTACTAGGGTTGAGTTACATGAACCCAATAGTTGGTATAGGCCTCTTATGTGTACTAAGTACAACCAACGGAGGAATAAATTGGAAGGACCATATGCATCTATGTGGAGATCAAAGGCAAGAGGGTTGAGTAAGCACCATCATGCAAGAGTCAAAGCAAGCCATTGATTAATAGAACATTTCTCTTTCTTGTAGATTTTTATATTCTAAAAACAATTTTTCAAAAGGAAAATGGATCATGGAAGTATGTGACTTTTCTGCCATTGATGAACTTGAGGCATTTGATAAGGAGTAACCATTGTTGCATCAAACACAAGCCTCTTGTCAAAATAAGCCAAGGATTCTTTGATAGCGGAGAGTGAGATTGAACATCTATGATGATGAGTTTGCATCCCTTGATGATATTTATACCTCAGAAAATTAGGATTTTTGAGGTGCTTAATAGGTGCAAAGTTCAACTACTTCCTCACATGTTTGAAGGCTAGTTCATGTTGCAAGATGTGATTTGTAAATATGAGTGTGTTAGAAAAATTATAATGGATAGAAGAAAGCTAAATGCCGATAAAGCCAAGGATTCTTTTAGAAGTGTGAGGTCGAATTAGCTCTTATTACAACTTACAACCCAAAGAAGAATGCTAAGAGTGAGCAAGAGATCATCCCCTATTGTAAAATCTATTGAAGCATGTCAAGAGAAGGTAAGGGATTGGCCAAGGCTCTTGCAATCTGATCTATAGGCAAATCACACCACTTATAGTTTGGTAATTGGTTATGTGGTAGCGGAGTTGATGCAAGGGCAAAAAAATATTATGCCTATCAAGGAGTAGATACCTACTTAAAGTGTCCTATCTTGGAAAAATGATATATCTAGAGAGGTATGAAGTATCATATGAGCAATCTATGTACATTCCCAATTACTAGTCACAAGGATTACAATTTTATATTCATCTAGGATGAATTGGCATATGAGAAATCTATGTACATCCCAATGAATAGTCAAGGGACTACAATCTTAACTTCATCTAGGATATATGATGTATGTACATAGTGAAGGCTTGGTAGAAAGAGGTGTGTTTTAGTTTTGAGAGTCTTGAGTGGAAGTAGAACATGGAAGCTAAAGCATATAAATGGTGAGCTAGATTGAAGATATATTTCTTACTCTTGGTATATCTCTCTCTTCTTTCAACATGAAGCTCCAATTTATCACCATGATCACTTTTAAGTCTAGACGGTAGCTCATTTTGATGGCAAGTTCATTGCATCAATGATAGATAATCCAAATTCTATTATCCTCCTTGAGCTTACTTATGTACAAGTGTATGCTTTATATCCTTCTTTCAAAACCCTAAAGTCTAACCAAAATTTCCACTCAAGGCTTGGAAGGTGGAGTTTAGAGGACCGTGTTTCAAAAGAAGTTATAGAAAAGTCCAAGGTATAAGAATTTGAGTCACACAAAGTTGAGTTGGTGTTTGGGACATTTTTGAGGGTTCAAGAGTGAAAAGAAGAACAAGCACACTAAAATGGAGGGACAAACAATTACAAGATTTGAGCAGCTAAGGACTAAGATCTGATTAATTGAAGCAAGGGAGTCCAACTTAGACCAATGCAAACACTTTGGAGAATTTGGAAGTTGTGCAAAATCTTTTGATGATCTTTCAACAAGGTTGGAGAGCATACTTTTTTTGGTTATGCTACACCCTATAAATCCTTCTTTTAAGTCAATCCCAAAGCTAATATGATCAATAAATATTGGAAGCCTTGAAACCAATAAGTTTGGAAGATTTTGATCAAGTTGGGAGTTTTGATCACATCTCAAGTTCTTGTTTGAAGTTACGTGTGAAATTTTGTAGGATTGTTGGTAGCTTGGTCTTATTTTTCGTGTAAAATAATCAAGGAGAGAATTTAGGATCTTGGATCAATTATACTTTGGGTATGTAGAGCTCAAATGTTAGTCTAGGAATTTATCCATTCTAATTGGTTTAGAATTCATATACTAAACTTAGAGAGGTTTAGAGAAGTGCATAACTAAAAAACTCATAATTTTTGTTATATTAGGCATTGTAGAAAGAAAGGTCTTGTTTATCAATTTTTTATAAAAGATAGAACCATAAGCATAAGAGGATGCATTCTATCCATAATTATTGCAAAATTTCCCTATTTGAGATCATGGTTGAAAGAATCATAACTTGTGGGAGAGTTATCAATACCTTGTTGAACTCCTCAACCAAGAATTTTCAAGAATCAAGAATGGCACCTTGTTTAGGGATTGAAATTAGTTTTGAGCCACAAAATTAGACCAAGTTAATAAGAAGTTGTCACGCCATTTGTAGTGTCACATCTAGATTGCTCGGCCATTGGAGTTGCAATGATAGTAGTTAGAGGTATTTTAGCAATTACTTGTAGACTCGTACTTTCTAATGTTCAGATGTTGTGTTTGGGGTGTTGAATTCATGGTGGGGCCCACCGTCACTTTACACCATTTGCACCATTGGGTGTGCTATCAGCAAGACCATTAGGGTTTTAGACCTAGCTGGAGTCCTTGGGTATAGTTTTGAAGTGCAACTCCAAAGAGCTCACTTCTCTGATGTTTAGCCTTTGAGTTCTTGGCTATGGTGGTCAGAGGCCAATGGGTATCACTTGGATTCTCTTAGCTAGAGTGGATGTGGCTTGACTATAATCAATACCCAATTGTTGGCAGTTTATTCGATGATAGATCAAGCACTGACTTGAGATGAGTTGATTTGAGTGGTGTAAACAAACTGATTACATCAAAGAAGTGAGGTTAGGGGGAAATCGGATGCAAGAACTACAAGTGTTGGTGGTATCTCCAAGCTTGTGTTTGCAATGTGTGTATATACATCGCTACACAACGATGTATGTTGTGTAGCAATGTATATACTTCTCTGATGTAATCATATTGCTTACCACTCTCAACTCATCTCAACTTTGATCATTACTTGATCTGTCACTCTATAAACTGCCAACAACTGGGCACTTATTATAGTTAAGCCACACCCACTCAAGCATAGAGAATCCAGGTGACACTCGCCGGCCTCTGTCCACCATAGCCAGGAACTCAAAGACTCAACATCAGAGAAGTGAGCTCTCTGGAGCTCACTTCAAAACTGTACCCCCTAGACTTGAGCTAGCACTGAAACCCTAACAGTCCCATTGATGGCACACTCGACGGTGCAAATAGTACAAAGTGATGGTGGGCCCTACCGTGAAGTCAATACCCCAAACACAAAATCTAACAGTTGGAAAGTAGTCTTTGAGAAATGGCTGAAATAACTCTAACTATTATCACTGGAACTCCAGTGTCCGAGCATCTAGACGCGGCACTACAAATGGCATGACACTTGGTGGATTGTTGGTAGCTCAAACAAAGTTCAGGTTGTCCCTGGCGTGCAAAAGATTTTTGATTGATGCAAATTTGACAATGAGGTAGACGGTGTGCGGAAGTGCTGGCCAAATTTCAAGGAAAGAGGAGCAACTTTTTAGCAATGGTTGTGATTTTGAGCTCAAGAGGTGAAAGTAGGACCAATTTGTTGTGAGTTGGGCTCAAAAAGTGAAATTGAAGGTGGAGTTGGGAACTTATCCTCATGCATTTGTGATTTGGAGAAACTTGTTTTTTTTCAATTTGGCTTGAGTTAAGAGTTAGCATAGGATTTGGCTGTCAGCTAAATTTAAGGTTTATGTTAGATTTTATGTCAGATTTTTGTTGGAGTTTATGTTAGATTTTGGCTAGATTTGGAGGAGTTTTGCTAGATTTGGAGGAGGTTCAAAGTGGCAAGAACAAAGGTCTCAGTTGGGTGTTTAGAGGCTTTGAGGTATAGGGATGTGGGCTATGAGAGGCTACAAAGGCCTGCAAGCCATCTTGCTAGCATGAGGCTAGCTAGTTAAGGTAGATATTGGTCATTATTTGGAAAAATCTGCCCATCTTGCTATATTGTGCGCAATAGAGTTTGATCCCTAGATCTTTGGTTACTAGACTAGTGCCTCAACCAACTGGTCCACCTTCACTTGTTGTCCTAATGACTGGCCCACTATTATTTATACACTTATAACTATAGCTAGGAAATGCAATTTGATCCCATTCTTGGTGATCTTGGTAGCTTAGAACATAGATAGGAACTACTATTATGTCAAATGCCAAATGGAGGTAGAGTCAGTCTTATGTTGCTTTATGAGATGGAGGGTTTTTCATTTATATTTCTTGTGATTGGACCCCTTCCATTCTCTACTTCCTATTTGTGCACCACGTTTGTGTGAGGTGCCCTAAATTTAGAGCGTTGGTGCTCTAGGGTGCTCTTGATGGTGAGAATGAAGTGATGACCAGTCAAACTACCTTTGTTTCTCTCTAGTGAGGCAGAAAGTGATGACTTGCAGACCATGAGAGTGCGTGTTGTGATAGCAGGTTATAGGTTGCACTTTCCCTTAGTATAGTTGTCTTAGTTAGAGTTACATTAGTGGGTAGTGTATTGTTGGTATTGGCGCTTGGTGATGCTTAGTTGGTGTTGGTACTTGGTGGTGTTTAGTTGGTGGTGTTGGTTCTTGGTGGGGTACTTGCGGTTACGGTTGAGGTTGCGGTTGGTGGTTACTTTGTCATGATGGAGTTCTTTGGGGATTCTAGAGGAGATAGCCCTACAATACACAATGGGTTTACTTAGAGTGGCACTTGGTATCAGCATGTATCTTAGGTTCTAATGAGGGAGGAGATTGAATCTAAGTTGGAGTTTGACACAAGAGTTGATTCAATTGAGAGTGCACTTGGTGTATCAGCACCATTGTTTTGGGACATGGACAAGATTTATGGGGCCTCCAAAGGCCCTAGGCATTACTCTGGTATAGTGGGTACCATTGAATTGGATGACTTCATCTAGGAGTTTGATAGTTGGTATGATCTGCAATAGATGCAGAACCTAACTTTGTTCACACCTTTCATGGCATGGAAGGGATTATTTAAGCACTTAGAGGGTCCACTGATGGACCACTATCATGAGTTCAGGAGAGCTCACTTGGATGAAATTGAGTTATGGAGACAATATTGGTCTTCAACTATATCTCCATCACTTCAAGCTTGGTTTCCAAGGGTAGATCGGCTATACTCACAAGTTCTAGCTCAAGTAGCATTGGTGGAGCTAATGGAGGTGCACTAGCTAGAGATAATGCTACTACAAGTGGAGGTATCGCTATAGGAGGTGGTGTAGTATTGGGGTTTAACCCCATGGTGGAGTTCTTCTAGTGTTTGAGGTAGAACTACTAGGGAGTGCAGACTGACAAGCTAAGGAGCTTGTTGGAGTTCCAGCGGAAGGTTGGAGAGAGCCTACATGAGGCATACACTCACATGAGGTGGCTGATCAGTTTCACTTAAGGAGTTATTAAGGTCCAAGCAATCTAGTTTTGGTATGGGATATTGGACAAGGAGTTGTAGTGTAGAGTTTGTGATGCTACATTGTTATAGGCTACTTTGCCTACTTTGGCGGTGGTCTTTGGTTTGGCTGAGCGCATTGAGCTCAACATGGTGGAGGAGAAAGTGGTGACATCTGGATTTGGTAGGGAGACCTCATCCATAGTTGTGACTTTGTCTAGAGTGCAATAGAGTGCACCACGCCCAATTGGTTTTCAAGGATAGGGTGGGCAGCCTAGATCCTATGGAGTGAGTGGAGGGCTTAGTGGAACTAGACCCTTACCTTCATTTTTAGGTCAACAACAACCAATGAGTGGTGGTGTTGCTTGTTGGACTTGTTGTAGAACTCACCATAGGAGAGAGTGTACTCAAGGCAATGGACCTAATACCTCTGGTGCATCACAGCTAGCATAGAGATAGTGTGAGCATTGTCACAGATATGGTCACTCTAGTGACCAATGCTTTGACCTACACCTAGAGTTATGGAGTGGTAGGGTTGCCATGGCAAGTAATAGAGGAGCTCCAGTTCATGGAAGACAAGGTGGTAGAAGATCTACACCTAGGAAGGGTGGTACCTACCCTTACTTTTGATACAACTATGGCTACTCGGATTGAGCAGTTGGAGTAGAGATTGGCTAGTATGGCCATGGCTTAGAGGGGATCGGATTCAGGTGCCAAGGCTTCCACCTCATATGTTGGTGATAGAGATGCTTTGGACTTCATGTGCAGAGCAACATAGGTGGATGAATCTATAGTAGTGACTAGGAGTGGAGTACGTGCTCCAAAGCCTAGAGGAGCATCAATGGAGTTGGACCCATATAGAGGAGAGGTTGGGAGACAAGTCAGACTTCTCCAATCTTTTGTGCTCTTTGAGACCCTATAGATGTCATCCATGGCTCCTAGACGTCCTACTGCAAGTGTGGTAGGTGGTGATGGGGTGCATGAAAGACTACCTACAATTCAACCACCTGCTACTACACAGTCTAGCACAATATTGGAGGTAGCCTAGTTGAATATGTGCTATCCTTTATTTTCAGCCAATAACATGTGTACATTGGGAGTTGAACCAACCCCAATGTTCAGATTGGTTGCCATGCTTTGTGAGAGTAGGGATGATGTGGTTCCTACTATTAGAGCAAATGTGGTTGATAGTGGAGTAGACTTGGTTGAGGAGCATGGAATCCACTCAGTGACGAATGGTTTATGATAGGCAGCAGTGGCTAGATTGGAGGAGTTGCCAAATAGACCGGCCATTGAGAGAGCACGGTTCACACCTGGTGTTGTCATATTGGATAACCAAAGGAGGATTTTCCATTTGGTGGGGGCCTTCAAGGAAGGTCTATACACCACCTATGGTCTTACTTTAGTGTGCAAACTCTTATGTTGGGGAAGGATGCAGTTGTCTGTTTGGAGTTACAAACCATTGATTTGGAGAGGTGTCTATTTTAGATCCAAACATCTCTAGGTGGTGGTTTGACACAATACATCACACGTGGGGAGCTTGTTGTCTAGGTTGAGCCTGGTCACCCAACTGATAGCTTGGTGGTGAGAGCTCAGGCTATTGCAACAATAGTTGAGTCATATGATGTGCTAGTTGGGGGAGCATTGTTATACCCCATGGGTTTCAATATTGACTATTAGGAAGAGATAGTCTCCTATAGACCAGGTTGGTAGTTACGTGAGGGACGAATATGTCACCTACCAATATGCTTCAGTAGTGGCAGTTTTGGCTCACTATAGTCCGGAACTATGGCAACATTAGTTTCAAATTTTAGTGGTGTAGTTACTCGGCTTGGTGATTTATTCAAGGAGAATGCCCATGCAGAGTGTACTCCAATACTAGAGGAGATCACTTGGATTAGGAGTACAAGTGGGATTGTTTCATCCACCTTGAATGTTCCATTGTGGAGTTCAGACGAGGTATTGTAACAACATGCAGATTGATTGGTGCAGTAGGCTTGGAGTGGAGCCTTTGTACCACCAAGAGATGAGTGTGAGGATGAGCCTTGAGAGTCAATTACCTTGGCACCTCTGGATACCACACTCATTTCTTGGCAATATCTAGTAGAGGGAGTATGTCTATTGGAGTTGTATGGTGGGATTAGCACCGGACTAGCTACGGTCTTATAGGCGGGTATATGAGTACAAAGGTACTTGTATGTGGAGAGAGATGAGACTACTATGTGAGTCTCTCTACATCATGCAACACACTTGGCTTATTGGTATCTTGAGTTATTACCAATGTCAATAGTTAGGGGTTACCAGAAGGTCCTACTAGTAGACATTTCCTTATTGGGGGCGCATGATTTGGAGAGACATGGGCTTGTTCATTTATGATTTTTGGATGGACATGTTAGGGAGATATGCGTGCTAGCTGAGGTTTGGGTCCTCAAGATCCTTGTTCTGGTGTGTTTTGGGAGATGTTACGGATACTATGACATCTCCAAGTTTATCAATCCATTTCTCCAGCTTAGATTTTGGAGAATGTCCCTTTGATGGGTAATTCTTGCACCTGGGTGGTGGCAAGTACACATCAGGTCCATTCTTGGATGGGATTTGCTGTTTTTTTAGATGCAGCTAGAGTGGGATCACGAGCTCATCATCTTTGTCTTTGGTGGACAAATCTCTTACCTAGAGAGGTTCTATAATGTGCATATGATGGGATTCAACAACTAGACCATATCATTGTTGATGATATATTGGATTTTGAGCGTCAATACCAAACGGTGGTAGTGGCTTATAGGTCATCTATGGCAATGGTGAACCTAGTTGGACAACCTAGAGCCGGTTTTCCCACACTTATGAGTTTCCCAAGCTCTCATGCTTTTTAAGAGGGAGGTCTTGGACTGGTTTGGGACTCACATTTACAATAGTTGGTGGAGCCCAACACCAAGGACTGAGAGCAGGTGATGGTTTTTTGCACTAGTATTACCATTGTTATAGCAGTGTTTGAGGCATCCAACCATTAGGTGTTAGGTCAAGTTATGGACCTGAACTGTTTGACCTAGATTGTGAGCCTTGGCTTGGCAAAGCAACGTACAATGCGCTTGATAGGTATCACCACTTGGACACTTGTTAGCATTGTGCCTATTGAGATGATTCAGGCACATGCTAGGGGTAATAGATCGAGGGGTAGGGTATTCTTGGGACACAGCCAGTGGCTTCTAGGGAGAGTGGTCTACTTGGCATCCATCTAGGTGAGCGTGGGCTACCCATGGTCTACTTGGGATGCAACTAGAGGACGTATGGAACTTGCAGCCAGATCATAGGGAGTTTTTCACATTGAAGTTGGGACCTCTAGTGGTTGGGAGCATGACACTACTGATCCCAAGGGTCTAGTGTAGCAACCAATCAGTATGTCTTCCACTCTTACAACATTTACAAAGGATACTTGGGAGCTGAATCTTGGACCCAAGCTTACAAGAGAAGAAAGACAAAGAGTTTAGAGGCTCTTGAGGAGCTACACAAGTTGTTTTACCTTTATTATGAAGGATTTGGGTGCTCTGAAGGGACCAAGTATACGGATTGAGTTGACTAGCAATATACTAGTTTTTTGATGTCCCTATTGATATAGTGATATGGAGCAAGCATTGATTCACAACCAAAGAAGTAGTAGTGACCTTTTTGAGGCTAGTTTGGTGGAGATTTCACATAGAGAGTCTACATCAGCTATAGTGATGCTAGCCAAGAAGGATATGATGCTAGCCAAGAAGGATATGCATGGCAACTACACAAATAGGCAGATGTGTGGAGATTACCATCCTATCATTTGATAGACTAGGGCTGATCAGTATGCCATGCCTACACCAAAGGAGATTTTTGATGTGATTGGGCATGCAAAGGTCTTTAGTACTTTGGATCTTTGAGCAGGAGATCATCAGTTGCCAATCAAGGAGGAAGATAAGTCCAAGATAACATTTTAGGCTATTGATCCTCATGGCAATGATGTGTTATATCAATGGAAGTTCTTACCATTTGGGTTAAAGAACAATCCTATTGAGTTCCAGAGGGTCATGGATAGGATCTTAGCTGGATTGGATTTTTCTTGATGCTACATTGATTACATTTTGGTCTATAGCACTACTATGGAGGAGCATGAGAGACAATTGTTGGAGGTGTTTGAGAGGTTGAGATCTCATGGACTCAAATTACATCTTGGGAAGTGTAGGTTCTTCCACAAGTAGGTTGAGTATTTGGGTCACACTATCTACCCCGAGGACTTGGTGTTCAACAGACCAAGGTGGAGGCTATTGCACATATTCCTTGACCTACAAATGTGAGAAGAGTGTGAGCATTCCTTGGGTTGGAAAACTTCTATCGTTGCTATGTTAGAGGATTTAGTGCCATTGCCAAGGCCTTGACAAAGCTGACCAACCTTACACAAGATTGGTGCTGGGGAGATGAGTAAGAGAGAGTTTTTATAGAGCTCATGGAGAGGTTGATATATGCTCCTATTTTGAGAGGACCAATCTGAAGACAACCATTTTAGGTTCACACTGATTGGAGTATGTTGGAGCTTGGAGCAGTGCTCACCCAACATGATGATGAGGGGAAGGGGTTTGTGGTGGTCTATGCTAGTTACTCTAATAATTCAGCGGAGGCAAAGTATACTTCATATGAGGGAGAGTGCTTGGCAGCAGTTTGGGCAATAGCACATTTCCAATGTTATCTATTTGGTAACTCCTTTACTCTCATCATTGATCATCAGCCACTGAAGTGGTTCATGGAGTCCAACAAGCTTTTAGGGAAGCTTGCACGATGGGCTCTGATTTTACAAGAGTATGATTTCATAGTTATTCATAGACTTGGAGTGGTGAACCATGATGTAGATGGGTTGAGTAGAAACCCATGTCCCAACCAGCAAGATCAGACCAAAACACGTTGTCGTGGGGATTGGTTGGTCTCAGGAGTGCGCCAAGCACCTGGCTGCTTGCGCTCGGACTGCTTGGCTTGTCAACTGTTCAAAGTTTTTTTATAATCAGACCCTCTTCCTACTTGCCCGGCTGGTAGTCCTTCTTGCTAGAGCAGCTTGCTACCAAAATTTCTAAATGTAGGCTCATGGTAAATGGCTTCTTGGATTGGCCTCATTGGCACAATTGTATTCTTCAAGCTTCATTGCCAATGTTAAAGTTCTATCCATATTAAGTTGCGTTCAATGGGTTGTGATTTAATTCCTCTAATGAATCACAGTCCTATGGCCAGGTTCAGGTAATCATGATCAGGTCAGTGACAGGTCTTGGAAGTGCGGCTCGACTAAGATGAGAGCTCCAAGACTAGAGTCCTCTCATTTATACTATTCATGGACTGAAGATTCACATTCATCAAGGAAGTATATATTTATTGTAATCCCAAGCCTTGCAATTATAAATTTTTCAAGGGAAACCCAAGCAGCTTCAAACAATACAATGACCAACTAAATCTTCAACGGCAAAGCATGTACATGAAGGAGGAAAACTGAGCAAGTTCTACACCCAAACCCTTACAATTCTTAGCCCTCCGTTCTATCGTGACTCCGTTCGAGATCTTCTCCAAGTTTGTTCTCTGGTTGACAGGTTCTCGTTCCACTTCTTCTTTATTCTTATCCTGAAACTATTCCCCTCCTTCTCTGTCATTCACCCGAACTCTTTGTTATGTCAATCTCCTCCTCTGCAAGAAAATCCTTTGGTCTGTTTCAGGCAAAAGCCTTATCTCAAGAATGCTCTCCTACAACTTCCTTTGGCCAGAACCCTTTCCACTCAAAAATTTCTCTATCCTGTTTCTTCCTCTGTCCAAACCCTTCTCTTCTCAAAAATTTCTCTCTCTTGTTTGTTCCTCTGTCCAAACCCTCTCTTCTCAAAAATTTCTCTCTTGACCAGAATTACCTTTGATTATCACTAATTCCCACTCCTACCAAATCATTCAATGATTCTCTTCTCCTCAAAGCAGTCATTTCTCTCGAAACAAAACCTCTCTTGTCTCTCTCCTGTGCAGGCTTTCTCCCAAAATTCCTGCTGTTCTTGCACAAGCCCAAGCCTCTCTCAAAATCTTTGCCTTCCTGTCCAGACTTCAATGCTCCTTCACAGCCAGGCTTTCCCTTTGAAACATCCCCTGCAGCAAATTCCCTCTCAAAACCCTAGCAATTTCCCCTTCCTTTCTCTCTAGACATAAACTCTTCTCCTTGTGAAATCTCCCTGTCTAGCCCTTCTCCTCAAAACAGTCATTTCTCTCGAAGCACTGTCATTCCTCTCCAAGCACTGTTCCTGAAGCATTGTCATTCCTCTCGAAGCATTGTCCCTCTCATTTTATTTCTCCTGAAGCCCTTCTCTTCAAAGCACAGTCCTGTCAAAATCCTTTCAAAATTTCATCTCTCTTCCTGAAGCACCTTTGAAGAACACTCATTCCTTGTAAACCCTTCTCTTCGAAGCACAGTCCTATCAAAATCCTTTCCCCAATTTCATCTCTCTTCCTGAAGCACCTTCAAAGCACACTCATTCCTTGTAAACCCTAAACTCTTCAAAGCACAGTCCTGTACAAATCCTCTCCCTTTCTGAAGCCCTTCACCTCAAGCTGTCATTCCTCTTGAAACAAACACTCTCTCGTCTCTCTCTTGTGCAGGTCTTTTTTTCTCTCTAAATTCCCGATGTTCTTGCACAAGCCAAAGCCTCTCTCAAAATCTCTGCTCCTTCCAGACCTCTTCCTCCCAAAAATCTCCTCTCCTTCCAGACCTCTTTCTCCCAAAATCTCCTCTCCTTCCAGACCTCTTTCTCCCGTAAATCTCCTCTCCTTCCAAGCCTCTTTCTCTCAAAATATCCTCTTTATCCAGGTCTCTTTCTCTCAAAAATCTCCTCTCCTTCCAGACCTCTTTTTCCCAAAATCTCCTCTCCTTCAGTTCACACCAGTCACAAAACCCTTCCAAAATTCCTCTCTCCCTGTCTATGCCTCTTTCTCCCAAAATCTCCTCTCATTCCAGACCTCTTTCTCCCATAAATCTCCCCTCCTTCCAGGCCTCTTTCTCTTGAAAATATCCGCTCTGTTCAGGTCCCTTTCTCTCAAAAATCTCCTCTCCTTCCAGACCTCTTTTTCCCAAAAGCTCCTCTCCTTCAATTCACACCAGTCACAAAACCCTTCTAAAATTCCTCTCTCCCTATCCAGCACTTTCCTTTTTTTCACAACTCTTTTTTGAACTCCTTTTGTCCAGCAACAAAACCCTCGAGACTTCTTCCCAAAATTTCACTTCCTATCGGTCCTCTCCTTTCTTGAAAAAAAAATCCTTCCTTCCTTAACACAAGAGAAAATCCTCGTGCATACAAGGACACAAAACAACTACCAATTTCACCATAACATAAATCTCTAACATGAAAAATTCACACCAAATGGCACCAATATTGTGTATAGTTTATTTTCTCAACAACAACATTGGCATGGTGACTCAAATGAGGAGATGGTGCTTGGTTTGCAAGCATCTACCTTTATTTGTATATTTTTTTGAGGCTTTGTTGGTATCTCTCTTAGCGCATACAGGTGGAGTTATTGAGGTCACAGATCTAGAGAGTGGAGATAGCAGTACAGTTCAACAAGACATTCATGATGATGTCTTAATGGTGAACTATCTTTGCACTGTTGTTGTGGGTGGCATAATTGGAACCAAGGAGAGAGATCGTGTTCTTCAGCAAGCCAAGTGGTTCAGATTGGAGTGTGGATACCTTTTACGTGTATGGGAGGATGGCAGAGCAAGAGTAGTACCACGTCCATCTCAAAGACTACAACTGGTTTGTCATGCTCATGAGGAGCTAGAATAATTTGGAGTAAAGCGTACATATAGCATACTCTAGAGTCTTTATTGGTGGCACAAGTATGCAGACCAATGTACAATTGTTTGTTGCTAGATGTGTGGTTTGTGACTAAGTTAGAGTATCATTTAATGCTCCTATGCCATAGTTACACCCATTATCTATCATGGGGTTGGGTTACCGCTAGAGTTTGGACTTTGCTAGACCTTTACCATTGACTATGAGACATTATCGGTATGTTTTGGTGATGGTGGAGCACTTCTCCAAGTGGATTGAGTTGGTGGCACTTCTTGACAAGTCTAGTGAAGGGACAGCTTACTCATTCTTGAACTGGGTTCTCAATCATTTTGGTGCACTAGTTGAGGTTTTGACTAATTTCTTGGGAGAGTTTTTGGTCTTGTGTGACAAGGCTTTGATTATTCATCATACTACCTCCCAAGATCACCTTGAGTTAGATGGCTTAACAAAGAGAGTGGTTCAAACAATGAAGAGAGGATTACAAAAGTATAGTTTGTAGAGAGGCCACTTGCGAGATTGGGATCTCCAGTTACCTTGGTTGGCCATGGGCTATTGGTTCAGCCGGCAAGCCTCCTTAGCATCCTTCTCTCCTTACTTTCTACTCTATGGACGAGATCCAGATTTACCTACAGCCATTCATCGAGATGCTACTATAGTTTTGGACTTGGATGATCCAGATGTATGGATGAGCGCATGTTCTCTACACGTAGAGATCTTTTGGAGAGTGATGCCAATGGCCTTTGAAGAACTTGGTGGTTGCTTAGCATAAAGATACCTTACGCTATGCTACTATTTGAGGAGGAGGTTATAGATCCTCAATCCATTGATTTCATCCAAGGGACTATATATATCTACAGCAAAAAACACCAACGATACTTGATGTTTCTATAGGCCACACTATCTTAGCACTGCATGAGATTTTGCCATCTAGAGTCCTTGTGTCGGAAGGACATGATGGAGTTTTTTTGGAAGGATCACATGCACAATTGTGCTCCATGCCACCTCCCAAACATTGATGTTATTATGGACCTAAGCTTGGCACTTGTACGTGCAAGCTTGAGGTGTATGTTATGTGGCTCTTCTGGTGGAGTTGCTACTATGCTAGTGTGTGATAGTTGTTCAAGAGGATGGGATATGGCATGTTTTACTCCTCCCATCACATTGGTTCCTCAAGGACAGTGGTTATGTCCTAGATGTACTTGACCTATAGCTAGTTCATCTTTTATATGGTATAGATTGTAGACATGCAACTAACGATGGGGCTCAATAACACGTTGCTCCCTGATCATTGCCCATCATAGGGTATACTATATACTTGGAGTAGATGGCTATCTAGAGTTAGAGGGATCTAACTGTCAACTAGGGAGGCAATTGTGGCACTTTAGAGTCTATGTATGACTTATGTGTGAGTTATGTATCTATAGTGTATGATGTTGACAACAATGTATGTTGTGTAGCAATGTATATATGCACAGCACCTATCATGCCATTTGTAGTGTTGCATCTAGATTGCTCGGACATTGGAGTTGTAGTGATAGTAGTTAGAGGTATTTTAGAAGGTACTAGTAGACTACTTTCCAATGGTCAGATTTCATATTTGAGGTACTGACTTCATGGTGAGGCCCACTATCACTTTGCATCATTTGCACTATTGGGTGTGTTGTCAGTGGGACCATTAGGGTTTCGGACCTAGCTATAGTCCAGGGCTATATTTTGAAAGTGTAGCTCTAGAGAGCTCACTTCTTTGATGTTGAGCCTTTGAGTTCCTAGCTATGGTGGACACAAGCCAGTGAGTGTCACCTGGATTCTCTTAGCTAGAGTGGGTGTGACTTGACTGTAATCAATGCTTAATTGTTGGTAGTTTATAGAGTGACAGATCAAGTATTGATTTGAGTTGAGTTGATACAAGTGGTGTAAACAAATTGATTATTGTGGCACTTTAGAGTCTATGTGTGAGTTATGTGTCTATAGTGTATGATGTTGACAACAATGTATGTTGTGTAGTGATGCATGTATGCATGATAAAGTCAATAGAGCTATAATTGTCAAATCAAAACCTATCATATATCAATAGAAACTTTATCTTACTTGTCATCAATTGAGCCTTAGAACATTTGGCTTGGAGCTCTAGTAAAAAGGTTATCTCAATCCAAACCTAAAAGTCATTTCTCTAATGACACATTGTAGAATGTACATATAATTATCCTATTTGGAGTACAAGTTGAAACAAAGTCTTGAATAGAGCAAGAACACTCTACGGCACTTGTGTACCAAAAGTATAGAGAGTTGTACTTAAGTTGCTTGTATTTGGACCCTATCTATGGTTTGTATACTTGATTGTATGTTTAGTTGGTTTGGATTGATATGCGGTTGTTGCACTTAAGTTTCTTTTTTCTAGACGTGTTGTGTATTTCTCTTTGGTAATGTTGGAATTGATGACTAACAAACTAGCAGTGTATGTCATAATGGCAAGTTAGGTTGTACTTTTCTAGTTAAAGAAATATTGAGAGAAAAAGTGTAGAAGTTTATGAATGGTTGGAAATACAAGTAAGCACAAACAACCAATGATAGGTCTAGATGCAAACTATTGTCCATAAGCTCATAACTAAGCACATATTGTATTCCCATAGAGAACAAGCATAGTATGATACTAAAAGGATGCAAATAATGAATATCACTGGACATACACAAGGCTATACTTGCTCCAATGGTGATGAGGATCCATCCTTTTGCAATATCTAGGAGCAACACTATGATGGAGAAGGAAGTCTATGGTGGCTCGTAATCTCTAGCACATAAAAAAGAGTATCAGTTCTAAAAATTTTGCATGGTGTTTCATGATACAATGCTTTATTTGGTAGAGTTCTTGCACTTTGACCTCAAGAGCATCAATAATGATTTTGATTGTGTACCCTTATGGGATTTCACCAAGTCCTCTCTATTATCCTGAGAAGAAAGTGGTGCCTAGAGTGGAACCTAGTGTGGGGGACTTGGAGATGCTAGAGAGAGTTTTAGGGAATGAGTGTATGTATGAAGTTTTAGTGGTTGAGGTGAAATGAGCTAAATTGGTGATCCAACATAGAGGCTTGGCCACTTATTTTTACTCATGGTAGAAAGCCGATTGATGTAGTGTAAACACTTCAACAAGAGTTTCTTGTGGTTGTTAAGGAGTGATATGGCTTGATGTGGTGTACCTTTAAAAGGTCCCACAAATAAGGAGGACCATGGAGTTCAAGGACTAGGGTTTCATTTGATGTGTTGCATGGTAGGAGTTGGGAGGAGAAACATTTTATGTTAAGATGGTAATATGGGCCTTAGTTGTTGTCTAAGATGTTGCTCTAATTATCATCCTTATTTGGGGTTTGCCCAAATATGAATTTTAGCTCTCAAGAAGGCAATACAAATCTCAAGCTTCTCAAGGTGGCTTTGAAGGTGGATATTGATGACATTTAAGTCCTTGATTTGAGGTGTGGTTTCTGCTTGTTTTCCATCTAAGAGTTGTAGTGAGCATTGGTGCTTGGACTCTAATGCAACTTTTATTATTGCCAGATTTTGGTCCATGAGTTGGAATTTTGATGAACTACTCCTTTAGTTTGAGACCAAAATACATCAGCTAAAGAAGGTAAAGCATCTTCTTTGAAAGAATCCAAAGGACCAAAAATAAGACAAGATAGCTATAGATTTGAGAGAATGTGTGAAGACCTCAAAAGCAAGGCAAAACCAAAGAACAATAGAAGTTAGAAAATATTATTGATATATTAAATGCCCTAGTCAATAGTTTACAAGCCAAAGAAACTTTGTAGTTATGATTCCTTTCTTGGTAGATTTCATTGTGAAGGAAGTCAATTTCCATTAGAGTAGTCAATTAGTTAGTTTAGGTAGTTGGCAATTAGCCAATTTTAAGAGTGTAATCCTCTAAGGTTGGCTTAATTATCTAGATTGCCCAATCTATTACTCATGTTGTTTAGATGTGAAGACTAATTAAGCAAAGGAGAAATCTCCTTATCATTTCTAATATATTCTTGAATTTGTTGTATTTGGCATGCATGAATATTGATGAATCTTCATAATTGAAGTTATTGAGAGGAATGAAAAGCCTTGTGTATTTAATCCTTGGCACCTTCAATAGTCTTCTTGAAGCAATAACTTGATTGGATATTTTTTTGATATAGTGTAGAAAATAGTTGTGACAACACAATGTCATCCATTTTACCATATAATAGCAAGGAATAGGTCACAACTTGCAATTCTTTACTATTACTTCTTTAACCTCTTGTGCAAGAACCACTCCTAGAAGAGGATAGCATCACCACCTATGGCAAATAGAAAACCCAAAAATCACTTTCACTTATAATAAGTTCCATTTATTTCTTGAAGGTGATGTTTCAATCAACTCCAAAGCAGCTCTTCTACTACAAAGACATCAACTCCAAAGAACATGTTCTATGCTTCTCAAAAGGCACAACTTTGAATGCTCTTTGCATTAGCAATAGTTCTTTGTCTTTTGATTTCATGGTACTGTCAATACTACATCTCACTTAAGACCTGTCAAGGTATTGCTCTGTCAAAACTACCAAGGATCCTAAACCATAACCACATGTACTAGTAATCACATTCACTCAACTACTTGGGCTTCTACTATAAAGATTCCTCAACACTACTCAATCAAAGAGATACAATCAATACTCTTAATTAAAAAAAAAAAAGAAATTTTTTGCCTATATATGGTACTCACATTTTTTGTTTTTTTGATGAGTTTTAAAGAAGTGTATGTTGAAGCCAAATTGAATCCATATGGTGAATAAGAGAGAAGAATTGTGTATTTGGGTTAGATGATAAGAACTTGGATCAAACTTGATAGGTGGTATACCCAAAGTAAGGATACTTTGCTTTGAGATGATCAATCCAATGTGAAGAAACTATAACAACTTTCCTTTGGGATAAACCAATCAAGAAGGTACAATCAAGAATGAGACTTATTCATGATAGAGATAAAAGTGAGAGTGACAAGAGGAACATATGCAAAAGGCGTGAGTGTTGAGAGAAGATTGATTACAAAGTTGCACATTGTAATGCTATAAGGTTAAGACCTCATCAAGGAATTTCCAAAATGTCAAGAAGATATCATGTTCCTCTCAATAGTTGTCTTGAAGTAATGAGAGTCACACGGCCAAATGAGAGTTTGATTTTCCAATGACCTAAGGGGGCTAGAATCATACATCCAAGCGAGGGGTTAATTTTCCAATGACCTAGGATTCATGAGCACACAATGCCAATGAACTGCAGTAGGAAGTCTCCTTCACTCATAATGAGGAGTACTACAATTTGGAGGTTGGATGTAGTGGCAAGGATTAAAGTCTTGGGTAGACTTTGGATCACTTTTCTAGCCTAGAATTGGAACTAGAGTTTTCTAGGTTTCAAGGCAAAAATCCAATAATTGTGAGGATGGTCCCAAAGTAGAGGGGAAGAGAGGGAATCCGGCTTGATGGGTAGAGTCAGATTAGAGATTAGTCCTAGGAAAGAAAGTTGGGGATGCAATCAGAGTCATCTTCTATTGGAAGGGTGATTCTTTGGAGGAAATCACAAAGGTTTGAAATCCTTTTAGTTCTCCTTGTACCAGCAATGGATATAAGGTGGATACATATCAGGACCCAATGAGGTAAGGATCATTGGAGCCTTGATGGTGATGTTTAAACCCAAGTGCACCGTGTATGTAATAGGTAGTGTTCTTCCACCATATTTTTGCAAGAGAAAAGGTGAATTGGGCACAGTGTTTTCACCAACAAACAAGACAAATGATAGTGAACTAGAGGATGAATATGATGCCACATTACTTTGTGCCATTTAGAGAAAACTTTTATTTGGGGTTAATTTTACTGACTTTGGAGAAGAAATAGAGAATGGTGTAGCACTTTCACCCAAATTTGTGTTGAGAGGCGGATGTAGACGAGCAACATTATATCCAATAAATTTGAGGAAGCAATGAACACTTTGCCAAGACGGGGTAGCAAAAGATAGTGGTAGTGACTATTCCAAAGACAAAGAAGTGGAATAGACCCAAGCTCATGCTCTAGAGTAAGGAGCCAAGTAGTGGGAGTGATGGAGAACTTGAAGTTCAACCATCAATAGAAGAAGTGGCTGAGGAGGAGTTCCATGCGGTGATTGATCATATGGAAGGAGGAGATACCCCATAATTGGAATTGCCTAAAGTGGAGATGGAAAAAGACTAGAATGAGGATCCAAGGTTGGTGTTCTAGAGGGGAATAAGATCAAAGAGAAGTTCACAATCTGCAATTACAAAGGCACGCCGAGTTGGTGAAGATGAAGAAAGCTCATGGGATATTAAGTTAAAGGTGAGAAGATCAGAACGTTGGAGTAAGGTGCCTATGGATAACTTGCCTGCCAAAGCCAAGTACTAAGATAAAAAAGACAAGGTGGAAGAGTAGAGTGGAGTAGAGTACGTATCAAAGATTATTTATTCCTTATTATTGTAGTTGAAGCAAAAGAAAGAGGACCTAAAGAAAGATCATCCAGAGTTGAAGGATGAGTTGCATGTAGTAACGTATCTAAGCAATGAAGTTCAAGAGTTAAAGCAAAAGCTAAACAAGGGAAAAGAAGAAGCAGAAGCACTTTGAGTTGATGCCATATGAAGAAAGAAGTTAGATAACTTGCATGAGAGTTTTGCAAAGCGCAGGAGAGATCTTGAATGTCAAGCCAATGAATTGAAGAATCAGAAGGCAACATTTGAGAAATTGAAGAGAGAATTCAATGAAGTGCAATGCAATGTGATGCATTTGAAGGCTATTGTAGTGTTGACAAAGCAAGGATCAAAGAAATTAGGATCAGTTGCAATAGAGAAGGATTGGGCTTGGCAACACAAGTTGGCAAGTAAAAGCCATGAAGCAGAAAGATTGTGGGACTTTCTAAAAGGCATGGAGGCTGAAGAGAAGGAAGTATTGAAGGCAGAACAAGTGGAAAAATTGAAGATGTATCAAGAAAAATTGGAAGTAGAATTGAAAAGAGAGGTGTCCATTCCAAAGAAGACATTGGAATCAAATGAGGACATCATGGGTGATTAAAGGCAATGTTAAGTATTGAAGCCAGAGTAAAGTTGGAGGAATCAAGACTGCATGAATTGAAATTACTTTGCAGGAGACCAAGAACAGAAGTGCAAAGGAAGTAGATATGAATAGTCTTTTGATTTGTCTTAGGGATAGAGTAGATCAAAAGATGATTGAAGTAGGAGACAATGTTTGTCTTAGATTAGATCTACTTAAAATTAACTTAAATACAATTTGTATTAGTGTAAAAATAGGAACCCAATGTGGAGTGGTAGAAGTAGGAGTACAAGTGAATTTGGGAGAATTACCTGAGTTAGTTGAGATAGTTAGAGTAGAGAAGGAGAATATAGTTAGTAAGTTGATGACTTCAATTTCAATTTAAACTGAAGGCAAGATACAAATAGAAGATGAAATAGCGATACTAGATGAAACCAAAGTGCAAGAGGCATTTGAAAGTAATTTGACTATACAAGCTGAAGTAGAATAGACATTGGATTGGATTAGTAATAGGTTTTGAGATCTAAAGAAGTAGATATGAAGAAGTAGAGTGATACTTTGGATTTATAGATTTGTAAAGTAGCAATTGAAGCAGTTTAGGTAGTTTAGATAACTATTGAAGCCTCTACCTATTTAAAGGAGGCATTCATAATGTTGTATTGTATTCAATATTCATATTATTGAAGCTAAGTTAAGCATAGTGCTATAACACAATGCTCGTTGTTCCAGCTTAATCCCCATACTTCTCTATGTGAATGAATGATTACTGATTATTGCAAAAGTGTTACTTGTTGTGTTGTCACACTATGAACCAACCTGTCTCTCACTCAAGATGAATTTATGATAAATATTAAGGTAGCACACCATGGACTAAGAAAGCAAGGAACTAACACTCCATCACACTTTGCCATGGCTAAAACTCCAAAGAATCTCCAAGACTCAAGCTATTGCTCATTGGAGAACTCAACATGAGAGAGATAGTTGCAAATGAAAAGATGATGAGTAATCTTTATCCCAAGTTTATATACTAGTGAAATAGTTACACACCAAAGTCATCTAGGAAGTCATATAAAGTCTAAAGTCTAAAGAAATATCCAAACACATGGGATTAGTCCCATGAGTATATGGTCTTATCTTGATCCAACAACTAAATCAAAGATTCCTTCACATGGACTATCCTTGCACTATAAAACCAATCAAAACCAAAAAGGCTCGTGGTCATAAGAGTTCTTGAAATTTTTCTCAAATCCAAATACCTAGAAATAATATAAAGTAAACATTAGTATCCAAAATAATGGTGCTTACTCTTTCAGCTTCCTCTAAAATAGGGTCATCTCTATCTTGGTTCACACTAGCTAATCAAGGCTAATGTAGAAGCTAGATTAAACTCTATACAAATAATATTATTCAACTACTTGCAATACCAAACTAAATAGAGCATACATGCATCAATGGGTGTTACAAGCACTTTTGCTTCATTTTTGTTCAAAGGACTACATACCCATTTATACCAAAATGAAGTCTTAAATAAATTCTCCCTACTAGAAACCAAAGAAATCCATTATTAGAAGCAAACCAATGATCTTCTTACTCTAAAACTCACTATACATTCTTCATCTTTTATACACTACTTAGGTGCCTTTTATATGTTTGAAGGAGCTCCTAATTGTTCCCCAAAGAGAATCTCTATTTTATTGTCTTTGGATGTCTTCTTCCTCCAAATATTACAACTATAAAGAACCTTCAACTAAGAAGAGATATTATGTGAAAGGTCTTTAGCTTAAAACATAACTACAAGGAACTACCTTCTTTCCTATTTGCTTTAAGATGAGGTTCTATTTGCAATTTCTAAGATTAAAGAGTCACAAGACTCAATGAACTTCTTATCTACTTGTTCACTAAGTCTTTGTAATACTCCAAGGATAGGAGAACTCTCCAAGAGAGATACAATAGAGAAAATTCAAGCTTCACACTCAATACTCCAATGCTCCAAAGGAGCACCTTCTCTTTATTATATAGTAAAGAGGATCCCCTCAATAGAAGCTCCACCCTTGGATCAGATGCATGGATTGGTGATATGTCAACAAATTCTACCCATAGATTAGTTGCCCAGATGGGTGACATGTCAGTCCTTGTCCTATCTAGTTGGTCAGACAGGTTTGATTGGAGGGAATCTTTAGGGAATCTTACAATAAGAAGCTCAAAATTGCATGGGTGAGGTACCGTTGGAAAGCTCTTGATGATACAACCAATATAGGAGAAGAAGGAAAACTTTTATCTTGAAAGGAAGGGAATTTTCTTTTCTGTTTTTCAAGGCTTAATTCATCCATTTAGGCCTCTTAAATTGACTATGAAGTTTTTAGGCTATTTTCTACTTCTACCCTATTAGAACTAGTACTCTTTTGGTGACACCTCTATCTAATCTACCTAGCAAATCATACATAATATCCTTCCAGATGTTACCAAGCCAATTTTCACCTCTAGATAATATTCTAGCTATTGGTATTAGTCTTACTACTTATCAATCCATCTTTGGATCTTTGTACATCTTCCTTTCCATTTTTGTACCTACAACTTCAGCTTGTGTATCTTTATCTTGGTCATTTGGCCTTGTGTCGCATCTTTGATATGGATACCAATTGATCCCAAATATCCTTCAAACACTTCAACAAATTTTCCTCTATTTCTATTAGAGTATTGTACATGTCCTAAACCTTTATATTGACTTCCTCCATTGTCCTTGGTTGATCTGCAGCTTGTGCTTCCTTCTCCTTCTTGAGCTCTTCTTGTAGAGCCTTTCTTTATTATATAGATCTTGTCAAGAGACACACCTTATTTGGTTAGGAGACACCTCCACACATATGAGATGATATCACACATTATATGATGTCCAAGTTAGCAAGTATTTGACTTGAATTGCAGCCATAATTATTGTAATTATGGTTCATATCTTTATTGAGTTTTACCAAACCTTGAACCCTTTCAAGTTGATCATGCTGAAATTTTTCTTGGAGATCATGTAGATATCTTGCATTAATTGGTCTAGTGCTCAAATTTAAAATATCACTCTCAATTAACTCAATTCTTGATTCCTTGAATAAGAGCAAACAAGCAGATGTTGGAACAGAATGGTAGCTAGCTTCAAATATTCAAACTTCAAACATATATTTCTATGCATTACGTTGAAGGACTATTTTACCACTTTGAAACCTATCCATACCACAACCTTGAAGAAGAAGAGTGATGTCCTTGCAAGTGTTGCAAGGACATCACTCTTCTTCTACAGCAAAAAGTTTCATGCGGATTGCTCATGTTTACCGCCTAAACATATTGAACCTTTTGCTATATAACATAGCTACAAAGAAGATCAACTTGGCATTTTGTTTCACTCTTATTTAGCAAGACATAATTTTTGTGTTTTTGAGTTCCTTTGTAGAGCCTTTGTTACACCATTTGTAGTGTTGCATCTAGATTTCTCGGACATTGGAGTTCTAGTGATAGTAGTTAGAGGCATTTTGGCAGTTACTCATAGACTACTATCTAACGGTCAGATTTTGTGTTTAGAGTACTGACTTCATGGTGGGGCCCACCGTCACTTGCACCGCCCGCACCATCGGGTGTGCTATCAGCAGGACCGTTGGTATGAGATGTAGGTCAAAATCAAGAAGTGTAGCTCCAGAGAGCTCACTTCTTTGATGTTGAGCCTTCAAGTTCCTGGCTAGAGTGGACAGAAAGCCAGCAAGCATCACCTGGAGTCTCTTAGCTAGAGTGGGTGTGTCTTGACTGTTATCAATGCCTTGTTGTGGGAGAGTTGTTGAGGATCAAATCAAGTATCTATATGAGTTTATTTGATTTGATTTGTAAACAATCTGATTACATTAGAGAAGCGAGTTAGGGGAAATTGGATGTAGGAACTATGAGTGTTGGTGGTATCTCCAAGCTCGGTGGATTGTGGTGTCTCAATCGAGTACTTCAGATTTCCTTGAGAGAGAGAGTGTGTGGAAGTGTTGGCAAAATTTGGAGCCAAAGAGAACAATTTTCAAATGATAGTTGTGATTTTGAGCTCAGGACTAATTTGTTACGAGTTGAGCTCAAAAACTGAAATTGAAGGTGGAGTTGTGACCAAATCCTCATGAATTGAAGATTGGACAAAACCCATTTTTCCAATTTGGCTTGAGTGAAAAGTTAGTAGAGGATTTAGCGGTCAGCCATTTTTAGGGATTTATGTCAGATTTTATGTCAGATTTACATCAAATTTTATGTTAGATTTTGTGAAGGAGTTACTTCAAATTTGGG
Source organism: Lunularia cruciata (assembly GCA_948567375.1). Taxonomy (NCBI): domain Eukaryota; kingdom Viridiplantae; phylum Streptophyta; class Marchantiopsida; order Lunulariales; family Lunulariaceae; genus Lunularia; species Lunularia cruciata. The sequence continues at coordinate 61,104,894 of OX419756.1, read as the reverse complement.
CAAGAAGAACTTTGATCTGATCCTTGGTGATCCTCAAAGCTCAAGAAGTAGAATATATACTCCAATTATGTCCAATGCAAAATGGTGGTAGAGTCAGTCTTGTAACACCCATTTGTGCATGTGTGGGGTATTGTGATATTTAGCTTGGTATTACAAGTACTTAAGAGATATTATTTATATAGAGATAAAGGATGGTTCTATATTAGTCATGGTTAGCTAAAGTTAGTCATAGCCAAGATAGAGGGGACCTTACTTTAGAGGAAGTAGAGAAAATGAGCACCACTATTTTGGATTTTAGTGTGTTGACTTGGTATTATTCCTAGGTGTTTGGCTTTGAGGAAAGAGTTGAGAACTCTTAGGCCCACAAACCTTTTTGTTTTGGATCCTTCTTTGGTCCAAGGATAGCCCATATGAAGGAATCCTTGACTTAGTGGTTGGGTCAAGATAAGACCACATGCTTAGAGGAATATGCCCATGTGAATGGATATTCCTTTCTACTTTTTGACTTTACTTGACTTTTAGTCTAGTAACTTGAGTTACTGCGGTAATTAGTAACTTTGGTACTAACTATTTCACAAGTATATAAACAAGGGGTGAGGAGGTACTCATCATCCTTTCATTTGCAACTATCTCTCTCTCATAGAGTTCTCTAGTGAGCAATGTCTTGAGTCTTGGAGTGTTAGCCTTGGAGGAGTATGATGGAGTTGGAGTTCCTTGCCTTCTTAGTCCATGGTGCGCTACCATAATAGCCACCAGAGGTTCATCCTGAAAGAGAGACAAGCCGGCTCACAAGTCACACTATCTACCCCAAAGGACTTGGTGTTCAATAGACCAAGATGGAGGCTATTGCATTTATTCCTTGGCATACGGATGTGAGCAAAGTGCGAGCATTCCTTGGGTTGGTGAACTTCTATCGACGCTATGTTAGAGGATTTCATGCCATTGCCAAGGCCTTGATGAAGCTGACCTAGCTTACACAAGAGTGTTGTTGGGGAGATAAGCAAGAGAGAGCTTTTGTAGAGCTCAAGGAAAGGTTGACATCTTCTCCTATTTTGAGGAGGCCGATTAGAGGACGACCATTTCAGGTTCACACTAATTGGATTATGTTGGGGCTTGGAGCATTGCTTGCTCACCATGATGATGAGGGGAAGGAGTTTGTGATTGCTTATGCTAGTCACTCCAACAATTCAATGAAGGAAAAGTATAGTTCATATGAGGGAGAGTGCTTGGCAACAGTTTGGGCAATAGCACATTTCCCATGTTACCTATTTGGTACTCCCTTCACTCTCATCATTGATCATCAGCCGCTGAAGTGGTTGATGGAGTCCGACAAGCTTTCAAGGAAGCTTGCACGATGGGCTCTGATTTTATAGGAGTATGATTCACAGTTGTTCACAAACCTAAAGTGGTGAACCATGATGCAAATGGGTTGAGTAGAAACCCATGTCCCAACTAGCAAGGTCAGACCGGAGCACGTTGGCATGGTGAGACAAATGAGGAGATGGTGCCAGGTTGGCATGCATCTACCTTTCTATGTATATTTTCTAAGGCTTGGGTGGTTTCTCTCTCAACGCATACATGAGGAGTTATTGAGGTCACAGATCCAAAGAGTGAAGATATTGGTACAGTTCAACAAGACATTCATGGTGACGTCTTAGTGATAGACTATCTTTGCACTAGTGTTGTGGGTGGCACAATTGGGACCAAGGAGAGAGATTGTGTTCTTCATCAAGCTAGATGGTTCAGATTGGAGGGCAGACACCTTTTGCATGTATGGGAGGATGGTAGAGTGAGAGTAGTACCATTTCCATCTTAGAGACTACAGTTGGTCTGTCATGCTCATGAAGAGCTAGGACATTTTAGAGTAAAGTGTACATATAGCTTACTCAAGAGTCACTATTGCTGGCACGGTATGCACACCAAGGTATAGCAGTTTGTTGCCCGATGTGTGGTTTGTGACCAAGTTAGAGCATCATTCAATGCTCCTACACCCCAATTACACCCATTACCTACCAGGGGATTGAGTTACCACTGGAGTTTGGACTTTGCCGGACCTTTACCATTGACTGTGAGACATCATTGGTATGTTTTGGTGATGGTGGAGCACTTTTGCAAAGTGGATTGAGTTGGTGGCACTTCTTGACAAGTCCAGTGAAGGGAGAGCTTACTTGTTCCTAGATCAAGTTCTTAGTCATTTTGGTGCACCAGTTGAGGTTTTGACTGATCAGGATACAAAGTTCTTGGGAGAGTTTCAGGTCTTGTGTGATAAGGCTTTGATTAATCATCATACTACATCCCAAGATAACCCTTGAGGCAGATGGCTTAGCAAAGAGAGTGGTTTGAACGGTGAAGAGAGGATTGCAAAAGTATGGTTTGCAGAGAGGCCACTTGGGAGATTGGGATCTCTAGTTACCTTGGTTAGCCATGGGCTATTGGTTCAGCCGACAAGCCTCCTTAGCATCCTTCTCTCCTTACTTTCTACTCTACGGACAAGATCCAGATTTACCTACAGCCATTTGTCGAGATGTTATTGTAGTCTTGGACTTGGATGATCCAGATGTATGGTTGAGCACATGTTCTCAACAAGCATAGATCTTTTGGAGAGTGATGTTGATGGTCTTTGAGAACTTGGCAATTGCTCAGCATAAAGATACTTATGTTATGCTACTATTCAAGGAGGAGGTTATAGACCCTTGATCCATTGATTTCATCTAGGTGACTATGTATATCTATAGCAAATAGCACCAATGATACTTGATGTTTTGACAGGCCGCACTATCTTGAGAGTGTGGGAGGTTTAGCCATCTAGAGTCCTTGTGTTAGAAGGACGTGATGGTGTTGTTTGGAAGGATCATGTGTGCAATTATGCGCCATGCCACCTCCCAAACATTGATGGTACTATGGACCCAACCTTGACACTTGTACGTGCAAGCTTGAGGTGTATGTTATGTGGCTCTTCTTGTGGAGCTGCTACTATATTAGTGTGTGATAGCTATTTGAGAGGATGGCATATAGCATGTATGACTCCTTCCCTCACAGTGGTTCCTCAAGGACAATGGTCATGTCCTATATGTACTTGACCTATAGCTAGTTCATTCTTTATATGGTTTAGATTGCAAACAAACGACTAACGATGGGGCTCCAAAGCACCTGGCCTCCTGATCTTTGCCCATCATAGGGTATACTATATACTTGGAATAGATGGCTATCTGGAGATAGAGGGACCTAACCACCAGCTAGGAGGGCAATTGTGGCACTTTAGAGTTTATGTATGACTTATGTGTGAGTTGTGCTTCTATAGTGTATGATGTTGATAGTGATGTACGTTGTGTAGCAATGTATATACGCATGATAGTTGTCACACCATTTGTAGTGTTGCATCTAGATTGCTTGGACACTAGAGTTCCAATGGTAGTAGTTAGAGTCATTTTAGCAATTACTCGTAGACTACTTTCCGACGGTCAGATTTCATGTTCAGGGTATTGACTTCATGGTAGGGCTCACCATCACTTGCACCGTCTGCACCATTGGGTATGCTGTCAGAGACAATCGGACCGTTTGTATGAGACTTAGGTCAAAATCAGGAGTAAACCCTGGAAGTACAACTCCAGAGAGCTCACTTCTCAGATGTTGAGCCTTTGAGTTCCTGGCTAGAGTGGACAAAAAGCCGGTGTTGCAAGGAGCGTTTGGTCTCGAGAGTGCGCCAAGCACATGGCTGCTTGTGCTCAGTTTGTCCTTACTGTCTTTCTTTTGGATTTTTCTTGTAGACAGATGTGGTGCCCACATCTGACAGGGAAGAATGTGGAGGTCGTAGTGAGTACCTCGACAAAGAAGAGGAGTCGGCAAGGAGAAGCCGAAGACAGCAAGAAACCTCGGAAGATGCAGAGGAGTAACCCGAGGTGAAGTATGATGGTGATTGAGTCGGAAGATGAAGACTCAGAAGGAGAGGCCGAGCTCAAAATGGAAGACTTGGAACATGAGGAGGAACCTGAGCTGACATTGTAGAGTGGAGATACGAGCAATGATATTGAAGAAGGAGGAGAGATGACATTGGTGCCAGTGGTTGACAAATACGCAGAAGAAGTGCAAACCGAGATAAAAGCCAAAGACAATACACAATTGGAGGACAAAGTAACTATGCCCGAGGAAAAGAAGATCGTAGTACAGTGAGGGATTCGCTCGAGACGTAAGGCAAAGTGTGAAGCGGGGCCGAGTAGAGTGAAGGAAGAGGCAGGAGAAAGCTCGGGAAGCGAAACGTCAATCCCGATACGAAGACTGCAGAGACAAAGGCGCGTATCGGGAGAACACAAAGTGAGAAGAGAGACCACTCCGCGAGATGAAGCAGTTGCCAGTGACGGAGTGGAGTACTTGCAAGAGATTGTGTGCCCATTGTTGGTGAAGTTGGAGCACAAGAAGAAGGAGATGCAGTCAACTTGTCCAGAGGTGAAGACTGTTTTGCAAGTCTTATTAAGATTAGAAGAAGAGAACTCGGAGTTGAAGAGGAGTATAACCCGAGGTGAGGAGGAGAGAGAAGTACTGCAAGCGGAGGCAGTAGAGAGGAGTCAGGTAATTGAAGACCTGAAGAGAGAAGTGAGCTATCAAGAGGATTTGGCGAGGAAGAGTGACATAGCCAGGGAAAGAAAAGTAGCTGAGTACGAGATCTTGAAGCAGCAGTTTGCTGATTCAAGAGTAGAAGTAATCCATGCTATGGCAAGGGTAGCAGCAAAGGATCAGGAGCTTGATAGAGTGATGGAGAGTGTCAAGGAGAAGAAGCAACTTTGGCAAAAAGAGTTGGCTGCACGGTATAGGGAAGAAGAGATATTACGAGAGTTGCTTTGTAATCAGGAGGAGAAGGTTGTGCAGAAAGAGAAAGAGAAGGAGACGGTGAAAGCCAAATTCGAAGCGGAGTTGGCAATGTACAGGGAGGATTGGCTTGCAGATTGAGAACGTGAAAGGAAAACCAGATTGGAGCCATTGAAGGAGATTGTTCTCCAAATGAACGCAATGTTAAGTACAGAGGCCAATGTTTGAATTGAAGAAGCACGACTGCACGAGTTGAAGTTGCTGGTGCAGGAGACGAGGCGAAGATAGGCGAAAGACACCGAGATGAATGCCTTGTTGTTAAAATTAAGAACTCGTGTAGATAGAAAGATCTTAGAGGTAGAAGATAACATCTCGATTAGATTAGACTTAGTAAAAATTGAGATAGAAAAGCTTCTGAAGGATGTTAGAGCAAAACCGGAGGTAGATAACATAGGAGTCCAAATGTCTTTGGAATTACCGATGGAGACATTAGAGAAGAGTGGGTTGGAAGATAAGGAGTTAGATAGATTGCACACTAGTGCAATTTCAGATCAGGAAAGAGAACTGTTGGAATTGGTAGAGGAAGTAAAAGATATGAAACCCGAGGATAGAGTGATAGGAAGTAAGATTACTTTGGGTTTGGGTTTGAAAGCCGAAGAAGAAGTATACATCGGATTGGAGTAGTAATAGATTTGAGATTTGAAGAGGCAAATATGAAGAGGTGCATTGTCATTTTGGATCTATAGGTTAGAAGAGTTGTTGTAGAACGATATAGTTGTTAGAATTGTTGATTTGTTCACTATTTAAGAGTGGCATTCATAGGAAATTGTTGTTCAGTGCTCATTATTTCTGAGAATAGATAAAGCAAAGTGCTGTGAAGCAATGCTCGTCGCTTGAGCTTGATTCCGAGTATCAACTTTGCAATTGTGTTTGTGAGTGTTTGGAGAAATTTGAAGTGCAAGTCAGTGTGTTTGTTGGATGTTGGATTCCACAGCCTTGATCTTCATTCTGTGTGTTTGATCCTGAGTGAAGTGCAATCAAAGCAATGCCTTGACAGATCTGAGAGGAATTGTAGTGTTGGTAGTATTCTACATTTGTGAGTGCAGTGCGAGGTTGATGTGAAGCAATTTTGATCGAGGAAGTTGTGCCTTTAGTGGAGGGGTGGAACACAATTCTGAGGCAAAGTCATTTTGCAGTGAAGTGCCGTTTTTGAGAGAGCCTGTGTAACAATATGGAGTTTAGTGACAAAGTTACACGGGCTTACAAAGTAGAGAATAAGACAAAATAGCCTAGAATATTCTAGAAGCATCTAAGAAGCTTCTTAGGAAGCTTCCCAACTAGTTAACTTGCGCCCTAAGCAGGTAGCTTCTAGAAGGAAGCTTCTAGAAGCTTCTAACTAGCTTAGCTTGCATGCCAAGTAGGCGGCTTCTAGAAGGAAGCTTCTTGAGAAGCTTCCTAGTTAACTTGGCTTGCACTCCAAGAAAGTGGCTCAAGGAAGCTTCTTGAGAAGCTTCAAGGGTCTTGTATGCTACCTATAAATACCAAGGCCGAAGCTCATGGTAGGCATTCGGAGTTTTCTCTCATTCTAGTGTCCCAATGTGAGTTTCCATTCTCCTATTTCTCTCCTCGGTTTTGGTCTTTTACATTGGTATCAGAGCAAGAATGGGATGGATGGAATTTATGGACCACCAAATCCACTTCTGCCAAACCATTGGGACTTTCATGTCTAGATATTACCAAAGCATCGGTTCACACAATTCATCACCTCACGCTTTGGGCAGGATTTTCTACATATGGTCACCGTGTCAGAGGAACCCTTGATACTTCGAGTTGTAACTTATGGAGAGCAGTGGACGTGTTGTATCTATGTATTAATCAACTAGATAAATTGAGGGTAGTGGAATAGAGTAGTAGCGATGGTGGCAATACCGGATGTTATCCTTGCAATGCAACAACAAATCAAGCATCTTACTTGATTGTTTGATGAACGAGACCAGCAATGACGAGAACAAGTAGACAGAGCGCCAGTTCGAGATGGAGAAGATCGCATTCAATTTCCGAAACCCAAGGTGTTTGAAGGCAAGAATCTTCCAAGCACAGTGGAGAATTTTGTGTTTGACTGTTAATGTTACTTTGAAGCCACCAATCTTCAAGATGAGCGGAAACAAATTCTCTTGGCTTCTAGCCAATTGGATGGCATGGCAAAACTTTGGTGGCGATTCCGAGTAGAAAGAGCTAAATGACAAATTGTTACACCAATTTTGACATGGGCAGAATTCAAGGATGCAATACTTGGTCAATTTCAGACTATAAATGCTACCCGAGCTGCACGAGATAAATTGGCGGAGTTGAGGCAGATTGGCTCAGTGAGAAGCTACATCACACAATTTCAGAATAGCATCATGCAAATTCCAGATATCCAAGAAGGTGAAGTTTTGGATCGATTTGTGCGAGGATTGAAGTCACGAACCAGATTGGAGGTGACCATGCGAGAACCACAAAATGTAGAAGAAGCCATGCAATTGGCTGAGCGTTTTGATTCCTTAGTTGCAACAACTTGGCCTCGACCTCGACCTCGACCTACACAAAACATACTAGTACCACGAGTGGAAGAACCGGTACCAATGGAGATTGATGCTATCCAACGAAGACCACTTGGCACAGCAGATAGAGAAAGATTACGACAAAATGGAGGTTGCTTTTATTGTTGCCAAGTTGGACATCGCATTGCTGAATGTCCACTCAAGAATGGACGACCTCAACAAGTTGCCCAAGTGGAGGTTGTGGAGCGAGCCGCCTACTGGGAGCTTGATTAGTTCCAATGGGATTGAAGGCTTGACCTATGCAAGTCTACTTCACTTGCAAGGTATGATATCTAATCGGGGTTGTAGGATTTTGGTCGATTCTGAAAGTTCAGAGAATTGCATGTCTATGCAAGTAGCAAAGGAATTGGGTATTCCTATCAAGCCAATGATTGGAAGTAGTTTGATGATTGCGGATGGTAGAAAAGGTTCTGCATTCCGCACCTTGCATCCTATTACCTTCAAGATTGGGAAGGAGTATTTAGAGTGTATGAGGTTTGTAGTGGCACCTCTACACTATGATATCATTTTGGGTCTACCTTGGCTTGAACGTCATAAAGTTCAATTTGATTGGACCCGAGGTCAAATTCAAGTACAACACCAAGGTAGGAATTTCCGATTAGGTTTTCTGGCACCTTTGAGTAAGACACCTAAGAATAGTCAGTCCCAAGATGGGAAGTTTGTTGAGAAGGTAGCCATAGAGAAAATCTGGAAGGGAGATGAGTCCCAAGATGGGAAGTTTGCTAGGAAGGCAACCATGGAGCAAGCTTGGAAGAGAGATGAGTCCCTAGAAGGGAAGTTTGTTAATGAAGCAGCCATAGAGCAAGCTTTGGAGGAAGATACGTCTGTATTTGCGGTGTGGATCAAGCCAATTGCACAAGAACAATCTGAGGAGGGCCAAGTGCCACATCAAGCAATGGTTGATTGGATAGTTCAGGAGTTTGTAGATGTGTTTCTGGATGATCTGCCAAAGGGATTACCCTCTGATCGAGGTATGCCCTTCAAGATCGAGCTATTGCCAGGGAGTACTCCAATGAGTAGACCAATCTATCGTCTCTCACCAAAGGAGTTAGAGGAGTTGCGAACAACACTTACAGAGTTGTTGGAGAAGGATTTCATATGACATAGTACCTCTCCTTGGGGAGCACCGGTACTAGTTGTTCCAAAGAAGGATGGAGGACTTCATTTTTGTATCAATTACCGTGGGCTCAATAAGCAAACCGTGAAGAATGCGTATCCCTTGCCTCGGATTGATGACCTGCTTGATCAATTAAGTGGAGCACGCTACTTTTCCAAGCTAGATCTTTGTAGCGGCTATTGGCAAATTCCTATTGAAGGAGAGGACGTGCAAAAGACTGCCTTTTGCACAAGGTATGGACATTTTGAGTGGAGAGTTCTACCTTTCGGACTCACTAATGCTCCATCAATCTTCATGGATCAGATGCATTGGGTGTTGGAGGGACTATTGGATCAGTCCATGGTAGTGTTCTTAGATGATATCTTATTCTATAGTAAGACAGAGGCAGAACACAGGAATCATGTACGGGACGTCCTAAGATGACTATGACAGTGGAAATTTTACTGCAAGAAGTCAAAGTGTGCTTTTTGGCAGAAGGAGGTTACCTTCTTGGGTCATAAGATCTCATCAGAGGAGATCAAGATGGAAGAAGAGAAGATCAAGGCCATTACTGATTGGCCTACCCCGAAGGATGCTACTGAAGTACGAGCATTCAATGGATTGGCCAGTTTTTACCAACGGTTCATCCATTATTATGCTCATGTGGCTGCACCATTGACTGACCTCTTGGGAAAGAACTTGAGCTTCCAATGGACCACCAAGCATGAAGAAGCATTCTAGAAGTTAAAGCATATGGTGTCTTCAAGACCCATTCTTCAACCATATGATCCTCAACTACCTTGTGTGGTTGATTTTGATGCTTCTAACTTTGCAATTGGAGTTGTGTTGCAACAAGAATTTCCAGATGGACTACATCCTATTGCCTTTGTGTCTCGCCGACTAAATACAACTGAAAGAAATTACTCTACTTGAGATCGGGAACAACTTGCAATGGTATATGCCACCAAGGTATGGAGGCATTATCTCTTGGGGAAACAAGTGATCATGCGAACTGATCACAAGCCATTGTTGCAGACCTTACACCTAGAGCACATGAAGAGTTGACATCATCGATGGGAAGAGCAACTCCAATTGTCCGCTATCAAACTTGAGTACAAACCAGGTCGGTTCCATGTCATCCCTGATGCTCTATGACGATGACCTGATTTGAAGTCTCTTCCTCTCATCACGGCAACAATTACAACGGTGTCAATTGATCCCAAGATTCATAACAAGTTTTGGTTAGCTCTACAGCAAGATCTCTTCTTCCAAATGGTACACGGTCGTCTGACAGCACGCAATAAGGAGTACAACACCTTCTCCTTCAAGGAAGGCCTTTTATTTCATGAAGACCAGATCTATGTTCCAGCCAAAGGTGATCTTCGACTTGTGCGCCTTCAAGAAGCCCATGATTTACCAATAGCGGGTCACATGGGAGTGAACAAGACCTTGGGCACCCTCCAACGCTAATGGTGGTGGCCCAACATGATACAAGATGTTCAAGACTTTGTCCAATCATGTGAGAGTTGCCAACGGAACAAGGCCAGCAACCAGAAGCCGAGTGGACTCCTTCAACCACTCGCCATTCCATCCACTCATTGGGAGCATGTGAGCTTGGATCTCATCACATCCTTGCCAAAGACAAAACAAGGACACACCGCAATTGTGGTGTTTGTGGATAAGCTTAGTAAGCAAATCCACTTGGCACCAACCTGTGATACCGTGGATGCTCCAACCTTAGCGCAAATCTACTTTGACGATGTCTTCAAGCATCATGGGATGCCACGTGTACTCATCTCCGACCGTGATCCTCGATTTACCAAGAAGTTTTGGCAAGCACTCTTCTAGATACTCGGCACCAAGCTTGCTTTATCCATGGCCTATCATCCTCAAACTGATGGACAAACCAAACGCACCAATTGTACATTGGAGGATATGTTGCGGGCCTTTGTCAATGTCCACCATACCAACTGGGATGAATGTCTTGCAGCTGCATAATTTGCCTACAACAATTCCAAACAGGCAAGCATTGGATTTTCTCCCTTCTTTCTCAATTTTGGCCAAGATTTGCTTGTTCCAGATTCTCTTCTTGCTCCCCCTTTCTCTCAGGTTCCTCATACTTCTACATTCTTGACCACTATATCCCAATCTCTCTAACAAGCCAAATCTCACCTCCTTGTTGCTCAAAATCGCCAAAAACAATATGCAGACCATCATCATCGTGATCTTACCTTTGAAGTTGGTGATAAAGTCATGCTATCCTCTAGTAACCTCCCTCTCCCACTTGATACCCAAGTTTGTAAACTTGCTCTCCAAGTTCATAAACTTGCTCCTAATTGGATAGGACCCTTTGATATCACCCACATTATCTCTCCTGTTGCTTATCATCTTGCCTTACCTTGTCACATGCGTATCCATCCTATCTTTCATGTTTCCAAGTTGAAACCCTTTGTTCCTAACCCTTCTTCCTTTTCCTCTCGAGTCCAACCTCCCCCTCTTCCTGTCCCTATCAATGATCATGAGGAGTACGAAGTTGATTGTATCCTTGTGCGTCGCCATATTCAACAAGGCCATCGCCAACATACAGAGTACAAGGTCCTTTGGAAAGGGTATCCCCTTCATGATGCCACATGGGAACCTCTTTCTCATCACCAGAATGCACAGATGGCCATCAAGGTATTTGAAGCTTCACTGGCGACGAGGACATCACCAATTAGCGGCGGGGGAATATATAACAATATGGAGTTTAGTGACAAAGTTAGTCGGGCTTATGAAGTAGAGAATAAGACAAAATAGCCTAAAATATTCTAGAAGCATCTAAGAAGCTTCTTAGGAAGCTTCCCAACTAGTTAACTTGCGCCCTAAGCAGGTAGCTTCTAGAAGGAAGCTTCTAGAAGCTTCTAACTAGCTTAGCTTGCACGCCAAGTAGGCGGCTTCTAGAAGGAAGCTTCTAGAAGGAAGCTTCTTGAGAAGCTTCCTAGTTAACTTGGCTTGCACTCCAAGAAAGCGGCTCAAGGAAGCTTCTTGAACAGCTTCAAGGGTCTTGTATGCTACCTATAAATACCAAGGCCGAAGCTCATAGTAAGCATTCGGAGTTTTCTCTCATTCTAGTGTCCCAATGTGAGTTTCCATTCTCCTATTTCTCTCCTCGGTTTTGGTCTTTTACAGCCTGAATCATCACAATCAAGATTGTTTGGAAAGATTTGATGGAGTTTTGATTAAGAAGTGTTACTTTGTGACAAGATTGCAAGTCAGGGCTTGTTACTCTCTTCTGGGTGTGGTTTCTACCTGAGAGATTAAAGACGCAACCAAGAAGAACAGAAATTGTTACTTTGCTTTGTATTTGGATATTTCTGACTCGTATCTCTACGAGAACGAACTTTACTTACCCGATTACCGCAAAAGTGATATTTGCCGAGTTGTCACAATAGACATTCCTTCCCTACTCTTGGATTGTTGGGAATTTATCTCTATATGAACTTGTTGTTTCAGTTTTCCCTGAGGTTGGCTCTCCTTGAAGGTTTTGTTTTATCCTTGACTTTTGTTTTATCCCTGACTTTTGCAAAACTGGTCTTGTCATGTGAGTCTGGTGTTATGGTTTCTACCTTTGCCTGCTCTCATATTCTATTTTCACATCAGGTTCAGGCTATGGGTCAAGATCTGGCAGTTCATAGACCTAGGTCAGGTGACACTAAATAAAATAAAATAGAATAAATGACAGCGAGTGATCTAACCAAACTAGTCAACACATTCTCAAGCAACTTTCAAACCCATTCTTGGACCAAGTTCCAGCTCCTACACACATTCAATGTCCTTCAAAAAACTTCTTTTGCCTTTACTCTCAAATCAGTCCTTACATTCATGATTTTCTCTCTATTCAAGTACTCACAAACCCTTACACTCGAATAAAGACCATGTTCCTCTAATGTCAATGCCCTACAATCCCTTTGTGAGAAGCACTCCTTCTCCTGTCCACTATCACAGACCAAGGCAAAACAAATCCTTCAAAAATACTCTCAGCTCTTCACTCTCCATGTCACGAACCAAGGCAAAGCAAAATCCTTTGAAATTTTCTCTCTTCACTTTTGTCCCAGCAGCTAGCCCTTCACATTCAAAAATTCTCCTTCTTTCTTCTCCAAGTCATGCACAAAAGCATTTTGAAAATTTCATCTCCTCTTTCCTTCTGGTCCTGTCATAGCCCATGATGAGTCCTTCCAAATTTTCTCTCTTTCTTCACTTCCATTTGGCAATACTCTTCAAGGCCAGTCTCCCAAAGCCCTAACTTCTTCCTTGTTGACCAGGCCAGCCAACTCTCAAAAATTTCCCTTCATCTATTTCACAGTCCAAGATCTAATCCCTCAAAAATTTCTCTCAGCTCTTCACTCCCTGTCTAGGCCAAACCTTCAAAACTTTCTTTGCTCTCCTTGTCCCTGTTCTTGTCACAGACCAGGCACCAGCAAACTTTTGAAAATGCTCTCTCTAACACACACCTTCATTGTCCAGAGCAACCCTCAAAAATCTCTTGCTTTCTTCACCCCCTGTCCTCTTGTCACCATCAGTCAGCAAAATGAAAATTTTCCTCCTCACACACCTTCATTGTCCAGTTCAAGGCAAACCCTCCCAATCTCACTCTCCTGCTCTTGCCATAGTTCAGCCCTTCATGCAAAATTCCTTCTCCTTTTCCTCTATCCTCACTTTTGAATTTGTTCCTCTGTCCAGCTCTCTCACAATAGCAACCCTCAATTTTTGAATTTGCTCCTTTGTCCAGCTCTCTCACAGTAGCAAATCATCAACCTCATGATATTTCTCTCCTCTGTCCAATTCTCTCACAACAAGAAGTCGTCAACTTTTGATATTGCTCTCCTCTGTCCAGCTCTCTCACAGCAGCAGCCCTTACACTTTTAAATTTGTTCCTTTGTCCAGCTCTCTCACAGCAACAGCCCTAACACTTTTGAATTTGTTCCTCTGTCCAGCTCTCTCACAGCAACAACCCTCAATTTTTGAATTTTCTCCTATGTCCAGCTCTCTCACAGCAGCAAATCATCAACGTCTTGATATTTCTCTCCTCTGTCCAATTTTCTCACAACAGCAAATCATCAACTTTCAAAATTGCTCTCCTCTATCCAGCTCTCACGGCAGCAGCCCTTACATTTTTGAATTTGTTCCTCTGCCCAGCTCTCTCATAGCAGCAACCCTCAATTTTCAAATTTTCTCCTCTGTCCAGCTCTCACAATAGCAAATCATCAACCTCTTGATATTTCTCTCCTCTGTCCAATTCTCTCACAGCAACAAATCATCAACTTTTGAAATTGCTCTCCTTTGTCTAGCTCTCTCACAGCAGTAGCCCTTACACTTTTGAATTTGTTCCTTTGACCAGCTGTCACAGACCAAGCCTAGCCAATTTCAAAATTCTTCTCCACTACACTGGTCACTCCTCTCTAGGGCAAAACTCCCAAAACCTCAACTCCTTCCCCTTTATTTCTTGTCACAAACCATGCCCAAGCAAATTTTGAAATTCTTCTCTCCTCCACTGGTCACTCCTCTCCAAGGCAAAACTCCCAAAACCTAACTCCCCTTTGTTTCTTGTCATAGACCAAGCCCAAGCAAATTTCAAAATTCTTCTCTCCTCCACTGGTCACTCCTCTCCAGGGCAAAACTCCCTAAACCTGAACTCCTTCCCCTCTGTTTCCTATCACAGACCAAGCCCAACCAATTTCAAAATTCTTCTCCCCTCCATTGGTCACTTCTCTCCAGGGCAAAACTCCCAAAACCTGAATTCCTTCTCCTTCGTTCCCTGTCACAGACCAAGCCAAACCAATTTTGAAATTCTTCTCCCCTCCACTAGTCACTCCTTTCCAGGGAAAAACTCCCAAAACCTAACTCCTTCCCTTAATGATTTTTCCTAGCAAAGGGCTGCCAAAGTATTTTCCCTTGCAGCTTGACACCACAAGTTCTCTCTTGAAACATTCTCCTCAGCCTTCTTTTCCCACTAAATTCTTTTTGCTCCTCCACCAAGGAAAATTCTCTTCACTCCAATAACATAAAAACTTGAGCTCATATAACTTCACATTATTTCTTAGCTCCAGCCACACAAACACAGTCCTCAAGCTAATAACACCACAACTTTTCCCTGACTTCACCATAACATAGTAATATCTCCCATGGCAAGGTAGCAACAAACCAACTCCTAAAGCATATTGAACCTGACCCCTGAAACAACTTTTTTAAACTTGCACATCAAACCTCAAGGTTATGCGTGTGTTATTTTCCCGACGACACCGTCAAGTATCACTTGGAGTCTTGTAGTTGGAGTGGGTGTGGCTTGATTGTAATCAATGCCCTGTTGTTGGCAAGTTGTTGAGGATCAAATCAAGTATTGATCTGAGTTCAATTGATTTGAGTTGTAAATAATTTGACTATTATGGCACTTTAGAGTTTATGTATGACTTATGTGTGAGTTGTGCTTCTATAGTGTATGATGTTGAAAACAATGTATGTTGTGTAATGATGTATATATGCACAACACCTTCATTGATATATACTACCGATACATCTTAGAAGAAAGTCCATGTAGTGTGACTAGTCAAGACCATGTCCTCTACAACAAATATTTTATTAAAAAGTGTAATAGGCTATGGAGAAGTGTGGATAATTCATGAAGAGTTTGAGTGAGTTCAAGAAAAGATAATTTTGGAGAAGTTTAAGACAACAAGTCGAGAAGAAGTTCAAGAGGGGACAATTTTGGAAGAGTCAAGATGAAGTTAGAGAGCAAATAACTTAGGTATATATATTTGACACTTGTATAAGCTCTTTATTACCAAAATTATTCCATGTATGACATCATCTCACATGTATGGGGGTGTCTTCCAACCAAAGAGGTGGTGTTCCCAATTGGCTCCCTATTTATATTGCCACTTCCTTCCTATATTTGACTACTTTCAAGTCTAGGGAAATAATCTTTACCTTCTTTCCTTTTAATTCACCTTAGACATTTGCCATTTTTGCTTCCTTTCTTTTGAAACCATCTTGGAAAATCTGATACTATTGCTTGCCTTTGAGCTAAAGAGCCCTTATGTCTCCCTATAGTCTTTGAATGTCCTTCTCAAATTTTGTTTCAACTTGTAATTCTCTTGCATCAAGGTATTCACTTTCCTATCCTCCTTGTACATGGCTCTACACTTCTCAAGGTCTTCCTTCCACTTGTCATGCTTTGCCTTCATCATGTAGTCATTCTCGCATAATCTCCTAACCAACAAAGTGAAGTCCTTCACATCCAACCAAACTTCTTGATATTGGGAAAGGATCATCTTCAAGAAGCATAAAACTGGGCCCACCATATTAATCATGAGGTCTACCCATCTATAACTAGAGCTTTTTGAACCTCAATGCTATTCATGGTTTTGAGCCTCTTGCTATTCTTGGTGTACCTCCACTAGAACTTCTTCTCCTTCCTTCTTGATCTCCACCTCTTCTTCTCCTTACACCTCAATTCTTGGTTGTGATGCACATCTTTTTGTGTTATTGGTTCTTTTTTATTAATTTCAACTTCTTTTGTGAGGAAATACTAGTCTTTTTTACCAGCTAAATACAGAAACCTATAAATAGTGCAATCTTTGGAGTTGTAACTCCTAAGCCAACAAACTTGATGATGGAGTTTGGGTTAGAGGAACATCTAAAGGAAGAATGTAAGAAACTGATTCAAGACCAAAGGTGAATGGTTCGGGGAGAGAAGGACTTTGGCCCATAGATTTCCATTCAGAATGAAATAGAGCCCAAAAGATCTTCACCCGATAGTTGAAACTTAGCAAAATGAGTTTACCCCAACCAGACTTCTTTTCTAGACCCAACACATGGCAAGCACCATACATCAATTTGAATGCACTGCCAACAAATTCAAGAACAACCATTCCAAATCAAAAAGGTTGGTTTGCATTGTGAGGAGGACTATTGGCATTTAGCCTAATGCACGCTTTAGAACCTGGACCATTGAGAGAGAGTGATGGTTCACATTTGCAAGCTATACTTGGCATTGAAAGAGTGATAAGGAAGAAGGACAACCCAATTACATTTTGGTTGAATAATGATTGAAGACTTTGCATATGAAACAAAGTAAGGAATGGTGATTTTCAGTTTTTGCATTGCAAGTGATTGATTAAGCATACCTCAAGCTTGAATTCAATCCTTTTTTGTTATAGTTTTCTAGTCTTTGAAGCCAAACCAACCTTTGATTTTGTTCCTTGGCCTGTGAGAGAATGGTATTTGATCAAGAACCCATAAGGAAGGCCCCAAAAGCCATCCTCCAAAGCCCAACAACAAATGCTTGGGTAGTGTACTATATGAGAGATTTTATTCAAAGCAAGCACATGGGTTTTTTGCTTTGAGTTTAGGATACAAAAGATTTCAAAATCATCCATGAGACAATGAGCTAAAAGGAGAAGATCAGTGAGGAATTGAGAGGGAACCTCATGGGTTGGATAGAGGAGAATTGGAGGAATGTCCTTGGTTTGGATGCAATCCCAATAAAAGTGATAACAATCAATACTAAGTTCATATGATTGGGAGCTAACAAAGAAATCAAGGACACATTTGGGGAACCTTGCAACTACAACAATGGTTGGCAAGCTCTCAAATATTAGGACCTAGCTCAGCAGTCAATTGTAGAAGTCGTTATGAAATTTTTCTATCACAAATGGACAACTTACTTAACAAACACTTAAGCCATCTTCCACAAGATGTACAAGGAAAACTTGTGAAGTGGGCTTGCATGTTCTACTTATAGGCTCAAACCCTTCACCAAGACTTCTTGGATGAGAGAAGAGCCACTTACCTAGCCTTGTTTGTGATCCATTTCTACACGAGTCTCAATTTATTAAATGAGGAGAAGCACAAGAGATTTCTGAGCCACTACCCTACTATAGATTACTTTATTTCCTGACCTAAGAGGAAGTCAATGATCAAAAAATATCAAGAGGTGGATGTAAAATTGCTTGGAGAAGGCCAAGAAGGAAATGAGCACTACCACACCAACCAAGAAGCAAGCAAGGAAGAACACTTTAAGAAGTAGCTATTTTCTTTACCCATACTTCCTTGATTTGCTAGACCTAAGCAAACATTGTTACATAATCTTTGACTTGGGTTGTGCATCCCAATGCAAAGTAACCTTACTTTGGGTCTATCATTTTGTAAGTCTGACCTGAGTCCTTCTAACTCTAACATGAAGTTGACTTCTTTGAGTCTACTCCAAACACATGATTCTCCTCTTTTCTTCTTCATTAGGCTGCAATTGGCTCCAACAATATACTTCGTTAAAACTTGTCAAAAAATTTAAAAAAATGTGGGTATGATAGTGTGATTAACTTGTGATCAGACTACAATGAGTATTTGTTACTTTTTTTTGGGTGTCATTTCTACCCAAGAGATTAAAGAAGTAATCAAGAATAACTGATTTGTGACTTTTACTTTGTATTTGACCATTCTGAGCAATATCTCTATGGGAACAAATGATTACTACAAAAGTGATACTTGCTTGGTTGTCACAACATTGCCCACTTATTTACTGTTGGGTAGTGGAAAATTACCTCAAGTATCTTTCTCATTGTTCTCTTAGTCTTCACCATGTTAACAATTGAAAAATTGACAAATTGTAAAGAACTACTCAAAAGAACTTACTCAAAAGAGCAAACAACTAGAAATAATCAAAACTACCTATTTGCACTTCAGATTGATTGCAAAACTCATGATAGAAAATAAAATTATTCAAGGGGCACTTATCTTATAGTTAGAATTCCTCAATTATTGGTCCTTAGTGGTTGAGAAATCATTGTCTATAGATCGGAATTGGTGAAGTGCCAATGGTCCTTGGTGGCAATTTTTTAATTTAGTGGTGGTGGTATTCAAATTCATGTACAATCTTTGGACTTGAAGATCTTTGGCTCCAAAGAAATTTCACACTTGTAATTTTACCTCTTATTCTTCTTCAAACTTGACTTCTTTGTACCCAATCTCTAGTATTGTATTGTTCTTTGTGGTAGGACTTTTTATACCTTGGCATGTAAAGGGATGTAATCCAAAGAATTCTTGAACAAGTGGTTTCTTTGCATGAACATGCAAATAAGTTCCCTTATATCCATCAAAAGAAAGAAATTACAACAAAATTTAATGTTTACAAGAAGTTGGGCTCCATAATAGTCAAAAATATATATATAAAGACCACCTTTTTGGACAAAGTCATTCCTTTTTGAAGATATAGTCCTCTAGAAAAAATTAATATTATATGATTATGAGTTCTATTTTTTATATTTTTAAATTTTCCTTCATGGTGAAATTACCATCTTTAAGAATTGTTTTCATCTCAATAGGTTAAGCAAAAAACAATTAAGAGCTCTTTGGTGATAATTTTCTTTATATTAAATCATTTCTCAACCTTTTACTAACTAAAATGCTTCATTTTGGTTTTTATTTATACTTCTCTATAAATTAGATAATTGAGTCACTAATAACAAAATGATTCATGATTCATATCTTCATTCTTTCTTATATTTCATTTTATGAAGTTGCACTGCGTGCCAGTGCTTGTGATATAAAGATTGCTCCTAAATGTGCAAATTATAGTATTTTTAGTAATAAAATCAATTGCCAGCCTGCATAGCTCAGATGGTAGAGCATTCCCATGGTAAACATATAGATAAAGTTCTTTTGAGTTTATGAATACATTATCTTTATAATACAAAGGATTTAACCGTACTTAAGTCCTTCATGAATATTCACTACTTTGAACAATAGTCTTACTTACTTGCATGAATTCAATATTATTGTTAAAATCCATATTTTGTAACATCTAAATCCATAAATAGTTCTTTGTAAGGAATTTTTTCAATTTTCTAAAGATAGTTACCTATAATTAAGAAGAGCATATGTAATGTTATTTAGTGCTTTGTTCTCTTTAGGAACATATCAAGTACCCAAATTTAGAGCTTATGGAAAATAAGTAAAATCTAAACCTTTCTTGATGGATTATATCCACTTTTTTTTGCAACCACTTGGAAACTATTACCTCTAGATTCCCAATCTTGTTTCTCTTGGGTAGGAAAAGAACCAACCTAATCTATTATCACAACATGCATTCCTCATATCTTGGTTATTACTTCCAACACCAAGGTGAAATATGCAACACACATAAAGAATGATAACCTACACATCGCAAAACACAAAACACAAAGAGGATCCAATGACGTCAAACTTAACCAAAACTCTTTACACTTTTGGAAAAAAGTGTTTCCATGCATCCTTGCACCATTTAAGAGTCCTTGTTAACCTACACTCCATGTAGATAGTTTTGCATCTTGTTTTTGGTATGTTGTAAAATGACCAATCCCAAGGTTTGGCTTGAGATAATTCTTACACTATAGCTCCAAATCAAGTATCTCATGACTAAATAGATAGCTTGTAAAGAAAAAGCTTTCTAATGATATACAACACGTCCCAATCAGACCACTATAGCTACACTAACAATGTCCTGAGCTTGGTCTAATTTGGTAATTACAAGCACCTAATTAGGATGTTTCTCTTGGTTGTTGCCAAATCTTTACTAACACTTTAGGCCAAGGTTAAATTGAGGCTTCAAAACTCTTTGACAAGTCTTACTCATTCAATTAGGACCTAAAATGCCACAAAAGGCAATGAATTGTAGTCAAAGATGGAAATCCTTAATTTTAGATTCTTAAAGTAATATTTTTTAAAGATAGATACATTATATATTCCTATTCATAATTCCTCATACAACCAAAATTTATCAGGAAATTGCTTACACTCTTGTTTAAATCTTTATAATATTTGGAATCTAAATTATTAACCATTCCTCATATATGGATCAATTCCTTGGCCAAACTAACATTTGGACTCTACAAACCTAAGTATACTTGATCCAAGACCCAAAATTGCCTATTTGAGGATTTGAAACCAAAAATTACATAATGGTACAAATTTAGGCAACCAAAATTGACTCAAAATGTCACAACCATAACTAAAATTCAAGATCCCACCAAACTTGACATCTTTTTTGCACCACTAAACTTGGATTTAAGTCCTCCAACTTCAATTGATCATATTAGATTACGAATCAACTTAAAAAGGAAGTTTCTTGAGCTTGTTGCAATTGAAATAGTCTACTCTCTCACTTATTTATGCATTTTTAAACGCTTATGTAGAACTCTATAAATTCTTCAAAGTGTTTGCCTTGGTATAGATTAGACCCTCTTGCTTAAGTTGATCAAATTTTAGTTATTAGTTGCTACAATCTTATATTTCCTATCTCTATATTTTAACTTGTATGGCACTCTTTCCAAGTATGGTTTTCCTCCCTCAATGCTCCTCTCAAAATCTCTCAAATTAAAAGAACCTTGACTCAACTTCATGGGATCCAATATTTTGTTCCTTGGACTCTTTTCAAGCACTCTTTACATAGTCCACCTCTAAAGTCTTAAGCAACTTCTTTTCCCTCTTCTACTACAAAATGATATAAATAACTATATCCTAGAGTTTTCTATAAGTTAGCCTAGGGAGGATAAGATGATCCAAGTTATCCATTAGTTTTGCTATGGATTAATAACCCAATGAGTCACCATCATAATCCATGAGTTATCATGGTGCATGCAATGGAATTTAATGTGAAATAGGTTTGGAAGAGCATAAAACATCATTCTAACCAAGCTCATCACTCAAACTCTATTAGCTCAAACACACCACTACCATTGACTCTTAAGACAACTAAAATTTTATCACTTATATACATCAATATCTTGAATGAGGACAAGATTGTAATCCTAGTACTCGGGTTCTTAGAGTATATATATTTCTTATGTAGAAAATTACCAACTTAAAGGATAAAATTCTTACAATTATATTATAGACTACTACTTAAACAAAGAACAATATAAGGTTTTATAGTTTCTCTTACTATCCAAACCACAACACAAGATGTAAAATGCACTAGGTATATGTTACTCAAAAAGTGAATATAATAAGGATATAAACTATCTCCTCTTTATAAATTATTCTTCAAGACACTAGGGAGGTTCTAAAATATCAATTTAATAGTACACATCCTTACTCTATTCTATCATTGATATATTCTAAATTTTTTTACCATGCATGAATAAGTTGTCTTTGATTACTAGGCATGGATGTGCTTTAAGCTACTATTTACTAGTCAAAACAAGGTCAAAAGCTAGCACATCATTTTGGATATATTATACAACTAGTTTCAAATCTTTTTTTAACATTAGTTTTAGGAGAATAACTATTAATCTAGTAATCTTGGAAATTTTTTGTATACCATTGAAACAAGATTTATTGCAAATGGTCCTTAATTTTCCAAATCTAGTTTGATCTCCAATTTTTAGGTTATCTAAAATGGCTTATGATTTAGTTAATTTTCTCTTTCATCATTGTGATAACCTAATGCCATCCAACTTGTAGCAAGGAATAGCAAAGAATGGGTCTTTCCCATGGAGATATGGGTAAAAATGGCTAGATTTGAAGTGAAGTGTCACTATTGTAGTTCTTTATTGTACCTTTTTAACCTTTTGCATAGAAACTAATCCCAAAAGAGTTTAGTGTCACCCCTAGTGGCATGCATTACCATAAATAAAAAACCTAAAAATCATTTTCACTTATGATAAGTTCCAATTATTTCCTAAAGGTGAGGATTTTAGTCAACTCCAAAGTGGCTACTTCTACTATAAAGGCTTCAACTCCAAAGAACATATTTTATCCTTCCCGAAAGGTACAACTCCAAAGGCTTTTTGCATTGGTAGCAAATGTTTGCCCTTTGCTCTTGTGGAATTCTAAACACTCCAGTTCACTTAAGACCTGCCAAGGCATTGCTTTGCTCCTTCAGATCTACTAGCCATAAGTAATAGTGATCACTCACACTTAATCACTAAGGTTTGTACTATGATGATTCCTCATAATCACTCAATGCAGACATACAACCAATATTTGGAATTAAGCAAAAGTGACAATGAGCTTTTGACCCTCTTGCTTTATTTGTGTTCAAAAGATTGAATACCTATCTGAATTTGAATGAAGTCTCAAATAGCACTTCCTACTTGGATTCAAATCCAAGAATCTATTTAGCCTAATCTTTATTGTTCATTCCTTATCTACCATATCCTAATCTTTTGAACATTACTTAGATGCCTTGCATGTATCTTGGGAAACTAATAGTCCTTCCCTAATGTATATTTTACACTTTGTTTTATTTGGACTTTTGATTCCAAAGATTACAACTAAGAAGACCTATTATATGAAGAATCTTTGGCATAGAACATTATAATGAAGGACTTCAATCTTTCTTAATTGCTCTAAGAAGAAGGTCTATTCTCTCCTTGTAGTTTGAAATTTCTACAATTAGAGAATCACTAGATCAATGAATTTCCTATCTACTTGTTCCCTAAGTCTTATGGCTAGTCAATCCATCTTTGGTTCTTGTAAGTCTTCACCTCCAAGGTCTACACTTGTAGCTTTAGTTCATGTTCTTTGTCTTTGTCATTGGCCTTGTATTGCATCTTTGGCTATGGATATCAACTAATCCTAAAGATCATCCATACTCCTAGAAGCCTTGCTTTTGCATCTTTGGAGTAGTGTACATGCCTCTAAACTTTGTGGTGATTTTTTCCATTATTCTTGGTCCACTCTTCTTTCTACTTCTTGAGCTCTTCTTGTAGAGCCTCTATTTGAATGGCTACTTCCTTTGTGGTACCACATTTTTTGTTTTTTGATGAGTTTTAAAGAAGAAGTGTATTGCTGGAACCAAATTGTAGCCTAATGAAGAAGAAAAGAGGAGAATTGTGTGGTTGGAGTAGACCCAAAGAAGTCAAATTTGTGTTAGAGTTAGAAGGACTTGGGTCTAACTTACAAAATTATAGACCTTAAGTAAGGTAACATTACATTGGGATGCGCAACCCAATCCAAGGAACATGCAAGAACTTTTCCTTGGGCCTAGCACATCAGGAAAGATTAGATAAAGAAAATAGCTACTTCAAGATCAAGATGACATTCAGAGTGATAAAAACCAGACATGCAAAATTCATGAATATTAATTGAAAATTGACTAAAGAACAACCATATAATGAAATATTATAAGATTAAGACTTTGTTGAGGAAGTTTTGAAATTTCATGATGGTATCCATGCCTCTCAATAGTTGTCTTGAAGGAGTTAGAATCTTGGGCTTCAAGGAGGGTTTGATCTTTCAAAGACCAAGGGTGAGGAAAAACACAATGACAACAAAGGGTAGCAAGCAGAGTTTGGTGAGGAATTTTGCAATTTGGAGACTAGATGAAGTGGATAAGATCAGAGTCTTGAGTAGACTTCATATCATCTTTTTGGCATGGAATTATAACTTGAGTTTTCTAGTGTTTATGGCAAAAATTACTGCCAATAATTGCAAAGACAATCTCAAGGCAAAAGGGAAGAGAGGAAATTCAGCTTGATGGATTGAGTCTGATTAAAGATTGTCTTGGGGAGAGAAGTGGGAGAAGTAGGAGGAGTCACCTTCTATTGGAAGTATAATTCTTTTGAATAAACTATAGAGCTGAGAAATTCTTTTAGTGCTCCTTGCACTAAGAATGGGTACAAGGTGGATAGTTATAAAGACTTGATAAGAAGGGGTATAGTCTGAGCTTTGATGGCAATGTTTAAGCCAAAGTGAACCACCTATGTTTTGAAGCAGCATGCTGATTCTTTCACCATATGTTTGCAAGAGATATGTGATAAATTGGGCAAAGTACTTTCACCAAAGAGTAGGTCAAATGATTAATAAGTGCAAAATGGACGTGGAAACCTATTTCTATTTAGGATTGAACCTTCTTAGCTTGGAGGAGAAAGGAATGATGGTGTCATACTTTCACCTTGATCTACATTGAGTTGCAGATACGGGCAAACAATATTACATAAGGGAAGTTTGTGAAGGCAATGAACACTTTTGCCAAGATGGAGCAGGAGAAGATAGTGTTTGTGAGTATCCCAAGGTTGAGGAAGCAGAGTAGACTAGAAGGAGTATTGCCCATTCAGCCACAAAAGAGGAGGAGGCTGACCCCAAAGCAAGAGATGGCAGTGTTGAACCTATCATTGGGTGAAGAGTTGGAAGGAGAAGCAGAGTCTAAGAGTGAAGACTTGGGAGAAAAAGAAGAGCTCACATTGCAAATTATAGAGTCAAGTAGTGGGAGTAATGGAGAGCCCAAGGTCTAGCATTCAATAGAAGAAGGGGCTAAAGAAGATGATCAAGAATTCCATCCATAGATTGCATGCATGGAAGGAAGAGATAACCAATACATGGATTTGGCCAAGGTAGATATTCTTGAGGAAAGAGAAGAGGAGCCTCTCTTGGTGTTTCCAAGAGGAACAAGATCAAAGAGATGTTTGCAAGTTGTAGCTACACAACTAAGTAAAGTAGTAGAAGAAGAAGAAGGCTTGAAAGAGATGACTTTGAAGGTGAGAAGATTGACTTTGAGGTAAGGCATCAGCCAAAGAAGCACCTACCAAAGTGAAAGAAAGAGAAATGATGCAGAAGGATTCAGTGGAGTAGCATATTTATTGAAGATTGTATGTCCCTTGTTATTGCAATTAAAGAAGAAGGAGGACTTGAAGAGAGATCATCTTGAAGTGAAGGATGAGCTGCAACTAGTGAAGAATTCTTGAATTTAAAGATAAAGTTAGCCCAAGGAGAGGAAGAAGCCAAAGAAATTTAGGTGATTCTATTCTTTGGAGGAAGAGTTTTGATAATTTGCAAGAGAATTTTGTGAAACATGGAGATGAACTTGAACAACAAGCTAAAGAATTGAAGAATTAGAAGGTAGCGTTCAAGAAGTTGAGGAGTGAATATGCTGATGTATAATTGGAGGTAATACATTTGAAGGCAATGGCATTTGTGATGGAGTAAGAGATGGAAAGCCTGAGAAAGGTTGAAAAGGAGAAGGATCAGGCTTGGCAAAGTGAGATGATAGATAGAAATCAAAAGGAGGAAGGATTGCAAGGAATGATCAAAAGTATGGAGAATCAACTTATCCAATACATGGAGGAGAAAGAAGCACTTAAGGCCAAATTTGATGTATCAAAATGAGTTCAAAGTAGAGCAGAGTCGTGAGAAGATACTTTTAGGGAGGACATCAAATTCATTTGGAAAAATCATTGGGAGGATGAAGGCAATGTTAAGTACTGAAGCCAAAGTCAAAATGGAAGAAGCAAGACTGCACAAGTTGAAGTTGTCAGTGCAAGAGATGAGGAAGATTAAGACAAATGATGTTGACATGAATAAATTGTTGATTTGCTTAAGAGAGAGTGTAGATATGGAGATGTTAGAAATAGGAGATAATGTTTGTCTCAGGTTAGATTTAGTGAGATCCAAATTAGATGAGCTTTGGAGTAATGTGAAAGTAGGAACCCAATGCAAAGTATTAGAGAAAGAGATGCAAGTGACTTTGGTTGAGTTACTCAAGTTCATGAAAGAACTTAGAATAGAGAAGGAGAAGGATGATCATATAATGATGACTTCAATTTCAATTCAGACTAAAGATAGGATAGAAATAGAAGAGGTTGTAGTTGAAACCAAAGTAGAAGAAGCAATTGAAGGTAATTTGAGTGAGAAGCCAAAGTAGAAATAGACATTGGAACAGATTAGTAACAATTTTGAGATTTGAAAAGGCAGATATGAAGAAGTAGAATGTCATTTTGGATCTACAAGTAGCAACTGAAATAGTAATTAGTTACATGACAATCAATGCTCTACCTATTTAAAAGAGGCATTTGCATTGTTATATTGTTCAATAGTGATATTTTCAAAGTTGAGTAAAGCAAAGTGTTGTAGCTCAGTGCTTGTTGTTTTAGCTTAATTCCAAGTATCAATCTTGTATGTGTGTTTGTGAGTATTGGAAGAAGTTCAAATTGCAAGTCGGAGTGTGTTAGATGTTGGAATCTACTACTTTCATTTCATTTGGTATGTTTGATCCTGAGTGGATAGTAATTGAGGCAATGCCTTGATGAATTTATGAAGAATTGAAGTGTTGGTAGTATTCTACATTTGTGATCATAGTGCTAGATTGATGCAAAGCAATTGTGATTGAGGAATTTGTGTTTTCAGTAGAGGGGTGGAACACAATTCCGGGGCAAAGTCATTTTGTGGTGAAGTAACCTTCTTTGGGAGAATTGAATCATCCAAATCAAGATTGATTTGGAAAGGATTTGAAGAAATGTGATTATGGGTGTTGTTAATTTATGACAAGTTTACAATCTAGTGCTTGTTACTCTCTTTTGGGTGTGGGTTCTACCCAAGAGACTAAAGATACAATCAAGAAGAACTATTTGTTATTATTTACTTCATATTTGACCATTTATAACTAGTATCTTTGTGGTAACAAATGATTGCTTATTGATCACCGCAAAAGTGATACTTGTTAGGTTGTCACATGATTTTTTGTGCCACTACCGGAGTTATACTCTTGGGAGTGGAAGAATACAAAGCCAAATCCTAAGCTGATTTTCTGACCAATACAAATGTTTGCATCAAGAGAACAACAGGAAGAGAGGGCTTGTAGATGAACTTTACATGTGAAGAAGATGAATGTCAAAAGGTCCAATTCACTAGTGAAGCATTTGAAGAGGCATTGGGTTTACAAATTTTTCATGAAGTTCAAGAAGTCTTGAAAGAACTCAAACATAAGAAAGTAAATTGGGTGGTGAGTCTACTTTAGTGGATAGACTTCCTCAAAGTTGTCAAGAGAGCCAGTTATTTCAAAGAATTTATTTGTGAGAAGACAACACAAGTTTTGATAAAAGAAGAGTGTCAATACATCTTAGATGTAATTCCTTGACTAGTTTGAAGGGATCTTAAAGAAAAATTTGACACTATTGACTCTCTTCCTCCACCTCAGATTGTAGTTGAAGTACCCTAAGAAGAAGAACTGGTTGACAAAGACCCAATGTTGAATTTGGTACCTTGAAACCCTTGGGCTGAATAAGATGCACGCTCACCAACTAGTACCTTGGGCCAAACCATTTTGGCACTACTATAGCCTACTCATCAGACTACAACATGCTATCTCTACCCATCACCAAACAAGCATACCAGAACAGAATGTGATGAAGATCTTGATGAGTTCATCGAGGAGTTTGAAGTGATCTCCTTTGGCAACAAGGAACATGACAATGCGCATGTTCCCAAGTCTGCTCCAAAAGAAAGCAAGGAGCTAGTATACCCATGTAACCTAGAGGGGTTCTGACCAGCCAATTGGACAGACTTGCAAGACAACTTCTTGGAACAATTTTAAGAGTTTGACTTTGATACAAGTGTCTTTACAACACTCAATGATTAGACGGAGCAAGAACAAGAAGTTGAGAGACTACTCTCAGAGGTTCATGGCTCTGCTGGACCAAGTGCCAAAGCAATCTGGTGTGATGGGTTACTTTGATGCCCAAGCCATTACCTAGTTCCTTGATAGATTGTCACCACAGAATTGTATTTTTGCAAGGGAGAGGAATGTAACTTCCTTGGACAAGGCACTCAAGCATGTTACCCAATATGAGGCAGACCACTCTCATTTTTCAGTAACAAAAGAAACCAAGAGAAGAAAGGCAAGAAGCCAAGATATAGGGCTTCTCACATTACCTTCCCTTCTTTGGAAGAATCCCCCACATCATCCAATTCTTCTTTGGAATCCAAAGAAGATATAAAGCCAAGAAGAACCAGAAGGCAAGGAGGAATGGAAGTATTGACCCCTCCAACAAAAACTATATATAAAATAGACACTAAGCTGGAGACTCTCATTAAAGAGTTTGCAGATTGTAAGATCCACATAATTGGGTTTAGGGTTCAGACTCTGATTGAGTGAGTTGTGCTATAGTCAAAAGGAGATGCTATTATAAATTGCATAACTCTTGAGGAAGAGAGGCCTCAAGAAGGTAGTCTGGCTCTAGAAGGGGAATGGCCGGATCTTGAACTGTTGAGAGTTGAAACACGCTCAAGAAAGAAGAAGTGTGATCTTGAAGCACTTCTTCTTCATCTTCAAGAAAGGCAGAGCGACTACGTCCTAAAGCAATCCTATTTGTGAAGGAAGAGAAAATTATGGCAAAAGCCAAAGCTAAAGCCTTGCAAAAGGAAATCCAAGAGGTGGTACAAAGAACTCGGGAGATGATTTGGAGGAGGACCCAAAGACAAAGCCTCTAGTTTTGCGGCTGACATCCAATCCAAAGTCAAGGATCTGATTCAAGCCAAGGTGGGTAAAACCAAAGTACTTTAGGTTTAGACCCTTAGTACTCTGGTCACCATCTTGAAGCAACCCAAAGTAAGGTTGGAGTGTTGAGAGACTTTAAGATAGCCTTCTTGGGACCTATAGGATACTATAGATGCTTTGTGTCAAATTATATGGTGCTAGCTGCACCTTTCACAAAGTTGCTAAAGACTTCCAAAGACTATTTGTAGAACAAGAAGAAGCTTTCCAAGTGTTGAAGAAGAAACTTGTGGAAGCACCAATTATGAGGGCTCCAAGTTATGATGGCTCTGAATTGGAATGTCCTTTTTCATGTGTATATGAACAGCTCATGCATGGCAATTGGAGTAGTCCTAAGTCAAAAGGATGAGAAGAAGAATGACTATCTAATTTATTATGCCAATCAACAACTTTTAGTTGAAAAAAATACTACACTACTACTAAAAGAGAAGCCCTAAAATGGTGTATGCCTGCAAAACAAATGTGCCACTATTTGTTGGGATATGAATTTGTCTTCCATGTGGACCATTGCAATATTTGGTCAAGACGGTGGACTTGCTTGGGCAAATTGCAAGATGTTATCTTGTTGTTACAAGAATTCATATACACTATACAAGTAAGAAAGGGAGCTTTACATTCAAATGCGGACTTCTTGTCCAGGTTTGAGACTCAAGACCAGGATTTGGAAGTGGATGATCAGTTTCCTAAGGAGAATTTAATCATTTAATGGCAATGAAAAGTACAAGGTATGCAGCCAAATATTATTACCTAATACTTGCTAGTGTCTTGAAAGACCGGACCCAAAGTAGAGGGAAATATTCTTCAAGAAAATGGGACCGTGCCAGCTGAAACAAAACATTTAATTAAAATAGGTGAAGATGAAGTACTTTGGAGATGCTTGGAAGCATACGAAGTTGGAGGAGTAATTGAGTCCTTTCACTTAGAAGCATCAGGAGTACACTATGCAGTGAAGAATACAGTAAAGAAAATTCTTGTAGTGGAGTACTAGTGGACTATGATGTATAAGTATACTCAAGCCCATATCTGAAGTTGTGATGCTTGTTAGCAAGAAAGAAAGGAAACAGCTACTTCTTAGTGGCCTTTGAGACCAATTCTGCCATTGGCCCCATTTGAGAAATGGGGAATTGATTTTGTGGATGCAATTCAACCATTGATCCAATTCATGAGAAAGAAATACATCTTGGCCTACACTAATTATGCTACCAAGATGGTTGAAGTTGAGGCAACTCCAAGATGATGTGGAAATTGCTGCATAATTTTTCTTCCAAGACATCATTTCATGTTATAGATGTTCTTTGGAATTAGTCAATGACCAAGGGGCTCTTTTTTTAACTCACTGGTGTAGGTGTTAACCAAGTACTTCCAAATCAAACATCAAAAGATGACACCTTACAACCCAAAAATGAATGTATGGATAGGAAAGGTGAATGGGTTGTTATGTAAAATTTTGAATGAGGTGATTGTCAACTATGGCTACAATTGGGACACAAAGCTACTTGTAGCTTTGTGTGCATACAAAACCACCAAAAATATTACAACCAAGCAGACTCCATATTTCTTGACATACAAATTGTATCCCATACTTCCAATTAAATTTGAAGTACCATCATATTGGATCCTTTGTGTGGAATAATTGTCAAAGGAAGAAATTTAGGATCTTTAGATCCATCAATTGATGTAGTTAGAAAAGAAAAGAGAAAATGCAATGCAAACCACAAAGGAACTACAAAAGCAATGGAAAGTCAGGCATGATAAGCAAATAAAGCCTATGTCTATTTGGGAGGGAGATTTGGTTTTGTTATATGACAATCACCAAATAGTTTTCTTATGCAAGTTGCACTTAAGGTGGATGAGCCATATCAAGTGACGCACATCTATGAAAATTGTTCTCTTTAACTTGAAGATCTAGAAGGAAACCCATTTGCCACTTAAGTGAATGGGTGGAGAGTCCAAAAATATTGGACCGTGGACTCAAACATGTAAAGAAAAGAGAGCCAATGTTTGTAGGAATACTCACATTTGAGGGAAGGAGTATGTGGTACCCACATTTTTCATTTTTTTGATAATTTTTAAAGATTAAGTATATTGTTGGAGCCAAATTGCAGCCTAATGAAGAAGAAAAGAGTAGAATTGTGTAATTCGAGCAGACCCAAAGAAGTTGACTTTGTCAAAGTTAGAAGGACTTGGGTCGGACTTACAGAATGATAGACCCAAAATTAAGGTTACTTTGCATTGGGATGTGCAACCCAATTGGAGGAACCTATAATAAATTTCCTTTGGGTCTAGCAAAGCAAGAAAGTACGAGTAAAGAAAATGGCTACTTTGGGATCAAGATAACATTGAGAGTGATAGAAACCAAACACGTACAATCGTTGAGTGTTAATTGAAGACAGATTGAAGAATGACCATATAGTGAAATACTATAAGATTAAGACTTCATTGAGGAAGTTCTGAAATGTCATAATGATATCCTATGCTTTTCAATAGTTACCTTGAAGGAGTAAGAATCTCAAGCTTCGGGGAGAGTTTGATCTTTCAAAGGCCAAGGGTGAAGAAACACATGATAGCAAAGGGTAGCAAGTAGAGTTTGATAAGGAGTCCTACAATTTGGAGATTAGATGTAGTGGCAAGGATTGAAGTCTTGAGCAGGATTTGTATTGCCTTTTTGGCATGGAATAGGACCTTGAGTTTTCTAGGGTTCATGGTAGAAATCACTACAATAATTGCAAAGACTATCCTAAGGCAAAAGAGAAGAGAGGAAATCTGGCTCATGGATTGAGTCAAATTGGAGATTGGTCTTGGGAGAGAAGTAGGAGATGTTGCATATCTTCTTCATTTGTAGTAACAACATGGCTTGGTTGTTGATTGGAATTGGTATCATCAGCATGCATAACTCTCCAAGTACCTTGATTGCTGAGGTTGGTTGTTGAGATAGCTCCTATGACAACCCGGAAAATATCACTTTTGCGGTAATCAGGTAAGTAAAGTTTGTTCCCATAGTGATATTGGTCAAAAAATTTCCAAATACAAAGTCAAATATCACAAATGTGGCTCTTCTTAATTCTTCTTTAGTCTCTTGGGTAGAAACCACACCTAGAAGAGAGTAACAAGCATTGACTCCCAATCTTGTCACAACAATTTGTCACCCATAATCACAAATCTTTCAAATCTTTCCAAACAATCTTGATTGTGACAATTTAGTCTCTCCCAAAAATGGCACTTCACTACAAATAAACTTTGCCTTAGAATTGTGTTCCACCCCTCCATTGAATGCACAACTTCCTTGATAAAAAATGCTTCACATCAACTTAGCGTTGTACTCACAAATGCAAAATACTACCAACACTACAGTTCCCTTCAGATTTGTCAAGGTTTTGCTTTGATTGCACTTCACTCAAGATCAAACATACTGAATGAAGATCAAGGTTGCATCCAACATCCAACAAACACAATGACTTGCACTTCAAAATTCTCTCAACACTCACAAATAGAGACATAGAGTTGATTTTCAAGCTCAAGCAACAAGCATTGAAATCAGCACTTCACTTTATCTATTCTCAGAATTATGAGCACTAAAAAAAATGGTACTATGAACACCACCATTTACATTGGCAAATCACTTGATAGTTATCTAACTCCCTAAATTGTTTCCTAACTACCTATAATAATCTACAGATCCAAAATGACAATGCACTTCTTCATATCTGCCTGTCAAAATCTCAAAACTGGTCCTAATCCGATCCGATGTCTACCTCTACATCCCAAAGAATACCAAAGAAGGACCCTTCATCTCCTAAACTTTAGGTCTATCTAATTCTATGGGTCCTCTATCCTCCTCTATCCTCCTATCTAATTCTACAAAGTCCTCTGTTATTTCTACTACCTCTTCACTACAAATTGCAATCGCACTAGAGGGTAACTTATCTAACTCCTTATCTCCCAACCCACTCTTCTCTAAAGTCACAAGTGATAAATCTAAAGACACTTGCACTTCTAATTCTCTTACTTCGGACTTCACTTCCAACCTCTTAGCACTACAAAGTCTCTCCAATTCTGAATGTACTAAGTCTAATCCAAGATACACATTGTCTTCTGCTTCTAATATCTTCCTATCTACTCGATCTTGTAAGCAAATCAACAATTGGTTCAATTTGATGTTCTTTGCTTTCTTCTTCCTTGTTTCTTGCACTAACAACTTTAACTTGTGTAGTCTTGCTTCCTCCAACTAGACTTTAGACATTGTCCCTAACATTGCTTTCATTCTAACAAGGACGTCTTTGCATGCATCTTGTCTTGACATTTGCAGCTTCTCTCTCTCTGCTAACAATTCTTCCCAATGCATCTTTACTTCATCTTCCAACTTGCCCTTTAGCATTTCCTTCTCCTTCACACTCTATCAAAGCTATTCTTCCATTCCTCTGACAAACCCTTGCAATTGTTCTTCTTCTCTATTGAGCGTGGCCAACTCTCATTGCCAAGCCAAATCTATCTCTGCTGCACTGGCCTTCAAACTCTCCAACTCTTGACCCATAACAGCAGCCATGGCCTTCAAATGAATAACTTCTATGCATGTATCATGCACTTCTGCCCACAAGGCCTCAGACTTCACTAATTGCTCCTTCCAATCTTCTTCTTGCTTTGCCATGGCTTTCCCCCTCTTCGCAAAGTCCTTCATCAGACTCTCAATCTCCTTTCTCCTCAACTCTACTTACTCCCGCTCTCCTTGACTCATCTTCTTTTCAACTCCAAAGTTTCATTACTCATATATCGTACTATTGCCAATTTGTCCTTCACTCTTGAGTGATCGTGCTTCAATTCATCTTGCTTCTTTTGTAACTATACTAGCAAGGACAAACCACCCGTGACAAATACTCTACCTCACTCAAGACTTTGGATTTCTCAACTTGCTTTGGCTCTTTGCTTCTTATACTGCTGTTCCTCGCCATCTATAGTCTTTCATAATCTGGGATGGAAATGCAACACCATCTTTCTTTGGTCTGTGAGCCGGCCTATCTCTCACTCAGGATGAACCTTTGGTGGCTATTATGGTAGCGCATCATGGACTAAGAAGGCAAGGAACCCCAACTCCATCATACTCCTCCAAGGCTAACACTCCAAGACTCAAGACATTGCTCACTAGAGAACTCAATATGAGAGAGATAGTTGCAAATGAAAGGTTGATGAGTACCTACTCATCCCTTGTTTATATACTTGTGAAATAGTTACGTACCAAAGTTACTCATTATCGTAGTAACTCAAGTTACTAGACTAAAAGTCAAGTTAAGTTAAAAAGTAGAAAGGAATATCCATTCACATGGGCTTATTCCCCTAAGCATGTGGTCTTATCTTGACTCAACCACTAAAGCAAGGATTCCTTCACATGGGCTATCCTTGGACTAAAGAAGAATCCAAAATAAAAAGGCTTGCGGGCCCAAGAGTTCTCAACTCTTTCCTCAAAGCCAAACACATAGGAATAATACCAAGTCAACACACTAAAATCCAAAATAGTGGTGCTCATCTTTTCTACTTCCTCTAAAGTAAAGTCCCCTCTATCTTAGCTATGACTAACTTTACCTAACCATGACTAATATAGAATCATCCTTTATCTCTATATAAATAATATCTCTTAAGTACTTGTAATACCAAGCTAAATATCACAATACCACACACATGCACAAATGGGTGTTACATTTACCCCCAGACTAAGTTTTTACTTTGTCCTCAAAGTGAAGGTCTCTCTACCTTCTATGGTACATCTTCAACTTATCATGGTTAATCCTATCAAAGTGTCTTCCTCCCAACCCCTTGAGATCATAGGTGTAATTTCCCCACACCTTCTCCACTATGAAAGGTCCAAAGTACTTAGGCAAAAACTTCTTTTGCACTCTCTTGAATCGAATGGAATCAAACAACATTACCCAATCACCTTCTTTGAAATTCTTCACCTTCTTCTTGCCTTGCCTCTTGTCATAGCTCTCCTTCTGTTTCCTTTGGGCTTGCTTCACTCAAACCATAGCAATTGCTCTTGCCTCTTCCAACTCCATGAGTTGATCCTTCCTTGACTTCTCTGCATCACCTCCTTGTGCTTTCTTCAATCTCCTATGAATGCTTTGGAAGGTAGGAAGATCAAAGTGAATAGGTAAGGTAGACTCAATACCATACACCAATTGAAATGGAGAATATCCGGTGGAAGTCTTCATGGTTGTCCTATACTCCCACAAAACTGCATGAATCCTCTTGTCCCAATGATGTTTAGCTCCCTCCATTTCTGCATCTTTGGCCAACATCATGTCTGATTGGTTCTCTCTGCCAAGCCATTGGAATTTGGCTTATAGGATGTAGTTACTCTATGTGTGATAGAGAAATGTCGTAGCATGGCTATAGTAATGCTTCCTATAAACTCTCCTCCTCTATCAGAAACCAACTCCAAGGGCATCCAAACCTAGTGATAATGCGTTCATAAAGAAATCTACCCACTTCATCTTCATTCTTGTCCCTCAATGGTCTAGCCTCAACCCACTTGGTAAGGTAATCAGTAACTACCACAATGTACCGATTGTTCCTTGGGGTTCTATTGAGAGGACCTCCAAAATCAATTCCCCACTTCTCAAAAGGTCCTAGCAATGGAATTGATCTAAGTGATGGAGTGGATGTAGACTTTCTAGCAAAAGCTTGACAAACATGACAAGTTTTGCAATAATCAAGACAATCCTTGAAAATCCCTCTCCAATGGTAACCTGCATCTAGAATCTTGAAAGCAGTCACCTTTCCTGCAAAGTGTCCTCCACATACTAAATCTTCATGAAACTCCTTTATGAGTAGGATAGACTCTTCCTTACCCATTGCTCTTTGAAGTAGACCATCTGCTCCTTCGTGAAAAAGAATATCCTCCACCATTGTGTAAGGTCTAGATCTTGCTGCAAGGGCCTTCCTCTCCCTAGCATGCATCCCTTTTGGATAGTTACCTCTTGTCACAAAGTCCACAATCTCCTTATACTCCATTGGAACCTCTTGAGTGACTGAGATTGTCATGAGCTCCACATCCGGGAAGGAATCATCCACTGGCTCATCTCCATCATGATCATAGGCTCTAGATAACAAATCAGCATTTGCATGTTTCTTTCCTGGCCTATCCTCAATGGTGTAGTCATACTCAGACAAGTGTATCATCCATCTTGCTAGTCTCCCTTCAACATTAGGCTTGTTGAAGATGTACTTCAAAGCCTTATGATCCGTGACAATGGTGGCTTTCCCTCCAATCAAGTAGTGTCTAAACTTCTTGAGACCAAAGATCACTGCCAACCCTTCTCTCCGTGACAGAGTAGTTCTTCTCTGCTGAAACCATCTGCCTACTAGCATAAGCTATTGGATGATCATGCACATCTTGGTCTAATTGACTAAGAATGCATCCTATAGCTACATTAGAAGCATCAGTGTAGAGGATGAAAGGCTTACTCCAATCAGGTTTAGCAAGAATTGGAGCTACAACAAGGGATTGCTTGAGCTCCTCAAAAGCTTTGAGAGCCTCCTTGTCTTCCAAAATCACCATGTAATCTACATTCTTCTTCATGTAGATGGTCAATGCATAAGCCTTGTTGGAAAATGAGAAGATGAACCTCCTATAGTATCCAACCATCCCCAAGAATAAGCGTAATTTTGTCAAGCTTGAAGGGAATGGAAGTTCTGAGATTTTCCTCACCTTCTCAGGATCAACTGCTATTCCATCCTTGGAGATGATGTGCCCCAAAAGTAGACCTTCTTCACATCCAAAAATGCACTTCTCTGGGTTGAGTGATGCATTTGCCTCATCCAAGCATTGCAAGCTTTGATAAGGTGCTCAAAGTGCTCCTCCTTGCTTCCATAGACACAAAAGTCATCAATGAAGTCTCTCACAAATTTCCCAATGAAAGGTTTAAATACCTTGTTCATGAACCGTTGGAATGTGGCTGGAGCATTGCAAAGCCCAAAAGGCATGACCTTGAAAGCGTAAGTTCCCCAAGGTGTGGTGAATGTGGTGAGTTGTTGATGCTCTGGTGCAATCTTGATTTGGTTATATCCACTATAACCATCTCCAAAACTGTACCTCTCATGACCTGCAACCTCCTCCAAGATATCATCAATGAATGGCAATGGGTAGTAGTCCTTCTTGGTAACAACATTGAGCTTCTTGTAATCCACACATACCCGAAGCTTGCCATTCTTTTTCTTCACAATGACAATTGGAGACACCCATTCTGAATTCTCCACCTCAAAGATAAATCTAGCCTCCTTGAGCTTATCAATCTACTCCTTCACAACCAAAGATATTGGTGGGCTAATGCGACGTTGCTTTTGGCGGATTGGTCTTGCATGTGACTCCACCTCTATCTTGTGCTCCTCCAAGGTGACTTCCTTCAAATTCTTGTAACTGAAAGCAAACACATGGATGAACTTGTGGAAAATCTCCTCAAATCTCACCTTCTCTTCCTTGGTAACATTTGGACCATACTTGAGGGTAGCTAACCTTCTCTCTACCTCCTCAAGTGTCAATGGTGATTTGTCTGGGTCCTTCAAAACCTCTGGCTTAGGTGCAAAATCCATAGCACACAAAGGATACACATCTGAATCAGATTCAGATTCATCCTCCTCCGTGGAAGTCTCCTCTTCCATGCTTGTGTCCACACCTGAAGCTCCTTCTTCAGAATCTGATTCCCAATAATCAGAAGATGGTGTATCTGAAAGTGAAGTGTTGGTGGTGTTAGTCACAGGAACTGTGACTCTATGGTTTGATGGACCAATCCTCAAGTACCCTTTGTGCCATCGATCAGTTGTGCGTGTTGCTCTCAACCATGGCCTCCCAAGAAGTAAGTCATAGCTTGAATCCTACAAGACTTGGAAAGTCATGAGATTTTGAACTCCCATAACTGAAACTACCACTTTATCCATCACCCCTATTGGTCAAACTTGTTGCTTGTTTGCCATGCTCACCACAAATGTTGAAGGTCTTGAGGGTATCATACCCAACTTCTTCATCAACCTTTCTGACATGGCATTTACTACTGATCCTCCATCAACCAATGCATCCTTGATGTTGTGACCATTCACTCTCACATCAATCTTGGAGGCATATTCACAAACCTCCCATCGTGCTGGCTTGGCATCCACCACCCCCATTGATACTGGAACTTTTGCCTTCTTCTTCCTCTTGCTCCTTGTAGAACTCAAACCACCTCTAAGCTCCTTTCTCAAGGTAGGGTTCAAAGCTATTAATTGGCCAACTATGATGTTAGCCTTATGACTACCAACATCCTCCAACACATTGTAGTTCCATTGTTGCTTTGAGATCAAGAAGTCCTCCATCCCCAAATTCTTCCTTGGAGTCTTTGTTGTTTATGGTGTTGAGGTGCGAGTGCTCCTATTAGATATAGTAGTATCCTTGCTTGAAGTAAATCCTTGAGAAGAGTGAACATCCTCTGCAAAACGAGCTCTCTTCTTCTCTTGTGCCAAAAGCTCCAAATTAAGACTCTTGGAGTTTGAGCACTCTCCCTTCTCATACTTGCTCTCCACCACATCTATGGATGCTATCCCCTTACCTTGGTTTGGATTAGGAGCCACTTGGGTTTCACTACCTCCCTCTTTCCCTCTATTGGGTCCCTCATAACCCCTTCCTCCATGGTAAGTGGAATTTGGGCAATTCCTTTGGATATGGCCTCTTCCTCCACAACCAAAACAATTTCTATCATTGAAATTGTTGGCTGGTTGGCCTCCTCTATATGGATAGTTTCCATAACTCCTAGGCCCTCTCTCTACATTCTGATCCACCTCTCTCTTCTCCCATAGTTGCACCACATTGATCTTGAGATCCGCAAGTTGTTCTGTGATGGTTTGAAGTGGATCCTTTGGTAGAGGTGCAAGAACTGGAGCAACTACTACTTGTGGTGCAACCCTTGGCACCAAAGTATCAGAAGTTCAACCATACTTGTAGCCTTGAGGAGGATGCACAACCTCCTTCACCACCAAATCACTCTCATCCCCTTCCAAACTCTCCTCCATACAAATAGTAATCTTGATAGCTTCAACCTTGGAAGAACGTTTTTCATATCTCACCTTGCTTCTAATTTGTGGTCTCAACCCTCCCACAAAATTCTTGGTGAGCATGGCCCCTATGCCAATCATTGTAGTCTCCACATCATCCCCACCCTTCCTCAACACTATGCGAAATCTGGACTCTAACTTTTCCACTCTTTCCACATAGACTCTCACTTTCTCTCCTTCTCCTTGCTTGAGAAATGTAACCTCACTCATCAATCTCTCATAACTCTCATCAGGAAGAAAGTTCTCAATGAGTGCTAAAGTCAAAGTCTCCCAAGACTCCTCTTCCCCATCTCTCCTCTCTCTCTTTTGGTATTCTGACTCATACCATGTAAGTGCTACATCCTCAAAGAAATTTGGTAATAATGAGGCCCACTCATTCTTCCTCCTCTCATTGTTTCCTATGAAAGCTCTCTTGAAGTCTCTCACAAAGGCCTCCACATCTTCTCCATCCTTGCCAAAGAAAACCGGAAGGTTCCCATCTTAACCCCTCACTATCTTTCTTTCTCTCAAAATTTTTTTTCTCTTTTCTTTTCTCTCACTCTATTACTAATAAAGTATATACATGCCTAACACCATCTGATAATAATCCACTCTAGGGAAAACAAAAGGTTCAAGTTGCTCCAAGATTTCTATAGCAACATCAAATCCTAGAGTGCATATTAATCTAACTCTCATGGATAGTTTATCCATAAGTTGAAAGATTATCTCCATCATTAATCTTGAGAACTAGCTGATGAAGGTGATAGTATTTCTGTAGCTGTACTAAGGCTCTCTCCAAGATCCTTCACCAAAGTCTCCAAAAGTACTTTTACTCCACTACACTCATGTCCTTTTGGAAATCCTTCCACTCCACAAACCTCACATAACTCCTTGGTCTTAGATCTTCTCCCTCCTAATCTTGGTGAAGAAGGTCCAACATGCAAACCCAAGTCAAGTAAGCCTCTCCTTTCCCTCAATCTCTTGCTCTCAAAGGTCACTGGACATGAACTTGCCTTATGTCCCTTCTCTCCACATAGAAAGCACTTAGACTCACTCTTTCCTCCAAGTGGTGTAGGTTTTTGAATCCTCTCAACACTCTCTTTAAATTCTATTGTAAACTCTCTTTTCCTCAAATCCACCCTTACAATCACCTCAAACCCTTGGGGAACCTTGCATAATCTCAATTCCACTCTTGATGACCCTCTATGTTCCCAAGATGAATCTAAACACTCAAACATGCTTTTTGTTGATCTCAAACTCCTCATGCATGAGATCTCCACTCTGCAAAATTGACCCTTCCTCACAATGTCACTCAAATCTCCCAACCACTATGTCATAGTCCTCTGAAACTTTCCACACTTGATCACAACTCTAGGGCGTCCCTCCTTGAAAAATTTCAGATCTTTTCATGGAGCCATTTGGCCTAGACACCTTTCTATTCAGCACCCATATTTCAGATTTGGTCTGAAAACCACCCCCTTCAGTTCAAAAACTCATTACTCCCTGTGCAAGAACAATCTCTCTCTAATTCTTTGTAGCAGTAGGTAGGATACAATGCACTGAAGCTTTTTGGAAAGTTTCAGGACAATTCACTGAAAATTGAAGAAATGGCAGACTCTATACAATTTTCCAAAGAGCATGCAATTGTGGGAGCACTTTACCCTATCAACTTTCAAAAATTCTAGCCCAATGCGCATAGAAGCTCTCACAATAATTTTAAGTGTGCTAACTGAAAGATAACCCAAGCTATCATGTGTAGAAATCTCAAGTCCAGATCTCAAACTTGAGATTTTGCCCAAAATCACCTTAATCCCCAAAATCTACAATCCACCTCACACAATCTCTCCAATTCCTCTCATGTGTACAAGATGTACAAAATCACCTCAAAGACATCATAATGAAGTACAAGGTATACAAATGGATCTTGGTTCTCTAACATAAGTTCAGCCCTCTCCTCTCCTAATGTTCTCTCCAAGTGAGCTCTCATAGCCTCCTTCTGCCTAATGTAGAATTGAACACGGAACATTATCTTGCCTTCTAGAGAGGTCTCGGCAACGGAACCAAAAATGTGAGCCGGCCTGTCTCTCACTCAAGATGAACCTCTGATGGCTATTATGGTAGCGCACCATGGACTAAGAAGGCAAGGAACCCCAACTCCATCATACTCCTCCAAGGCTAACACTCCAAGACTCAAGACATTGCTCACTAGAGAACTCAATGAGAGAGAGATAGTTGCAAATGAAAGGATGATGAGTACCTCCTCACCCCTTATTTATATACTTGTGAAATAGTTATGTACCAAAGTTACTAATTACCGTAGTAACTCAAGTTACTAGACTAAAAGTCAAGTAAAGTCAAAAAATAGAAAGGAATATCCATTCACATGAGCATATTCCCCTAAGCATGTGGTCTTATCTTGACCCAACCACTAAGTCAAGGATTCCTTCACATGGGCTATCCTTGGACTAAAGAAGAATCCAAAACAAAAAGGCTTGCGGGCCCAAGAGTTCTCAACTCTTTCCTCAAAGCCAAACACCTAGGAATAATACCAAGTCAACACACTAAAATCCAAAATAGTGGTGCTCATCTTTTCTACTTCCTCTAAAGTAAAGTCCCCTCTATCTTAGCTATGACTAACTCTAGCTAACCATGACTAATATAGAACCATCCTTTATCTCTATAAATAATATCTCTTAAGTACTTGTAATACTAAGCTAAATATCACAATACCACACACATGCACAAATGGGTGTTATAGTTTAGCCTGGTCATCCGACTGATAGCTCGGCGGTGAGAGCTCAAGCTATTGCGACAATAGTTGAGTCATATGATGTGCTAGTTGGGGGTGTAGTGTTATACCCCATGGGTTTAAGCATTGACTATTGGGAGGAGACAACCTCTTATAGACCTGGTTGGCAGTCTGGTGAGGGACAGGTATGTTGCCTACCAATACGCTTCAGAAGTGGCAGTCTTGGCTCACTACAGTCCGGGACCATGGCAGCATCAATTTTAGCTTTCCGTGGTGCAGTTACTTGGCCTGGTGACTTGTTGGAAGGGAACGCCCATGTAGAGGATACTCCAATACCAAAGGAGATCACTCGGCTTTGGAGTACAAGTGGGATTGTTCCATCCACTTTGGATGTTCCATTGTGCAGTTCAGAGGAGGCATTGCAGTAGCATGCAGATCAATTGGTGCAGCAGGCTTGGAGTGGAGCCTTTGTACCATCAAGAGATGAGTGTGAGGATGAGCCTCCAGAGGCGATTGCTTGGACAGCTTTGGATACCACACTCATTGCTTGGCAGTTTCCATTAGAGGGGATATGCCTATTGGAGTTGTTTGGTGGGATCAACATCGGACTAGCTGCAGTGTTACAGGCAGGTATACAAGTATAGAGGTACTTGTATGTAGAGAGAGATGAGACTGCTAGGCGAGTCTCTCTACATCATAT
The DNA here is from genome assembly GCA_948567375.1 of Lunularia cruciata. Classification (NCBI taxonomy): domain Eukaryota; kingdom Viridiplantae; phylum Streptophyta; class Marchantiopsida; order Lunulariales; family Lunulariaceae; genus Lunularia; species Lunularia cruciata. Next base: position 61,062,606 of record OX419756.1, on the reverse strand, counting down.
GGCACACTTGGCCTATCGGAGTTATTACCAATGTCAGCAGTCAGAGGTTACCAGAAGGCCCTACCAGGAGACATTTCCTAACTGGGGGTGCATGATCTAGAGAGACATGGGCCTATTCACTTGGTGATTTCTGGATGGCCATGTTAGGAACATACACGTGCGGGCCATGGTTTGGGTCTTCAAGATCCTTGTTCTTGTGTGTTTTGGGAGATGTTACGGATAGTACGACATCTCCATGTTCATTAGTCTGTTTCTCCAGCTTACCTTTTGGAGAATGTTCCTTTGATGGGTGATTCTCACACTAGAGTGGTGGCGAGTACACATCAGGTCCATTCTTGGATGGGACCTGCTGTATTGTTAGATGCAGCTAGAGTGGGATCACGGGCTCATCGTCTTTGTCTTTGGTGGACAAACCTCTTACCCAGAGAGGTTCTACAATGCGCTTATGATGGGATGCAATGACTTGACCACATCCTTGGTGATGATATCTTGGATGTTGGGCGTCAATCTCAGACAATGGTTGTGGCTGATAGGTCACCTATGGCAGTGGTGAACCTAGTTGGACAGCCTAGAGCTGCATTTCCCACACTCATGAGTTTCCCAGGTTCTCATGCTTTTTGAGAGGGAGGACTTGGACTTGTTTGGGACTCACAATTACAGTAGTTGGTGGAGCCCAACGCTGATGAGAGAGAGCGGGCGATGGGTTTTTGCACCGGTATTACCACTGTTCCAACAATGTCAGAGGCATCCAGGCATCAAGTGTTAGGTCAGGCTATGGACCTGAACTGTTTGACCTCGATTGTGAGCCTTGGCTTGGCAGAGCTGTAACACCCATTTGTGCATGTGTGTGGTATTGTGATATTTAGCTTGGTATTACAAGTACTTAAGAGATATTATTTATATAGAGATAAAGGATGGTTCTATATTAGTCATGGTTAGCTAAAGTTAGTCATAGCTAAGATAGATGAGACCTTACTTTAGAGGAAGTAGAAAAGATGAGCATCACTATTTTGGATTTTAGTGTGTTGACTTGGTATTATTCCTAGGTGTTTGGCTTTGGGGAAAGAGTTGAGAACTCTTGGGCCCGCAAGCCTTTTTGTTTTGGATTCTTCTTTAGTCCAAGGATAGCCCATGTGAAGGAATCCTTGCTTTAGTGGTTGGGTCAAGATAAGGGGAATATGCCCATGTGAATGGATATTCCTTTCTACTTTTTGACTTTATTGGACTTTTAGTCTAGTAACTTGAGTTACTACGGTAATTATTAACTTTGGTACGTAACTATTTCACAAGTATATAAACAAGGGGTGAGGAGTTACTCATCATCCTTTCATTTGCAACTATCTCTCTCTCATTGAGTTCTCTAGTGAGCAATGTCTTGAGTCTTGGAGTGTTAGCCTTGGAGGAGTATGATGGAGTTGGGGTTCCTTGCCTTCTTAGTCCATGGTGCGCTACCATAATAGCCATCAGAGGTTCATCCTGAGTGAGAGACAGGCCGGCTCACATTTTTGGTTCCGTTGCCGGGACCTCTCTAGAAGGCAAGATAATGTTCCGCATCCAATTCTACATTAGGCAGAAGGAGGCTATGAGAGCTCACTTGGAGAGAACATTAGGAGAGGAGAGGGCTGAACTTATGTTAGAGAACCAAGATCCATTTGTATACCCTGTAGTTCATTATGATGTCTTTGAGGTGATTTTGTACATCTTGTACACATGAGAGGAATTGGAGAGATTGTGTGAGGTGGATTGCAGATTTTGGGGATTAAGGTGATTTTGGGCAAAATCTCAAGTTTGAGATCTGGACTAAAGATTTCTACACATGATAGCTTGGGTTATCTTTCAGTTAGCACACTTGAAATTATTGTGAGAGCTTCTATGCGCACTGGGCTAGAATTTTTGAAAGTTGATAGGGTAAAGTGCTCCCGCAACTGCATGCTCTCTAGAAAATTGTATAGAGTCTGCCATTTCTTCAATTTTCAGTGAATTGTACTAAAAATTTCCAAGAAAATTCAGTGCATTGTATCCTACCTGCTGTCACAAAAATTAGAGAGAGATCGTTCTTGCGCAGGGCGTTATGAGTTTTTGAACTGAAGGGGGTGGTTTTCAGACCAAATCTGAAATATGGGTGCTGAATAGAAAGGTGTCTAGGCCAAATGGCTCAATGAAAAGATCTGAAATTTTGCAGGGACAGACACCCTGGAGTTGTGATCAAGTGTGGAAAATTTCAAAGGACTGTGACATATTGGTTGGGAGATTTGAGTGACATTGTGAGGAAGGGTCAATTCTGCAGAGTGGAGATCTCATGCATGAGAAGTTTGAGATCAACAAAAAGCATGTTTGAGTGTTTAGATTCATCTTGGGGAACATGGAGGGTCATCAAGAGTGGAAATTGAGATTATGCAAGGTTCCACAAGCGTTTGAGGTGATTGTAGGGGTGGATTTGAGGAAAAGAGAGTTTACAATAGAATTTGAAGAGAGTGTTGAGAGGATCCAAAAACCTACACCACTTGGAGGAAAGAGTGAGTCTAAGTGCTTTCTATGTGGAGAGAAGGGACATAAGGCAAGTTCATGTCCATTGACCTTTGAGAGCAAGAGATTGAGGGAAAGGAGAGGCTTACTTGACTTGGGTTTGCATGTTGGACCTTCTTCACCAAGATTGGGAGGGAGAAGATCTAAGACCAAGGAGTTGTGTGAGGTCTGTGGAGTTGAAGGACTTCCAAAAGGACATGAGTGTAGTGGAGTAAAAGCACTTTTGGAAACTTTGGTGAAGGATCTTGGAGAGAGCCTTAGTACAGCTACAGAAATACTACCATCTTCATCAGCTAGTTCTCAAGATTAGTGATGGAGATAATCTTTCAACTTATGGATAAACTATCCATGAGAGTTAGATTAATATGCACTCTAGGATTTGATGTTGCTATAGAAATCTTGGAGCAACCTGAACCTTTTGTGTTCCTTGGAGTGAATTATTCTTAGATGGTGTTAGTCATGTATATACTCTATTAGTAATAGAGTGAGAGAAAAGAAAAGAGAAAAAAAAAGTTTTGAGAGAAAAGAAAGATAGTGAGGGGTTAAGATGGGGAAACTTCCGGTTTTCTTTGGCAAGGATGGAGAAGATGTGGAGGCCTTTGTGAGAGACTTCAAGAGAGCTTGCATAGGAAACAATGAGAGGAGGAAGAATGAGTGGGCCTCATTATTACCAGATTTCTTGGAGGATGCAGCACTTACATGGTATGAGTCAGAATACCAAAAGAGAGAGAGGAGAGAGGGGGAAGAGGAGTCTTGGGAGACTTTGACTTCAGCACTCATTGAGAACTTTCTTCCTGATGAGAGTTATGAGAGATTGATGAGTGAGGTTACATTTCTCAAGCAAGGAGATGGAGAGAAAGTGAGGGTCTATGTGGAAAGAGTGGAAAAGTTGGGGTCCAGATTTTGCATAATGTTGAGGAAGGGTGGGGATGATGTGGAGACTACAATGATTAGCATAGGGGCCATGTTCACCAAGAATTTTGTGGGAGGGTTGAGACCACAAATTAGAAGCAAGGTGAGATATGAGAAACCTTCTTCCAAGGTTGAAGCTATCAAGATCGCAATTCGTATGGAGGAGAGTTTGGAAGGGGATGAGAGTGATTTGGTGGTGAAGGAGGTTGTGCATCCTCCTCAAGGCTACAAGTATGGTGTAACTTCTGATACTTTGGTGACAAGGGTTGCACCACAAGTAGTAGTTGCTCCAGTTCTTGCACCTCCACCAAAAGATCCACTCCAAACCATCACAGAACAACTTGCGGATCTCAAGATCAATGTGGTGCAACTATGGGAGAAGAGAGAGGTGGATCAGAATGTAGAGAGAGGGCCTAGGAGTTATGGAAACTATCCATATAGAGGAGGCCAACCAGCCAACAATTTCAATGATAGACATTGTTTTGGTTGTGGAGGAAGAGGCCATATCCAAAGGAATTGCCCAAATTCCACTTACCATGGAGGAAGGGGTTATGAGGGAGCCAATAAAGGGAAAGAGGGAGGTAGTGAAACCCAAGTGGCTCCTAATCCCAACAAAGGTAAGGGGATAGCATCCATAGATGTGGTTGAGAGCAAGTATGAGAAGGGAGAGTGCTCAAACTCCAAGAGTCTTAATTTGGAGCTTTTGGCACAAGAGAAGAAGAGAGCTCATTTTGCAGAGGATGTTCACTCTTCTCAAGGATTTACTTCAAGCAAGGATACTCCTATGTCTACTAGGAGCACTCGCACTTCAACACCATCAACAACAAAGACTCCAAGGAAGAAGTTGGGGATGGAGGACTTCTTGATCTCAAAGCAACAATGGAACTACAATGTGTTGGAGGATGTTGGTAGTCACAAGGCTAACATCACAGTGGGCCAATTAATTGCTTTGAACCCTACCTTGAGAAAGGAGCTTAGAGGTGGTTTGAGTTCTACAAGGAGCAAGAAGAAGAAGAAGGCAAAAGTTCCAGTATCAATGGGGGTGGTGGATGCCAAGCCAGCACCATGGGAAGCTTGTGAATATGCCTCCAAGATTGATGTGAGAGTGAATGGTCACAACATCAAGGATGCATTGGTTGATGGAGAATCAGTAGTAAATGCCATGTCAAAAAGGTTGATGAAGAAGTTGGGTATGATACCCTCAAGACCTTCAACATTTGTGGTGAGCATGGCAAACAAGCAACAAGTTCGACCAATAGGGGTGATGGATAAGGTGGTAGTTTCAGTTATGGGAGTTCAAAATCTCATGACTTTCCAAGTCTTGAAGGATTCAAGCTATGACTTACTTCTTGGGAGGCCATGGTTGAGAGCAGCACGCACAACTGATCGATGGCACAAAGGGTACTTGAGGATTGGGCCATCAAACCATAGAGTCACTGTTCCTGTGACTAACACCACCAACACTTCACTTTCAGATACACCATCTTCTGATTATTGGGAATCAGATTCTGAAGAAGGAGCTTCAGGTGTGGACACAAGCATGGAAGAGGAGACTTCCACGGAGGAGGATGAATCTGAATCTGATTCAGATGTGTATCCTTTGTGTGCTATGGATTTTGCACCTAAGCCAGAGGTTTTGAAGGACCCAGATAAATCACCATTGACACTTGAGGAGGTAGAGAGAAGGTTATCTACCCTCAAGTATGGCCCAAATGTTACCAAGGAGGAGAAGGTGAAATTTGAGGAGATTTTCCGCAAGTTCATCCATGTGTTTGCTTTTAGTTACAAGGATTTGAAGGAAGTCACCTTGGAGGAGCACAAGATAGAGGTGGAGTCACATGCAAGACCAATCCGCCAAAAGCAACATCGCATTAGCCCACCAATATCTTTGGTTGTGAAGGAGGAGATTGATAAGCTCAAGGAGGCTGGATTTATCTTTGAGGTGGAGAATTCAGAATGGGTGTCTCCAATTGTCATTGTGAAGAAAAAGAATGGCAAGCTTCGGGTATGTGTGGATTACAAGAAACTCAATGCTGTTACCAAGAAGGACTACTACCCATTGCCATTCATTGATGAGATCTTGGAGGAGGTTGCAGGTCATGAGAGGTACAGTTTTGGAGATGGTTATAGTGGATATAACCAAATCAAGATTGCACCAGAGCATCAACAACTCACTACATTCACCACACCTTGGGGAACTTACGCTTTCAAGGTCATGCCTTTTGGGCTTTGCAATACTCCAGCCACATTCCAATGGTTCATGAACAAGGTATTTGAACCTTTCATTGGGAAATTTGTGAGAGATTTCATTGATGACTTTTGTGTCTATGGGAGCAAGGAGGAGCACTTTGAGCACCTTATCAAAGTCTTGCAACGCTTGGATGAGGCAAATGCATCACTCAACCCAAAGAAGTGCATTTTTGGATGTGAAGAAGGTCTACTTTTGGGGCATATCATCTCCAAGGATGGAATAGCAGTTGATCTTGAGAAGGTGAGGAAAATCTCAGACCTTCCATTCCCTTCAAGCTTGACAAAGTTACGCCGATTCTTGGGGATGGTTGGATACTATAGGAGGTTCATCTTCTCATTTTCCAACAAGGCTTATGCATTGACCATCTACATGAAGAAGGGTGTAGATTACATGGTGATTTTGGAAGACAAGGAGGCTCTCAAAGCTTTTGAGGAGCTCAAGCAATCCCTTGTTGTAGCTCCAATTCTTGCTAAACCTGATTGGAGTAAACCTTTCATCCTCTACACTGATGCTTCTAATGTAGCTATAGGATGCACTCTTAGTCAATTAGACCAAGATGGGCATGATCATCCAATAGCTTATGCTAGTAGGCAGATGGTTTCAGCAGAGAAGAACTACTATGTCACGGAGAGAGAAGGGTTGGCAGTGATCTTTGGTCTCAAGAAGTTTAGACACTACTTGATTGGAGGGAAAGCCACCATTGTCACAGATCACAAGGCTTTGAAGTACATCTTCAACAAGCCTAATGTTGAAGAGAGACTAGCAAGGTGGATGATACTCTTGTCTGAGTATGACTACACCATTGAAGATAGGCCAGGAAAGAAACATGCAAATGCTGATTTATTATCTAGAGCCTATGATCATGATGGAGATGAGCCAGTGGATGATTCCTTCCCGGATGAGGAGCTCATGACAATCTCAGTCACTCAAGAGGTTCCAATGGAGTACAATGAGATTGTGGATTTTGTGACAAAAGGTAACTATCCAGAAGGGATGCATGCTAGGGAGAGGAAGGCCCTTGCAACAAGATCTAGACCTTACACAATGGTGGAGGATATTCTTTTTCACCAAGGAGCAGATGGTCTACTTCGAAGAGCAGTGGGTAAGGAAGAGTCTATCCTACTCATAAAGGAGTTTCATGAAGGTTTAGTATGTGGAGGACACTTTGCAGGAAAGGTGACTGCTTTCAAGATTCTAGATGCAGGTTACCATTGGAGAGGGATTTTCAAGGATTGTCTTGATTATTGCAAAACTTGTCATGTTTGTCAAGCTTTTGCTAGAAAGTCTACATCCACTCCACCACTTAGATCAATTCCATTGCTAGGACCTTTTGAGAAGTGGGCAATTGATTTTGTAGGTCCTCTCAATAGAACCCCAAGGAACAATCGGTACATTGTGGTAGTTACTGATTACCTTACCAAGTGGGTTGAGGCTAGACCATTGAGGGACAAGAATGAAGATGAAGTGGGTAGATTTCTTTATGAACGCATTATCACTAGGTTTGGATGCCCTTTGGAGTTGGTTTCTAATAGAGGAGGAGAGTTTACAGGAAGCATTACTACAGCCATGCTACGACATTTCTCTATCACACATAGAGTAACTACATCCTATAAGCCAAATTCCAATGGCTTGGCAGAGAGAACCAATCAGACCTTGTGCATGATGTTGGCCAAAGATGCAGAAATGGAGGGGGCTAAACATCATTGGGACAAGAGGATTCATGCAGTTTTGTGGGAGTATAGGACAACCATGAAGACTTCCACCGGATATTCTCCATTCCAATTGTTGTATGGTATTGAGTCTACCTTACCTATTCACTTTGATCTTCCTACCTTCCAAAGCATTCATAGGAGATTGAAGAAAGCACAAGGAAGTGATGCAGAGAAGTCAAGGAAGGATCAACTCATGGAGTTGGAAGAGGCAAGAGCAGTTGCTATGGTTCGAGTGGAGCAAGCCCAAAGGAAACAAAAGGAGAGCTATGACAAGAGGCAAGGCAAGAAGAAGGTGGAGCCTTTCAAAGAAGGTGATTGGGTAATGTTGTTTGATTCCATTCGATTCAAGAGAGTGCAAAAGAAGTTTTTGCCTAAGTACTTTGGACCTTTCATAGTGGAGAAGGTGTGGGGCAATTACACCTATGATCTCAAGGAGTTGGGAGGAAGATACTTTGATAGGATTAACCATGATAAGTTGAAGATGTACCATAGAAGGTAGAGAGACCTTCACTTTGAGGACAAAGTGAAAACTTAGTCCGGGGGTAAATGAAACACCCATTTGTGCATGTGTGTGATATTGTGATATTTAGCTTGGTATTACAAGTACTTAAGAGATATTATTTATATAGAGATAAAGGATGGTTCTATATTAGTCATGGTTAGCGAAAGTTAGTCATAGCTAAGATAGATGGGACCTTACTTTAGAGGAAGTAGAAAAGATGAGCACCACTATTTTGGATTTTAGTGTGTTGACTTGGTATTATTCCTAGGTGTTTGGCTTTGGGGAAAGAGTTGAGAAACTCTTGGGCCCGCAAGCCTTTTTGTTTTGGATTCTTCTTTAGTCCAAGGATAGCCCATGTGAAGGAATCCTTGCTTTAGTGGTTGGGTCAAGATAAGGGGAATATGCCCATGTGAATGGATATTCCTTTCTACTTTTTGACTTTACTTGACTTTTAGTCTAGTAACTTGAGTTACTACGGTAATTAGTAACTTTGGTACGTAACTATTTCACAAGTATATAAACAAGGGGTGAGGAGGTACTCATCATCCTTTCATTTGCAACTATCTCTCTCTCATTGAGTTCTCTAGTGAGCAATGTCTTGAGTCTTGGAGTGTTAGCCTTGGAGGAGTATGATGGAGTTGGGGTTCCTTGCCTTCTTAGTCCATGGTGCGCTACCATAATAGCCATCAGAGGTTCATCCTGAGTGAGAGACAGGCCGGCTCACAGAGCAGCGTAGGATGCGCTTGATAGGCATCACCACTCGGACACTTGTGAGCCATGTGCCTATCGAGACGATTCAGGCACATGCTGGGAGTGATGGACCGAGTGGACATGGTATTCTTGGGACACATCCAGTAGCTACTAGGGAGAGTGGTCTACTTGGAGTCCATCCAGGTGAGCGTGGGCTACTTGGATTACACCCTTGGTCCACATGGAATGCAGCTAGAGGATGTATGGAGCTTGCAGCTAGAGTGGAGGGAGTTTTTCACACAGAGTTTGGGACCTCCAATGGTCGGGAGCATGACACTATTGCTCCCAAGGTCCCAGTGTAGCAGCCAGTTAGTACGTCTTCCACTCCTATTATAGTTACAGAGGATACTTGGGAGCCAGATCTTGGACCCAAGCTTACTAGAGAGGAAAGACGGAGGGTTTGGAGGTTCTTGAGGAGTCACACGAGTTGTTTTACCTTCAGTATGAAAGATTTGGGTGCTCTAAAGGGACCTGGTATACAGATTGAGCTGACTAGCAATACACCAGTTTTCTGATGTCCTTATCGATATAGTGAGATAGAGAGGACATTAATTCAGAGCCGGAGTAGTGACCTTTTTGAGGTTGGTTTGGTGGAGATTTCACATGGAGAGTATGCATTAGCGATAGTGATGCCAGCCAAGAAGGATATGCATGGCAATTATACAGATAGGCGGATGTGTGGAGATTACCGTCCTATCAACCGATAGACCAAGGCTGATCGGTATACCATGCCTACACCGGAGGAGATTTTTTATGCAATTGGGCATGCAAAGATCTTTAGTACTTTGGATCTTTGAGCGGTATATCATTAGCTTCCGATCAGGAAGGAGGATAAGTCCAAGACAACATTTTGGGCTATTGATCCTCACGGCAAGGATGTGTTATATCAATGGAGGTTCTTACCATTTGGGTTAAAGAACGCTCCTGCTGAGTTCTAGAGGGTCATGGATAGGATCCTAGCTGGATTGGATTTTGCTTGGTGCTATATTAATGACATTTTGGTTTATAGCACTACTATGGAGGAGCATGAGAGACAATTGTTGGAGGTGTTTGAGAGGTTGAGATCTCATGGACTCAAATTACATCATGGGAAGTGTAGGTTCTTCCATGAGCAAGTTGAGTATTTGGGTCACACTATCTACCCTGGAGGACTTGGTGTTTAGCAGACCAAGGTGGAGGCTATTGCACGTATTCCTCGGCCTACGGATGTGAGCAGAGTGCGAGCATTCCTTGGGTTTGCAAACTTCTATTGCCGCTATGTTAGAGGATTTAGTCCCATTGCCAAGGCCTTGACAAAGCTGACCAAGCTTACACATGAGTGGTGTTGGGGAGATGAGCAAGAGAGAGCTTTTGTAGAGCTCAAGGAGAGGTTGACATCTGCTCCTATTTTGAGGAGACCGATCAGGGGATGACCATTTCAGGTTCACATTGATTGGAGTATGTTGGGCTTTGGAGCGGTGCTCACCCAAGATGATGATGAGGGGAAGGAGTTTGTGGTGGCCTATGCTAGTCGCTCCAACAATTCAGCGGGGGTGAAGTATAGTTCATATGAGGGAGAGTGCTTGGTATTAGTTTGGGCAATAGCACATTTTTGATGTTACCTATTTGGTAACCCCTTCACTCTCATCACTGATCATCAGCCATTGAAGTGGTTGATGGAGTTCGACAATCTTTCAAGGAAGCTTGCACGATGGGCTCTGATTTTACAGGAGTATGATTTCACGGTTGTTCACAGACCTGGAGTGGTGAACCGTGATATGGATGGGTTGAGTAGAAACCCATATCCTAGCCAACAGGATTAGACCGGAGCACATTAGCATGGTGAGATAGATGAGGAGATGGTGCCAGGTTGGCATGCATTGGCCTTTCTGTTTAAATTTGCAGAAGCTTTGGTGGTATCTCTCTCAACGCATACAAGAGGAGTTATTGGAGTCATAGATCCAGAGAGTGAAGATATTGGTACAGTTAGCAAGACATTCATGATGATGTCTTAGTGATGGACTATCTTTGCACTAGTGTTGTGGATGGCATAGTTGGGGCCAAGGAGAGAGACTATGTTCTTCAGCGAGCGAGATGGTTTAGATTGGAGGGTAGACACCTTTTGCGTGTATGGGAGGATGGTAGAGTGCGAGTAGTACTACTTCCATCTCAAAGACCACAGTTGGTTTGTCATGCTCATGAGGAGCTAGGACATTTTGGAGTAAAGCATACATATAGCTTACTCTAGAGTCATTATTGGTAGCACGGTATGCAGACCAAGGTACAGCAATTTGTTGCAAGATGTGTGGTTTGTGACCAAGTTAGAGCATCATTCAATGCTCCTACGTCACAAATACACCCATTACCTATCATGGGATTGGGTTACCATTGGAGTTTGGACTTCACCTAACCTTTACAGCTGACTGTGAGACATCATTGGTATGTTTTGGTGATGGTGGAGCACTTCTCCAAGTGGATTGAGTTGGTGGCACTTCTTGACAAGTGAAGGGATAGCTTACTTGTTCCTGGATAAATTTCTTAGTCATTTTGGTGCACCAGCTGAGGTTTTGACTGATCAGGGTACAGAGTTCTTGGGAGAGTTTTAGGTCTTGTGTGACAAGGCCTTGATTGATCATCGTACCACATGCCGAGATCACCCTAAGGCAGATGGTTTAGCAGAGAGTGGTTCAGACGGTGAAGAGAGGATTGCAAAAGTATGGTTTGTAGAGAGGTCACTTGGGAAATTGGGATCTCCAACTACCTTGGTTGGCCATGGGCTATCGGTTCAGTTGGCAAGCCTCATTAGCATCTTCTCTCCATACTTTCTACTCTATGGATGAGATCCAGATTTACCTGCAACCATTTGTCAAGATGCTACTATAATTTTGGACTTAGATGACCCCGATGTATGGATGAGCGCATGTTCTCAACGGGCAAAGATCTTTTGGAGAGTGATGCCGATGACCTTTGAGAACTTAGCGATTGCTTAGCATAGAGATACTTTACGCTATGCTACCATTTGAGGAGGAGGAGGAGGTTATAGACCCTCAATTTGTCAATTTCATCCAGTCGACTATGTATATCTACAGCAAACAACATTGATGACACTTGATGTTTCTACAGGCCGCACTATCTTGAAAGTATGCAAGGTTTTGCCATTTGGAGTCCTTGTGTTAGAAGGACGTGATGGTGTTTTTTGGAAGGATCATGTATGCCATTGTGCACCATGCTACCTCCCAAATATTGATGGTACTAGGGACCCAAGCTTAGCACTTGTATGTGCAGGCTTGAGGTGTATGTTATGTGGCTCTTCTGGTGGAGCTGCTACTATGTTAGTGTGTGATAGTTGTTTGCGAGGATGGCATATGGTATGTATGACTCCTTCCCTCACGGTGGTTCCTCAGGGACAGTGGTTATGTCATAGATGTACTTGACCTATAGCTAGTTCATTCTTTATATGGTATAGATTGCCAACAATCAACTAACGATGGGGCTCCATAGCACCTGGCCTCCTGATCTTTGCCCATTAGAGGGTATACCATATACTTAGAGTAGATGGCTATCTGGAGTTAGAGGGACCTAACCACCAGCTAGGGGGGCAATTGTGGCACTTTAGAGTCTATGTATGACTTATGTGTGAGTTGTGCTTCTATAGTGTATGATGTTGACAGCGATGTATGTTGTGTAGCAATGTATATACGCACGACAACTATCATGCCATTTGTAGTGCCGCATCTAGATGCTTGGACATTGGAGTTCCAGTGATAGTAGTTAGAGTTATTTCAGCAGTTTCTCAGAGACTACTTTCTGATGGTCAGATTTTGTGTTCGGGGTATTGACTTCATGGTAGGGCCCATCATCACTTTGCACCATTTGCACCGTCAAGTGTGCCATCAATGGGACTGTTAGGGTTTCAGAGCTAGCTCGAGTCCAGGGGGTATAGTTTTGAAGTGAGCTCTAGAGAGCTGACTTCTCTGATGTTGAGCCTTCGAGTTCTTGGATATGGTGTTAGAGGCCGGCAAGCATCACCTGGATTCTCTATGTTTGAGTGGGTGTGGCTTGACTGTAATCAATGCCCAATTGTTGGCATTTTATAGAGTGACAGATCAAGTATTGACCTGAGTTGAGTTGAGTTGAGAGTGGTAAGCAATCTGATTATTGTGGCACTTTAGAGTCTATGTATGACTTATATGTGAGTTGTGCTTCTATAGTGTATGATGTTGACAGCGATGTATGTTGTGTAGCAATGTATATACGCACAACAAACCAGCAAGAGTGAAGGAGAGCCTAAGGTCCAATGGTTGGCAAGGGAAGGGGCTGAAGAAGATGATTGGGAGTTTCATGTGAAGATCAAACACATGGAAGGAGGAGACAACCAGTACTTGGACTTACTAGAGGTAGATATCCTAGAGGAGCAAGAGGAGGAGCCAATATTGGTATTTTAGAGAGGAGAAAGATCAAAGAGAAGTTTGCAACTTGCAATTGCAAGAACAAGCCAAGAGGAGGAAGACAAAGAAAGCTTGGATGAGATCAACTTGAGGGGATCACAACTTCAAGGTAAGGCACCAAAATTGGAATCACTTGGCAAAGCCAATGACAAAGAAGACAAGAAAGAAGAGTTTAGAGGATAAAAGTATGTATCAAAGATAATTTGTCCTTTGTATTGCAATTGCACCAAAAGAAGAAGGAGAGGCAACAAGATCATCCAAGATCTAAGACGTTGAGAAGAAGAGTTCAAGGAGCAGAAGGTGGCATTCAAAGACAAAAGGTGGAGTTTAATGAAGCGCAAATCAAGATATTACACTCCAAGGCACTAGAAATGGTAAGTGAACAAGAGTCGGAGAGATTGAGATCGGTTGCAGCAGAGGAGGATCGGGCTTGGCAACAAGAGTTGGCAAGTAGAGATCAAGAGGAAGAAAGTTTGTGGGACCTGATTAAAAGCATTGAAGCTCAGATTGTTTACCAAGAAAAAGAGAAGAAATAAATAGAAGTGAGGCATGCTAAAGAGTTGAAGATGCTTTGCAAGAAGTTGGAAGAAGAGATGACTCATGAGGAGTCAATTCAAGAGAAGACATCAAAGTCCATGGAGGAAATCATCAAAAGGATGAAGGTGATGTTCAACATTGAGGCCAAGGTGAAGTTGGAGGAGTCTAGACTACACAAACTGAAATCTCTTTGTAGGAGACTAGAAGTGGAAGGCAAAGGACGTAGACATGAGCAAATTGTTAATTCATCTATGAGACAATAGAAAGGAAGATTACTGAAGTACAAGATAATGTATGTCTTATACTAGATTTAGTTAGATCAAAATTAGATGAGCTTTGCAATAATGTGAAGGTAGGAACCCAATACAAAGTAGTTTAAGTAGGAGTGCAGGTGACTTTGGGTGAGTTACTTGCATCAGCTGAAAAAGTTAGAGTAGAGAAGGAAGAACTAGTTAGTACAATTATGACTTTAGTTTCAGTTCAGATTGAGGATAGGACAATCATAGAAGAAGAAGTAGATAAGGTGAAGGAAACTGAAGTGTAAGAGGCACTTGAAGGTACTTTGGATTTAGAAGCTGACGTAAAAGTAGACATTGGATTGGAGTAGTAGTAACAACTTTGAGATTTGAAGGGGTATATATGACAAAGTGAGTGACACTTTGGATCAGTGGATTTGTAACATAACAATTGAAGTGGTTTAGGCAATTTAGATAATTATTGAGTGGTCTACCTATTTAAAGGAGGCATTTTTAGTGTTATGTTGTTCAGTATTACATTTTTGAAGTTGAGTAAAGCAAAAAGCTGTAACTCAAAGCTCATCATTTCAGCTTAATTTCAATTATCAATCTTGTATATGTGTTGTGAGTGTTTGGAGAAGTTCAAATTGCAACTAGAGTCTGTTAGATGTTGGATTATGCAACTTTGATTCCATTCTATGTGTTTGATCATAGGTGGAGTGCAATTGAGGCAATGCCTTGATGAATCTATGAGGAATCATAATGTTGGTAGTATCTTGTAGTTGTGATCAAAATGTTGGACTGATGCGGAGCAACTTTGATTAAGGAAGTTATGCCTTTAATGGAGAGGTGAACACAATTCCAAGGCAAAGTTACTTTATGGTGAAGTTTAGCCTTTTGTGAGAGAATTGAATCATCACAATCAATTTCAATTTGGAAAGGATTTAGAGAATTGTCATTATGGGTGTTGTTACTTGTGACAAGATTGTGAATTCAGCACTTGTTACTCTCTTCTGGGTGTGGTTTCTACCCAAGAGGCTAAAGACACAACCAAGAAGGAATATTTAGTTACCTTTACTTTATATTTTACCATTTTTGACCAATATCTTTGTGGCAATGAAAGATTACTTATTGATTACCGCAAAAGTGATACTTGTTGGGTTGTCACATCTGGACAGGTATTTTATGTATTGTACACTTCATCTCCTATACTTGGATCACTTACTTGGATACTTGCACCACTTACTTTGATGTTTTGTACTTTATTGGTACACCAGTGGTTATAGTACTTACATGAGTTCTTAGATCTCCATGGACTATATACTTAAGCTACTAACTTGTTCTTGTTTTGATGCACTTCTTTCATTTTTTGTACTTGCATCATTACTTGATGTTAGCAGCATAACTTGTTGGTTAAACCATAACTTGATGGTTAAACACTGGTCTGAGTTAAACACCAATCTGTCCAAGTTAAACACCATTCTGCCGCACAAACCATGTGAGATTTAATTATTTGAGGTAAGAAGCAAGTTAAACACCAATCCACATCAACCACAAAAGATTTTATTAGCCACATAGATTGCATATACCATGCAAACTGAGTAAACTATGGAAGCTTGAATTAAAGAAAGAAGACATAGATGGCACAATCTTGTTTGCATAGGGTGTGTTGGTGCATTGTGGGATTGTGATTGTTTTGGTTTGATCATTAACTATTTAAGCATGAACCAAAATTTGTAATATAAATATGCCTTTTTATGTGTTCTATGGCTACTGTTATATGTTGCATATGAGGGGAGAAAAGATGTGATATAAAAGATGAATTGGGAAGACATGATAAGATAATATTAACATTTTAGGGAATGATTTAAATGTAATGTAAACAACAAAAACTTTATATATAATTACCATTTTACTTTACATATGAGATTGGGATATCATACCATGCTTCCAAGAGCTCTTGCTATTTTAAAAAGCTTCCAAAAGCTCTTACTATTCCAAAAAACTCCAAGAGCTAGCTTCACCCTAAGAATTTATGCACTTACTATACCAAAATCTGCTTAGATTTGTTATTATTTTCAAAAACCTCCAAGAGCTAACTACATCCTAAGAACTACCAAGAGCACTTACTATTCTTCACTCTCATTCCAACTCATGAAATCTATAATTTGTCTCTAGTATAGAGAACTTGGAATCCACGCCGTAACTAGGACTAGAGCAATCATAAGGATGTGAATGTATATCAAATAAAGTGGTAATAATGCTTTGATCTCCTGCGGGGTCTTCGTATCCCCAGCTAGTTCAAGTGTTATGGAGTAAACATGTTTTGATTTTGCTTCTCTCTTTTTGATAATAAGCCTTTCTACCTTTGACTATTTTGAATATATTTTCAGCCTCTACTTGTCTCTTGTGTTTTGCAATCTTGACAACTTGTTGTGCTTCATTCTCAACTGTTTTACACCTCTCTTTGGATTTAAGGGAGTCACTTTCCTATTTGCTATGGCTAGCTAAATCCTATGACAAAGGAGCAATTGCAGGTGTAATATTGGCAACTTTAGAAAATTTCTTTCTCTTTCAAACGTCTCCTTCCTTCTCTTTTGAAACTTCTTCTCTAGTTGGATCTTTCTCATTGGATGCTTCTCTTGTGTGCTCTCTAATGTCTTCTATACCCTCCTCTTCTCTTGTTTCATAGGGTATTCCTCCAGGCCCAATCTTGTATGCTTTTGTTGGTGTTCCCTTGGAGTTGGTCTTGTTGCTCCTTGATATCCTTGTGAATCTCCTTTGCTCTCCTTGGGAGATACTCTTCCTTGGCATTTTCTCCCATCAAGTATTGACTGCCATCCTCTTGAACTCCTCTTGATCCGCACTCACAATTTCCAGATGGACAATTGCAATTTAGATTGTCCTCTTTAAATATATTATGTGATCTTCTAAGGGCCCTTAGGTGCTTGGGATGCTAATTATTGGTGAATCAAGTGTAGAGTTTTGGCCAAATTTTTCAACACCACATTTGCATGTTCCATCTATGTCCAAATTCCATCTTCAATACCACCACCAATGCTCATCAAAGCAGGTGGAGATATATTTGCTCTAACCCCTAACATTAAATCTATTCTCTCAAAATGTAGACAAAGACGGTTCACTTTTTCATCTATAGTTTTCCATTCTCTATAGAGTGCTTTCTTGTTGAGACCCTCCCCTATGGAATTGTATTTCCATTCTCGAGTATCCTAATATGGTGTCATGTATCAAGTCCATTTTTTGTAAAGCCTCTCTGTTGTCATGGAAACTGGAAATCCTCTTCCGTGCCTCACTAAGTAAGTGGCCATGTAACTAAATGTGATGCTCTTCTAGACATGCCTTTTACTATTCCCACCATGAATATGATTGAAGTGTTCATGGTCATCCAAAGAGTCCAGTATTTGGGCATAGTGGTGAGAAACCATTCTGAATCTATCATCCTCGCCCTTAGTTGCTTTGCTATTGCTACTCCCCTATCCACCTGAACCACCTTTGCTGGCAGATATTGGAACACCCTTGCTTGCAGAAATTGGAACAGATTTAACCGTCTTCTCAAGAAATTATAGAAATCCAAATTGCAGAGGGGGGAGAGGTGCAAATTGAACAAAATTTGTTGTCTTGAATGTGAATGTGAGATTCATCCATGTTCTCTATTTCACTAAAAATCTTGAACTTGGATTTCAATTTGCCTATGCAAACTTGTATTACTAGCTATGTCCTCCGCTTGGGCAATGTAGTGCGAGATGTGGCATGTTTAATCCTTGCTCTAGCACATTCACAATATAAAAACATAAAACCATCTCTCCTAGCCAACAAGCTATTTGGAAACCAGAAAACTGGACTGTGAAAAAATTTCCAAAATATGCTCATCCATTAATTTTCCTCCAATCATGTTCCATTTGGCATAATGCAAGTGGTTAGCATT
This sequence comes from Lunularia cruciata, assembly GCA_948567375.1. Classification (NCBI taxonomy): domain Eukaryota; kingdom Viridiplantae; phylum Streptophyta; class Marchantiopsida; order Lunulariales; family Lunulariaceae; genus Lunularia; species Lunularia cruciata. The sequence continues at coordinate 61,044,807 of OX419756.1, read as the reverse complement.
GGCCTCGATTCAAGACATTAATTAATTACCGGATTTCACGAGTGTACTCCATCGTAAAGCCGCATATCAATTTGCAACCGAAATCCCTCCCGCATGTAAACCAGTTTTTGGTACACGGAACACTTTTCTAGAGGGTCGTTCATTTACAGCTTCATCAACTGTTACGGGTATTTGTGACAAAATTTACTACTCCTGATCTTCTGGCCGTGATTTTTGTAAAGCATGAACTTTGAAACCCCTCATATAGTTTTTCGTGTATTCTTCATATTTTATGGGTTCACTCTTTGATAGGTTCACTTTAAGGTTCCAAGGTCATAAAATAGTTTTATGCGTATTGTCCATTATTTTTGGGTTCACTTTAACGTTCCCGTAAAGATACTTAGGGATCTCACTTCTCACGTCCCCGACATCATGCCCGAGGAAGCTTTCCTTCCTAAGGTAAGTTATGCAGTGCTTCCTCTGCAGGCGAATCCTCTCGAACGAGGTCCTGGAGGCTTAATACCTGTCCACTGGCGAAATCTGAATGGACTCCGTGCGCCAAAGCTAGGCCTGCTGGGAGTGTCGTACTTATATCCCTAGAAACAGCAGGTTCGTTGTTCCCGGATTGAGCAGACAACCCCGACTTTTCTTTCGCAAATTGAACACAATCTGCTGGAGCACAAGATGGGATCATACCTTCAGAATAAATTGCTTCGGTGATAGTAATGTCTCTTTTGACTTTCAGCGTAGACGGATGTAGAAGTGGAATTTCCTCTTTCACTCTCCACGTGACGTGCTGCAAGTGCGACCTTCGCTATTCTGACCTCTGCATCGGTGCTTTCTATCTCAGCTGCTGTTATGAAAACATTTTCTTTGTGCACGTAGAAATCCGTTGAAAACGAAGACTACAACCTCCTCTTGGGTCAAGTGGAGTACTCCAATCAGTAACCCTCATGTTAGTCTACACCAGAACGATCTTTGTTCGAGACTTGCAAATAATGGAGTTTCGTGGTCGCATGGTCTGGACAAGTTTTCTTTATAGACACAGTGAGAAATACAAATCCACTTGGGGAATCCACGCTTCTTAATGACAGAATCGAACTGCTCCTTCGATTCTGTACACCGAGGAGCAGCATTCAGGCGTCTGTTTGAGCAAATTTATTTCAATATATAGTTACTCATGCGACCTATGAGTACAGGATTCTACGAATAGCTTTCTGCAGCTAGACGCTGTAATAGTATAAACAGCAACGGCGTAGATGACAATAGGATGGAAGTCTCTTTCAAGCCTCACACGGATAAAACGTAGGAGGTAACAAGAAGTTCAAGTACAATTTGTTAAAATCGTCTTGCTATTCGAGTTACGACTGAGTGTTGAAGTTGATGGCTGAGGCAGCCAGGCCTCATGCCGGAAGGCGGAACATGCCTTAAGTCACAGGTGTAATCTGGTAATCAGTCGAGAGTATGCACAAGGACAATCCTGACGAGACACGGTGATTTAGGTATTCAGAAAATCGAGGAAGATGAGCCGTGATGAGTGACTATCACTATCTGAACATATATATTCTATATCTGCGGTTCTTTGGCATTCATGAGTTTTTATGAATTTTCGAGCAGAAACTCGGGACGAAGGGTAATGATACAATAACCTCAGCACTGCGTGAGACAGTGATGAAGTCGCATGTGCTTTCGTGGAAGGTTACTATGGTCGTCTCTGCTTCTCTCAGTTGTTTAGTGTCTCACGACTCAAACTTCGATAGCTTGTGATATACTTTATCTAGTCGTCTAACTGTGATATACTCCATCTAGTCCTCTGACGCTTTACTCCTTCTTAGCCAAAAGACCATCCACTCTCTTTCCATTTCTCTCCAAACTACATTTGTTGATCTGTTTCATGGTTTCTATACATGTTTTTTGTTTTTTTTTCAGTTTGCCGATTTTTCTGTCCAGTTTGAAGATTTCAGTTCTCTTGATAGGTCTCGTTAGTCTTCCACTACAGGTTGTCCTCTCTTTTTCGTTACGTGCTATGCTTAGCGCCTACCGATTCCATGATGTATCAAGTCTCTACTGTTGTGTGATCAGTAAATATTGATATTACGTTTGTGCTTAACTTTACATTTTATCTGTTAGATTCTTTACCTTTAAAGATTCATTTCTCATCTCATTTCTCATTTTTGAAGATTTACACATTTATGTTTATCATATTTACATTTCATTGGCACTCCATATACAAGTAATGAGTTCTTGATACCTCGTTCTTCAAACGGGGGATCCAAGACTCATCAGAAGACGTTCGAAGAATGCCTCCTGCTTTCATGTCCTAATATGTAAGTTAATAAATTGTTGAATGTGAGATCGTTCGGGACCCTAATGTATAGTCAAGTTTGGATTCAAGAGCTTGCATCCTTGCTCCTCCACCTCGGTCACATATGTTTCCAAGATTGATCTATAGATGTAGCTTCCAGGACAGGAAGTGAGCCCGTTATACCCTGTTGTCCTTGATGTTCATTTAATAGGGTATGTCTCGTGCTGTTGTTGCGTATCTTAATACACAATTATTCACAATTGTGAAATGTAATTTCTAGCAAAGAATCTCATGCAATTGTTTCTTTTAATTTAAATTTTTTTTAACATCTCATAAGGTCAACCCATCCAGATCTCAGAAAGGAAAGGAAAGATAATTCGGGCAGAGTAAACTTTATTCCAATTCCGAAAGACATCACATAAGCGGTATTCCACGCTTCGTAATGACAAAACCGAAGTGTTCCTCGGTGTACCGAGGAGCAGCATTCAGGTACCCGTTTGAGCAGACTTATTTCAACATATAGTTACGCATGCGACCTATGAGCTCAGGATTCTACGAATAGCTTTCTGCAGCTACCTATGTTGGCTCATCCAAGAGTCATGTCTTGGCGCTTGTTTCATTTCTGATTTCGGTGTACTCTTGAACACTGAGGACATTGTTACCTCCATTCATCCACGCGGTTGGTGCCAGTGTTAGTCGGCGAGCCGGAACTCATAGGAAGACAAATCTGCAGACGGATCCAAACTCTTATAGCTGTGGTGCGGACGAGTCAAGCAGTAAGGGTCCGCATCAGTAAATCTACAAATATGAGACGGGTGATCATCGTCCTCGGTGTGCAGTGGGAACCCTTGCAGAATTGTCAGCAGAGTTTCTGAAGTCTTGACAGGCCCAACGGATGATCACCCCCTATGAGAACTGGGAGCCCTGGCAGAATGATCATGAGATTCCGGAGACCGAGCAGGAGACGCGTGGTGTGGAGGAGGAGGAAAATGTGTAGCTCTGGGAGAAGGAGGAGGATGGGAGGGGAGTGGGACGGAAGGGATAGAAGGTAGACGGAAAGGAGGTGGACTCGGAAGCTGAAAGGTATTGGGTAGAGGCAGTGTGGAGAAACGGGGTGGATGGGAATCAGGGTTGGACCTGGAAGATGGGGAAGGGTGCGCAGAAGGCGGATTCGATCCAGGAAAGATATTGGGTAGAGGGGGCAGTGTGGGTAAATGGGGTAGAAGGAAATCAGACGCTGCTGGTGCTGCTGATGCAATATCCGCCATGAGAACGCGGGATGCCATTGCCGTGGGCAACAGCATTCCTCCGATGCACACGCAACATACCAATACCACGAAGAAGCCAGTAGTCGAGTGATTCATCTTCCCCATGCTGGCAATACTCCCAATTTCTGCGAGTCCTGCGTCAACAATCGTCACTCAAAGTATGATGAAGTGCATACTGGTTGCTAACGGTGCTCATGCAGTATATATAGCTTCGAAGCAGCACTACCATTCTGTTACCAGTCACCGTGCTTGCGAGACTTTCAATGTCTTGTGAACTAAATCATGTCTATGATTGCTAGACTCCAAGACAGGAATGTGCATCTCATGTACCTTGAAAAACTGAAATTCGGTAGTATTATTCTCTCGGAACATTCCTTCGATTTTTTCTTTCTTACTGAAATCTAAAGCGCAAGTCTCACTTTCAACTTGTGAGGACTGTACGGACATTACCATATGCTGTACGAGGGATTCCGGATAATGAATTATCATTAGATTGTCTACGGAAACCCTGAAGAAGAAGAAAAGTCAACGTATATGAAAATAAACCTAATAAACGGTTAATTGATACAAACGATTACCGTAGCGTCAACGGGGAAGGAGGAAAGGAGAAGAGAGACGGGGGAAGGAGAGAGAAGAAAGACGTGAAGGAAATATCAGGCCGGTGTATATTTGGTGGTTATAGATTACAAATGAATGAGGTTGTTTCTTTTTTCTTGTTTTCAAGTTTGGTCTAATTGTATTTAAAATGAAGGTCACAAGAATTCGATAAAATATAGTGGGTGTAATTAGATTTTCGTAATATTTTAGTAATTATGAATATGATATGCATTGAACTTTAAAAATTTTAAATTTTTCGTATAATTTATTCTATTTGAAGCCTAATTTGAAGATTATGGAAATGAGACAGAGAATATGTTCGCATCTGTATTCATTTCGGTTTTGGCGGTTAGTATTTAAGATAAATCTTAAAACAAATTAGTTTTGCAAGAATGAGAGAATATAAAATGGAACATCTCATTGTGAGGATCAGGGGAAGGTAATCACATAATTTAAGAGGTCACGGGTGACGGGACATAGACCAGGAGTGCCCAGCGCATGCTATATTACAGAACGGACGAGACCGTAAGCTCAAAGTTGGGGAACAGGGTTGCAGAATAACTAGCTGCAGTTACGAAACGACAAAGCCCAGATAAAAAACTATGGAAATGTCATCAATGATACAATCAATTTTAGTACTTGATTTCTGAAAGATTTTGCAAGAATGGCGTTGACATTAACTAGTATGATATCCCCTAGGCCTCGGAACAATCGTCACGCAAAGTATGGTAAGGGGATACTGGTTGCTAGCTTTGACCGTGCAGAGTTTATAACTTCGAAGCAGGCACTACCAGTGGGCGTGCTTGTGAGACTTGTGAGGCGTGCATGTTTTCAGGAACTAAATCATGATGTCTATGATTGCTGGCTAACAGACAGGAATGTGCGTCTCATCCACCTTAAATATATTCTTAAACAATTGAAATCCAGTAACATTATTCTCACCGAACATTCTTTCCATTTTTGTGTTCTTACCAAAATCTAGAGCATAAGTCGAACTTGATGAAGTTTGACCACTTTTGTTGGGAAACTAACACAATAATATCCGAATATGCTTTGACCGAGCATGAGTCGTGAACCTGTAAACTAGTAATCAATCACTGGGCTTGAATTGAGTTGATTGATTGTAGTTGATTCGATCGATTGGATTGTGATCTCCAGCAGGTGAGCATGCGGATGCGAAAAATCGAGGCACCCTGAGGCGGTCTGTGAAACCAAGGCTTCATGAGAAATTAGCAGTGTGTGAAGTTGAGCTGCAGGAAAAATCAGTGAGAAATCGACAGGACCAGGAAACTCGCCCGGACCGTGGGCAAATTGAATTTTTTTATGGAAACTCGTTAGAGCATGGGTTTGCAAGGATCAAAAGATTCTCTAGTTTAGTGAATTCCTCCTCCAAGTTCCTTGTGAGATTAACCCGATCGTGCTTAATTCAATTCGGAAATTTGAATTCATTTTATGGAAATTCTCTAGTTTACTGACTTTCTCACCCAAGTGAGATTAACAGATTGGCGAGCCCACCCCCTCGGCAGCGAGGAGTTGGCGCAAAGCGTTTTGGTACTTTGAGTACCTAATAGTGATTATTCACTATTAGCAATCATTGATCGAGATTAACAGAGGCTACCATGGGAAATTATTCTCGAGCATGAGGTATGAGGTCTCGATAGGCCTCACGATTGTCATAGCTTTTTAAGTATTCAATCACTTCCGCCCTTGGACAACCGGGAAAAATGACAATCAAGAAGTGCACATGCTCACGACGTCCAACAATACAATAGCATTTTGAGTATTCAATCACTTCCGTTCTTGGACAAAGGGAAAAATCACAATCAAGAAGGGTGCATACTCGCAGCGTCCAACAATACAGGAACTACATACAAGGAGCAAGCATAATTAGGCATTTTGGGTTTAATTAGGGAATTCTGGCACAATTTGTGATTTCTGGTTGGGATTAGCTAGATCAGGGCAAAATATTGGTGGTTATTCGGGCCATTTTCAGGGTGTTACTATTTATGCATTACAAAATCACTCTAGGCATGAGGGTTGGAATTTTTGACATAACCTATGAGCCTATTGTGGGACCTACGTGTGTAGATTTCATGAGCGGGCAATTGGATTCAGGAGCCAAGCATTGCTAGTACAGACAAGTGGATATACCACATAGTAGGGAGTCTCCTGGAGCCGCTTCCCGAATCCACTAATATTGACTTCATCGGCACTTGTATGTGATTGGGAGTTGAGCACTACTATCACGGATGGGTCGTTGGATGCACTTGTGGATGGGACATTCAAAGCATAGGGAGATCTTTGGTGGTTGCAAATAAGCCTTCCTCACCTTTCTTATAGGCTTTCAATTTTATTTTTTCTATCTTTTCTTTTTTCTCTCTTTTGCATTGTGATACATGGTATTTCTTTACTATGTTATGCTTTCTTGTCATGGGTTTTCTTGGGTACTCTTTGGGAAGTGTACACTTTCAATAGATTATTTCTAGATGTCTCCATTTTTTTCATTGACATGGGTCCGTAAAGGGACTCTCTTAAGCATCACTCCTCATCTTGCACTCCACATCCAATATATGGAAGCAAGGGATGGATCCTTATGTTACCTTTTTCAACATACATCCACAATTGTTGAGGTTTATCCAAATGGATTCCCCTAAGTCACCAAGTCATGTACTTCTCTGTATACAAGCTTAATGCATTGAAAGAGAAGACTCTCCTATGGAGAATGCTCCATTGTTTATCCCCTATCCCTCATCCTCATATCATTGACTCTCCACACCCTCCCTCCAACTCAAACTCTCCTCTCGGCCTTCTCATCCTACCCCCTCCATATGATCATGTGGAGCTTTCCCACCCCTAGGACAAGTTTCTGCCCTACCACCCCTATGGTTGCCTACTTTGCAGCACTTATGTAGATTTTCTTGTTTTCTTTTTCTTTTTCTTGCAAGTAGTCAAGTACCCAGATTAGAATAACGTTAGTAATTAGGACTTAGGGCTTGTATCCCAATTGCTCAAAAAATTACACTAAACATGCAGTTAGAAGATATCATTGGATTAAGACAATTCACACACCAGCTGAGGAGATGTTGGTCTTGAGACCATGACATCACAAACACCATCACAATCATGGGTATGGGTTGCCATGTCAATGTTTGGCTATCAATCTTCAGCAGTTTGACTTCACTTGAACAATTGCTGCCATTTGGGACAAGAACCGGTTTTGGTCACCATCAGTCCTCATGTTGCTTCATACATGTGGGAACAACCATGTTTCACCATTGAAGACTAATGAAAATCTGCAACGGACCAGTTGAAAGTTCATAAATATCTTGCCTTGGGAGGTGGTAAGTTTTAGTCAATTGAATTTGTGCTACCTGTAGGGTTCACAAGACAATTCACTTAGATGCATTTGGTGACCTTGCGGTACAAAGTATTAAGTCTTGAGGTTTAGCACAAGAGATTGTGTGAGCAAGTGATTGGGAGCAAGAAGGGTGCAGAGGCAATTGACTGAATTAGAACTTGAAGAGTTTGGTAATGTGATGTCTCCAAAGAAAAAGGAGACTTCAGCTGCAATTGCCATACATTTGTAATACTTCAAGGACAAGAGAACTCTTCAAGAGAGAATACACAAATTTCACACTCAATCCTCTGATGCCCCAAAGGAGCACCTTCTCTTTATTATATAGCAAAGAGGATCACCTCAAAGGAAGCTCCACCCTTGGTTCAGATACATGGATTGGTGACCTGTCAGCGAGCTCCATCCTTGGATTAGTTTTTTGGATGGATGACATGTCATTCCTTCTCTTATCTAGTTGGTCAAATGGGTTGACTGATGGGAATCTTTAGGGAATCTTCTTGTAGGAAGCTCAAAATTGCTTGGGTAAGGTACCATTGGAAATCTCCCAATGAGATGAACCTTGGGGGAAATTGCAAGCCTTTCTACCTTGAGTGGAGGAATTTTTCTCATTTTTGAGGCCTAATTCATCCGTTTAGGTCTCCAGAAATGGCTTTTAAGTTTTTAGGCTATTTTTTACTTTTGCCCTATTAGTAAAAGTGCTCTTTTGGTGATACTTCTATTTGATCTACATTCTCCATCATGTGTAACATCCTTCCAAATGTCACCACCCCAAGTTTCATCTCTAGATCATCTTTCTAGCTATTGGTATTACAACATTCTCCAAGAACAAAGAAATAGGCACATTATTGCTACACATAATATCTCAATTCCAAGCATATATGACTTTGAAAGTAGATTTGAGATTTTATCTATCTTTCAATGGTGGTGGAGATTAAAGAAAAGACAAATCTAAACTTTACTGACCTGCACAATAACATGTTTGCTTAGACGGAGGAGCATTAGCAAAAGTTTATTGGGTCTGACTCTACACTTGGTGCAATGTACATTGACTAGGAGTGGCCCAACCAATGGAGGAGATGACAAGGAAATTCAAAGCCTTGTTTAAGTATGCCAAGACATGGAAATGGCTAGAAGGTGTATGGGTATAACAGTCCTACCATGCGTACCGTGGCAACCTCACTCATGAAGCTCTTTAAATCATCAAGGGCAACTTACATCAACAATGGGTAGGCCACATTCTTCTACTTGTTACATGAGGGAAGACCCTTAGATTGGGCAAAGATGTTTTATTATTGCACTTGTGAGATGACATAGCAATTGCAAATACATAAACGAAACACCTTCCTCACTCTACGTGTCTTGCACTTTTATATTTGGATGAGGCTGCTGAAGTAGGAAGAATGGCCACTCTTTTCAGCACATTACTACCCTACAGGCTATCATCAAGCCCAGCCCAAGCATGCAATAGAGACCAAGAAGTACAAGGGTGCATTTCTCAAGTATTAGAAAACTGGGAAATGTGCATCAATCAATAGGGTTGTAGAAGGAAGCACAAACAAATGGAAGGCAATTGCAATGCAAATCCAAACAAGGAAGAGACATCGGCCTAATCCCCAAGTTTTGGACTCTTTGGTTGAAGTGATTTCCCAATTTGAGGGTGAATCAAAATCAGGAAGTGCAAGTAAGAGTGATAGCAACTCACAAGGAACTCCCCATGCAAAACAACCTCAAGTGAGTATGGAGAAAGAACTGTCATCAGTGGTGGAGGTAGTGCCTCCAAAGCAAGAGACTTCATTCTCCCAAATAGAAGTGTCTTCCAAAAATGAAGGAGACAACATGGAGCAAGGTATGGAGGTACAATCTACCCCCATGGCCATGGTGGAGTTGGTAGTACTAGTACCCCCACTACTAAAGAAGAGGAGGAGGCAATGGTGGAAGATGAGTAGAATATCCCAATATACCAATTGCAAGTAAAAAATACCCCTCGTTTGACATCAAGGTTGGAGATAATTTAGATTCAACCACCTTGCCTCCAAGAGAAAAATGGTTGTCACTCCACCTCAAGAACTTGTGCTCAACAATGTCCAAACCACGCCATCATTATTGCATGAGAGGAGATTCTTGAATGAAGAAAAGGGTAATGGTCCAAGGAAATGATGTCCTTGGATTTGGACAAAGTAATTTTGGCTTTAGCCATTGTTGCTAAGATCATGGCAGCTACTTAAGTGTCAAGTAGTGGGAGATCAGTGGAGGAGAAGGGAGCACCAACTTCTCCAATGATATCAAAAGTAGAAGACACCATGGTGGTCACAATGTCTATTTTTTATCACCCACAAGAAAGAGAAGTGGCCTCAACACTGCAACAAGAGGACATTAGAACAAGTCCAGCCCCATTGGCTTATGAGGATCTTGAGTTCAAATACCTTGTGAATTACACACCCTTGTTGACCTAGGTGATTCACATGTTAGGGCCATGGATGACATGTTGTTTACTTACCGAGAGATCAACCCGGCCATGATAGATTACAAATGGCTGATAGAGTTTTTACACTTTCAAATTTAGAAGGTTCTGATGGAGAAGCTAGGAGCAAAGATAGAGTTAACCAAGGTCCATGCAATCATTGTGTGCCTAGAAGCTCAACTTATTTCAATTCTTTCCAATACCAAGAGCAAAGGCTGAACCAAGTGGATGCTTAAGAACTTGTGCTATTGGAAGGAGGGTTTGGGGTTGGGAAAGGAAGAAGTCGTCACCATAGCCAAACCCTAGCAAGCCGGACCAAAGAACTATAATGGTCCCAAGTACCAAAATATCATGAGTTTGGGATTTGGAGGCTATTTTTGTAGACAAGGATTGTGAAGGATGAGAGGAGAACACAATGCCATATCCATGAACTACAAGGTGTGAAGAAGGATAATGACATTGTGCTGAAACAATATTGAGTAGCATTGTGCTAATTCAAGGTTAAGCTTACAATGATGAGGATAGGTATTGCTCAGCAAGTGTTTATGGATTACAAGGCAAAGTAAGAAGCAAAGTTGAAGGAACTAGATGACAAAATGGTCCTTATGAAGAAAAAGATATCAAGATCACAATAGCAAATCTCCCACTTGGACTCCAATTTATTGACCATTAAGGGGAGGTCCAAGCATCATATAGAGGAGATGAAGTAGAAGCACAAGGAGAAATTGATTGCTAGGGATGGGAAGGTAGCATCTCTTAAGCAAGAATTAAAGGTTCTCCATCTCTAGACTGCCAAGGATAATTAGGCCCTCAACACAAATGTTGAAAAGGCCCAAATGTAAATTGAGGAACTAACCACAATTGTCAACAACCACAAGGATTGTGAGCATATCCTCTATGTGCAGGTCAAGGAAGAGTTAGATATGGAGTTGCAATCCATCTAGGATACTTTAGATGTGGAGCAAACAAGGGTAATCACCATAGTGGAAGATATTGTGAATCTATTAAAGACTCAAGTAAAAGTGGCAGCATTAATGCAAGTTTATCACGTGAAGCTATGGGAGTTGAAGTCAAAGATACATGCTTTGGAGGCAAAGAAGTATTCAATCAAAAAATTGGCTAAATTGGATGAGAAGCTGCATAAGCCTATTGACAACCAATTCAAGAAAGTCTTGACCAAGGTCAGCCAAGAATTGAGGAGTATGGAAAGCATCTTGATAAATTGATCCAAAAGTGCAAGGGAGAAGATGCATTGGATCAAAGAAGTAGTTTTGCTATTACATTTGTACAAGTGTAAAAAGGTATAGTAAATCATATCTTTGGGCAATTGTCATAACATGACCATCAAAGTCATCATGTTATTGTGATGAGAGATCATTGGAGTCAAGCATCACCAGGATGGCTTGCTATCTGTAAAAGACCAAACCCAAGGAGAGAAATAGGAGAATGGAAATTCACATTGGGACACTTGAATGAGGGAAAACTCCGAATGCCTAGCATGAGCTTTGGCCTTGGTATTTATAGGTAGCATACAAGACCCTTGAAGCTTCTCAAGAAGCTTCCTTGAGCCTCTTTCTTGGAGTGCAAGCCAAGTTAACTAGGAAGCTTCTCAAGAAGCTTCCTTCTAGAAGCCGCCTACTTGGCGTGCAAGCTAAGCTAGTTAGAAGCTTCCTTCTAGAAGCTACTTGCTTAGGGCGCAAGTTAACTAGTTGGGAAGCTTCCTAAGAAGCTTCTTAGATACTTCTAGAATATTCTAGGCTATTTTGTCTTATTCTCTACTTTGTAAGCTCAACTAACTTCATCACTAAACTCCATATTGTTACATATTCCCCTGCCGCTAGTTGGTGACGTCCTCGTTGCCAGTGAAGCTTTGAATTCCTTGATGGTCATCTGTGCATTCTGGAGGTGAGAAAGAGGTTCCCATGTGGCATCATGAAGGGGATACCCTTTCCAAAGGACCTTGTACTCCGTATGTTGGCGACGGCCTCGTTGAATATGGCGACGTGCAAGGATACGATCAACTTCGTACTCCTCATGATCATTGATAGGGACAGGAAGAGGGGGAGGTTGGACTCAAGAGGAAAAGGAAGAAGGGTTAGGAACAAAGGGTTTCAACTTGGAAACATGAAAGACAGGATGGATACGCATGTGACAAGGTAAGGCAAGTCGATAAGCAACAGGAGAGATAATGTGGGTGATATTAAAGGGTCCTATCCAATTAGGAGTAAGTTTACGAACTTGGGTATCAAGTGGGAGAGAGAGGTTACTAGAGGATAGCATGACTTTATCACCAACTTCAAAGGTGAGATCACGACGATGATGGTCTACATATTGTTTTTGGCGATTCTGAGCAACAAGGAGGTGAGATTTGGCTTGTTGGAGAGATTGGGATATAGTGGTCAAGAATGTAGAAGTATGAGGAACCTGAGAGGGAGGGGGAGCAAGAAGAGAATTTGGAACAAGCAGATCTTGGCCAAAATTGAGAAAGAAGGGAGAAAATCCAATGCTTACCTATTTGGAATTGTTGTAGGCAAATTTTGCAGTGCAAGACATTCATCCCAGTTGGTATGGTGGACATTGACAAAGGCCCGCAACATATCCTCCAATGTACGATTGGCACATTTGGTTTGTCCATCAGTTTGAGGATGATAGGCTGTGGACAAAGCAAGCTTGGTGCCGAGTATCTGGAAGAGTGCTTGCCAAAACTTCTCGATAAATTGAGGATCATGGTCGGAGATGAGTACACATGGCATCCCATGATGCTTGAAGACATTGTCAAAGTAGATTTGCGCTAAGGTTGGAGCATCCATGGTATCACAAGTTGGTGCCAAGTGGATTTGCTTACTAAGCTTATCCACAAACACCTCAATTGCGGTGTGTCCTTGTTTTGTCTTTGGCAAGGATGTGATGAGATCCAAGCTCACATGCTCCCAACGAGCGGATGGAATGGCGAGTGGTTGAAGGAGTCCACTTGGCTTCTGGTTGTTGGCCTTGTTCCGTTGGCAACTCTCACATGATCAGACAAAGTCCCGAACATCTCATGTCATGTTGGGCCACCACCATTGGCGTTGGAGGGTGCCCAAGGTCTTGTCCACTCACATGTGACCAGCTATTGGTAAATCATGGGCTTCTTGAAGGCGCACAAGTCAAAAATCACCTTTGGCTGGAACATAGATCTGGTCTTCATGGAATAAAAGGCCTTCCTTGAAGGAGAAGGTGTTGTACTCCTTGTTGCGTGCTGTCAGACAACCATGTACCATTTGGAAGAAGGGATCTTGTTGTAGAGCTGATTGAAACTCATTATGGACCTTAGGGTCAATGGACACCGTTGTAATTGCCGCCGTGATGAGAGGAAGATCCTTCAAATCAGGTCGTCGTGATAGAGCATCAGGGATGACATGGAACCAACCTGGTTTGTACTCAAGTTTGATGTCAAACAATTGGAGTTGCTCTTCCCATCGATGATGCCGACTCTTCATGTGCTCCAAGTGTAAGGTCCGCAACAATGGTTTATGATCAGTTTGCATGATCACTTGTTTCCCCAAGAGATAATGCCTCCATATCTTGGTGGTATATACCATTGCAAGTTGTTCCCGATCTCGAGCAGAGTAATTTCTTTCAGCTGTATTTAGTCGGTGAGACACAAAGGCAATAGGATGTAGTCCATCTAGAAATTCTTGTTGCAACACAGCTCCAATTGCAAAGTTAGAAGCATCAAAATCAACCACACAAGGTAGTTGAGGATCATATGGTTGAAGAATGGGTCTTGAAGACACCATATGCTTTAACTTCTAGAATGCTTCTTCATGCTTGGTGGTCCACTGGAAGCTCGAGTTCTTTCCCAAGAGGTCAGTCAATGGTGCAACCACGTGAGCATAATAGTGGATTAACCGTTGGTAAAAACTGGCCAATCCATTGAATGCTCGTACTTTTGTAGCATCCTTCGGGGTAGGCCAATCAATAATGGCCTTGATCTTCTCTTCTTCCATCTTGATCCTCTCTGATGAGATCTTATGACCCAAGAAGGTAACCTCCTTCTACCAAAAAGCACACTTTGACTTCTTGCAGTAGAAATTCCACTGTTGTAATCGTTTTAGGACTTCTTGCACATGATTCACGTGTTCTACCTCTGTCCTGCTATAGATTAGAATATCATCTAAGAACACCACCACTGACCGATCCAATAGTCCCTCCAACACCCAATGCATCTGATCCATGAAGACTGTTGGAGCATTAGTGAGTCCAAAAGGTAGAACTCTCCACTCAAAATGTCCATACCTTGTGCGAAAAGCAGTCTTTTGCACATCCTCTCCTTCAATAGGAATTTGCCAATAGCCGCTACGAAGATCTAGCTTGGAAAAGTAGCGTGCTCCACTTAGTTGATCAAGCAAGTCATTGATCCAAGGCAAAGGATATGCATTCTTCACGGTTTGCTCATTGAGTCCACGGAAATCAATACAGAAACAAAGTCCTCCATCCTTCTTTGGAACAAATAGTACCGGTGCTCCCCAAGGAGAGGTACTATGTCATATGAAATCCTTCTCCAACAACTTTGTAAGTGTTGTTCACAACTCCTCCAACTTCTTTGGTGAGAGCCGATAGATTGGTCTACTCACTAGAGTACTCCCTGGCAATAACTCAATCTTGAAGGGCATACCTCGATCGGAGGGTAATCCCTTTGGCAGATCATCCGGAAACACATCTGCAAACTCTTGAACTATCCGATCAACCATTGCTTGATGAGGCTCTTGGCCCTCCTCAGATTGTTCTTGTGCAATCAGCTTGACCCACACCGCAAATACAGACTTATCTTCCTCCAAAGCTTGCTCTATGGTTGCTTCATTAACAAACTTCCCTTCCAGGGACTCATCTCTCTTCCAAGCTTGCTCTATGGTTGCCTTCTTGGCAAACTCCCCATCTTGGGACTCTTTTCCCTTCCAAATTTGCTCTCTGGCTACCTTCTTGACAAACTTCCCATCTTGGGACTGACTATTCTTAGGCGTCTTACTCAAAGGTGCCAGACAACCTAATCGGAAATTTCTACCTTGGTGTTGTACTTGAATTTGTCGTCGAGTCCAATCAAATTGAACCTTATGACGTTCAAGCCAAGGTAGACCCAGAATGATATCATAGTGTAGAGGTGCCACTACAAACCTCATACACTCCAAATACTCCTTCCCAATCTTGAAGGTAACAGGATGTGAGGTGCAGAATGCAGAACCCTTTCTACCATTCGCCATCATCAAACTATTTCCAAACAGTGGCTTGATAGGAATACCCAATTCCTTTGCTAATTGCATAGACATGCAATTTTCTAAACTTCCAAAATCAACCAAAATCCTACAACCCCGATTAGATATCGTACCTTGCAAGTGAAGCAAACTTGCATAGGTCGAGCCTTCAATCCTATTGGAACTAATCAAGCTCCCAGTAGGCGGCTCAAAATCTCCTACTGGGATTCTTTGTTTCCTTGTACATTCTGTTCCACAAACTCCATCTAGGCAACTTGTCAAAGTCGCCCATTCCTAAGTGGACATTCAACAATGCGATGTCCAACTTGGCGACAATAAAAGCAACCTCCATTTTTTCATAATCTTTCTTTATCTGCTGTGCCAAGTGGTCTTTGTTGGATAGCATCAATCTCCATTGGTACTAGTTCTTCCACTCGTGATACTGGTAGGCTTTGTGTATGTCGAGGTCGAGACTAAGTTGTTGCAACCAAGGAATCAAAATGCTCAGCCAATTGCATGGTTTCTTCTACGTTTTGTGGCTTCCGCATGGTCACCTCCAATTTGGTTTGTGACTTCAATCCTCGCACAAATCGATCCAAAACTTCACCTTCTTGGATATCTGGAATTTGCATGATGATGTTTTGAAATTGTGTGATGTAGCTTCTCACTGAGCCAATCTGCCTCAACTCCGCCAATTTATCTCGTGCGGCTTGGGTGGCATTTATAGTTTGAAATCGACCAAGTATTGCATCCTTGAATTCTGCCCATGTTGAAATCGGTGTAACAATTTCTCGTTCAGCTCTTTCTACTCAAAATTGCCACCAAAGTTTTGCCACGCCATCCAATTGGCTAGAAGCCAAGAGAATTTATTTCCGCTCGTCTTGAAGATTGGTGGATTCAAAGTAACGTTTGCAATTAAACAAAAAATTCTCCACTGTGCCTGGAAGATTCTTTCCTTCAAACACCTTGGGTTTTGGAAATTGAATTCGATCTTCTCCATCTCAAACTGGCGCTCTGTCTATCTATTCTCGTCATTGCTAGTCTTGTTCATCCAACAATCAAGTAAGATGCTCAATTTGTTGTTGCATTGCAAGGATAACATCCGGTATTCCCGCCATTGCTACTACTCTACTCTACTACACTCAATTTATCTAGTTGATTAAAACATAAATACAACACGTCCACCGTTCTTCATAAGTTACAACAGGAAGTATCAAGGGTTCCTCCGACACGGTGATCATGTGTAGAAAATCCTGCCCAAAGCACAAGGTGATGAATTGTGTGAAATGATGCTTTGGTAATATCTGGACTTGAAAGTCCCAATGGTTTGGTGGAAGTAGATTTGGTGGTCCATAAATTCCATCCATCCCATTCTTGCTCTGATACCAATGTAAAAGACCGGACCCGAGGAGAGAAATAGGAGAATGGAAATTCACATTGGGACACTTGAATGAGGTAAAACTCCGAATGCCTAGCATGAGCTTTGGCCTTGGTATTTATAGGTAGCATACAAGACCCTTGAAACTTCTCAAGAAGCTTCCTTGAGCCGCTTTCTTGGAGTGCAAGCCAAGTTAACTAGGAAGCTTCTCAAGAAGCTTCCTTCTAGAAGCCGCCTACTTGGCATGCAAGCTAAGCTAGTTAGAAGCTTCTAGAAGCTTCCTTCTAGAAGCTACTTGCTTAGGGCGCAAGTTAACTAGTTGGGAAGCTTCTAAGAAGCTTCTTAGATGCTTCTAGAATATTCTAGGCTATTTTGTCTTATTCTCTACTTCGTAAGCCCGACTAACTTTGTCACTAAACTCCATATTGTTACACTATCAAGGATAGGATGTTGTCAAGGTAGCACCACTCCAGCATAATGACATGTGTATGATCTAATAGATGACAATGGTCAAGTATAACATGACAATTTTGCTAGTGCCATATCATCAAGACCATTCTCCCAATGTCTGGCTAGAGTCTTGTGATTGGTAGAGTGTATAGTATGCACCCTTTTAGGTTGCACTATCATGACATTAATTTGGCACAATAGAATATGTACATTAAGTTTAGTCTTAATGAGTGTTAACTTGGTGATCATGACATTACACAACTGTGAACCCTTTGTTCCTAACCCTCTTCTTTTCCTCTCATGTCCAACCTCTTCCTCCGCCTCCTCATGTCCCTATCAATGATCATATAGAGTATGAAGTTGATTGGATCCTTGCATGTCACCACATTCAACAAGGCTGTTGACATTATACAGATTATAAAGTCCTCTAGAAAGGGTATCTCTTGCATGATGCCACTTGGGAGCCTCTTTTTCATCTACAAAATGCAAACGCTACCTTCTAAGAGTTTGAAGCTTCAATGGCAATGAGGACATCACCAACTAGCAGTGGGGGAATATATAACAACATGGAGTTTGGCAATGAAGTTAGTCAAGGCTAACAAAGTAGCAAATAGGCCAAATTAGCCTAGAATATTCTAGAAGCATCTAGGAAGCTTCTTGGCTAGCTTAGCTTGCACCCCAAGTAGGTAGCTTCTAGAAGCTTCCAACAAGCTTAGCTTGCATGCCAAGTAGGTATCTTCTAAAAAAAACTTCTTGAGAAACTTCTTGGTTAACTTAGCTTGTACTCCAAGAAAACTCATGGCTCAAGGAATGGCTCAAGGAAACTTCTTGAGAAGCTTTTCAAGAGCCTTGTATGCTCTTTATAAATACCAAAGCCAAAACTCATGCTAGGCATTCGGAGTTTCTCACACTCAAGTGTCCCAATGTGATCTTCCATTCTCTTATTTCTCTCCTTAGTTTAGGTCTTTTATAAAACCCAATCAATCTCATAGTCTATCCTTCAAATCTTGAGGGAAGACATTCTTGTGATAAATATCTTGTAGATTGGTCCTCAAGTGATATGGTAAAACAATATTTTTCTTATGGCAACTTCTCTTCTTGACCACATAGGGGAATATAATGGGTTGTAAGGTCTATAAAGCATTTGTGCCAAGATTCCAAGATCTCTCTATTTAATGTTTCCAATTCCACTTTTCAAAAACTTCTTGTACTTTATAAATGCTTGGCCATTTCTTGGTAAATTTACTAGGGAATTGGCCAACCCCATCATTGAACTTGAGCATAGGTCTTTCTTGTGAAGTGGAACTTCTTTTGTCCTCTTGTCAAAATAGTTTTTTTGTTTGACGTAAGTCGTGTATTGTGTATATAGTGCAAATAATCATTTTCATTTAGATCAAAAAGCTCAAAAACCCTTTCTTCCATGGTTTCTCCTTCCTCAAAATTGAGATACTTTGGTCAAGTTACTGGTAAGAATTCTAAGGGAAGGGACTAAGAATTTGATAGGTAGAATAGCCTATTGCTTGTACACAAGTTGAAACAAAGTGAATCCCATAGTGAGCTTTACTATAGTGCAATAATCCCATAGTGCACCTACTAACTCCCAATTAGTGGGGTTTACATTGACCATCTCTTTTAGAATGGTCAAAAAATGCCATTAATGCATTTGACCTGACCATTTGCTTGGAGGTGGTATAGGATAGATCTTTTAAGTTGGGTCTTGTATATGTTTGGTAAATCTCATGCTCCTTTGTTGATGAAATATGACCTATTTTTTGTCCCCTTATCCATTGTGATAATGGATAAGGGGACACCAAATCAAGATATAATGTTTTGTGCAAAATTTATAAATCCACATCAACATATTAATAATATAATTGGTAATAATAGGTTGTTTTCATGAGTATATAGTTCAAAAATGGCTATTGAATTGAATGAAAGTGTCACTTTGTCACAAGTTGTCTATTGTTACATCTTTATCTTCTTGTGCAAGACAATTCCCAAAAGAGGTTAATGCACCCTACAATGGAAAAATATAGAAAAACTCAAACATCAAATCACATTCACAAAAGATTTTCTGTCACGTGGCTCCTAAAGGTGATGGTCTAGTTTGTCTTGAAGGTCATTGGCCCCAAAGGTCTCTTCCTTTATAGTTACCTATATCGTGTATACTACAATGTAAATGAGAACATTTGATCCTTCCTAGAAAGCATTCCTCACTCCTACACTATAGTTTGTGACATGTTGGGCTTTTTGCTACAACCCTCTTGGCAGATCAATGTATTGCCCCAATACTTCAAAACACCCAAGGATCTTACACTCTAGTCAAGCTTGATTTTCATCTTGCACCTCAATATTTGTGTACCTTCTTTGATTTCCTCATCACTACTCCATCCAACAATCATGAAACATACACAATACCTACATTTATGCATTAAGGATCATGGAAGTCCTCATTGCATCTTCTCCAATATTGAATTCAATTCATGCACCCCAATTGCAAATTAAGCATACACAAATGTAAACAATGAAATGATGAAGCTAGAATTGTTTATAGGCCTGAACTTGCATTATATTGGGGTGATTCTCCTTATACCTTCTACTACAAAAAGATGGAGGTACATCCATGGCTATGTGATGTCATGATCCTTGAGTTAACTCTCATTAAGACAAAGCATTAAGAGATACCTACTCATTAAGATATACCTACTCTATCCTGCCAAATTAATGTCTTGGCAGTGCCACCTACAAAGGGTGCCTACTAGACACTCTACAATTTGCAAGACTTTAGCTAAACATTGGGAGATTGGCCACGATGACATATCATTGGAAAATTTTGCTTTTGCACATGACTATCATCATCCCTTAGATTATACATACATTGTTGCACCAAAGTGGTGCCACCCTACCAACATCTTGTCACTTATGACATGCCACCATTGTAATGCTTCATTCCAATGGTCTCCCACCATAATATGATCTATCTCTAATGACATGAGACTTTGATAGTTGTGATATGAAAATTGCACACCAAGGATGTGACTTATTGTTCATTTGTACACCTATAGTTACATGGAAAAAACTACTTTCTTGACTTGCTTGGCCTCCTTGCTTCATCTTCTCCCTTGCATCTTTGGATCAGTTCATTGATATGCTTGTTGTACTCCTCTAATTCTTGGTTGACCTTGGTCAAGATGCTCTTAAATTTGTTGTCCATATGCTTCTATAGCCTCTCATTCAATTTAACCAATTGCTTGGTTGAATACTTCTTTGCCTCCAAAGCATGTATCTCCAACTTCAGATCTTGTAATTTTGCATGATGAGCTTGAGTCAAAGCTACCACTTTTACTTGAGTTTTCAACCAATTTGCGTTATCCTCCGTTATTGTGATTACCCGCATTTGCTCTACATCTAATGCATCCCAAATGGACTACAACTCCATATCCACCTCTTGCTTAACCTGCACGTGGAGGATCTACTCATGTTCCTTATGTTTATTGACAATTGTGGTCAGTTCCTCAACATGCATTTTGGCCTTTTCAACATCCATGTTGAGGGCTTGCTTTTCCATGGTGCTTTGGAGATGGGAAACCTTTAGTTCTTGCTTGAGAGATGGTACCTCCTCATCCTTAGCACTCAATTACTCCTTGTGCTTCTTCTTCATCCCCTCTATATGACACTTGGGCTTCCCTCTTGTTGTAGTGTTGGGGTTGCTTCTTCTTCTTCTTATGGGTGATCACAAACAAGCATCGTGACCACCAAGTTTTTTCTACCTCTAATATCATTGGAGAACTTGTTGCTCCCTTCTCCTCCTCCAATTTCCTACTAAATAAAACTTTAGTAGCTACCACAATCTTAGCAGCAATAGTTGAAACCAAAAATTAATTCATCCAAGTCCAAGGACAATTTTTTCCTTGGACCCTTACCCTTTTCTTCACTCAAGAACCTCCTTCCATGCAATCATGATGGTGAAGTTCAAACATTCTCTCAAGCATAGGTTCTTGGGGTGGAGTTGACGCACATTGTTCTATTGAAGGTGAAGTAGTCAAAGTTCATATTGTCTCTCCTAATGTTGGAGGAGGGGAGAAACGAGTAAAGAAGACCCACTTCTTTACTTACAACTAGGATATCAAGATATTCTCTTCTTTTTCCACCATCACCTTCTCTTCTTCTTTAGTAACAAGTTGGTCTAGTACTCCACCATGGTCATGGGGGTGGAATGTATTGTGAATTGGCCTATCTTTCACTCAAGATGAACCTCTAATAGCTATTTTAGTAGTGCACCATGACTAAGAAGGCAAGGAACCCCAACTCTATCATACTCCTCCAAGGCTAACACTCCAAGACCCAAACTATTGATCACTAAAGAACTCAATGAGAGAGAGATAGTTGCAAATGAAAGGATGATGAGTACAGCTTCATCCCTAGTTTATATACTTATGAAATAGTTACACACCAAAGTTACTAATTATTGAAGTAACTCAAAGTATTAGGCTAAAAGTAAAAAAAAAGTCTTAAAATCTAAAGGAATATCAATAATCATGGGAATATTCTCTTAAGCATGTGGTCTTATCTTGACCCAACCACTAAGTCAAGGATGGGTTATCTTTGGATGATATAAGAATCCAAAGCAAAAAAGCCTATGGGTCCAAGAATTCTCAACTCTTCCTTCAAAGCCAAACACCTACAAATAATACCAAGTCAATACACTAGAATCCTAGGTGGTGCTCATCTTTTCCACTTCCTCTAAAGTAATGTCCCCTCCATCTTAGCTATAACTAACTTTGTCTAATCATGATTAATATAGAACCATCGTTTATCTCTATTTACATAATATCTCTCAAGTACTTGTAATACCAAACTAAATATCATAATAGCACATACATGCATAAATGGATGGTACATTTACCCCCAGACTAAGTTTTCACTTTGTCCTTGAAGTGAAGATCTCTTTACCTTCTATGATACATCTTCAACTTATCATAGTTAATCCTATCAAAGTGTCTTCCTCCCAACTCCTTGAGATCATAGGTGTAATTCTCCACACTTTTGCCTCTATGAAAGGTCCAAAGTACTTCTTAGGAAAAAAACTTCTTTTGCACTCTCTTGAATTGAATGGAATCAAACAACAATACCCAATCACCTTCTTTGAAGGGCTTTACTTTCTTATTGCCTTGCCTCTTATCATAGCTCTCCTTTTGTTTCCTTTGGGCTTGCTCTACTTGAACCATAACAATTGCTCTTGCCTCCTCAAATTCCATGAGTTGATCCTTCCTTGACTTCTCTATATCACTTGCTTGTGCTTTCTTCAATCTCTTATGAATGCTTTGGAAGGTAGGAAGATCAAAGTGAATAGGTAAGGTAGAATCAAGAGCATATACCAAATGAAATGGAGAATATGTGGTGGAAGTCTTCATGGTTGTCCTATACTCCCACAAAACCTCATGAATCTTCTTGTCCCAATGATGTTTAACCATCTCCATTTCTGCATCTTTAGCCAACATCATGCACAAGGTCTGATTGGTCCTCTTTTCCAAGTCATTGGAGTTTGGCTTATAGGATGTAGCTACTCTATGTGTGATAGAGAAATGTTGTAGCATGGTTGTAGTGATCTTTCCTATAAACTCTCCTCCTCTATCAAAAACCCACTCCAAAGGGCTCCCAAACCTAATGTTCATAAAGAAATCTACCAACTTCATCTTCATTCTTGTCCCTCAATGGTCTAGCCTCAACCCACTTAGTAAGGTAATCAATAATTACCACAATGTACCAATTATTTCTTGGAGTTCTATTGAGAAGACCTACAAAGTCAATTCCCCATCTTCTCAAAAGGTCCTAGCAATGGAATTGATCTAAGAGGAGGAGTGGAAGTAGACTTTCTAGCAAAAGCTTGACAAACCTAACAAGTTTTGTAATAATCAAGACAATCCTTGAAAATCCTATTAACCTGCATCTAGAATCTTGAAAGCCGTCACCTTTCTTGCAAAGTGTCTCCCACACACCAAACCTTCATGAAACTTCTTTATGAGTAGGATAGACTCCTCCTTACCCATTGCTCTTTGAAGTAGACCATCTGCTCCTTGGTGAAAAAGAATATCCTCTACCATTATATAATGTGTAGATCTTGTTACGAGACCCTTTCTCTCTTTAGCATGTATCCATCTTGGTTAGTTACCTCTTGTGACAAAGTCCACAATCTCCTTTTACTCCATTAGAACCTCTTGAGTGATTGAGATTGTCATGAGCTTTGCATCTGGGAAGGAATCATCCACTAGTTCAACTCCATCATGATCATAGGGCCTAGATAACAAATTAGCATTTGCATATTTCTTCCTTGGCCTATCCTCAATGGTGTAGTCATACTCAAACAAGAGTATCATCTACCTTGCTAGCCTCTCTTCCACATTAGGCTTCTTGAAGATGTACTTCAAAGCCTTGTGATCTATGATAATGATAGCTTTCTTGCCACTCAACTGGTGTCTAAATTTCTTGAGACCAAAGATCACTACCAACCCTTCTCTTTGTGTGGTTGAGTAATTCTTTTCTATTGAACTCATATGTCTACTGGCATAAGCTATTGGATGATCATGCACATCTTGGTCTAATTGACTAAGAATGCATCCTATATCGACATTGGAAGCATCAATGTAGAGTATGAAAGGCTTATTCCAATCACATTAAGCAAGAATTGGAGCCATAACAAGGGATTGCTTGAGCTCCTCAAAAGCTTTGAGAACCTCCTTGTCCTCCAAAATCACCATATATTCTACACCCTTCTTCATGTAGATAGTTAAAGCATAACCTTTGTTGTAAGATGAACCTTCTATAGTACTCAACCATCATCAAGAATTAGCGTAACTTTGTCAAGCTTGACGGGAATCAAAGATTTCGGATTTTTCTCACCTTCTCAAGATCAATTGCTATTCCATCCTTGGAATGATGTGTCTCAAAAGTAGACCTCCTTCACAACCAAAAATGCACTTCTCTAGGTTGATTGATGCCTTTGCTTCATCCAAGCATTGCAAGACCTTGATCAGGTGCTCAAAGTGCTCCTCCTTGCTCCCATAAACACAAACATTGTCAATGAAGTCTCTCGCAAATTTCCCAATGTAAGGTTCAAACACCTTGTTCACAAACCATTGGAATGTGGCTAGAGCATTGCAAAGTCCAAAAGGCATGACCTTGAAAGCATAAGTTCCCCAAAGTGTGGCGAATGTGGTGAGTTGTTGATGCTTTGGTGGAATTTTGATTTGGTTATACCCACAATAAACATCTCCAAAACTATACCTCTCATGACCTGCAATCTCCTCCAAGATCTCATCAATGAATGACAAAGGGTGATAGACCTTATTAGTAACATTGTTGAGCTTCTTGTAATCCACACATACACAAAGTTTGCCATTCTTTCTCTTCACAATCACAATTAGAGACACCAATTCTGAATTCTACACCTCAAAGATAAATCCTACTTCCTTGAGCTTCTCAATCCCCTCCTTCACAACCAAAGCTATTGGTGTGCTAATTGCGATGTTGCTTTTGGTGGACTGGTATATAACAATCTATTATATAATCAAATGACAAATATGAAGATTATTGGTATCTATTAAAAAAATTTCTTTATTAAGGGCTAAATTTATATGTTTAGATGATAAATTTGTCATTTGTTCACTACCTTGCACATTATTAGCTAATTATCTTATCTTACCCAACAGTAAGAAAGCTTTTTCACTTGTCTATTTTGGAATGAATGATAAAAGATTCTAAAAGCAATATTTCTTAGATCTTAAGAGTACTCACAAGAGCAAAGTTCCATTGAATTACTAGCATTAGTAAGTAGACAACATAGGTCATGTTGCAGGATAGGACAACTTTATTAATTCATGTGCAAGATTATTGATACAAAGTAAAAAAGAATTTATATTCATGAGAGAAGAAAAAAAATTAAAAAAAAATTTAATCAGAAAGGAACACTTTCTTTTCTTGTCTAAAGTCCAAAAAGTATATTCCTCTCATGTGATCACATTCTAGATTTGGACTATGTAAAATATTTTCCAAATAACTCACTAGTAGGAAGAGACTCTTAGTCTAAGTGTCTATGTTATGTCACCACATATGACATATGTTCCATGAGACTTGGGGTGACTATGAGAATTGTATCTACTATAGGCCTAGGAAAATATATACCAAATAGAGCTATATCATGTCACATAACATAACGTACACTATTGATAATCTACATAAAATATTTTCTTAATCTAAGAAAGTATGAATATTTAGGGACCAAGTGTATGAACTACTTGTAACTTGATTTCAATTAGATTCAATTGAGGTTCAAGAGCTAAAATTTGCAAAATTTATATTATATTATCAAATATCTAAATCATAGAGTGTTGGCTTTGCAATCTATATTGATTTTGTATACTAAATTCTTCCCATGATAATTACGGAACTAACATAGTATCAATTCTCGAAGGATATGTATTATTGAAAGAGATAGAAATAGATTCGTGTCAATGTATAGGATGCAGAACGTGTAGTTATTAAGTGTATAATATATAATTCTGAACATTTTTATTTGGCTTTAATTGTTTTGGACAAGTAAACTTTGCAATATATGATTAAAATCCAGAAAATCAATCAATCAATCCCATGTAAAGAGAAAAGAAATCTGAAATACGTGGATTACAACAATAGTATGTATATTTATGGTGAAAGAAAAACACAATTAGGAATTATATCTTGCCTAGTTCAGGTCAAAGATCTACTTTCAGATGTCATAGAATAGGTATATCAACGCGAAACGATGTTCTATCATTTTAGTATACAAAATTCTACTCATTGTATGAAATAAGTAATGGAATATAATTCCTAAATAAATATTTGCTTACATATTAATGTTATCCACAAAGTAGAAGTGATTTTTCTCAAAATTCACATGAAACTGAAAATTTGGAACTAAATTGGGTTAAATTCGAGAGTGTGATGCACATGTTTAAAGGGATGATGATAAGAATTGATTGTAGATTTTGAAGTGCGAACTGCAGCAATAAGTTTGTTATGGATGCCGAGAAGTCTCCTGCGAGTTTAACTCGCAGAGGACAAGTTGTTGATGATATGTATGAAACTCGCCAAGGGCTAGTTTTCGAAATGTATGTGAGATTGGCAAAACTCGTAGAATAACTTTCACACATGTGTGGACTAATTACCCCTTGCGTGAACGCTAGTTTGTCGACTTTGCGGACAGTGTTACTGATTCAAATACTTCCTTAGGAGTATACAAAGGTTTTGTAAAAAGCTGTAGGATTTCTGTAAATCTAGTTGGATTCTTAAAAGTCATGTGTGCTGGATATAACATTGCAATAATTCAAAGCAAATACCGCGCATAGCTATCAATTTTCTTTATTAAAATATTTCAAGACAAACATTCTCCTTTTTCCCTTTTCCCATTAAATTTCTGTTCTGTTTGAAATAGAGTAAGGGACAATCTAAATTCCAATCTTATATTAAGATTTGATGTAAAGAAGTATAAGAGGTCTTCAGATACAGTCTAATTTGCCCTTGTATTGGAGTAGAAACCTGCATCCAATGATGACGATGGAAAATCACATAGTTGGACCATCATAATGGAAAGCTGTTCTTCTGATAAAAAATACACAACCACGTAGATGTTGAATCCCAATTATAAGCTCTTTTCCACCTTGATTTTGAAGGTTATGGGTTGGCTTCCTCCTCACTTCATATGTTTTTCTCCTGCATACTATAACAAGCAGATGAGGCAAATTCACTTCCCGACTGAAAATATGAGCGTGGTCGAGATTTGAACGTCCACCACTTTATCGGGTCACAGCCCTGTCACACTAAGACAGGGTTTCAGTGTGAATCGTAACCCAGGTTAACATCCCTGATTAGAATGGCTGATGTGTGGGTATACTTGAATCTGCCTCCTCGTCTTGTGGCGCGAGGTTATTCTAGATACTTCTGGCTCTAATTAGATCGGTCCAGAAGTTGCTTGTAAGACTCTGGTCGTGTCGTTCTCTTGTTCTAGCAGCCTCTGCCACTGTTTCTGCATGCACTTCAATCCTCTTCTTCCTTCCTTGAAGGTTCGGACATGCGGGGTGCGACGATGCATGTTTGATCGTTGCAATATTTCGTGCAAGTTAAGTCATTACTTCGTGAAGAAGTCTGAGCGCGGAGTTGTAGGTCGAGCGGACCGATCGTACGAAGGATTTCGAGCGTTAGGGGTTCAGACCACAGGTGGCGAGGTGTGAGCTTAACTTGGCTAAGTTTTACTCACTTGTCATAGCCGTAAAAAGCGGATTACTGATGAATAGAGAAGTCTATGGGAATTCTTGTCGTGAGCTCATCGATTGGCATTTTGTTAGTCTGTTGATCTGGTGTTGATCGGGAACTCGGCTTTCGAGTTTGAGTGATCGGCTTGTTCTAGTTTACGATGATTTGAGTGAAGAACCGCACGATTTTTCTAGGGAGCACCGGAACACTAAACAAGAAGGTTAGGGTTTAAACCTTCTCCTGAGATTGCCCAGGAGGCTCACTGAATGCGTTCAATAAACGCTGGAGTTCTTTGCTCCATTGGATTGTCAGTTTGTGGTGTGAGTCTTAGTTGTGGTAAAATTTCTGCTTCACATTTGAGTTTTTCAGAGGTTCTGCGCAACTTAGCTTGTACATCATCAGTTGGAATTTCAGAACCCTCGTCTCGTGAGAGAGCCGATTAGCTTCGGTAGCAGTGTGAGCTTGACAATTGACATTACATATGGCAATGTGCATTCTAGAAGTAAATGTCAAGGGTTAGATTTGCTTAGCTAACGCCTCTATCCTTTTCCCGTCACCTACTGCAGGTACTTGGATTCCGAATTATCCGACTAGCGACATTCTTTCCTATTTATCTGCGAGGGACAATGTGGTCAATCAACTTCAGTCCGGCATACTCTTCAAAATCTTAGAAGGCGAGTCAGAGGTATGGGAGAACTTGTTGGACAAATCACTCAGTGTTCCAATTTCAGTTGTTGTAAGCAGTCACTATGATACGCAATTCTCTCGGTTTACGTCGTCTACCTGTTGGTAGTTCTTGACATACACCTCGGTAAGCTTAAAAGTTGCAGTAAACTTTAGATCGATTCAATTCATTAGATTCTAATCTGCTTGACAACATTGGGAGAGGACTTTGGAAGGAATACGAGCTTTTGACCTCATTTTCATCTTCTGCAATCAAGTTGTGCGAGATTTGGATATTTGTGGAGTAGTATCCATTTCCTTATTACATAGAAAGGGCTGAAATTCAGCAGCCAAGCCGCAGGGATACTACCACATTATACTGATTCTAAAAGAATACTATTTGTCACTTGCATGTTGTATCACCTGTGGATGTGTGATAGGCCTCATACCAAACATGTTAGATCTATGCTATAATTGCATTCGAGTATCGGCAGTCCTTCAGGTTGCACTTCAAATTTTGTCCTCTAACTGGTAGCTAGCACTCGGTTAATGTCCAAAAGGCTTAGTACTTCATATAACGTCACGCATGATCGCAATTTATCGCCTTGTAGTGGTATAGTCAGGGATAGACTGCAATTGACACTACCAGAGATTTCAGTATACCATACCGGTCTTTAAAAATTCATGCACTCCTTTTACTTCATGTGAACTGTAGGTGGCAAGGAGCAAAGGCGAGAAATTAAGAGGATGTTTGAAGGTCACTAGAGGGAGTACTAGTTCGAAGGGTGTTGGCCTCTAGTGCCTCTGGATTGGCCGTTGCATTCAATTACACTTTACCGACTCTGCGAACGGCTTCTGCTCCAGTTACTCATATACCGTCTCTACGTATAGAATCATGTTCGGAGTACTATTCCCAAACCGAAGCTTCCCCCTGGCTGTTTCCACGTTCGCTCAAGTGGACGATCATCGATGGCTACTGGATATGAATTATTTTGTTGGTATGTCTCATTTTTTATTCTTGGAACGATACATTGTTCTTTCCCAGTGTTTTGAGCAGTCTGATCATAGCCTTCTCCTTTTAGTTATTTGTGCAACTGCACACTTTTAAATTACCGAAAATAAGTGTAGTAGTGAAGCCTGGTTAGCAGTTCATGTACTGCATGATTGGATTGATTGGATAATGAAGTCGAGCAGTTCCGGAGGTCAGTCGCTGCCGTAACAGTAAATATAGCTAGATCACTAAGAATATTTGGGCTTCAGAACATACTTCTTTGGCAATATGTTCTCATCAATGTGAGTAGTCGCGAAATGTTTAGCACTCACGTTGTTGATGTACACATCGTTTCATGTGCAGGAGAGGCTTATGACCAAGTTAAGGACATGTGTCTATTTTTGGTGACCGATCAAATGCTACCAGCCGATAAAGCTTTGGCCGTCTATGTTCAAAGTCCTGGGTCATCTTTTGAGTACAGGGGAGCTGTTCACAATGCTTGTCCTTCTGCTGTTATTCCTCTTCTTTGGCCAGCTAATCCCAGCCAAATGCTCTTGATGTCCCCCGGGTCTGCCCCCCTAACAGCCCAGATAGGTGTTTCTGTTGAAGACTTGTCTAGTTTGCCCCTCCTCAATTTAGGCCAACAAAAGCGTGTGGAGGAGTTAGCTATGAAGGTAGGTGAAAACCTGTTTAATTTCATGCAGTCCTTCTGCACAGTCGAAGGGGACAAACTCGTTGTGCCTATGGACATTTTGAATCGGTGGTTCAAGAAGTTCCAAGATAAAGCCAAGCTAGATCCGGAGTATTTGAATAGATTCACTTTGTAAATATTAGATGACAACGTTTGTGCAGCTATAAGTCATTTCTCACAGCAATTTTGTGACATTGAGCATCTTGTGAGCCGGTACACGGGGAAGGGGACGTGATTTGTGATGGTTAATGTCCTTGTAGCTTTTTGTGAAACCCTTCTGCATTTTCGATTCACTAATCTGTGGTCTCACATGATGTCCAGCTGAAAGATTTTATTTCGGATAAGTCAAGTTAAAATTAAACCTGAGAAGGCAAGGTGGTGGAAGATGTTGATATTGCTCCTTATGGAGAACTTTGATGGACGAAGACCCGCGTAAAGTGAAGACCTATCTTTTATTTCCCTCTTGGGTTCCCGTATCCGTGAACTGAACGTGCCCTATAGAATCAGAGGCGCCGCTGCAAAATGTTCTCGTAATTTGAAAATAATTCATCTTGGAAACTGCTCCTAGGATTTCCAAAATCAAGAAAAGCTGGTTGTGTAGTGAGTTAACCACAAAAGTCGCAATGTCGGGGCCCTCGACTCTCTGCACGTTGCTGTTTATACTTTGCGAGATCAAACAGGGTATCTTGAATTATTGTGTGACCCCAGGAGAGTAGTATCTACTCAGGATTCGTCATTCCTCTGCAGGATGGTCAAGGGGGCACCGACACTTTATGACGAATGATGCGTCCGAACTGTGCCGCATGTCTTAGAAATACGGAATGTCCACACATGCTGGATACGTAGACCTTGCATCTTTATTTAGGGTAGTGATACGAACAACGAGATAGGTCCCCGAATTGACTTAGGGGGAAGGTGTATGGACTGACTGCTCGGCATTTGTCACACAGCGAGGTGCATGGCTTTCGAACGTAGTGAAGTTCACTACAGGTCCAGCCCGTTGAATGCGAATTATGAAGTCACCGAGTGTGTTCAGAGCACCATCCCGCAATTCTGTGATAGTCCTTGATTTCCTAAAACACCACCTGCATCTCCGGACCCCGCAACCGTGAATGTCCATTCCCCTTGCGGTATATCTAAGTCTCAGCTATTAAGTAGCAAGCGGGGAACCGGGTCCTTCGTACACAAGCAGATGAGTCTGTTTCTCAAGACGTGAGTGAAAAGCGATGGCGTGCAGGATCGAACGACCTATATATCGGAACTGGATCGGCAGCTCTCTTCTATCCTTCGTCCTGTTACTGAAGGCGGTTCCGCGTCTGGAGCGATTTCAACTGTCGTGGAACTGACTGTACAGAATTGGAGTTCTGGGAATTTCGAGTTCTGAGGTCCCAGTTTGGATTTACGTGGTGCACTTGCGCCTGCTTAGTATTATTATACCCTACCTACCAGGCCGCTTGCAGCCAGGCAGCGAGCGGGAACGTACTACTTACAAGTAAATGGTCAGAAAGCGGAGATGATGTATAGCAGAGAGGCACGCAAAGCCCACACTGAAATGCAGGAAACTACTGTTCAGTCCAGCAAGTCCAGTCGTTCTTCTCATCCGAACTCAGGCCTGTCCACTATCGCAGCTCGTTATCCGTATGGAGGGCGGTGAATTAGGTGCCATTATCGAGGTTGGTCGTTTCTTCAAGGAAAAGCAATACTGTAAGACCCACCACGTCAGGCCAGTCCTGTACTGAGGTAAAGAGAGGCTAGTTCAGAGCGATTTTTCTACTTATTAAGGTATTGGAGATTGAAGCTGTGACTTCCATCGTGCGGACATCTCGTTTCTCGGCATTGCACATCCATCACTTCGTCACCGAAATCTATTCTACGGCAAACTATATGCAGAAATGGGAGAGTATAAAAAACGAATAATCAAGTGGTGATCACCGGGTGTTCATTATGACATGACGAGAAGAATTCACTGCGAGAAAACGAAGTGAAAAAAAGGAGAAAGGGCTACCGCGCAGAAAACAAGAAGGATGGGAAGACCCCTCGCACAAGGGTGAAACTAAATAGGTAAAATGGGGCTAAGCCCCATAGATATGATAAATCAGCCCTACTGCACCTAAGATATTCAAGCTATGCAAGATGTCAGGCTACAAACAATTGGACCATTAAAAAAGCATCACTTTGTATGATTGTTCTTTATGAATTGTACTATCCATTATTCTCACAATGGACACACATTGTCTAAAATATATTACAAAATATGAAAGTGAGAGTGGTACCCCTAACCTCTAACGCCTAACATGATAAACTCTCATGCATTCTTTGACAAATGTGTCTAACACTGCGTCCATCGCTCCATATAATTCCAAGGCTAGAGGAACAAAGAGGTGACCTCATTGCATACCTCTATACTTGGAGACCTTGCAAGCTGCTATTGCACTCGTTGCCCATCCAAGGGGATAGGTAATCACTCCCTCTGAATTTGTATCACTTGTAAGGTCCGTAACCACGACATCTGCTACTATCATTTAATCAGCTTGGACCAAATATAAATTTGCCCCGACACATGTTGTCTACAGAGCATACAAAATCTCCCACCAAGGCAAGTATCCACTCTCTCGTGCCATAGCAAACATTATGTCCCTAACCGGTAGCTATCTTCTATCTTCCAATAGGACACCATGGCGTATAGACCTCTACTGCATCTAGTGGAGAACCACACTCACAAGTGAGTAAGGAAGATACAGATCGGTGGACCAAACCTCTCAAGTAGGCAAAATCTCATCATGTAGAGAAAGTAGCTGGTGCAAGTCGGAATACCCTAATACACTATTGAGCTAGGATCCAAGAGCCTACACCTTGTTGGAGCAAGAGCGAAGAGGTGCTCTAGTAGCTTGAGGAATGGACGACTCAACTAAGAGAGAATGTAGCATATGATGACAATGTCGTTCCATCAAGGAAGATAGCAAACCTCTAGTCCAATCTGATGATAGTGAAGCAAAAGATGAAAAGTCCTTGTGTGCCCGTGGAGATAGACTATCTATTGTCTGCCGCAATAACATCTGGAGAGAAAAGGATCCCTCCTCCACCTCTATCACATAAGTCTCCAAAACCAACTTATCAACAACCACATAACGAGAGGAAAGTAGGAATGTTGAGAGAGTTCAACTACCCAAAAATGCTATAGGTGTCATCTCCTCCATAGATAGCAAGCCAACATCTCCAAATGAGATCGGTAGAGATGTTTGTCTAGGTGCCAAATCCCTATCACACACTCAAATGTCCTTGGTCCAATAATATCACCAAAGTCTCCCATAATCCTCCTATCAAAGGCTCTAAAGAAAACAAAGTCGAAAGTACTCTAACACAAAAAACAATTTTCATATTTAGTAATAATTATCAATGACAACTGGCAGTCCCTTGAGCACCAATGATCAAGATCAAAGGTCATAATTGTCAAAGACGAGTGGAAGGTATCTTTAGTGCAGAGTCTCAAAATTGAAGACATTAAGAGAATATGACAAAGTATCATTGGATTATAGGTCTCAAAGAAAAAATAAAATTTCATTTGCAAACAATTTCTGAAGGGATTGGAATACTTCAGCGAACGCCCTAGAAAGCATTCCAAAGAACTAACAATTAATAATTTCTTTTCACAGTTTGCATGCATTCTCAATTTCAAGTTTCAAAAAAACATTAATCATAGCATTAATATGGAAATTATGATTGTATGTACATCTTTTTGTTTCTAATTCTACATTTCTTCAAGTTATTAATAAGATCCGAAAACTCGAGTACAAAATAACACTCAAATTCTTCAATGAAAATTCAAGTGTTACTCATATCTCTAAATGTATTACTATTTTGAAATTTATGTGGCTTCTCATGTCTTTTATGCAATATTTCATGAGAAATACACTTGTATTGTTTTCTTTACTTGAACATTTTTAGATTTCTCATAAATTCTACACATAATTGCCTTGAACAATAAGATTTACATGTTTGAATACCATAAACAATAATATCTACTCGCAAAGTAAATAAATAAGCTGAGTACATGTAGCATATGAGAAGAAACTCAATCCATGAAATCTACATGAGAAAGAATAATTAATATAAAAGAGAGAATTGATAATAGGGAATTTAAAAGTATAAAAAGTAACTTTGTAGAATAAATCACTCAAGTTTGACTTTGATATGAAATGACATGTATAGAACAGGTAGTTGTTGGGCTTGTGACCAATGATGTTATAAGAAAATTTATTTTATACTTGGATTGGATGGAATCCTCTTATAAATAAAAGAATATAGAATAAAATTCCAAAAGGAATATGAGAAATGTTATGATATTTTTGACACCAATATTAGTTTGTCAAGATATTAGAGTGATAGTCATAGCAATTACTATTATATCATGAACTAATCAATGATTACTTAGTGGCGGTTGGATATTACATTAGGGTTCTTGCTTGCCATGGTTAGAACCAACATTTACACCATCAATGCGATTAAATGTGCAATTGATTGTGTTATTAGAGTTGGATTCTTTAGTTGCTCCAAGGAAGTATACTTTGAAGTACAAATCCATACAAGTCATTTCTTTTTTGTTGAGCTTTCAAGCTCTTGGCTATAGTGGATTGAAGCTTGCAAGTGCAATTTGGATTTTTTGAGCTAAAGTGGACATGGCTTGAAGGTATAATTAATGCGTATTGGCAAAGTGTATTGAGTTGAAGTTATGATTTATGATGATTGATTACATAGAAAAGGTAAGCGGTGAAATCAAATGTAGGAATTTGGAGTGCATTGGTGGTAGCTCCATGCTTAAAAGATCAATGGGACCCCCAATCATGTTGGCCTATTTTGTTGATGATTGGATAGTTGAATGATATTGTGCAAAAGTGTTCTTGAGTTTGCTGGAGATTTGACAATTAGGTGAACCATGTACGGAAGCATTGCACAAATTTCCTAAAATTGAGGGTGTGAGTAACCAATTTCATTGACTAAGGTATCAACTTGAGCGGAAGAAGGTCAAATTGGAGATTTGTAGTCACAGATTTGGACTAGAACCAAAATTAGGGCCGGATTTGAGAACCCATCTTCCCAAATTGGGAATTTGGATATCCAAAGCTATTGTGTAAGAGAATAAAAGATCCAAGTGAAAGATCATATTGGGACTCTTAAATGAAGGAAACTCTGAATGTCTAACATGAGTTTGAGCTTTGGTATTTATAGTGAACATATAAGGCTCTTGAGAAGCTTCCTAACAGTTGTCTTCTTTGAATGCAAGCCAAGTTAATTGAGAAGCTTCTCAAGAAATTTTGTCCTAGAAGCCGCCTACTTAGCATGCAAGCTAAGCTAGTCTAGAAGCTTCCCAAGAAGCTTACTTCTAGAAGCCACCTACTTGGCGTGCAAGCTAAGCTAGCCAGGAAGCTTTCCAAGAAGCTTCCTCCTAGATGTCACCACTTGGTATGCCCAATACTTGGAAGGTATGAAGTAGCTTCCTAGATACATCTAGAATATTCTTATAATTCTTGACTAATTTGGACTATTTTTTACTTTGTTAGTCTCAACTAACTCATCTGAAAACTCTATATTGGTACATCCCCCCCCCCCCCCCCCCCCCCCGCTAGTTGGTGACATCCTTGTCACTATGGAAGCTTCAAACTCCTAAATAGCCATTCATGCATTTTGGAGATGAGAAAGAGATTCCCAAGTGGCATCATGAAAGGAATACCCTTCCAAAGGACTTTGTACTTAATATGTTGTTGGCAACCATGTTGAATGTGGTGACATAGAAGGATATGATCAACTTTATATTTCTCATGATTGTTGATAAAGACAAAAAGAAGAGAAGGTTGGACACGAGAGGAAAAGGAAGATGGATTAGAAACAAAGGTTTCAACTTGGAAACATGAAACATAGGGTGGAGTGCCATATGACAAGGTAAGGCAAATCAATAAGCAACAAGAGAAATGAGTTGGGTAACATCAAATAGATCTATCTAATCAAGAGCAAGTTTATGGACTTGGGTATCAAGTGAGAGGGGTGGGTTACTAGAAGAAAGCATGACCTTATCATTGAGTTGAAAGGTGATATCACAACAATGTTGGTCCACATATTGTTTTTGATAATTTTGAGCAACAAGGAGATGAGATTTAGCTTGTTGTAGAGATTGGGATATTTTGTTCAAGAAGGTGGAAGTATGAGGGACATGAGATGGAGGAGGAGCGAGAAAGAAATCTGGAACAAGTGGGTCTTGGCTAAAAATTGAGGAAGAAAGGAGAGAATCCAATACTTGCTTATTTGGAATTATTGGCAAACTAAACAACCGCAAGACATTCATCCAAGTTGGTATGGTGAATGTTGACAAAGGCATAAACTATATCCTCTAAGGTGAAATTTTCATGTTTGGTTTGTCTATCAGTTTTAGGATGATAGGCCATGGACAAAGCAAGCTTAGTGCCAAGTATTTGGAAGAGTGCTTGCCAAAATTTTCTGGTGAATCAAGGATCACAATTTTAGATGAGTACATGAGGCATCCCATGATGCTTGAAGACATTGTTGAAGTAGATCTGATC
This sequence comes from Lunularia cruciata, assembly GCA_948567375.1. Taxonomy (NCBI): domain Eukaryota; kingdom Viridiplantae; phylum Streptophyta; class Marchantiopsida; order Lunulariales; family Lunulariaceae; genus Lunularia; species Lunularia cruciata. The sequence goes on along the minus strand of OX419756.1, from coordinate 61,008,579 downwards.
AATGTTGGAACGTCCACTATACCAAAAGTTTGTGCCAAATGGATTTGCTTACTAAGTTTATCCACAAACACTATGATTGTTGTGTGACCTTGCTTTGTCTTGGGCAAGGATGTGATGAGATCTAAGCTCACGTGTTCCTAGCAAGTAGATAGGATAGGAAGTGGTTGAAGGAGGCCACTCAATTTTTGGTTGTTGGCCTTGTTGTATTGGCAACTCTCACAATATCAAACAAACTCTCAAACATCTTGTGCCATGTTGGGCCACCACTATTGGCATTGTAGGATAACTAAGGTCTTGGCTACACCCATGTGACTAGTGATTGGTAAGTCATGGGCTTCTTAAAGGTGCACAAGTCATAGATCACCCTTGGCTAGAACATAGATTAGGTTCTCATAGAAAAGAGGCCTTCCTTGAAAGAGAAGGTGTTATATTCCTCATCACGTGTTGTAAGACAACCTTGTACCATCTAAAAGAAGACATCTTGTTGTAAAGGAGTCCTAAACTTGATTTGGACTTTTGAGTCAAATGATATTGTTGTAATTGCTATCTTGATGAGAAGAAGAGTCTTCAAATCAGGTTGTCATGATAAGGATTGGGGATGATATAGAACTTATCAGGTTTGTACTCAAGTTTGATGTCAAACAATTGTAGTTGTTCCTTCTATTGATGATGTTGACTCTTCATGTGCTCTAGATGTAATGTTTGCAACAAGGGTGTGATTGGTTTGCATGATCACTTATTTTCCCAAGAGATAATGCCTCCATACCTTGGTGGCATATACTATTGCTAATTGTTCTTGATCTTGAGCAAAGTAATTTCTTTCTATGGTATTTAGTCAACAAGACACAAAGGCAATGGGATGTAATCCATTTAGAAATTATTTTGCAACATACCTCCAATGGCAATGTTATAAGCATCAAAGTCAACCATACAAGGTAGTTGTGAATCATAAGATTGAAGAATGGGTCTTGAAGACACCATATGCTTCAACTTCTAGAATGCTTCTTTGTGCTTGGGGTCCATTGAAATCTTGAGGTCTTCCCCAAGAGGTTGGCCAATGGTGTAGCCACATGAGCATACTAGTGGATGAATCATCAAAAAAACTTGCCAGTCTATTAAATGCTTGCACTTCTATGGGCTTCTTTGGACTAAACCAATCAATATTGGCTTTGATTTTCTCTAGATCCATCTTGATCCCCTCTGATGAGATCTTATGACCCAAGAAGGTAACTTCCTTCTACCAAAAGGCACACTTTGACTTCTTGTAATAGAACTTACATTGACCTAGTCATCTTAAGACTTCTTTATGTGATTGGTGTGTTTTACCTCCATCTTACTATAGATTAAAATATCATCCAAGAATATCACCATACCTATCCAATAGCCCATCCAACACTCGATGCATCTAACCTATAAAGACTATTGAGGCATTAGTGAGTCCAAAAGGTAGAATGCTCCATTCAAAATGCCCATACCTTATGCAAAAGGTAGTCTTTTGCACATCCTTTCTATCAATGTAAATTTACCAATAGCTGCTTTGGAGATTCAACTTGGAGAATTATTGTGCTCCACTCAATTGATCTAGCAAGTCATCAATTTGAGGCAAGAGATATGCATTCTTCATTATTTGTTTATTGAGGCTATGGTAATCAATACAAAAACAAAGTACTCCATCCTTCTTTGGGATAAATAATACTGGTGCTCCCTAAGAAGATATACTATGTCATATAAAATCCTTCTCCAATAACTCAATCAGTGTTATTCAAAGCTCATCCAACTCCTTTGGTGAGAACCAATAGATTGGTCTACTCAATTGGAGTACTTCTTGGCAATAACTCAATCTTGAAAGGCGTACGGCAATTGGAGGGTAATCCCTTTGGCAAATCATTCAAAAATACATTTGCAAACTCTTGAACTATTTGATCAACCATTGCTTGATGAGGCTTTTGGCCCTCATCAGATTCTCCATCCACAATTGGCTTGATCCACACCACAAAAATAGGCTTATCTTCCTCCAAATTTTACTCTATGGTTGTTTTATTGATAAACTTTCCATCTTAGAATTTACTATTCTTAGATGTCTTACTCAAAGGTGCCAAATAATCTAATTTTTAATTTTTACCTTGGTATTGTACTTAAATTTACCATTGGATCCAATTAAATCAAACCTTATGATGTTCAAGCCAAAGCAAACCTAGAATGACATCATAGTGTAGAAGTGCCACTACAAACCTCATACACTCTAAATGCTCCTTCCCAATCTCAAATGTAACAAGAGGCATAAAATGTAGAGCTCTTTCTATCATCCTCCATCACCAATCTACTTCTAGTTATTGGTTTGATAAGAATACTTAATTCCTTTCGTAATTGTATGGATATACAATAATTTGAATTTACAAAATCAACCAAAATTATTCAACCAAAATCCTACAACCACAATCAAATATCATACCTTGCAAGTGAAGCAAACTTGGAAAGGTCAAACATTCAATCCCATTGGAACTAATCAAGTTCCAAGAATGTGGCTCAAGTTCTCCTATTAGAATTCCTTGTTTTCTTGATCATCATGCTCCATGAACTCCATTTGGGTGATTTTTCAAGGTCATCCATTCTTGAATGGACAATCAACAATGCAATGCCCAATTTGGTGATAATAAAAATAACTACCATTTTGTCACAATCTTTACCTATTTGTAGGACCAAGTGATTTTTGGTAGATGGCATCAATTTCTATTGGTGCTAGCTCATCCATCCATGTGTAATGTGTGGGTAGATTTTGTGAAGGTTGAGGTTATCAAAACCAAGGAATAAAAACACCTAACCAATTGCATGGCTTCCTCCAAGTGTTTGGTCTCTTGCATGTGCACTTTCAATTTGGTGTGTGACTTCAAGCCCCTTACAAATTGATCCATTGCTTCACCTTCTAATATATCTAGAATTTGCATTATGGTATTTTGTAATTGAGTGATATAGTTTCTCATAGAACCAATCTGCTTCAATTCCGCCAACCTATCTTATAGGTGTGATAGGGCAGATTTCTCATATAGACTCTATTGGGGCTTAGCTCTATGTTACCCTTTTTTCTCTCCCTTGTACGGCTTGATGGGGTCTTCCCATCCTTCATTTTTCCTATGCGGTTGCCTTTTTCTCTTATGCAGCTCTTTTAGTTTTTATTGCTTGGAATTACCAAATTATTGCACTTTTGGATTCTTCTCAGATTCAAGATTGGTGCAACAAACTGCCATTCAGCTCATTCTACTTGAAATAGCCACTATAGTTTTGCAACTCTATCCAATTGGCTTGAAGCCAAGAAAATCTATCTATGTTCATCTTGAAGAAATGTAGCTTCAAAATAACATTCACAATCAAAAAAATTAATTTCTTCTATCCTTGGGAGGTTCTTGCCTTCAAATACCTTGGGCTTCAAAAATTGGACTTTCTCTTCTCCTTCTTGAAATGGTGCTCTCTTTACATGCTCTTGTCACTGATGATCTCATTCTTTCACAATCAAGTAAGGTGTTTGATTTATTGCTACATAGTAATGATAACTTTGGGCATTACCGCTATGGCTACTACTCTGTCAAGAATATTATTATTGTGAAGCTTTGTTACATATTGAATTGGAAACATTGGCCAAATTTAGTGGAGTAGGAGTTTAAGTTTGCTAGATTGGGGGCATATACCTTCTCAAATTCTTGAGTTAGGGAGAGGTTGACTTGATTGATTTGGAGATATATCAAATTGATAAAGGTCTACTATATTTAAAGATGGTTCAAATTGGCAACAAAGAAGAACTCATCTAACTAAATTTTAGGATTTCAAAGCATAAGGTTGTGGCTATAGATGCTAGAGCATTGGTGCTCTAGTGTACTCTCAATAGTGAGGTTGGAATGATGACTAGTCAACTACTTATATTTCCCTCTAGTGAAATAAGAAGTGATGATCTATAGATTGTGAGAGTGCATGTTGTGATGGCATGTTATAATTTGCCTTTTCTCCTAGTATAGTTACCATTATAAGAGGTACTTTATCAACACTAGTAGGTGTTTTTTGGATGTGAGGGTTTACCATTTGGTGGTAGCACTTTGGTGATTACATTTGTTGTGTTTGGGGTGTATTGTTATTATGGAGTTCTATGAGGATTATAGGAAGGATACATAGTAGGTTCATGCAAAGCAACACACAATATTAGCCAATGTCTTAGGTCACAATGAGTGAAGAGATTGATTGATTATAGTTATAAGTTTGATACAAGAGATGATCCAAGAGTTTGATAGTTGATATGATCTACAATAGAACTCAATTTTGTAGAACTCAATTTTGTTTGCACCATTCATGGCATGGAAGAGATTGTTTTAGCACTTGCAGGGTCCTCCTATGGACAATTAACATGAGTTTAGGAGAGCATACTTGGAGGAGATTGACCTATAGAGATAATATTTATCTCTAAACTACATCTCTATCATCTCAAACCTGGTTTCTAAAGGCCAACAGACAATTCCTATCAGTTCTAGTTCTAGTAATGTTAGTGTATCCAATGGCAATGCTCTAGTTAGAGATGTTGCTACTACAAGTAGAAGTATTGTTATTGGAGGTGGCGGAGTATTGGTTTAACCCCATGGTGGAGTTCTTCTAATGTTGTGGAAAAACTACTAGGAAGTGTGGATTGACAAGCTAAAGAGCTTGTAGGAAGGATAAAGAAAGCCACCTATGGAAGACCTACACTTGCATGAATCAATGGATTAGTTTTATTCATGAGTATACTAAGGCACATGCTATCCAATTTGAGTATGGGATATTGGACAGAGAGCTAAGACATAAAATATATGATGCTTCCTTATAAGCAACCTCAACAAATTTGTCTATGGTTTGATATTTTATTGAGATCAGCATGGTGGAGAAGAATCTTATGGAGCAAGTGGAGGACCTAGTGTACATAGACCTTTGTACTCATTTTTTGGTCAATGGCAATAAGAAAGTGGTGGTGTTGCTTGTGGGACTTGTGGTGGAGCTCACCAAAAGAGTAATTGCACTTAGGGAAATGGGTATGATACCTTTAGAGCACCATATCCAACCTAGAGACAATATGAGAACTACCATAGATTTGGCCACACTAGTAGTTGATGCTTTGACTTACACTTAAAGTTACAACTTGGTAGGGCTATCATGGTAGCAGCTAGAGGAGCCATGGATTATGGAAGACAAGGTGATAAAGGTGGTGGTAAAAGACCCATACTTGGTTGGGACATAATACATACATTTACTTCTGATATAACCATGGTTATTTGGATTGAGTAGTAAGAGCAAAGATTAACTAGCATGGCTATAGCTATGAGGAAATCAAATTTAGGTGCTAAGGCTTCTATCTCATATGGTAATGATAGAAATGTCCTTAACTTCATGTGTGGATCAACATATGTAAATACATCCATTGCTAAGATTAAGATGCAATTGGTGCTTTTGAGCTTAGAAGAAGTTGGTAGATAGGTCAAACTTCCACATTCCTTCACACTTTTGGAGGTATTATAGATCTCATCCATGGCTCCTAAATACCCTAGTGTACATGTGATTAGGTGGAGATGGAGGACAAGATGGATCAAATATTAGCCTACCACTTACTTCTATCAAGGCTTTGTCTAGCATGATGTTGGGAGCGGCTTAGCTGATTATGAGTTCCTCTTTGTTTTCAACCAATGACATGGTTACATTGGGTGTTGTGGTACCCATGTCTGTTTTTTCTTGAGAAGAAGTGTATTTTTGAAGCTAAATTGAAGCCAAATTGGAAGAAATAAGAGAAGAATTGTGTGTTAGGATCACAAGAAGGAAATCTAATCCAACCCTAAAGAAGTCAAATTCTTGTTAAAAGCAAGAAAGACTTGGATCAAATTGGCAATAGACCCAAAGTAAGGGTAGGTAATGGGTGCAATTATGGCATAGGAGCATTGAATGATGCTCTAACTTGGTCACAAATCACACATCTCACAACAAATTATTGTACACCAGTCTGCATACCATGCCTCCAAAAATGACTTTGAAGTAAGCTATATGTATGCTTTAATCCAAAATGTCCTAGCTCCTCATGAGCATGATGGACCAACTATGGCCTTTGAGATAGAAGTAGTACAAATCTAACTCTACCATCTTCTCATACACAAAGAAGGTGTCTACCCTCCAATCTGAGTTGTCTAGCTTGCTGAAGGACACAATCTCCCTCCTTGGCCCCAATTGTGCCACTCACCACACCAATGCAAAGATAGTCCATCACTAAGACATCATCATGAATGTGTTGCTGAACTATACCACTATCTCCACTCTTTGGATTTGTGACCTCAATTATCTCCTCCTATATGCAGTGAGAGGGATACCACCAAAGCCTCAAAAAATAGACAAAAAAGGCAGATGCGTGCCAACTTGGCACCATCTCCTCATTTGTCTCACCATGCCAACATGCTTTGGTCTGATCCTGTTGGCTGGGAAATTGGTTTCTACTCAACCCATCTACATCATGGTTCACCACTCCAGGTATATGAATAATAATGAAATCATACTCCTATAAAATCAGAGCCCATCTTGCAAGCTTCCCTAAAAGCTTGTTGGACTCCATCAACCACTTCAGTGGCTGATGATCATTGATGAGAGTAAAGGGGTTACCAAATAGGTAACAATGGAAATGTGTTAATACCCATATTGCTACCAAGCACTCTCCCTTATATGAACTATACTTTGCATCCGTTGAATTGTTCAAGCGACTAGCATAGGCCACCACAAACTCCTTCTCCTTGTTATCATGTTAGGTGAGAATTACTCCAAGCTCCAACATATTCCAATCAGTGTGAGCTTGAAATGGTCGTCCTCTGATCGGTCTCCTCAAATAGGAGTAGATGTCAACCTCTCCTTGAGCTCTACAAAAGCTCTCTCTTGCTCATCTCCCCAACACCACTCTTGTGTAAGCTTGGTCAGCTTCATCAAGGCCTTGGGAATGGCACTAAATCCTCTAACATAGCAACACTAGAAGTTTGCTAACCCAAGGAATGCTTGCACTTTGCTCACATTCATAGGTCAAGGAATAAGCGCAATAGCCTCCACCTTGGTCTATTGAACACCAAGACCTCTAGGGTAGATAGTGTGACCCAAATACTCAACCTGGTTGTGGAAGAACCTAAACTTCCTAGGATGTAATTTGAGTCCATGAGATCTTAACCTCTCAAACACCTCCACAATTGTCTCTCATGCTCCTCCACAGTAGTGCTACAGGCTAAAATGTCATCAATATAGCACCAAGAAAAATCCAATCCAACTAGAATCCTATCCATGACCCTTTGGAACTCAACAAGAGCATTCTTTAACCCAAATGGTAAGAACCTCCACTGATATAACACATCCTTACCATGAGGATCAATAGCCTAGAATGTTATCTTGGAATTATCTTCCTCCCTGATCGGCAATTGTTGATATCCTACTCAAAGATCCAAAGTATTGAAGACCTTTGCATGCCCAATTGCATCAAAGATCTCTTCTGGTGTAGGCATGGCATATTGATCAGCCTTGGTTTGTTGGTTGATAGGACGGTAATCTCCACACATTTTCCTATCGGTATAGTTGCCATGCATATCCTTCTTGGTTGGCATCATTGTAGTTCATGCATACTCTCCATGTGAAATCTCTACCAAACTAGCCTCAAAAAGGTCCGGCTCTAAATCAATACTTGCTCCATGTCACTATATCTATATGGATGTCAAAACATTGGTGTATCACTAGTAAGCTCAATCCGATACCAAGTCCCTTTAGAGCACCCAAATTCTTCATATTGAAGACAAAACATCTTGTGTAGCTCTTCAAGAACCTCCAAACTCTCTGTCTTTCCTCCTTTGTAAGCTTGGGTCCAAGATCTAGCTCTTAAGTATCTTTTGTTATTGTTGTAAGAATGGAAGACATAATGACTAGCTACTACACTGGACCCTTGGGAGTAGTAGTGTCATGCTCCCCACCACTAAAGGTCCCAACATCACCATTGAAAGCTAAAACTGATGCCGCCATGGTCCTAGACTATAGTGAGCCAAGATTGCCACTATTGAAGCATATTGGTAGGTGACAAACTCGTCACTCACCCGACTGCCAACCTAGTCTATAGGAAGTTGTCTCCTCCCAATAGTCAATATTGAAACCCATGGGGTATAACACTACTCCTCCAACTAACACATCATATGACTCAACTATGACTGCAATGGCCTAAGCTCTCATCATAGAGCTATTAGTCTGATGACTGGGCTGAATCTGAACAACAAGCTCTCAACATGTGATGTATTTTGTAGAACCATTTCCTAAAGATGTTTAGATTTGAAATGGATATCTCTTCACATCGGTCTTTTGTAACTCTAGACCGACAATTACGGCCTTCGCCAACATAAGAGGTTGCACACCACAGTCTAGTAAGACCCTTTGTGGTGTATAGACCTTCCTTGAAGGTCCCACCAAACAAAAAATCCTCCTTTGGTTATCCAATAGGACAACCCTAGGTGTAAATCGTGCTTGCTCAAAGGTCGGTCTAGTTAGTAACTCTTCCAATCTAGCCGTTGTTGCTTGCCATAAACCATTGGTTGTTGAGCGGATCCCATGCTCCTCAACCAAGTCAATTCCACTATCAACCACCTCTGCTATAGTAGTAGGAACCACATGATCCCTATTGTCACAAAGCATGGTCGCTAATCAAAACCGTAGGGCTAGACTTCCAATGTACATATGTCACTAGTTGAGAGTAATAGAAAGTGCATAATCAGTTGAGCTTGGGAGCAGCTCAACTGATAAGGTAGTCCATCATGCATCACCCAACATCGTGCTAGACTCTGTGAGTAGTAGCAAGTGGCTGACTAGTAGGTAGTCCATAATGCATCATGCACCATCACCACTTACTATACTTGCACTAGGATGTCTAGGAGCCATAGATGTCATCTATAGTGTCTCAAACATAGATGTCATCTATAGTGCCTTAGAGAGTGTAAAAGATTGGGGAAGTTTGACCTGTCTACTAGCCTCTCCTTGATGTGGGTCCAACTCCATTGATGCTCCTTTAGGCTCTAGAGCACATATTGCACTCCTAGTCATTACAATAGATGCATCCACCTGTGTTGCTTTGCACATGAAGTCCAAGATGTCTTTATCAGCCACATATGAGGTGGAAGCCTCAACACCCAAATTTGATCTCCTTTGAGCGATGGCCATGCTAGCCAATTCTATGCTCCAACTACTCAATCCAAGTAGCCATGGCTATATCAGAAGTAAGGGCAAGTACCGCACTTCTACTAGGTGTGGATCCTCTACCACCTTGTCCTCCATGACCTAAAGCTCCTCTACCACTTGCCATAGCAGCCCTACCTCTTTGTAAGTCTAGGTATAGGTCAAAGCTCCAATCACTAGTGTGACAAAATCTATGACAATGCTCACACTATCTTTGTGCTGGATGCAATGCACCAAAGGTATCAAGTTTGCTGCCTTGAGTGCACTCTCTCTTGTGATGAGGTCCACCACAAGTCCAACAAGCAACACCACCACTCATTGGATATTACTAACCCAAAAATGATGGTAAAGGTTTGGCCACACTAGGCCTTCCACTCACTCCATAAGATCTAGGTTGTCCACCTTGTCCTCATAAACCAACATGGTGTGGTGCACTCTGCTGCACTTTGGAAGAAGTAATAGCTATGGATGAGGTCTCCCTACCAAATTCAGATATCATTATTCTCTCCTCTACCATGTTGAGCTCAATATGCTCAACCAAACCAAAGACCAGTGCCAAAGTAGGCAAAGTAGCCTATAGCAACGTAGCAATACAAAATCTACATTGCAACTCCTTGTCCAGTATCCCATACCAAAACTACACTACTTGGGTCTCAGTAACTCCTTGAGTAAAATTGATCATCCATCTCATGCAATTGTATACCTTGCATAGGTTCTCTCCAACCTTTTGTTGGAACTCCTGCAAGCTCCTTAGCTTGTCAATCTACACTCCCTAGTAGTTCTACTCCAAACACTAGAAGAACTCCACCATGGGATTAAACCCTGATACAACACCACCTCTTGTAATAGTACCTCCACTCATAGTAGCACTATCTCCAAGAGATCCACCAATGCTACTAGAGCTAGAACTCCTAGGTATTGCCAATCTACCCCTTAAAACTATAAAGTGATGGAGATATAATTCAAAGACCAATACTATTTGTATAGCTCAATCTCCTCTGAGTGAGCTCTCTTGAACTCATGGTAGTTGTCCATCAATAGACACTCCAAGTGCTAAAATAACTCCTTCTATGCCATGAAGGGTGTGAACAAAGTTCGGTTTTTCATCTATTGCAGATCACACCAACTATCAAACTCCTAGATGAAGTCATCCAACTCAATGGTACCCACCATACTAGAGTAACACTTGGGACCTTTGGAGGCCTCATAAATCTTGTCCTTGTCCCATAACAATGAAGTGGACACACCAAGTGCACTCTCAATTGAGTCCGCGCTTGTATCAAACTCTGATTCAAAGTCAATCTCTTCCCTCATTGGGACTTGAGATACATGCTTATATTGAGTGCCACTACGAGTAAACCTACTATGTATTATACTATTATCTCTTCCAAAATCCCCAAAGAACTCCATCGTGATAAAGTAACCAAAAACTGCAATCGCAACTATAACTTCCGCAAGTGCCAACACCACCAACTAAATGTCACCGACTAATGTAGCTTTAGTATGTCAACTACACTAGGCTGAAGGGCAACCTATAACATGTCATCACAACATGCCCTCTCACAGTCTACAAGTCATCACTTCTTGCCTCACCGTGGAGAAACATAGGTAGTCTAATTGGTCATCACTCCAACCTCACTACCGAGAGTACACCAGAGCACCAACGCTCTAAAGTCAAGGCACCTCATACAAACATGGTGATTCTCCTATTCCATAGTTGCACCTATTACCTATAAGAAGTAGAGAATGGAGGAGATCCAACCACAAGAAGGCTAAACAAAAGCCCTCCATCTCATAAATCAACATTGGACTATCTTTGCCACCATTTGGCATTTGATATGATATGAGTTATCTACTTCTTAAGCTACTAGGATTACCAAGAATGAGATCAAACTATCTTTCCTAGCCAGAGTTATAGGTGTATGATAACAATAGAATAATTACTAGGACAACAAGTGAAGGTTGACCTATTGGCTAGGGGACCAGTCCAAAAACCAAAGATCTAGGGTTCAAACCCTATTGTGCACAATCTAACAAGATGGCCAAATTTTGCCAAACAATGACCAAAATCTACTCTAGACTAGCTAGCCTCACGCTACACCTAAAGGCCCTTCTAGGCCTTTGTAGCCTCTCATAGCCCACAGTCCTATGCCTCAAAGCCCACAATCCTATGCCAGATTTGGAGAGGGTTCAATATGGCAAGAACTCCTCCAACTCGAGTGAAACTCTTCCAAATCTAAACAAAATCTGAAGTAAACTCCAGAAAAAATCTGACATAAATCCCTAAACTTGGCGGTCACTTTGAACCCTCTCTAAATCTAGCAAAACTCCTCCAATCAAGCCACACCCACTCTAGCTAAGAGAATCTAGGTGATGCTTGACGACCTTTATCCACCATAGCCAAGAACTCGAAGGCTCAACATCAGAGAAGTAAGCTCTCTAGAGCTGCACTTTGAAAGTATACCCCCCGCACTTGAGCTAGGTCTCAAACCCTAACTGTTTAGATGACGTCACACCCAATTGTCCAAACGGTGCAAGTGACGGTAGGCCCTACCATGTAGTCAGTACCCCAAACATGAAATCTATCTGTCAACAAGTAGTCTATGAGTAACTACCAAAACATTCTTGGCTACCAACACTACTACTTTAGAGTTTGAGCAATCTAGGTGCAATGCTACAAATGGCATGACAAAGGAAGTTGTTGAGGAAGAACAGGAGTACCATGCCAAGATTGAGCACATGGAGAAAGGATACACTCCTATTTGGAATTACCTGAAGATGATGTTCCAAAAGAAGGAGAAGAAGAACCAAGAAGTGTAATTGTATGGGGAGTAAGATCAAGAAAAAACATACAAACTATAAGCGTAGGACCAAGTAGACCCAAGGAAGAGAACAAAAGCTTGAAGGAGATTAGTTTGAAGGTGAAGAGATTATGACTTTGGAGTAAGGCACCAGCAAATACATTAGCTACCAAAGGCCACAATGATAACACATTCCAAGGAGAGAATTATCTATCAAGTGTTGTTTGTCCTTTCTTGGTGCATTTACACGAGAAGATATAGGAGATGAAGGAAGAGCATTTAAAGGTGAAGAATGAACTTTCAATGGTGAAAGCATTGAGCCATGAAGTTCTATAGTTGAAAGCATAGTTTGCCCAATATGAGGAGGAAGCCAAAGTACTTTGGGTGAAGCAATAATTTGCCAATAGAGTTTAAAAGACTTGCAAGGAAGGTTCAAGCAATGGGAGTGTTACATAGAACACAAAAAGGAAGAGTTTGATAAGTTGAAGAGGAACTATGAGTATGCCTTGATCAAATTGAATCATCATCAAGATCAGCTCAAGATGCATGAGTGTAACAATATGGAGTTTAGCGACAAAGTTAATAGGGCTAACAAAGTAGAAAATAAGACAAATTAGCCTCAAATATTTTGGAAGTATCTAGGAAGCTTCTTGGGAAGCTTCCCGGCTAGCTTAGCTTGCACCTCAAGTAAGTAACTTCTAAAAGGAAGCTTCTAGAAGCTCCCAACTAGCTTAGCTTGCATGGCAAGTAGGTGGCTTTTAGAAGGAAGCCTCTTGAGAAGCTTCTCAAAGGCCTTATATGCTACCTATAAATACCAAAGCTGAAGCTCATGCTAGGCATTCAAATTTTTCCCTCATTCCAATGTCTCAATGTGAGCTTCCATTCTCCTATTTCTCTCCTTGGTCTTGGTTTTTTACATTGTATCAGAGCAGGAATGGGATGGATGGAATTTATGGACCACCAAATCCACTTCTACCAAACCATTGGGATTTTCATGAATAAATATAACCCAAGCATCATTTCACATAATTCATCACCTTGCGCTTTGGGTAGAATTTTATGCTTATGATCACCTTGTTTGAGGAACCCTTGATACTTCTAGTTGTAACTTATGGAGAACAATGGACATGCTGCATCTATGTGTTGATCAATTAGATAATTGGAAGTAGTGGGATAGAGTAGTAGCTATGGCGGCAATATTGAACGTTATCATTGCAATGTAGCAACAAATCAAGCACCTTACTTGAGTGTTGGATGAACAAGACCAACAATGACAAGAACATATAGAGAGAGTGTCAGTTTGAGATGGAGAAGATTACATTCAATTTTCAAAACCCAAGGTGTTTGAAGACAAGAATCTTTTGGGCACAATGGAGAATTTTGTGTTTGATTGCAAACGTTACTTTGAAGCCACCAATCTTCAAAATGAAGGAAAACAGATTCTCTTGGCTTCTAGCCAATTGGATGGTGTGGCAAAACTTTGATACCGATTCCAAGTAGAGCAAGCTAAATGACAGATTGTTGCACCAATTTTGATATGGGCAGAATTCAAGGATGCAATACTTGGTCAATTTCAAACTATAAATACCACCCAAGCTGCACAAGATAACTTGGCGGAGTTGAAGCAGGTCGGCTCAATAAGGAGCTACATCACATAATTTCAAAACATCATTATGTCAATTCTAGATATACAAGAAGGTGAAGTTCTGGATCAATTTATGCGGAGATTGAAGTCACAAACCAAATTAGAGGTGACTATGTGGGAACCACAAAACATAGAAGAAGCCATGCAATTGGCTGAGTGCTTTGATTTCTTGGTTGTGACAACTTGGACTTGACTTTGACCTACACAAAGCCTACCAATACACTACACATGGGTGGAAGAACCGGCACCAATGGAGATTGATGCTATCCAATGGAGACCACTTGGTATAGCGGATAGAGAAAGATTGCAACAAAATGGAAGTTTTTTTTGTTGTCACCAAGTTGGATATTGCATTGTTGAATGTCCACTTAAGAATGGGCAACCTTGATAAATTGCCCTGATGGAGTTTGTGGAATAAAATAATCAGGGAAACAAGGAATCCTAATAGGAGATTTTGAGCTGCCTACTGGGAGCTTGATTAGTTCCAATGGGATTGAAGGCTTGACCTATGCAAGTTTTGCTTCACTTGCAAGGTACAATATCTAATTGGGGTTGTAGGATTTTGGTTGATTTTGGAAGTTCAAAGAATTGTATGTTTATGCAAGTAGCAAAGAAATTGGGTATTCCTATCAAGTCAATGTTTAGAAGTAGATTGATGATGACAAATGGTAGAAGGTTCTACAATCTGTCCCTCACATCTTGTTACTTTTAAGATTGGGAAAGAGTAGTTGGAGTGTATGAGGTTTGTAGTGGCACCTCTACACTATGATGTCATTCTAGGACTACCTTGGCTTGAACATCATAAGGTTCAATTTGATTGGACCAGATGACAAATTCAAGTACAACACCAAGGTAGGAATTTCTAATTAGGTTGTCTGGCACCTTTGAGTAAGACACCTAACAATAATGAATCCCAAGATGGGAATTTTGTCGAGAAGGTAGCCATAGAGCATGCCTTGAAGAGAGAGGAGCTCCAAGATGGGAAGTTTGCCAGGAAGGCAACCATGGAACAAGCTTTGAAGAGAGATGAATCCCTAGATGGGAAGTTTATTAATGAAGTAGCCATAGAGCAAACTTTGGAGAAAGATAAGTCTGTTTGTGTGGTGTGGATCAAGCCAATTGCACAAGGACAATCTGAGGAGATCCAAGAGCCTAATCAAGCAATGGTTGATCAGATAGTTTAGGAGTTTGCGGACGTGTTTCTGGATGATCTTCCAAAGGGATTACTCTTCGATCGTGGTATGCCCTTCACGATTGAGTTATTGCGAAGGAGTACTCAAGTGAGTAGACCAATCTATCGGCTCTCACCAAAGGAGTTGGAGAAGTTGCAAAAAACACTTGTGGAGTTGTTGGAGAAAGACTTCATACAACATAGTACCTCTCCTTGGGGAACACTAGTACTATTTGTTCCAAAGAAGGATGGAGTACTTTGTTTTTGTATTGATTATTGTGGGCTCAATAAGCAAACAATGAAGAATGCATATCCCTTGCCTCGGATTGATGACTTGCTTGATCAATTGAGTGGAGCATGATACTTTTCCAAGCTAGATCTTCATAGCGGCTATTGGCAAATCTCCATTGATAGGGAGGATGTGCAAAAGACAACCTTTTGCACAAGATATGGGCATTTTGAGTGGAGAGTTTTACCTTTTGGGCTCACTAATGCTTCAGTAGTCTTCATAGATCAGATGCATCAGGTATTGGATAGACTCTTGGATCAATACATGGTGGTATTCTTGGATGATATCTTAATCTATAGCAGGACAGAGGCTGAACATATGAATCACATGCAAGAAGTCTTAAGACAACTACGACAATGAAAATTTTATTGCAAGAAGTTGAAGTGTGCCTTTTTGCAAAAGGAAGTTACCTTCTTGGGGCACAAGATCTCATTGGAGGGGATCAAGATGGAAGAGGAGAAAATCAAGGCCATTACTGATTGGCCTACCTCAAAGGATGCAATAGAAGTATGGGCATTTAATGGATTGGCCAGTTTTTACCAATGGTTCATTCGTTGTTATGCGCATGTGGCTGCACCATTGATTGACCTCTTGAGGAAGGACTCAAGCTTCCAATGGACCACCAAGCACAAAGAAGCATTCCAGAAGTTGAAACATATGGTGTCTTCAAGGCCCATTCTTCAACCATATGATCCTCAGTTATCTTGTGTGGTTGTGATGCTTCTAACTTTGCAATTGGAGCCGTGTTGCAACAAGAATTCCCAGATGGTCTACATCCCATTGCCTTTATGTCTCACCAACTCAATATGGCTGAAAGAAACTACTCTACTTGAGATCAAGAACAACTTGCAATGGTATATGCCACCAAGGTATGGAGGCATTACCTCTTGGGGAAATAAGTGATCATGTGAACTGATCACAAACTATTATTGCAAACCTTACACTTGGATCACATGAAGAGTCGACATCATCAATGGGAGGAACAACTCCAATTGTTTGATATCAAACTTGAGTACAAACCAGGTTGGTTCCATGTCATCCTTGATTGTTTATCACAACTACTTGATTTGAAATCTCTTCCTCTCATCACAGTAGCAATTACAACTGTGTCGATTGACTCCAAGGTCCAAAACAAGTTCCAGTCAGCTCTACAAAAAGATCTCTTCTTCAAATGGTATGTGCATGTACATGTACAAATGGTATGTACATGGTCATCTTACAACATGCAACAAGGAGTACAACACCTTCCTTCTCTATCAAGGAGAGTCTTCTATTCCATGAGGACCAAATCTATGTTCCAGCCAAAGGTGATCTTTGACTTGTGTGCCTTCAAGAAGGCCATGATCTATCCAAAAAGTAGCAAATAAGACAAATAAGCCTAGAATATTCTAGAAAGCTTCCCAACCAGCTTAGCTTGCACCTCAAGTAAATAACTTCTAGAAGCTCCCAACTAGCTTAGCTTGCATGCCAAGTAGACGACTTCTAGAAGGAAGCTTCTTGAGAAGCTTCCTGGTTAACTTGGCTTGCACTCTAAGAAAGTGGCTCAAGGAAGCTTCTTGAGAAGCTTCTCAAGGGCCTTGTATGCTACCTATAAATACCAAAGCCAAAGCTCATGCAAGGCATTTAGAGTTTTCCCTTGTTCTAGTGTCCCAATGTGAGCTTCCATTCTCTTATTTCTCTCCTTGGTCTTGGTCTTGTACAATGAGCAAGCCTTGGAAGAGCTTTGACAAGTTGCAGCGGAGAAAGATTAGGCTTGGAAAAGAGAACTCACAAGTTGAGGGCAAGAAAAACAATGTTTCCAAGAGTAGGTTAAGACCACTAAAGCTTAGATTGCTAGAGGAGAGAAGGAAGCTGGAGGCAAAGTATGTTGATGAGTTAGAGGTACTTTCTACAAAGTTGGAGGAAGAGATGACCCAAGGTGAGGCAAGCTTAGAGAAGAAAGGTTGGATACAAGAAGTAAGATTGTTGTGCAATTAAAGGAAATACTCAATATTATGGTTGAGACAAAATTGGAGGAGTCCTACCTACACAAGTTGAAGTTACTAGTGCATGAGACTTGTAGATATAAAGGACACAAAATTGAACTATTTGTTGATTCATCTTAGAGATAGAGTAGATAAGAAGATGATTGAAGTAGCAAATAATGTATATCTCATATTAGATTTACTTAGAGCTAATATCAAGAAACTTACTTGTACCCTAAGTGAGAGTAGAGTAATTAAACCCAAAGTAGTTGAGGTTGGATTGTAGGTGACTCCAGACAAGTCACCTAAATTATCTGAAGGAGGAAGTAGTTAGGATAATTATGACTTCAATTTTAGTTCAGATTGAAGATGTGATAGTAGTAGAAGAAGTAGTAGAAGAAGAAGTAGAAGTAGATGATGAACCCAAAGTGCAAGAGGTGCTTGTAGGTAATTTGGGTGTAGAAATCAAAGTCAAGAAAGTATTTAGATCAGATTAGGAGTAACCAATTTCAGATCTGAAATGGTAGATATGAAGAGGTAGAATGATGCTTCAAATCTAAAAGTTAGTAAGAAGTAGTTTAGATAGTTTTCTAACTGCTGAGTGCTTTGCCTATTTAAAGTAGCCATTTTCAATGCATTGTATTCAGTTTTGAAGTTGAGTAAAGCAACGCATTGACACTCAATGCTCATCATTTTAGCTTAATTCCAAGTATTAGCTTGTTGTTTGCATTTGTGAGTGTGCAGAAGAATTTGTATTGCAATGAGAGTGTATTAGATGTTGGATTTTGCAGCTCTAATTTCCATTTGTGTGTTTGATCCTGAGTGAAATGCATCCAAAGAAATGCCTTGATGGATCTATCAGAGCTATATTGTTTTTAGTATTGTCATTTGTGATTGCAAGCACTAGATTGATGCAAAGTCATTTCCACTAAGGAAGTTTTACCTTCAATGGAGGGATCAAATGAAATTCCAAGACAAAGCCACTTCATGGTGAAGTAGCCTTCTTTGAATCAATTGAATCATTCCAATTGAGATTGGATTGAAAAGAGATTGAATAATTGTGATTATCAGTGATATTAAATTATGACAAGAGTTGTTGCGAGCACTTGTTACTCTCTTCAGGGTGTGGTTTCTACCCAAGAGATTAAAAACTCAATCAAGAAGAACTGCATTGTTACTTATTTACTTCATATTTGACCATTCATGACTAATATCTCTTGGGAAAAAAAATTACTCAATTATTATTGCAAAAGTGATACTTGTTGGGTTGTCACAAGTATTGAACCAACTCAAGTGTTACAATTGACTACCACCTTTTATGAGAGTAGAAATGGTGTGGTTCTTGCTTCTTGTGTGGAGGTGGTTGATGGTGGAACTAGTCTGGTTAAGGAGCATAGGATCAATTTGGCTACTAATGGCTTGTGGCAAGCAATAGTTGGTGGATTGAAGGAGTTACCTATTAGACTTGCATTTGAGCAAGCTAGATTTTTGTCTAAGGTTGTCCTATTGGATAACTAAAGTGTTTATTTTAGTTTGGAATTTTAGAGATTGGTTTATACACCATAGATTTTTAGAGAAGGTTTATATACCACAAACTTTTAGAGAAGGTTTAAACACCACAAAATTTTAGAGAAGGTTTTTACACCACAAAGAGTCTTATTAGACTATGGTGCCAAACCTCTTTTGTCAGAGAAGGCTATAGTTTTAAGTCTTGAGCTACGGAAGACTGATGTTGAGAGTTTTCTATTTCAAATCCAAACATCTCTAGGAGGTGGTTTGACATAATACATCACATGTGAAGAGCTCATTGTTTAGATTCAACCCAGTCATCCAAATGATAGTTTTTTGATGAGAGCCCATGCTATTATGATAGTAGTAGAGTTTTATAGTGTGTTAGTTGGTGGAGAAATGTTATATCACATGAGTTTCAATATTGACTATTAAGAGATGACAACTTCTTATAGGCCAATTTGATAGTTGGATGAGGGACAAGTATATCACCTAATTGTATGTTTTAGTAGTGAAAATCTTTGCTCACCTCAATCAAGGACCATGGCATCAGTCTCAACATTCAATAGTTGCATTACTGGCTTGGTGAGTTATTGGAAAGGAATACCCATACAAAGTGTACTTTGGTACTAGAGTAGAACACTTAGATTTGGAGTATAAGTGGAGTTATTCCTTCCACCTTGGATGTTCCATTGAGGAGTTTTGATGAAGAGCTACAACATCATGCATATAGGTTGATACAAAAGGCTTTGAATAGAGCCTTTGTACTACCAAAGGACCAATTTGATGATGATCCTTCAAAGTCTATTACTTTGTCATCTTTGGAGATCATTTTTATTGCTTGGTAGTATCTAATTGATGGAATATGCCTACTAGATTTGTTTGTTGTGATCAATATTGGATGAATTGCAATATTATAAGTGGCATACAGGTTTAGATGTACTTGTATGTAGAAAGGGATGAGATGGCTAGATGAGTCTCTCTGCATCATGTGAGACACTTGACATATCAATATCTTGAGTTGTCATTGATGTTAACAATTAGGAGTTACCAAAAGATGTTACCTTTAGACATTTACTTGTTGGTAGCACAAGATCTGGACAAACATGGTACTCTTCATATGGTGATTTTTGGATGATCATGCCTAAGTTGGCTAAGGATAGGGTTTATAGGATCCCTACTTTTGTATATTTTGGAAGATCATTCATATACTACATCTCTAGGTTCATTAGGTGGTTCTTGAGCATATATTTTGGAGAACATCCCTTTTATGGGTGACCCTTGCATATGGGTGATGGCAAGTACACATCAAGTTTAGTCTTTTATTGGTCTTGTAGTGTTGTTAGATACGGCTAGAGTTAGATCTTATGCATATCAACTTTGTCTTTGGTGAAAAACCTCTTACATAAAAGATATTTATAACATGCTTATGATGGGATCCAATGACCAACACACCTTCTAATTGATGATGTTTTTGATGTTGGTGTTAGTCTCAAATAGTGGGAGTGGTTGATAGGTCACTTATGGAAATGGTGAACCTTGTAAGGTAACCCAAAGCTACTTTATTGACACTCATGAGTTTCCTAACTTTTAATGCTTAGAGAGACAGAAAGAGTACATAGACTTGTTTTGGACTCATAATCATAATATAGTAGAACCTGTCTAAACTAATAGTGACGGGACCGGGGTCGAATATTAGTTTATAGAGGTTATTACATTAGACAGGGTGACCCACATGATCAAATTAATTGATTTTTTTTATCAGGGGGATAATTTTGCAACTCGAGACCACCCCAGAATCAGTCTAAACCCATCCCAACAACACACTACAACCACACCATCACCACCATGCCTCAGCGTGGAGCACAACACACCACAATGTCAGATAAAGTCCGCATTGCTCTATGTGAGCACAAACAGAAGAACCCTACCCTCACACAAAATCAACTCAGGTCCTGGCTTGAAACTAAGCATAATGTCAAGGTCAGCCAGGGTATGATCTTGACCACATTGAAGCAATCAGCTGATGTGCTTGAGAAGACCCAATCTCCCAACCTTTCTGCAAAGCATCAGCGGACGGTGAAATATCCATTGATGGAATCTGCTTTGATGGAATGGTTCATAGCAAACCAGGAGCGCGTCAACATGAGTGGTGACCTAATCAAGGAGAATGGCATAAAAATCTTAGATCACCTTTATCTGGATCATGCCCACTTTGAGTTTTCCAACGGATGGCTGGAAGCCTTGAAGGCTTGCCATGGAATCCACTCATTCCGCCGCTTTGGCGAGAGTGGATCTGTTGATGTCAATCTCATTGAGGATGAGCGACCCAAAATCAAGGAGATATTGGACAAGTTTGAGTGGTGCGACATTTACAACATGGACGAGACGGGACTTTTTTATAGAATGCAGGTTGGTAACATTTTGGTTTGGGTTGTTTTGGTGTGTGGTTAGCGCAGCAAGCTAACACAAACATTGTATTATTTTATTTAGGCGGACAATTCCTTGGCAACTAAGCAGCTCGAGGGCAAAAAGCAACACAAAGAGCACCTGACCCTTGCTGTCTGCTGCAACAGAGATGGTTCTGACAAGCTTCTCCTTTTGGTCATTGGCAAATCCAAAAGTCCGCCGTGCTTTAAGAACATCAACATGGCCAACCTCGGTTCCACTTATTGCAATAATTCCAAGGCTTGGATGACACAGACATTTTTTTTGGAGTGGCTCAAAGCGTTTGATCGCCGCATGGCTAACAGGAAAGTTCTGCTCATTCTTGACAATTGTAGCGCCCACATCCCTCTTCACGAGCTTCCAAGCCACATTCAACTGCAGAACACCATGGTTTTCTACCTTCCCCCAAACATGATGTCAAAGCTGCAGCCTTGTGACGCTGGAATCATCCACAATCTGAAGGCCTACTACCGTTGCCAATTTAACCGTGTCCTGCTGCAGCGTCTTAGAGATGGAGTCATTGAGCCAAAAAAATTGATATCCTTGAAGCCATCAGGATGGCTGTTCCCACCTGGAATAATGACGTCAAGCTTGAGACCATCCACAACTGCTTTGGTCACTACAAAATCTACACTATTCCTGGCACACAATAGGAACAACATAACAAAGAGGAACTTCTTGATCAAGAAGTCGTTGCTCAGCTCGAGTCTCAGATCACAAGGCTTCAGTACCGCAATCCGATGGAAATCCATAACCTCCTTAATTATCCGGATGAAGATGTGGTTACCTACACTCCTAACATTGACGAGGTCATCAAAGATCATCTTCTCCAGGATGATGACAAGGGCGAGGCCAATGATGATGACAGCGAGGAAGTCATTCTTGTGTCAGCCAAGGAAGCTCAGGCGATGATCCAGTCACTGGAGACTTTCTGGCTGCAACAGGCAGGTGACAATGGCAAGTTCATCTCGGCGCTGCAAAAGATGAAGGAGAGTGTGGGCACTCTGAGGACGTGCCAGATGGTCCAGAGGGGCATTCAGGATTATTTCCAGCGCAAGTAGGCAATATTTTACCAGCTGCTAATTCCAGTTTTTATATTTTTTATATAGTGTATATTAGTTTACAAAAGTTGTCGGACCAATAAAAAGTATTGAATATCAATCAATAGAGGGTTATTAGTTCAAGCATGGGGACATACTCCGGACCGGTGTCAAATATTTGTTTATGGAGGTTATGAGTTTAGATAGTATCACTTTAGACAGGTTCTACTGTAGTTGGTAGAGCCAAACAATGATAAGAGAGAGCATGCAATGAGTTTCTAGACCAATATAATTGTTATTTTAGTAGTATTAGAGGTATCCAAGCACAAGCATTAGATCAAACTATGGACATGAATTTTTTGACTTGGATTGTGAGCCTTGGATTTGTTGAATAGTATAAAATGCACTTGAAAAGCATCATTACTCAAACACTTGTGAGCTCCATGCCTATTAAGATAATCTAAACACATATTGGGAGCAACAAACCAAAGTGTGTATGGTATTCTTGGAACATAGCCAATAATTACTAATGAGAGTGGTCTATTTGAGATACATCCAAGTGAGCAAGATCTACTTGATACACCCTTGGTCTTCTTGAGATACAACTAGAAGACAAGTGGAGCTTGCGGCTAGAGAAAAAGGATTATTTTGCTCTAAGGTTGTGGACTCTAGCAATTGAGTGCATGATAATATTACTTCCAAGGTCATGGTGTAGCAACCAAATAGTACATCTTCCACCTCTACAATTGTTATAAAGGATACTTGAGAGCCAAACATTAGCCAAGCTTACAAGAAGGGAAAGACAGAGAGTTTGAAGGTTCTTGAAGAGCTATACAACTTACTTTGCCTTCAATCTAAAAGATTTGGATGCTATGAAGTGATATGGTATTTGGATTGAGCTAACTAACGATGCATTAGTTTTTAAATATCTCTACAAATAAAATGACATGGAAGAGTCATGGTTTAGAGTAGAAGTTTAGACCATTTTGAGGTTAGTTTGATAGAGATCTCACATGGAGAGTATGCTTCAACTATCATGATGCTAGATAAGAAGGATATGCATGGCAACTGCATGAATAAGTAGATGTGTGGAGATTATCATCTTATCAATCAATAGACTAAGGTTGATTGGTATGTTGTGCATACACCAAAGCATATCTTTGATGTGATTGGGCATGCAAAGGTCTTTAGTAATTTGGATCTTTGAGTAGGTTATCATTAGTTGCTGATAAGAGAGGTGTGACAACTTAGCAAGTATCACTTTTGCGGTAATCAATAAGTAATCATTTGTTTCCATAAAATTATTAGTCAAGAATGGTCAAATATGAAGTAAAGGTAAAAAATCAGTTCTTCTTAGTTGCATCTTTAGCCTCTTGGGTAGAAACCACACCCAAAAGAGAGTTACAAGCGCTTAACTTGCAGTCTTGTCACAAACAAATGACACCTATAATCACAATTCTTCAAATCCTTTCCAAATTGATGCTAATTATGATAATTCAGTTCTTTGAAGAAAGCTACTTCACCTCTAAGTGACTTCACCTTGAAATTGTGTTCCACTCCTCCACTAAAGGCACAACTTCCTCAGTAAAAATTGCTTTGCATCAATCCAACATTGTGATCACAAATGTAGAATACTACCAACACTACAATTCCTCGCAAATTTTTCAAGGCATTGCTTCAATTGCACTCCACTCAAGATCAAACACACAAAATGAAATTAGAGATGCAAAATCCAACATCCAACACATTCCAACTGCAATTCAAACTTCTCCAAACACTCACAAACACCCATGCAAGATCGATACTTGGAATTAAGCAAAAACAATGAGCATTGAGTTATAGCTCTTTACTCAAATTCAAAAATATAATATTGAATTGAATGATTTACAACATTGCAAATGTCTCTTATAAATACGTAGATCACTTAATTGTTACCAAAATTGCCTAAATTGCTACTTCTCAAATCAGATCCAAAGTGTCACTCTACTTCTTCATATCTACCTCTTCAAAATCTCAATCTATTACTCCTAATCCAATCTGATGTCTACCTCTACTTTAGCTTCTATACCCAAATTATCTACAATCACCTCCTACACTTTAGTTTCCATAACTATATCAACTTCTCCTTCTACCTCTGTGCTATCTTCAATTTGAATTGAAAATGAAGTAATAGCCTTACTAACTACCTCTTCTTTTTCTATCCTAACTTCTTCTACTCACTTAGGTAATTCATCCAAAGTCACCTACACTCCTACTTCCACTACTCCACATTGGGTTTCTACCTTCACATTATTACAAATTTCATCTAATTCAGATCTGATTAGATCTAATATGAGATAAACATTGTCTCTTACATCAATCATCTTCCTATCTATTTTGTCTCTCAAGAAATTATTCAAATCAAAAGATTATTCATATCTATATCCTTCACCTTCCCACACAAGCAATTCAATTTGTACGATCCTGATTCCTCCAATGTTACTTTGGCTCATGTGCTTAAGATCACCTTCACCCTCTCCATGATCTCTCTTATTGCTCCAGATGTTTCCTCAAAATTAACTCCCCTTGAGTCCTTTCTACCTTTGATTCATCTTCAATTCCTCCTCATGCTTCACCTTCAACACTTCCTTCTCTTTCGCATATTGAATAATTTGAGACTCCATGCTTTTAATCAAATCTTGCAACCTTTCCTCTTCATAACTTCTACTTGCCAATTTGCATTGCCTAGCCCAATCCTTCTCTACTGCAATTGATCTTGGTTTCTCCAATTCTTGCTCTCTTACCACTAAAATGGGCTTTGAGTGTATTGTTTCAAGTTTCATTTCATCAAACTCTACCTTCAACCTCTCAAATGTTGCCTTTCGATCATTCAATTCTTGGTCTGGTTGTTCAAGATCAGTATTGCATATCACAAAACTCTCCTGCAAATTATCAAAGCTCTTCTTCCAAAGTACTACATCAACCCAAAGTTCTTTGGATTCCTCCTCACCTGGAGTTAACCTCTCCTTCAACTTCAAGACTTCCTTGCTCAAATACTTCACCACTTGCAACTCATCCTTTACCTTTGGATGATTTGTTGCATCTCCTTCTTCTTCTATTGCAACTCCAATTGCAAAGGACAAATGATCTTTGACAAATACTCCACTCTTCTTTATTCTTCTTCCATGTCTTTGTCATCATTGTCTTCATCTTTGTTAGGCAATTCCTCCATTGGTGCCTTACTCTGAAGTTGTAATCCTCTCACCTTCAAGTGGATCTCCTCCAAGCTTTCTTCCTTCTCCTCGGCTTGACTAGCCCCTAAAGGTATAGATTCCAAACGTCTCTTTGATCTTGCCCCCCTTTGGAACACAAGCCTTGGCTCTTCTTCTTGTTCCTCAACTATCTCCACCTCAAGTTATTCCAAGTATCAAGCATCTCCTTCCTCCATGCATTCAATCACTACATGTAACTCCCAAACATCTTCCTTAGCCACTTCTTCTACCGATTGTTGAAATTTAGGTTCTCCATCACTCCCACTGCTTGACTTCTTGCTTTGCAAAGTGAGCTCTTCCACTTCTTCTTCTTCTTCTTCCTCTAAGTCCTCACACTTGGACTCATATTGTCTTTCCGACTTTGCACCCAATGATAAGTCCACCACCGCCGCCTTGTGCCTCAAGTTCAATATTCACATCTTCCTTGGTTGAATTGGTGATGCCAAACTAACTAAATTTTCAAAAAGTGAACCAAACCCCATTTTTAAGAATAACCAAACCTCCAAACTTGATAAGCATCCCATCTCCAACACCTCATTCTCCACAGCTCTAACTTCAATTGACCAGATCTGATTTGCAATTGATCAAAACCTAAAATTTCTTAAGCTTAGCACTATAAGCACTTTGTTTACTCTCCAAATCCACTTATAGACTATAAATACATCTCACAAAGCTCTCCAAATTGTCTATTTTGTGTGCCTAAGTATGAATTATACTCCCTTGATTCAATCAATCATATCTCTCACATAATCTGCTCAAATCATTTGCTTTCTCTCTCTCCAAATTGTACTGTGTCAGCTTCTCTACCCAACTTCTCCTCACAGTCCCTCCCCATACTCCTTTGATGGTTGAATACTCTAAACTTCTCCTCTTGGGACCCAATCACTTGCACTTTTTTATCATATAGTTTCTTCACTTTTTGACAAATGGATCCCAGAATTCCACCTTGAAACTCATAAGCAAAATTAACTCATTTTCCAAATATAAGAGTACATAAATTGTCAAATCGCAAACATGCTCATAAATAAGCACCAAAAGGACAACAAGGTTTGAGTTTTCCATCACCAACTCCATAAATGCCACTCCAAAATGTGCCACCATCCAATCTTGTAAGCCATAACGATGTAGAGTCTGAAGCCTAATGAGAAAAGTTTTTGGGAGTGGCAGATTGGGAGCATGGGACATCTCCTCCGATATCCTAACGTTCATGCTCTACTACACCTCTCATTTCCAATTTTTTCTCCCACTTGAGACTCTTCAAACTAAACACTCCACTCTCTACCAACTATATACACAAGAGCCCTCAAAAGAAGACAAGACAATAATCCATGTGACCAATTGTATACATGTACAAAAATTGCTCACATGGCAATAGCTCAACCGTGGGATCCGTCATACAACCTTCTCCATCTTTATGAAGATAAACCTACTAATTTACTTTTTCATGAGCTATGCAAACCACAACATGACAATTTTCTTCATACCTTACTGTTATCACTCTCAAATTTATCCTTCTCATGAAGTAGCACTTTTACTGAGTGAACTTTCTTGATTGATTTGACATTTTCTTTGGATCAGGTCTATCACTTGGATGCAAAGTAACCTTACATTGAGTCCAAAACCCTTTAATTCCAATCCAAATCCTTCTTCCCTTGACACAAAGTTGATTTCCTTGGATTGGAACCAAACACACAATTCTTCTCATTTGTTCTCTATTTGGCTTTGATTTGACTTCAACAATCCACTTCTTCTTTAAAACTCATCAAAAACAAAAAATGTGGGTACCATAGGAGGAAGAAAAATCCAAGACAACATTCTAAGCTATTGATCTACATGGCAAGGATGTAATGTATCAATTGTGGTTCTTACCATGTGGATTAAAGAATGCTCTTGTCGAGTTACGAAGAGTCATAGATAGTATTTTGACAAGAATGGATTTTGCTTAGTGTTATATTGATGATATTTGGTTTATAGAGCTATTGTGGAGCATAAGAGACATTTTTTGGAAGTGCTTGAGATATTGAGATTTCATAAACTCAAATTACATTTTGGGAAGTGAAAATTCTTCCAAGAGCAAGTTGAGTATTTGGATTGCATTATTTATGTTGGCAGAATTTGTGTTTAGTAGACCAAAGTGGAGGCTATTGCACATATTCCTTGACCTATAGATGTGAGTAGTGTGTGAGCATTTCTTGAATTGGAATTATTATTATTAATTTTATTATTAATAAGTTTAATAAGTTAGAGGATTTAGTGTGATTGCCAAGGCCTTGATGAAACTAACTAAGCTTACATATGAGTGGTATTGGAAAGATGAGTAGGAAAGAGCTTTTATAGAGCTTAAAGAGAAGTTGAAATCCTCTCTTATTCTCAAGATTGATCAGCAATTCTTGGTTCATATTGTTTGGAGTCCGTTGGGATTTCAAATAGTGCTTACCCAACAAGTTGATGAAGAGAAGGAGTTTGTGATGGCCTATGCTAATTACTCCAACAATTCAATGGAAGCAAAGTATAGTTCATATGAGGGGGAGTACTTGGCAGTGTGGGCAGTAGCATATTTTTATAGTACTTGTTTGGGAACTCCTTCACTCTCCATCATTAATCATCAACCACTAAAGTGGTTGATAGAGTTTAACAAGTTTTAGTGAAGCTTGAATGATGGGCTTTGATTTTATAGGAGTATGATTTCATGATTGTTGATAGACCTAAAGTGGTGAATTGTGATGCAAATAGACTGAGTAGAAACCTATACACTAATATGATCACATTGCTGTGGTGAGATGGATGAGGAGATGGTACCAAGATGTAATACATTAGCTAGACATATTATCTAGAGGTGGAAATTGTTAACATCAGGAAGGATGTTATATATGATAGACTAAGTATATCAGATATAAGTGTCACCAAAAGAGTATATCCACTATTAATGCAAGAGTCAAACACATCTTGAAAACTTTAGAGCTAATTTTGGAGGCCTAAATGGATGAATTAGGTCTCAAAAATGGATAGTGTTCCTCTAATTAAAGTAAAAGCTCTTGCCTTTTCTCCCCACTATTCATCTCCTTGAGAGCTTTCCAATAGTACCTCACTCATGCTATTCTAAGCTTACTATAGGAAGATTCCCTAAAGATTCCCTTTGGTCAAACTTATTTGACCAACCAAATAGGACAAGGACCATACATGTCACCATCCATTCATGCAACTTATTCAAAGGTGGAGCTTGCTAACATGTCACCAATCCATGTATATGATCCACAAGTGAAGCTTCCTTTAAAGGGATCGTTTTTGTTATATATAAAGATAAGATGCTATTTTGGGGCATCAAAGTATTGAGTGTTGATGCTTTCTATTTCTTCTCTTGTATTTCTCTTGGGGGGTTCTCCTATTCTTGGAACATTACATAGGCTGGCATGAACTTCCTTTTTGTGTATGTTGACTATACCCTAGTCAATTTTACAAATAAGAAGAGTTGTTGTGGTCTCAAATCTAGAGAGTGAAGATGTTTATAGTGGTTAGCAAGATACTCATGATGATTTCTTGGTGATGGACTATTGTGCATTGGTATACTAAATGGCATAGTTAATGCCAAGGAGAAAGACAAATATCCTATGGTGAACCATGTAGTTTAGATTGGATGGCAGACATCTTCTTTGCATATGGGAGGATAGTAGGGTGTGTGTAGTACCCCTTCTATATGACCTTCTACTCCTTCTATCTAGACCAAAACTTGAATGTCATGCTTATGAGTGATCTAAGACATTTTGGAGTGAAGTGGATATATAGCTTACTCTAGGTTATTATTGATGGCACAATATAAAGTTGTTGCAAAAAGTTGCAAAAATTGGTTGCAAGATGTATGGTTTGTGACCAAGTTAAAATATCATTCAATTCTCCCACATGATAGTTATAACCACGACCTATCATGGAGTTGGGTTACCACTAGACTTTGGAATTTTTTGGACTTTTCCCATTGACTATGAAACACTAATCAATATTTTTTGGTTATGTTGGAGAACTTTGCCAAGTAGACTGAGTTAGTGGTACTTCCCAACAAGTCCATTGAAGGAAAAATTTCTTTTTTCTAGATCAAGTTCTTAGTTATTTTGATGTACCAAGTAAGGTCTTGACAGATCAAGGTATATAGTTCTTAGGAGAGTTTTAGGTCTTGTGTGACAAAGCCTTGATTGAACATTTTACTACATCTTGAGATCACCTTAAGCTAGATGGTTTGGTAGAGAAAGTTGTTTAAACAATGAAGAGAAGATTGCATACATATGGTTTGTAGAAGGCTACTTGGGAGACTAGGATCTCTTGTTGCCTTTGTTGGCTATGGGCTATTGGCTCAGCCAATGAGCCTCCTTAGCATCCTTCTCTCCCTACTTCTCACACTATGCAAAATTTGTAAATTTACCTATAGTCATTTGTCATGATGCTAATGTAGTCTTGGACTTGGATGATTTGGATGTATGAGTGAGCATATATTCTCAATGGGCAAAGATCTTTTGGAGAGTGATACCAATAGCCTTTGAGAACCTGGCAATTGCTTAGCATAGTGATACCTTATGTTATGCCACTATTCAAGGAAGAGGTTACAACCCTCAATCCTTTAGTTTCATGTGGATGATTATGTATATATGTATAATAGATACCACCAATAACTCTTGATGTGACTACAAGCTGCACTATCTTGAGAGTGTATGAGGTTTTGCTTTCTTGAGTCCTCATGTTAGAAGGACATGATGGTGTTGTTTGGAAGGATCATGTGAACAATTGTGCACCATACCACCTCCCAAACATTGATGGCATGATGGAACTAAGCTTGGCCACTATATAGGTAGGCTTGTGGTGTATGTTATTTGCCTTCATTGGTAGAGCTACTACTATGTTGGTGTGTGATAATTGTTTGAGAGGATGGCATATGATATCTTTGACTCCCCTCATGGTGGTTTCTCAAGGGCAATAACTATGTCTTTGATGTTCTTGACACCTTAGCTAGTTCATACCTTATGTGATATAGATTGTATACAAGTGACTAATGATGGATCACAATAGCACCCAACCTCTTGATCCTACCCACCATAGGAAATACCACATACATAGAGTAGATGGCTATCTAGAATAAGAGGGACCTAGCACCTAGCTAGGTGTAAATATGGTACTTTAGAGTTTGTGTGTGATTTCTTATATGTAATGATATTAACAACAATATATGTTGTGTAGCAATGTAAATATGCACAACATTTGACACAATATTTTATGGCATTGAAGCTAGTTTTCTATGACACTAGATTGATAATCTTTGCAATCATGACTATATCCATAGCTACTCAACGACTAGTTGATGGTGGCCAAATATTACATTAGGGTTGGTTCTTACTCACACCATTAGAGCCATCATTTGCATCATAAGTACTATTAGATGCACCATTGATTATGCCATTAGGGTTGGACTCCTTAATTCCACATAAACTTCAACTTAATTTGACTTAAAGACCATCACCAATTGGTACAAAGTTCTTGAAGTCCTTAGTCAAGTTCAATGCAAATGCTTAGTTTATTTTTAATGATAGGGCTTAAAATTAACTTTTTGGAACCTTCTCCATTTTCCTTCATCATCAAAAAAGATAAAAAGAAAAATATAAAAGAGAACTCTACTTTTGACCTAATTTAGTTTAATTATACCAAATTACTTTATAATCGTGTAATTCTCTATTACTTTGTCCTTTTCTAACCAACTCCTTAATCTGAATTGTTAATCTATCCCATTGGAATTGAACTTGAGATCTGTTTAAGGTTGTGAATCCCATTTGTGAACCATAAACCCATTGTATTATATTAGGTGTTTCAATTAGTTCTATATGTATCCATAAAATTCCCATAAAAAATTTTATGAGAAGTTTTCAAAATCCATAAGGGTGTGTAGGGGGGGTATCTAAAGTGTACAAGCAATATCGGTGACCTCATAAAATTTTATGGGATTATTGGCAACCCATAAAATAAGAAAGAAAGAACCCTACCAGAAATTTTGTACATAAAGTCTTTTATCACACATCAAAATTTTTTGAGTAATCTGAGGTGTTTCAAGAATTAAATTTACCATGTGGTTATGGGCAATATATGGATACCTGTAAAAAATTATTATGATACTTGTAAAAAATTGATGAGAAAAAGAAACATCTATAAAATAATTTATGAGTATCCAACCACCTTGTGTGCCATTTCCACTTTCCCAATATTTTTGTATATTTGTGTAGGAGATTAAATTTTATAAGCCAAATCAAGGCTAACTTCCAACTAATTTACTTAATAGGTCGGGTGTCATTAAGGCTACCTAAAACAACACATGTGTGCACCACATGGGAAGATAAGAACACTTCTCCTGAATTTCAAATTAAATCTACCCCACACCACCACATTGCATGACACTTTTCAAAAGTTTACAATTTCCTTATCTTACTACCTTTGTTAGTTCTATGATTCTACATCTCAATGGTTTCTTTGTTAGTTCTATGGTTCACAATGGTTGATGGTGAATATTTGGGAAATATTTCAAAGTGAGAATGAAACATAGAATCTAAGTAGCATTCAATCTTGATAGAAGTTTTTGTGTGCCAAGACAATAGTGGTGTAACTTCTCTTTGCAGAGGCATTTGTGGGAAGTAGGGAGAGACCAAAAGTTTGCACACTTTTTAGAGAGAATTGAGAGTCTACACATGGTTGCAAATATGAAGAAAAAACTGAATCTCAAATTACCTTTAATTGACCATTGGAGTATTGTGAAAAAGACACATTAGGATCACAACCCAACAAGTAACAATAATTTTTTCTCAAGTATTTATCATTCTTAGCTTCCAAGAGTCATTTCCTTATGTACTATTTTCTCAAGTCATAGAGGAGTACATTGTGCACGCTCAAGAGGAACAGAGTCAAATTAGGAGAGTCAATTTAGGCACATGCAGTGTTTTTCATATCAAGATCACAATGTGAGGAATTTCTACCTCAACCAAGCACACCTATAGAAGAGGAACCTTGAGCACAAGAAGGATATCTAAAAAGAAAAGGAGAACATGAGGGTGATAAGGATGAAGGATGGGAGATTGAATCACAAAAAAGGAAGAAATCCAAGGCTAAGACACTCTTGTCTTCTACCATGGTTGTCTTTACACAAGACCTTTTAAGTGCTACAAAATTGAAAGTGAATTTTTTAAAGCCTCAAAGAGATGTAAGCTAGCCAAAATTGAAGCACAAAAGACTGCCAAGAAGTAGAAATTGCATATGAAAGGTGAAGTTGAAAAGAGTGTATGATTTCCAAATAGAGAACATGAGAATTAAAGAAAGGAATACCAAATCTAAAAGCTTTCATTCTCTGTTTTTTAGAATAGGCAAAAGCAAGGAAAATACATGAGGAAATAAAGAATATAATGAGTATAAATAAAGTGTAGAATGAATCTACTCTTTGATGTAGATGGTCCATATGTCAAGAGTTATAGTAGTGATCCCAAATTTCTAACACCCAACTACATTCCTTGTAGTTCAAGTGAGAGTAATTAGTGTGGTAAAGTAGTGATGTATTCATATAGTACTCTAATTAGATTCGAGTTCTCTAATTAGTAGTATGTTACACTCTTAGGTGACAATGAATATTATTAGTTTATTTTCCTATGGAGAGTGATCAGATTTTTTTTCAAAATGTAATGGCTATATATATATGTATAGCATCAGGTTAGGCTACATTTAATGCTTCCTTGGAGTTTGTTAGTGAGATCCAACCTTGCTCAAGACCTATTAGGTGGTCATCTTAGCTTTGTTAAGGTTTAACTAGACATGTATGTACTCACTTGGGTTTCGTTGGACATGTATGAACTAGCTTCGGTTTTGTTGGAGATGCAAGGACTCATGTACTCTTGTTGGGATTTTGCTACACATGTAAGACTTGACCAAGCTTCACTCCAGCTTTGCTATCACTAGGAATGTAAGGCCTCACTTTGGCTTTGCTAGGGTTTTGTTGGAAAGGTGAGGAAAGGTCATGTCTTGCTAGGGTTGTGCTTGAGGTTTTAGAAAACAAAATTTGTACAAGAATTAGGTTTAGCAAAACAAAAAAATTAAACACAAGGCATGAGCTTTTCAAAAAAATAATTTAACACAAGACACATGCATTTATAAAACATTTACACAATGCATTATCATGAAGCAACCAAAAGAATCATGAACAAAAAGAAAAGAATCATGCAATGAAAAAAGTGTTTTATATATGCATACATAAAGCACACAAGAACTATTGAGGACATAAACATATCCTCTACAATAGGAGGAGGCTCACTTGTAGCCTAAGGAAGAGGATCAATAGTAATAGGGTGAATTGTATCTAGAAGAACCCTTGTCCATGTCCTCAAAATAATATGTATTGACCTTGACTCTAGATGAAGGTGCTCTAGTTTGATATGTTGTAATGTAACATCATTATGCCTAATGATTGGTCTCCAAATAATGTGAGGACTATCTCTCCAAAGGAGATCATACTCCTTGTCATGCACAGGAAGATCTTGAAAGGTAGCCACAAACCCTTGTATGAATCCACATTATAATCCATAAGGGGGCCCAAAGTCCACTCCTCAGGGAGGAACTCAATAGTTGATAGTATATTTGTTCTAAATCTATTCAAGGGAGCTATTAAGGAGCTATTCATCATCACATGATGATGAATCTGAATCTAATGCACTAAAATAAAAGGGAGTAAATGCTAGAGGATAAATAACACCATGTGGGTAGTAGCTCCAATAAGGTAGGAATGAATTATCAATATATAGACATGGATAGACCCAAGGTTGTAAATTCACTATAAGGTCTTGTGGTACCCATAATTTTTCATTATTTGTTTTTTTTATAGTTAATTTCTACTTTTTTGTGAGGAAATGATTGCTTACTTCACTATTACAAAAGGAAAGCTCTTAGATGTAGCATTCCACAAATTTGTACCAATTCAGCTAGCAATCTTGCTGCTAGAACATAAGCCAAAAGGTCAACAAACAGAAGAATGCCAAATCATACCTGATCAAAGGATGCTCAAAGGCTAGTGGCTTTGGTGGAGAAGGCCTTTGGCATGAAGGTGTCTTATGGAAGAACCTTTGGCCTAGAAGCACTTTGGTCAAGACCAAAACTCAGCTAAATGACTTTGCCCAATCACACTTTGTCTCAGATCAAACAAATACCAAAGACCAAATACCAATTTAAATGCATTTCCACTTGGTTCAAGGTTGATTGTTTCATGTCAAGAATGGTGGTTGACATTTAGAGGAAGACTATTGGCATTTGGCTAATAACCCACAATGATAACCAAGATTAGTAATGAGGATGTATCTTATATGAGGATGGTAGTCCATATTAAATAGTGATAAGGACCAGATGGAGTGCTCAACCACTTCCTAGCTGAAGAATGATTGAAGACTTTGCCTACAAAACAAATTGGTGAATGGAAAATTCCACTTATCACAATGTAGGTAATAGTCTTTAGCTATAATCATAGCTAGTTACCAAGTCTTAGTTTCTACAATTCCATTGCTTTTAGCCAACACATCTTTGCCTTTGCTCCTTTAGAACTTCAAGAAGATGGTATTTGTCCAAAAGCCAATGTGCAAGTCTCCCAAAGCTATCCTTAGGAGCCTAGCAGTGAATCAATGGGTGGTGTATTGTAGGAGAGAAGTAATCCAAAGCAAGTATTTGGGTTTCTTCCTTTGGGATTGGGATGTGATAGATCTTGAGATTATCCATGAGATGAAGGTTAGGATAAATAACAATAGTGGAGATTTGAGAAGAAATCCTTATGCCTAGACCAAAGAGCATTGGAGGAACATACTTGGTCTAGATGTAAGTCCATTTGGGTTGGTCATAATTGACACCAAGTTCTCAAATAGAGAATTGATAGACAAAATCAAGGCCAATTTTAGAGAACTCCATAATCAAAACAATGGTTGACAAGCTCTTAGTCATAAATATCCACCCAAAGGGCAATGGTAGAAACAAATATGAAGTTGTTCCACCACAAACATATGAATTACTTAATAAATAATTAGGCAGTTTTCTTTCACAACATGTACAAGGAAAAATTGTCAATTGGGCCCATATTTTATATCTACAAGACCCTTCATCAGATTTCTTAGAAGAAGGAAGAGCTACTTACCTAGCTCCTTTTATGATCAATTTCTAAATGGGTCTTAATCTACTAAATATGGAGGAGCAAAGGAGGTTCCTTGACCATTAACCTCACATAGGATACTTTGCTTTGCAAGCTAAAAGGAAGTCAATCATCAAGAAGTATCAAGAAATGGATGCCAAATTTGTAAGGATAGGCAATTTTGTGCCTATGGAGGAAGAAGAAATGAGGCCAAAGTCAAAGAAGAAGCACACTCCTTCCTCAGTCAAGATCACTACAACAGCCAAGCAGAGGGTAAAAATGAATTCTCAAGTCATCAAAATAACTTTGGATGAAGGAGAAGTAGTAGCTTTAGAGGAGGACACTAAGGAGGAGGAAGAAGAAGATTAGAAGGAAGAAGGATCTTTCATGTTGTAGGGTATTGTAGAAGAAGTAGAAGAAGATGAGAAATACAAGGATGCTCAATCAAGTCTACAATGAAAGAGGAAGAAGAATAAGGAGGATAGAAGAGAACTTCAAGCCCATTACCTGAACCCCTCACCTATTCTCCACATGCACCGACTTTGGGGAGGAAGCCCATTCATCCCAAAGGACTTAAAGAGGAAAACCTTTGTCCCAAAGTGCAAGAAGATATTGGCCCAAAGATAAGGAAGGAACCAAAGGAGGATAAATTGACATTGAAGTGGGGGATGCACAAGAAATGCTTAGAGGTCAAGGAAAATTTCCTTGCCCCAAACATTCCGGAAATAAGGCAAAGCAAGCCAAACCACCACCAGCCAAATTTTGGAGAGGGCCCACTTCACTATATATTTGGTGGAGGCAGTTTTGTACATGATGGAGCTTCTACTTCCCAAGTACCCTAAGGAGTGCATGGAGGTTGTGGATTAGACTACCTTGGTACATAGCATGCACAAGGAAATCTAAATGAAGAAGGCTAGAGAGAACAAACTTAAGGAAGAAGTGAATAAGTCTAAGGACCACTTTAAAGAAGAAGCCAAGAAGGTAAACTCTTTGATACAAGAGTTGTTTGAGATCAAGAGACATAATACCTCATTTTTCTCTTCCCATAAAGAACAAGAGAAGGAAGCAGTACAAGTGCAACTCAAGTTGGAGAAGCTACAAATGGAGAAGAAGGACATACAACTAAACTATGAGGACCAATTGCAAGCCAAGGACAAAGAGGTGTTGAGCCTTTACCATGAGATGAACAATAACAATATTTGGCTGGCCATCTTTAACATCTAGATGACCAAATACCAAAAGGAGGTGGTATTGCAGTTGGAAGCTCAAGCAAACAAGCTGACATTGGTCAGTTTGAGTCTCCACATGCACTACTATCTCTGATACAGCTAGGTTTGTAAACACATTAGCAGGCCAAATATCTATGAGGAGTGTGATCTCTCATGAGAAACCAATCTTGCACCCAATGATATGAGAGAGACCTCCTCCTACTTCCAAGTGGGCAAACCAAAGGCCTCACATATCACCTCAAGGGTGAATACGATAAGAAGTCCACTAATTGTGCTAAGTGTCTTTATCCTCATCCTATATTCTAGCAAACTTGGTGCATACATGAATTTGCAAAAGAAAAACCAATCTCAAAATCCAAAATGACTTGCTAAATGAAGACAAGATTTAGCTAAGGTTTTGTTGTGCCTAAACCTCACATTTTGAATTTGGGAGTGGTTTTGATAGGATTTTGCATTTGGGTTGGGTTTCACTAAGGTTTTGCTTGGGCTTAGGATTTTGTTGGGTTTCTATAAAAGATTGAGATCAAGAAACAAGAGAATGGAAACTCACATTGGGACACTTGAATGTGAGAAAATTCCAAATGCCTAGCATGAGCTTTGGCTTTGGGTATTTATAGGTAGCATACAAGGCCCTTGAGAAGCTTCTCAAGAAGTTTCTTTGAGCCGCTTTCTTAGAGTGCAAGCCAAGTTAACCAAGAAGCTTCTCAAGAAGCTTCCTTCTAGAAGCCGCCTACTTGGCATGCAAGCTAAGCTAGTTAAAAGCTTCTAGAAGCTACCTGCTTGGGGTGCAAGTTAGCTAGTTAGGAAGTTTCCCAAGAAGCTTCTTAGATGGTTCTAGAATATTTTGGGCTAATTTAGCTTATTCTCTACTTTGTTAGCCTACTAACTACATTGCTAAACTCCATATTGTTACAATTTCTATCTAAGTTTTGCTTCCAAGAGGAGTTTTGCTTAGAGTATGGTTTTGCTTAGGTTTTCACTTGATTTTGCTTTTGGGAGAAGTTTGCTTGAATTCTACTTTGAGAATAGGTTTTTTTGGCGTTTTGAAATCCATGTTCAAGAGGTTTTCCTATAAGGTCATTAGGGTTTTTCTATGGAAAGAGTTAGGATTTAGAGTTTTGCTAGATGCAAGCAAGAAAATGAGACTAGAAATAAGGAATTAACAAGCTGAATTGAGAAATTTATGTAATTTAAGTAAATTCATGATCTACTCACATGGGTAGTGCATCTCAATCACCACCTTCAATCCAAGAGAGTCCAAATTGGCTTTAAAAATTCTATGTAGAAAACTTGTGGTTTGATTCTTATTGAGCCATCTCCATTTGATTAGTGTCATGTTATCTGATATTAAATATGGATGTCCAATCAACCATTCACCCTCTTGAAATTCTTACATTTTAAGCATATCTTAAACACTTTCATACTCAAAAATGTTTCTTTTTGAGCTCTCTCTCTCATATGGAGTTCAGACCTAGAAGTTCAAAAATAAATCTTCCTCTCTTCCAAAAATTAGCTTAGTTGAGTCCTCTACTTTTTGTTCCTCCGTCCTTACTGAAAATCCAAAGGGTTGCTACTTGAACTCTCTCATCCCAAGTCTTCAAAAATCTATAAATTGCCCCTTAACTGAAGCTCTACACATAAATTTATAGAAGGGAAGAGTCACTTTACTTCAAAAATGACTCATCATCCTTCATATAACGACCACTCCTCATGTAGCAATGACTTTCCCTTCATATATCAACCACCATTCCATATAGCAACAACACTCCTTCATATAGTGATACCAAAAAAATTTGTATTTTGTAACAGCCTTTAAATTTTGACTGCAATGTGTCAATCTCACAACTAACTAACCTCATATCTCCAAAACTTTTAGGGCTCACTGTGATAAAAATCATAATCTCCAAAACTTTTAGCTTTCATTTTTATCTCCTCTGATATGTGTACTGCCACACAATGCTACAAGAAACATCCATGCCAAATATAACATCACAAAAAGATAAATTACAAGAAGCTCCCAACATTTTCTCTCAATGAGTGACTTTTTTCAATGAATTATCACTTTATTATTAGAGGTTCAAAAACCTTGTAAGTCTATTAAATGTGCTCAAAACTATGGATCTTGTTTATTCTCTACCAAGACTTTATATGGTAGATATATGCATATATAGATCCACTTCTTCTACCTACATGTCTAATCTATTAATCAAGAAGTTATGAAAAATGATGCACACATTAATTTGATGCAAGAGATATCAATTTTTTAACTTTGTTGCTTTTTAATTGAACCCTTAATTTGCATAAGGAGTGCAATCTACCTTTTAAAAATCTTATGCAGTGCTACTCGATAACACAAATCTGTGCTACAAACTTATTGAAATCTATTTTATCCTAATTTAACTGCACTTTAAACAAGGGCATCAAATGGCTCATGGAGACATAGACTGAATTGCACAACATATCTTTGTGGTGTTTAAATGAATCCTTGACTCATCATTGATCCCAATCCTTCCAAAGGAGTGACTTCCTAAGACATGCAATGTCATGTCATGGCAAGAGCCTAGAATCCCTGCACAATGTAAAGAGAGAAATTGGAAAATGGTGAGAAAATGCAAGTCATAAGGAACTGATCAAAATTACCCATAAATAGAAAACTCACAAAGGAGAGGTAAGAGAAGGCATGAGAATATGGATCTCAAGCACCATAACAAAAAGCAACTCAATGAGCTTGCACATGCACAAAAACTCACAAAAACAAAATATCCTTACCACTTGTGAAATGAATAATCCATCTTATGTCATCGCAAATCACGTGTCCATTGATAGAATAAGAACACTTCCTATTGAAGTAGGTTTCTTCACCAATTTTGGGTCTTTGTGCTAAGGGGAAGAGTCCCATCCACTAATCCCACACCTCTTGGGAATACTTTCAATCCAAAGACCTATGAAATCCTCTCTCTCTCTCTCTCTCTGTTTTTTTCCAAGCCACCTCCTTTGCAAGATTGGTAAAAATAGCAATGATAACTCTCTCAATAAAGCTTGTAATGGATCCAAAGCTAATACACCACAAATTGATACCTACTTGCTATGTAGGCTCTTGCTATATGGGCTCTTGTTATGCCAAATTAGTTGAGTGCTACTGCAAGTTGGATCCACACCAAGGTTTGGTTCTTTCCTGACTTACTCTTTGTGGAAACCTCAACTAGGTATAGCAAAGTATAAAGTGAATTCACATCCATCCGTATCAATTGTTTAAAAGGAAGTGGATCCATAATTTTGAACAACATGGAGAAAAATTCACTATGGTCACCCATGTATATTTGATCTACCAAGAATGCAAGGAGTGTGCAAAGTCCAACCATTGTAAAGTAAATTCCACTCTTCAATGCAAGCATAGTCCAAACACTATTCATCCTCATCCATAAACTAATCAAATTCCCAAAATCTATCATCATTGTCACTAAAAAGCTCATATTGCCACTTGGATATTCTATGGGTCAACTATCAGAATGGCAATATGATCCCGCAACATCTTTTTATTTTGTTTGTCAACTCCTTTCGGTTACTAATATGGAGCATGTTGATAATCTCAAGAGACAAACCCTTTTTTCTCTAGACTCTCCTTGCACTCCTCATTGAACTAGTGCCACCTCACATTTCAAATGGCATTCAAATGGCAAGTTTGTCTCTCAATCTTTCCTTGTCCACTCAGTAGTTTCTTTCACTAAATTGAACTCATAGTTTTCTCCTCAGCAGATTTGCACAAAATTGCCACGTCAGTATACTCTTTTCTCCATGGTGGATTTGTGCCTGTTGTTTAAATGGCGAGCCCGATTTCTTAGAATGTCGAGCCTGATCGCTCTACTCCTTGATTGAACTCGGTGCACTTGTGTTTTTCTTCACTAAACTCACGGTTTTCAACGAGGATTCAAATGTTGTGCCATTTGCTGTTCTTTTAGTTTACACTAGTCTCATACTTTTCTCTTTGATTTAATATCATATTAGTAATTAACGCAAATGTTAGGTGATTAGTATTTACGAGATCACCCGGAACCCCATAAAAAGCTATATGTCACCATTTGCAGTACCCATAAATACTTTATGATTATGGTCTCTACCCTTAAAAATTTTAGACTACCTTGCATAAAAAATACCATGCTACCTATAAAAAGTTCACTTACGGGAGATGAGAAATGCATTATTGAAACGCCCTGCTAATTGAAACCCTCCACTTCTTTGACGGGCATCCTTACAAAATTTTGTGGATTCTATTGGGCACCGGAAAACCCATAAATTTTTGCAATTACAAACCCTATTCAGGTATGAAACAATAGCCAATCAACCCGCTATTTATTCTGGTGAGGTAGTGATGGATAAATAAGAGCGAATCATACACCTCTCGAGGATTTAGATCGAAGCTATAATTTCCACCCATGATTTTTTCATCTTCCTATTGATCCAACCCCGTTATCGACGTGGCCGGAAAGATAATGCTGAGTGCGTGTAATAGAATTTGCCTGGTCACTCTTCTCTATCTTCTCGTCCCATCCTTCTTGTCTTCTATGTGGTCGCCTTTTCCGTTTCACTTGTCAACAAAAGAGAAAGAGTTAATTGACCGCCAAGTTAGCAAATACGCTTGACCGATACCTAAGTACCACGTGGACTCCACGGTTTTTAAAATAGTTGGCATGGAGGGAGCTCATGTTGGCGACGCGATTTGACCAGGATGATGAAGTAAAATCTATGTATTATTGTGACCAGTTTAGAAATAATCCGAGGTGTTTCCAAAACACATT
The DNA here is from genome assembly GCA_948567375.1 of Lunularia cruciata. NCBI lineage: Eukaryota > Viridiplantae > Streptophyta > Marchantiopsida > Lunulariales > Lunulariaceae > Lunularia > Lunularia cruciata. The sequence continues at coordinate 60,967,031 of OX419756.1, read as the reverse complement.
GCCACATAGGACTAACGAGAACCGTCAATACTTCAAGGGGGCCGGTTAAGTCTTCATGTAAAATTTAGGATCGGCCAAAGTGGAAGTGCCAAATATGGAGGTCGGGTAAGTCTATCTATGCTTTATCTACGAGCTGGTGCTGTACTAATTGCTTTGTTACGGACGCCTTCCCTCTTTACGCTGAGGCATGGCCCTGGGTTGCGGAGCAGTTGATGAGCATCGAGAGCACATACCAACTCCGTTCCAAAGATATCAGAAGATCACGGATTCAAGTCCATGCACCCAGGGCCTATCAAAAGAGAAATCTTCATTCTGCTATGATCTTCCTCAAGTACCGTACGAGAACTCGTCGAGATAACTTGGTAAGCCCAGCAGTTCCGCATGTGAGAAACATACAGTACAGCAGTTTTGATATGACTTGAAATCAAAGAATGATTAGTAGAAGTTACTTGTTGTGGATGAGTACTTGAACAAGCTTGGAGTACCAGGACTATTTAAACCTCGAACTGTGGTAACTGGTAAGTTCTTAGGAGAAAAGGCGACCACATAGAACACATGAAGGATGGTAACTAACAAGTTCTTAGGGTAGATTTGTACTCGTAAATTGACTTGGGTTACAATCACATACTGAAACTGGCACTGTCTAGCTGTGAATCTTGGACATTGTCAAAGTTCGTCTCTGAATCTTCTTGCGATAGGGGATTGATGTTCCAGGGGTTATCTTTTTAACACACGAGCCAGATAGAGTATACCAAGAAGGAAAAAGAAAAAGGCATATAAAGTACCAAGAAAAAGCGCGACCTCGTAGAAAAGCCGAAGGATGGGAAGACCCCAAGTACCAAGAAATGCAAAAGAGGAAAACGAACACGAGCCCCCAAGAACTGAGGCCCCATAGCAAAACGAACGGGAAAGAAAAATTCAGATGGTCAAACCTTATTTGGCGAAGTAACTAGAATGATATGCATACTGTAGCAGCTATCTTCACCCTTACGAGTTCTGCGGCACGATGGATATCTTTCATTTAAACCAAGGGGTTCAAATTACCCTTGGATTTTGAGTTCCGCAGGTGCTTGTCTCTGTACAGTAGTTATTCTTTGTTCATGTGGTTTTGTTCCTTTGTGCATGAAAACGAGATTGGTTGGATGTTCGTGCGATCTATACCTCTGACTTTCAGATTTCGAAGGACATTTATATACGGTGTGGTTCAAGGATTCACAGCAATGTCAGTTGCACTTTAACTTGTATTCACGTTTCACATCCTGGTTGAATGCCAATATAGTATGTCAATCACGTCTGTCAGTGTAGGTAAAAAACACCAGAACTCGTGTGGTCAGATTTGGGTCTGATCTCAAAACTTCCAGAGAAATGGATGTTCTGCAAGGTTATCCTTTGAAAACTGCTCACCGTAGTCAGCTAATCTCCCCTAATAAAATTAAAATTACCACCGTGTTTATTTGGAGGTGAATCCTTTTGGGATGTTTGGTTGATTCGTCTGCATGTTGTTGAACAGTAGTAATAAGGACGACCGCGTAGAAAAAATAAAGGAATAGGGTATTGTTGTTGAATAGGTTGAGTCTGACGTGTTGTAATTCTGTTTCTTCTCCGTACAAATATTCCTTTCTTGCTTGTCTTGTCTGACCATAAGAAATCTTTGTTTTCTCAAATAAAATGTCTATTTCTTCTCATATTTGTCTTCAGTGGTTTCCAAACGTGGAGTCAATATGACTATTTTCCCATATTGTAGTTACCCAAAAATTGTTCATTCGTACCTTCTAACCACACGAGGGCGCCTTGTCATACTACGGTGAAACTATGCACCAGTTAAACATCATTCAAATCGAACTTATTACACAAATCCAGAAATTTAACATCAGCTAGAAAGAAATCACAGAGTTGTGCACTCCTGTCGTTCTTGAGCTACATGTATCAGTGGAATCAAATTTGAAGACAAAATAAAACGAATCTATTTAGCGAATCCGCTTATGGATCATACTCTAACAACATATTCAATCACGTCTACTTCACCTAACTAATAATAAACCACGCGCAATAAATACCCCGAAGGAAAAAAGAGGAGTACAAAGCACCCAAGAGTGCAGAGGGGAGACAGCACAACCAAACCAAAGAAAACTAACCCCAAGCCAAACCCACCCAAGGGGGAAGTATGATGGAGGAAGCTCTAATGGTACATTAGAGTAACTAGTACGTGAGCCTGTAATACCTAGAGTTTAAACGTGTTCCTGAAAGTGAGCTAGATTGGTCTTCCTAATGTTTCATCGTCCCAAAAGTCATGTTTTAGTTGCAAGTAACTAGCGAGGTGTTCACACTTTCGAGCCCCGGAAACTCTCATAAGTCATAATTGGCCTGCAGAAGCCTGGTGAAATCTTCATGATCTTGATACCATAACGCGTGTATCAACCATAAATTCATAGGCAGAGGTGTTAAAGGGAAAAATCCCTATTCCAATAAGAAGAGACACACTTCAATGCTGCACTTTCACACAACCCTTTTGACAACTTTGTTACCTTCACAATCACGACTACTAAGTCCATGCCCCGACCAGTAAAGACCATAAACTCTTTAGCCAGGTGGAGTTGTTGATTGCTTGACTTTGTTCAAACACCGCCACGTGATTATTCTAGAGAGTTTATCAACAGAAAGAAGGTAAGTTTGTATGCTTTCAGAAGACTAATTTGAAAGTCCAAACTTTCTGCTGACCATTTCTTTTTGTTTATGATTCAACCGCCGTGTGTAGGTTCATGATTTCATAGTAAATACGCCAGTTGAAAATCTTTTTAAGAGGTTGTATGAAGAACTAACGGGATGTTTGAAGAACAATAGCGTTTAATATAAATGCATTCCTGATTTCCATTCTCTGGTACTTTGCATTTGCAAATTCTTGATGGACAGAACAAACAAACTCTCCATGAGAAAGCGGACACTCCGCTTAAGAATTACGTACACCAACGATATTTTATTCCCATAAATGGATCCTAAGACAATAAATGAAGCATGCATTCCATCTCTCTTTTCTTCTTCAGTTGAACTTAGATGATATGAGGCTTTAAAACATATGTTCATTCTTTCCACCTCGGAAGTTATGTGAGGGAATCAGGCCTTCGAAAATACGGTATAGTCCACAACATGATAAAAGAAAAGATGACGAACCAAGTCATAATATATCCCAAACGAAACTTTTTATTTTTAAAAAAAAATTTAAATTTTTTTTTTTTTGACCGCGTAGGAAAAACGAAGGATGGGAAGACCCCATCAAGCCGTACAAGGGAGAGACAAAAAAGGTAACATGGGGCTAAGCCCCAATAGAGTCTATATGAGAAATCTGCCCTACCGCACCTAAGATATCCGAGCTATGCAAGTCGTACAGTCTACACACAACTGGAGCATCCAAATAAACATCACCTAATGTGATTGCTCTCCTATGGATTGCACAAGCCACTGCCCTCCGTAGAGCAATGGACACACGCTGTCTAAAATATGCTACAAAGTATGAGAGTGAGAGTGGTACCCCTGACGCCTAACATGATAAGCTCTCGTGCACTCCCTGAAAAATGTGTCAAATGTTGTGTCCATCGCTCCATATAACTCCAAGGTTAGAGGAACAAAGAGTTGACCTCGCTGCATGCCCCTATACTTGGAGACCTTGCGACCTGCTGCTGCACTCGCCGCCCATCCAGGGGGATGGGTAATCACTCCCTCCAAAACTGTATCCCGTGTAGGGTCTGTAACCACGACATCCGCTACTATCACCTGATCATCTCGGACCAAGTATAAGTCTGCCCTGACACGTGTCATTTGCAAAGCATACGAACGCTCCTTCCAAGCCAAGTATCCACTCTCTTGTGCCATAGCTAACACTATGTCTCTAATGGCATCATGGATAGCTATCCTTTGTCTTCCAAAAGAACACTGTGTCATGTGGACCGCTGCTGCATCTAGTGTAGAACCACACTCACAAGTGAGTAATGAAGACGGAGATGGGTGGACCAAACCTAGGCAAAACCTCATCGTTGTAGAGAAAGTAGCGGGTGCGAGTTGAAAAGCCCTAATGCACGGTTGAGCTAGGATCAAAGAGCCTGCACCCTTGCCAGTGCAAGAGCGAAGACGTGCTCTAGTAGCTTGAGGAATGGATGAGTCAAATAAGAGAGAATGTAGCACATGCTCACACTATTGCTCCATCAAGGAAGATTGTAAACCTTTAGTCCAATCTAACGATAGTGAAGCAAAAGGTGGAAAATCCTCTCGTGCTTCTAGGGATAGACTATCTCTCATCTGCCACAATAACACCTGGAGAGAAATGGATCCTCCCTCCACCTCTGTCACATAAGTCTCCAAAACTGACCTATCAGCAACCACAAAACAAGAGGAAAATAGAGGTGCCAAGAGAGCACAACTACCCAAAAACACTAAAGGTGTTGTCTCCTCCATAGAAAGCAAGCCAACCCCACCACATGAGATTGGTAAAGCCGTCTGTCTACATGCCAAATCCCTTGTCACACACTCAAAAGTCCCTGGTCCAATAATATCACCAAAGACTCCCATAATCCTCCTATCAAATGCTCTCAGATATGATAGGAAGGACGGTGAGGGGGAAATAGTACGGATGAGGTAGGATGGTTGACAAGCAATATTGGAAGAGAGTATACCAAATGCCATGTGCAGATCTCCTAGAAATGGAAGGTCATCCACATGAAGAACATCCTGTGCAAGAGCAACGTCTAAAAAGCGTGTGATAAAATCTTCCGATCCTATTGGCACTCCAAGAACACAAATTCCATTTGTATAATACCAAGGGTTGGCCATATGATCTAGATGTGAAATTTAGTTTGGTAATATCTAGAATGATGTTATACATGATGGTCAAAATAGATCAGATAGAAGTATCACCAAAAGAGTACTTCTACTAATAGGGCAGAAACCGAAATAGACTTGAGAACCTTAGAACCAATAGCTAGACATATGATTTAAAGGTGAGAATTGGTTTGGTAACATCTGGAAGGATGTTACACATGATGGAATAAACAGATCAGAAAGAGGTATCACCAAAAGGGGACTTCTACTAATAGAGTAGGAACCGAAATATGCCTGGAATCTTTGGAGGCAATTTTGGAGGCCTAAACGGATGAATTAGGCCTCAAAAATGTGCAGATTCCCCCCCCCCCCAACGGAGGTAAGACTAGCCTTCCCTCCCCCTTGGTTAATCTCGTCGAGAGCTTTCCAACGGTACCTTACTCATGTGATTCTGAGATTCCTACAGGAAGATTCCCTAAAAGATTCCCTCCAGTCAAAGCTCGTTTGACCAACCAGATAGGACCTAGACCAGACAGGTCACCCATCCAAGTCAGTAATCCAAGGGTGGAGCTTGCTGACATGTCACCTATCTGTGTCCCTAATCCTATGGTGGAGCTTCCTTGGAGGAGATCCTCTTTGTCTATATAATAAAGAGAAGGTGCTCCCTTGGGGCATCAAATGTTTGAGTGTGCAATCTGTGTTTTCTCTCTTCTCTTGTCCTCGGAGTATTACAATGGTATCAGAGCGAGTGTTCTAGTCCAAGAGAGTGGATCACCCCTCTTGGAATAGCACGAACTACTGAAACTGAGTAATTTGAGGTGGAGAACATAGAGTAATCGCTAGACTTAGGAAGGACTTTAGAGAGCGGATGGGATGGATGCGCCGGGGGGACAATTTCCCGCACCTAGCTTTCCATTCTCAAACCCATTCCACATCAAGGTTATGTACATCCAGCGTGAGCAGATGAGAGTATTGCTAGTTTATCACTTTGGTGCGGAATTCATGGACAGAGTGATGAACTCACCAAACCCGGTGATTCTACCTGTGGTGATATATGACAGAGAGTGGGATTTGACGATCTACATTCTATTATGATAATATGGATATGAATGTCCCAAATCCTCTCCCTTTCAACACTCAAGTAGAAATTCGTTATGTAGTGAGGCCAAAATTGATGTTTAGGGATTTTGTGGTTAGGAATTTTGGTGAGGAGTATTATCAACAAGTTATAGCTTCTGAGGTCCCAATGGTAGTTCCGATAGTTCATGCGCCTTCCAGAGTGATTATATTGACTCTATATTGAAGTAGACGTTAGCAATTGGGTGTTGCAGGCACCATGGATCCGCAGTTGCAAGAGCTGGTGCAAGGAATGCAAGGGATGTTGAATGAATTTCGAGAGATTAAGATGACCATGGAGACATTGCAAAGTCAAGTGCAGATCCTTAGGAACGATCAAGCCATGCAAGAAGAAGAGCCGTCTCAAAACCCAGTACCTGCGACTGAAGTACTTGGAGAGGCACCCGTGCCTACGAACCCTATCAACGATGAAGCCACATTGCTACTCCGGATGAAGAAGACCTGCAACGTCGAGCCTTACAAGGGGCAGCGTACGATGGGAGTAGTGGAGAATTGGATCTCGAGAATGAATCGATATTTTCGATTGTTCTCAACAGAGATCACAGAGCATGTTGCAGGCGTGTTTGCATGTGGGTACTTGACCGATAAAGCCCTCACATGGTATGATGCTTGGGAACAATCCATGCTGGCAGAGAGAAGGGAGGTCACATGGACAGCAATGCAAGAAGGACTGCTCAAGAATTTCCAATCGGTGGATTCTGTGCAGATGGCTCGAACCCGACTATGGGGATTGAGACAGAAGAATAGCATACAAGAGTATGTGGAGGCATTTCTGGATCTACAAGTTGCAATTACCGACATGAGTCCAGCAGAGGCTCTTGACAATTTCAAACGAGGGTTGAAAGAGCGGATTTGCCAAGAAGTCATGGTGCAAAACCCTCGCACGGTATTTGAAGCCATTGCTTGTGCGCAGAGAATAGCCGGAGCATTAGGTGGAGGTGAAGGAGTAGTTCCACCTCAATATTATCGGGCAGAAATGCCACACATGGGTGGACCAGTACCGATGGAATTGGGCAACCTTCGATTCCGGGATCAAGGAGCACGGCCGCTTCAAGGAGAGCGAGGACGGGTAGAAGAACAAAGAGATGGAGTCCCACGAGGAGAAGGGACTCGAGGAGAACAACGCCGTTGTTACAATTGTGGCCGTATTGGGCACATATCTACCAATTGTCGCACTCGTTTCCCTAGAGGCCCTCGGCCTTCGTACAGGCGATCTTTGAACAACATGGAGAGGCACATTGAAGAGGAGGAGGTGGAAACCACTTCGGAAAACAAAGATTGCCAATAAATGTACCTCGCAGCCTTACTGGCTCAATAAGGAAGCAAAGAAGCGAGGGAAGGAAGAAGAATAATGCGCAAAGATCCCGAAAGGTAACCTCACAATTGATTGTTGTGAATGGAATACTAGAAGGTAATCAAGTGAGAGTATTAATAGATCCGGGAGCAACAGAGAATTTCTTGTCTCGCTCTGTTGCAATCAGATTGGGAATGGATCTAGAGAGAGATGGAAGTGAAGAAGTAGAGTTACCAAATGGGCAAACAGAGAGGATTGAATCATTACATAGACGGGTAACCCTCTCTGTAGGAGAATATCAGGAAGCAATTGAGTGGCGAGTGATACAGTTAGCCCGTTATGATGCAATTTTAGGCATGCCATGGATGGAGCAGTACAACCCAATGGTGGAATGGAGGAAGAAAGTAGTGAGAACCCACCAATGGTCAATCATTGGGGTTAAAGAAAAATCACACAGGCAGAAACTGCCTCTATATGTCGTAGGGACGACAACTGTATATAAGACCGATAGATGTTTTCTGGGTCTAATAAGAGAAGTCCAGAGTGCACAACTCGCTGGACAAATTCCTGAGAAATTGAAGGATGTGGTGGATGAGTTTCAAGATGTCTTTCCCGATGATCTACCCTCAGGATTACCACCTAAAAGGCGAGTAGATCACAAAATAGAGACACTCCCGGGGAAGACACCTCCTTGTAAGGCCCCATATCGCCTATCACCTCAGGAGTTGGAGGAGTGTAAGACTCAAATTGAGGAGATGCTACAGAAAGGGTTCATCCAACCTAGCGTATCACCATATGGGGCCCCTGTCTTGTTTGTGAAGAAGAAGGATGGTACAATGCGCATGTGCATTGACTATCGGGGTCTCAATCAGCAAATAGTGAAGAACAAATACCCCTTACCTCGCATGGATGACCTGTTTGATCAACTCCATGGAGCGAGATACTTCACCAAACTGGACTTGCAGAGCGGTTACAATCAAATCCGAATTGCAGAGGAGGATGTGTACAAAACTGCTTTTCGAACCAGGTATGGCCACTTTGAGTATCTTGTGATGCCTTTTGGCCTCACCAATGCGCTTGCCACTTTCATGAGCCTAATGAATGACATATTTCGTCCATACTTGGATAAGTCTGTTATTGTCTTCTTGGATGATATCTTAGTATATAGTAGCACGATGACAGAACACAAACAACATCTACGAGAGGTCCTCCAGATTCTAAGACAGAATCAGTTGTACGCCAAAATCTCAAAGTGTGAGTTTGGCAAGTCTGAAGTAGACTACTTAGGGCATAGAGTAAGTGCAGAGGGCATTCAAGTATTGACAGATAAAATAGAGGTCATTCAAAAATGGAGTGCCCCAGAAGATCAGACTCAACTTAAGAGCTTCTTGGGGTTGACGGGATTCTATCGTAGATTTATCAAGGACTTCTCCAAAGGTTGCACAGCCTTTAACGGCACTACTTGGCAAGGGGAAGAAGTGGACATGGGGAACTGCACAAGAGTTGGCCTTTCAAGAATTGAAGGCCGCCTTGCTACATGCACCAATCTTGAAGTGGTATGACCCAAAACGTCCAATCAAGTTGGCTACGGATGCATCAGGCGTAGCAATAGGAGTAGTCCTACAACAAGAGTGGCATGACGGATGGCATCCAATTGCATATTTCTCTCAAAAGTTGTTACCGGCAGAGCGCAACTACCACACCACAAAACGAGAAGAGCTGGCCATTGTTCTAGCAACCAAGCATTGGAAGCACTACTTGGGCGAGAAGGCATTTGTAGTAGAGACAGACCACAAACCTCTAGTCTACCTCGAGATGCAGAAGGATCTATCTCATCGCCAAATTCGGTGGGCAGAGTGGCGACAATGCTTCAACATGACAATCACCTACGTGGAAGGTAAGAAGCAACTTGCAGATGCGTTCACCCGCATGCCAATGGCCAACAACTTGGCGGCAGAGGTTAAGATTAACCCTGAATTTTGGCAAGAGATTCTAGCTGCTACAAAAACTAACCCACAGATTGTAGAAGCGCAAGCGTCCAAAGGTGTCACCAGCACCCAAGGACTCACCTTTCGAGAGGGCCGATTGTGGATCCCAAATGTCCCAGAATTACGCACCACCATTCTAGCGGAATGTCATGATTCGGCCATTGCAGCTCATGTCGGAGTGGACAAGACCTTGGAGGTAGTCAAGCGCCATTACTATTGGACCAAGATGAGCAACGACGTGATGGACTATGTGCGTAGCTGCCTACTTTGTCAACAGAACAAAGCTTCTAATCAAGACCCTGCAGGGGTCCTTCAACCTCTTCCCACTCCTACCCAACGTTGGGAACAAGTGAGTATGGATCTCGTCTGTGAATTACCCAAGACCACCTCAGGGTTTGACTCCATTGTGGTCTTTGTGGACCGGCTCAGCAAAATGATTCATGTACGCCCTACCACCAAGGAGGTGACCGCTCCACAACTAGCTCAACTATACTTAGATGCAGTCTTTGCTCACCATGGCTTGTCTAGAGTACTCATCACCGATAGAGGCACCCAATTCACCAGTTTGTTTTGGCGAACACTCTTTGGTTTCTTCAAAACCAAGTTGGCCATGTCTACAACTTACCACCCACAAACAGATGGCCAAACAGAGCGGGCTAATCGCATGATTGAAGACATGTTACGCGGCTTCACCTTAGAAGAGCAAGAGAGGTGGGACACCCTACTACCGTTGGTGGAATTTTCTTACAACAATTCAGTGAATGCCTCCACCCAGGTCACTCCATTCTTCCTCATGTATGGTGAGCATCCCTTCACACCTTCTAGCTTGATGAAGATCCGTCCAGTGACTACCAAGGTTGATGCAGTCAACACATTTGTTTCTAGAATCCAACAAGGTGTGGAGAGCGCCAAGCACAGGTTACAGATTGCGCAAAATCGACAAAAGCAATATGCTGATGCACACCGTAGGCACATGGAGTTCAATGTTGGGGATCAAGTGTGGCTATCGACAACCAACCTCACATTAGTTGGATCTTGTAAGCTCAGACCTCGTTTTATTGGGCCTTTCTCGATTCTTCGTCGCATCGGCGCTGTGGCCTATCACCTTGAGCTACCACCACACATGAAGATCCATCTAGTGTTCCATGTCTCCCTATTATGCAGATATGCTCCCCGATCAGGCCAAGGTACTTCCACACAGGACATTCGACCTTGTCCGACAATCATTGATGGCACAGAGGAATATGAAGTAGAGCGGATTCTCCAAAAGCGCATGCGTGGTACTCGCCATCCGCGGGTGGAATATCTAGTACAATGGAAAGGTTACCCTCTCTATGAAGCAACCTGGGAACCCGCTGCCAATTTGGCCCATGCACCAGTGTTGGTGCAAGCATTTGAGCAACAATTGCACAACGAGGACGTTGTGTCTTAAAAGGAGGGAAGTCTGTAATACCAAGGGTTGGCCATATGATCTAGATGTGAAAATTAGTTTGGTAATATCTAGAATGATGTTATACATGATGGTCAAAATAGATCAGATAGAAGTATCACCAAAAGAGTACTTCTACTAATAGGGCAGAAACCGAAATAGACTTGAGAACCTTAGAACCAATAGCTAGACATATGATTTAAAGGTGAGAATTGGTTTGGTAACATCTGGAAGGATGTTACACATGATGGAATAAACAGATCAGAAAGAGGTATCACCAAAAGGGGACTTCTACTAATAGAGTAGGAACCGAAATATGCCTAAAATCTTTGGAGGCAATTTTGGAGGCCTAAACGGATGAATTAGGCCTCGAAAATGTGCAGATCCCCCCCCCAACAGAGGAAAGGCTGGCCTTCCCTCCCCCTTGTTTATCTCATCGAGAGCTTTCCAACGGTACCTTACTCATGTGATTCTGAGATTCATACAGGAAGATTCCCTAAAAGATTCCTTCCGGTCAAAGCTCGTTTGACCAACCAGATAGGACCTAGACCAGACAGGTCACCCATCCAAGTCAGTAATCCAAGGGTGGAGCTTGCTGACATGTCACCTATCTGTGTCCCTAATCCTATGGTGGAGCTTCCTTGGAGGAGATCCTCTTTGTCTATATAATAAAGAGAAGGTGCTCCCTTGGGGCATCAAATGTTTGAGTGTGCAATCTGTGTTTTCTCTCTTCTCTTGTCCTCGGAGTATTACAATTTGTGGATGTGATATAACCTTCTGGAAGCTCAAGGTGGGGAGGGATACCTAAAGGGGACCATGCACTACACTTTGACACCTTGACTCTCAAGCCTACTAGGTGTAGCTCAGTAGTCAAGTAGTCAAAGGCCTGCTTAATCTGATCTACAGGGCCTACGATGTGTGTATCATCTGCCAATGAGGGAAATACAAAACCTAACATGGCCAAAGTAGTAGTTAGGAGAACTCTAAAGTGAGCCATGGCAAATAAGGCCCCCCCCCCCACCCCCACCCAAAGGATCTCCTTGACGTGTACAAACAGTTGACTCCAAGACGGTGACTGCCTCATGTGAACCACCATGTTGGTAGTAAAGGGAAGCCGGAGAGCCATAAAAAGACCACGCAAAAGGAATGAGACTTGCCAAGGATCCACCAGGCTCCCTAAGCTCTCTAAAGATGGATGCACATGAGACACTATTAAAAGTGTTCTCAACATCCACCTGTAGGACGACCCACTCCGGATGGATATCTAGGAGTGCTCTAATGCCTAGAGATATAGCCTCACATCCTCCAGGTGTAGCTACTCCAAACTGATGTGGACTAAGGTGCTATCAAAATTCAGAACGATGCTGAAGGACAATGGTACAATTGACCAAACACAAAAAGATCTCTCCAATAGCAATTGGTCTAATGCCTCCCGTGTCCTTCTCAATCACGAGAAGTTGACTAGCACCTAACACCCGACTAACAGACATAAGAATGTCTCCTCTCGCCATGGTTGCAGCCACTTGAAACAACTCGGTAAAACCACTAGAAGGATCATCTGCCTGGAAGCAATCTCTAAGGTGCTCATAAACCATCCCTGACAAGCCTCTTGAGTAAAGGCGAGGAGCAATGCGCAATGCTTGTGCAAATAGCGACCTATCAAGACATAAAGGCTGCTCGGGTTGATAATCTAAGACCTCTAGTGGTAGTCCCTCTACTACTATAGGATATAGTGAGCGTAGGGAAGAGATGGTCTCATCAGTAGGACTCGCTATAGACAAAGAGTGTAGTGCTCGTGCTACTCTACTAAACTCTCCCGCATGACCCAATGTCCTACATTGTCGTAATCAAGTGGAATTTGTGGTATCCTGTGGTGATGCTTGTCTCCTAAATCGTGTAGCCCTAATAGACTCCTCTTGAAGGGCTGCCCAATCCCTTGCTCAGAATTGACAAAATCTAGCAACCACCTCTCTATGCCCCGCACGTCCCCCTCTAGCATAACGAAGACAACATCGAGGGAGTAAGAGGAATAGGAACCATGCTAACTCATCCAAGAGATCACGTGCCAAACGGTCTAGTGGTAGGCAAAAAGCCTGTCTAGCCTCATCATGGAGTGTGCGAGGTAGCCTATGGAATAGACGTGGACATGGAAAACTAGTCTCAAATAACCCCAAAATGCAACCCGCCTGAGAAGCTAACCACTCCCACAACTCGATCGGTATCCTTGGAACGATCAACAAAGGTATAGAAGAAGCATGCATAATCCCAAGTGTCACTGCTGTCGATGTGGTCACTCGTCTCACATGGGCATCCCAAGTGGTCCAATCATAGTCCTTGTGCATCCTTCCCACATGGGTCTTTACCCCTTGCGAGGTAAGGCATCGGTGACACACCGGGCATGGTGTATCCCGACCCGCTCTAGACAACCCCACATGGGAAGATGTAGCCATGGCTAGCACAAGAATAATGATAGTAACACATGCTGCTCCTCTCCATATCTCCCCATATCTGTAAAACCACAACACCTCACATCCCAACTCACATAAGAAAACAACCTTTCCAAACCCTAAAATCTATAACTCCATAACGTTCAATTTCCATCTCCAAAATTTTCAAACTAAATTCACATGGAACTTAATCATGAAAACCAGAGATTGGAAATGGAAATCCCCGACCCATCACTCTCAATGTATAATGATCACTCTAAACCCTAAAAAATCTAAAAATCCTCATAACTTTCTACTCCATTCTCCATAGTCTTCAATCTAGGTGCCATTAGAACCGAAATTGATAAATGAAGAGAATAGACTATTCACTCAAATGCTACCTGCTAGAGAGCCCTTAGAAATTACAGATATTGTCTCAAGGTCTCTCCCTCTCCTCTCCCGTCTCCACACTCTCCCGCAGTCCTTGGTCCTAAATCGTCTATAGAGTAGACGATTATTAGAGCCACTATAATATGATAATAACACAATACTCAGTTAAAATAAAATTCACAGCTAAAAATAATGCTGAAGCGCATCTATATATAAAATCGCAAGGAAGAAAGATGGAAGAAGAGTCTGCGAAAACGAAAAACGAAAAAGTAAAAGGAATATAAGGCACCAGAAGTGCAAGAGGGGAGAATGAGAACCTACCTTCAAAGAAAGAAGTGCAAGAACCCGTACGGTCCCATAGCAAAAGCAAAAGGGGAAAGACACAAAGTAATGAGTAGATAATCCAATATTCAATGGTATATAAAGTAGATGGGGGAGGGGGAGAGAGATCACCGCAATCACGCTATCAAATATTAACAAACAGAGATTTAAAAGATTTCAAGGAACAGCAGATTCTGCTGGGTGCCTAGGGTTGATTTAGGGAACGATCAAGAGAGAGGATGTCAAGACTAATACTAAGTTCTTTGTACGAAGAAAAAGTAAACTGGATAGACAGTGAGGGCCTCACTAATGTCGACGCATAACATATCTTTTTGGCTCGATCATGATAAACGTTTGAAGTGTCTGTACATCCTCCCACAACTGCCTGTCTGGGACAGACAGGAAGGAGTTCAGATCTGTGACAGGCGAGTGAAAGCTCCAAGTCCTGACTGTAGGCATCGAGATACATTGACGGTCACAGTGGTGTGGTTGAAATTACTACTTCTTCTGCGCCAGTGAGGAAAGCGTGAGAAGTGGTCACAGTGGAGTGCCGTAAACTGGAAAGCCCTGCCGGGTCAATCTCGTCCGTCCCACCCGGGCCATGGAACCGAGGAAAGAAGGCACCGCAAGTAAACGTCCATGGCAACGGAAAGGAGAGGCAAGATGCGTGACGCGGCGTGATCCATCAGACGTTGCACCTTGTTCCGGTCAAATTTGAAGATTCTGGTCGTCGAATGATTAGCTTATTGCTAATAACGGTGGACTCCCGCGAAAATTCCCCGAATACTTCATCCGAACACGGAAGTCCCAGGTAACCTCAAAGCCGGGCTGGATGACTTGAAGCCGGGCACCTCAGAGTAGCATAGTTTCCTTCAATGGGCCCGTATATCAGTGCAACCCTTGGATAGGACGTTTCGAACGTAGATCAAAGTGGATGGGTCCAATCAAGGAACTCCGTGCTTAAAACCGTGAATGCCGATAAAACCGCCCCTGCAGATTGAAAGAGGAATTCCCGGCCCGGAACTGTGGCGCCGCAGTTTGATGCGCAATCGCTCGGACCGGCGCAGAGCGAGTCGCGAAAGGTGAGTCCAGTTTGGACACGAGTGGTCGTCCCGGGCGAAGGAGAGGAAGAGGGGGACAGCTTGAGCGCGAAGGTAGGAAAGCCCTTTGATGACAACTTGACGTGGTCACACACAAGGTGGCTGCTGCGGAATGCCCGTTACTCGGTTCTTCGTTTGACTGTGTTTGTTGATCTGGTCCACCCATTTCAAATAGCAGAATCGTACGTCCGCCCTTCGCCGGCTCTGGCGATCCAGCCTCTTATTACCCACATACGAAACTTCAATTCGTCGGGAGTCTTTGTTTAGAACAACTTCGTGATTAGCAGCAGCTGCACTGCGACGATACATAGAACAGCAGAAAAAGCGAACCCACAAGTTGTGGATACATGTGTTATCTCTAGACACCCCGGGATAGGAACTTGATTTAGATCTTAGTATCCGTTGTAGTCAACTAGAAGGACGATCAATAGGCATCACAAAACTCTAGGAAAACAGCCTTGTAGTAAGGGAGAGAGAAAAGGAAAGATCTGAAGGCGAACAGCGGGCTTTCGAAAAATGAAGCTCAGCAATCAACTCATTGTGATATGGAATTTCGTGACACTTCTCGGTTCGGCTGCGATTATCGGAGCTGGGATATGGTTGGCCACGAGGCATGAGAGTACCACATGCATCAAATTCTTACAGTGGCCGGTGATCATTCTCGGAGTGTTCATTCTCGTGGTTTCGATATTTGGATTCGTCGGGGCGTGCACGAAAAATGCCGTCTTCCTGTGGATTTATCTCGCTGTGACGTTTCTCCTGATTCTACTGCTCATTATTTTCACCATCTTTGCCTTCGCTGTGACGAATAAAGGCGCCGGGGAAACTCTGTCTAATAGAGGATTCAAGGAGTACAGACTTGGGGATTATTCGAACTGGCTACAAAAGCGAGTAGAAAAGCAGAGCAACTGGAACAAGATCCAGAGCTGCCTTTCTGATGCTAAGGTCTGCAAAGATTTGGCCAAGGACTACCCAACCGAGACGCAGTTCAACGCTGCCAAGCTATCTCCACTCGAGGTGAATATTATTACTTCTCTGAAATGTGCTCCATTTTCTCATCTATTGCATCACTGAAGCTCGAGATGCATATATGTATGAGGATGTATTTCCCTCATTGAAGCACATCGAAGTCTCTCTCTTATGATTTGAACAGACTCTGTATTCAGCCAACCGTCCACCAATGTAGTCCACTACTTCTGTCACTTGGGTCTCCAGCGAGTACATCTGAATCACTTGTGCGATCTGGCGGCAATCCTGGCCAATCGAACGCCATTTTGAGTAGTTTTCAAGGTTATTGTGACATTAGATTGGAAAAACCCATCTTTTTTTATGTGACAGTTTTGATCTGTAGGGGAGTGCCTTTTCCCGGCTCCTCTTGGCCTATTCAAATTTTTAGCCTACCGGTTTAGATTGTAAATGCCTTCTTTGCACTAACTCCGTTTTTTGTGTTCGGGATTTGGTGTAGGGTATACTAAGCATGCTATTATAAAGCGTTTATCGGCTCCACTTTGTGGTTTGGTGCCTGTGCGGCTTTCACAATTCTAATGTCCATGTCCTTTTCATGTGCAGTCTGGATGCTGCAAGCCACCTGTAGAGTGTGGTTTCAAGTTCGTGAACGCCACTACTTGGACTGTGGTACCGACAAACTCAACCAACTTGGACTGTGGAAAGTGGTCCGCGACTAATGATCAAAAGGTGCTTTGCTTTCAATGCGACTCATGCAAAGCTGGAGTTCTGCAGAACGTGAAGAAAGACTGGCGCAAGGTGGCTACCATTCTAATTGTCACATTGGTCATCATGATCATCGTGTACACTATCGGTTGCTGTGCGTTTAGAAATGCTCGAAGAGGTGGAGGTGGGTACAGTAAAGCGTAAGGACCATAGAAAGTCTGGCGGAAACACCAGAATTCGTTCAGCTGCGCACGCAGGCAAGGCATTATCGCCACAGCTCGTTTTGGGTGAGATGTAGAAAAGTGTAAGACTAGCGAACGCGGACAACGCTCAGAACCGATTTTGTGCATATCTGTAACTTGGATTTTGTGGCGCATATGACGTCCAAATGTGATAGTTTGCTATGGTCGAGAAAAAGGCGAAGGCAATGAACTATTGCCTAGTTGTAGGAAACGGTATTATAGGGATCGACTTTACCATTCATTTCTGTTCCCAGATTCAAAGCTCGCTGATTTGGCTTTAACATAAGCTGTGCCTCGGTGTAGATTCCATGTCCACACAAGTCGGAAATCGACATAAAATCGAATGTTGTCAACCAGAGGGAATCCAAGTGTCTGGATCGAGAGTGTGTAAGTGACCTCTTAAAGTCGTCAATCGGCCTTGTAACATGAGTAGCCTGTGATGATACAAAATAAGATATCTTTCGTGCGCAGCTTTTGCTCCATACTTGGAGTCCACTTGTAGACAAGCGACCCATTCGAGTTTCACTCTCTACTCAATTGTCTATTCAACGCAAACTTACCGATACTCCGATTGGAGTATATCAAGTTCAATTTGAAATGTTAACAGCTGACAATTGTGCCCACATAGGTAGTACACGTAAGCGATCTTTGCATGGTTGCTTTCCCCGCTGCAAAAAGATCAACTATTCATGTTAGCAGCCAACGAAAAATCTTGCAGTGGCCGAAGTTTCGCCCCCGGAAAATGGGACAAGCGATTCTCGCTCCAGGTGCATTGGAAAATGTACTAATCTGGTAAACACCCACACCCACTAACATATAGTATTCCATTGATGCCCAGTTTAGATCGCAGACAGGTGGTATGAGAAATGCAATACTCAATGTGAGATACATCGGCATGATTGGTGCCTTGAGCAATCAACAATTACTATCACATCCACATTCCATACTACAAAGCCTTCCGCCGGAGTTTATGAAGAAATCCAGAAAACTTTAATGCTTCATCAAAATTGTGTCGCACAAGCTGCAACCATGCTCGGTACGTCAAGGTACGCTGCCTAGAGTATCGCCGCTAAGGACAGATAGAGGGGGTTTAGGATAACGCTTATGAAAGACGTTCTCACAACAGGATAAGAGGGAACTGAGTCGAAAGTTGAATCCATACTTGCTCACATACTCATAGCGTGGTCGGATTCGCTCAGGCAAACTGTAGCTCAAGTAATGGGGGAAGGAAATAAGCTCCATTACTTGAAGGTTCATTTCCTTGACAAGATACTGCACCTTCGGCTTAATGGATTTCTCCAAGCTGTGGCAGAATATATTTGGGTACTTCACAACTAACCTGTGCACACAACCATCTCAGAATGTCAAGGTTTATCTTGTGGATGAAGTACAGATGAGAAACTAGCTAAACCTACACCCGCGAGAGCAGAAGGACGTTGTAAACCGTGGGCGAATAGACAAACGTCAGGATGTCATTTTCATGTTTTAGTACAGTAGCGCCACAAGGGAGATGGTATGCGTGTGTTACCTGGCAATGTCGTCAGTTTGAAGGCCCATTTCTGAGAAAAAGCCAACTTTCGGCCGGATATTTGTCTCTACGCTGAAAGAAAGAATGGAAATCTGAGAGCTCACGATTTTGGATATCTGCTCACTTTGCAAATTTAATTCATCTTGCAAAAACTGCAAAATGCCTTTGTACTTGTTGTCGAGGCTAAGACTCATGATCTGCACAAACAGTAGAAACAGAGGAAATGTACGATCACATGGATAGGTACCAGTAAGTGAAGCTGATGTAACATGTGCTGTAGCTGCATGATAAAAGACAATTGGCCTCTGAACTTAAGCCTTAGTAGTTAGAACTTCACGTTGGCTACCTCTGTCACAGGAGTGCGGAACAAATGCCTGAGCTTATGAGATTATGTTGGGATGGGGTAGCTAATTGGAGAGTTTTGGGTCATACTTTTACCTAGTCTCTACTCTTATAGAAGAATATTTGAATGCCCAGTAATAGAGACAAGTTGCCCTATGCGTTCAGGGTCTGTGGCTTCATAAGTAGAACACTGCTGCTTAGTTCAAAATGAAGGGAGCCCGGATTGCACAGATGGCATTGCTTCCGGAACCAAGCAGGTCTACACGTCTAGGAGACGACGTCCGAGTTCCTCATTCTCTGCTTGAAAGGGTCTAGATGTCTGTCAGGAATACAGATATCATAGAGAGAAACAGAGAATACCTTCCGTAACTTGACAGAGAAAGTACACTCAACTTGCTCCTCATCGTGGACCGACTCAATGCCCCTGCTGCTTGAACAACTTAAAAGGCGTTGCGATTCTAGAGGCGATGGACAGCAGAAAGTAACAAGATGTGGCTTCAGAAACAGCATCAAACTGTTCATGACAGGGCAAATTGACTACATATCATTCTTCTTGGCATTCCTCCTTACATTTCTCACTCGAGATTAAGAGGAAAGAATGTATGCAAAAGGAAGAACAGATCCAGTGACGCAAACTATCAATTGTGCACCAGTATTCTCGTTCAGATAAGGTATGTTTGAGAAATGGGAGCAAATGCCGTTCGAGGAAGGGGGGATCCCGAACTCAACTAAGTTTGGAACCAAGAACTTGCATATGAAGTGCATATGACAGGCATGCACGACCGTATGCAAATCGAAATGAATTGAATCTAAGCAAATGGAATGTAAGAGAATCTAACATTATGGAGATAAGCAGAAGTCATAACATAATTTGTTAGTTTAGTTAATCTCTAGTTTAATGACTTTTCTAGTTTCTTTTTAAGGCTTTGTTTGTTTCCTCTAGAGCTCTGCTAGATACATTATTAGGCTAGATAAATGATTAAGGTAAAGTGAGGGCGCAGCCCTAATTAGGGTTCTGCAAAGCAACCTCCTAGAACTTGCTTGAGTGTATATATGAATGTTCTCTGCTCATGTTTAATTAAGTTCTCCTGAAAGGGTCATTCCCTGCGCCTTGTACCTTGTTTCAGGTGTATTCTATGCTGCTTAACTTTGGGGTGGCTCTCATGCTGCGTGAATGAACTGCTGTGGACTATCTTTCAAGGCACTGAGAGAGAGTGAGTTATTGCTGTGTGCAATCAAGGGTGTCTACTCTGGTGAGACTGAGAAAGCTGAGTGCTAGGATGTCTAATCCATCAGAAGTCAGAATGAGCGAGGATAGACCTTCTACTTCCAGGAGCAAGAAGAGCAGTTCTCATCATAATTGATACATTTCATAAGTAGCACCTGCAAAGACCTAGTATTCGTCATGGAACAAGAACCAAGACACAACCCATTAAGCATCTGAAATTGAAAGCAGAGGAGGACTATCAAAGAGAGAAACATCGGACAAGGAGGAAAAGACAAAGCTTTAGTTGAGGAGGGTGGAGTGGTGCGAAGTGGGAGAGGAGTGGATGGTGTCTTGGCTGTGTGTGATATAATACCTTCCGTCACGTGAAGCGTGAGATAAAGTATATTGTTAACTCAAACCACCATAGGCCTGGAAACCATGGAAACTGGCTATTTGAGTACATAAATTTCCTGCCCCTCGTCTGAACATCAAGGCCTATTATGACGTGCAGACGAGGAGTAGGCACGTCACCCTTGAGAATTCTTGTCGAGGGGCACAAACTTCAAAAGCGCTTTCTGAGCCGTAACAGAAAAAAGAATACCTGGGGGATTTTGAAAATTGCTCGTGCCACCTCAGAGATCCCTGCCTCCTTTAAAGATTGTACGTTTTTATCGAATTTACCAATACTCGTCCCAATGAGGGCAGGATACCTGACAAAGACCCTCCCAATCTCTTCATCCTGGCAAAAGGAGGCCCAATTACCAAGCATCAGCAACAGAAGAGAGCAAGTCACAGACGACTAACTGACAAAACAGATTAGACAAGACGGTGATCTTACAGGTCACAGAAGTTACATTCGTTTGTGAACTCACCAGCGTTTACTAGCAGCACAACACTCAGCATCAGAGGATTCAAACTCTAGAATTAACTGGACCGAAGAAATCACCTTGAAAACTCAATAAGTCACTTGAAAGGTTCATGAAGTAAGATATATCTCAGGCAGATGGTAGATGCAAACCTTCAGGCCAACTTCTAGAAGCTTCTTCTCAATAGCAAGCAACTTCCCTTCCAAGCTGTATGTCAGGATTTGTGGAGACCGAAGGACCATCTTACCCATTTCCTCTTTTGTGATTCCTCGTTTGCGCAAAAACTCGACCTGGAAAGGAGGAGGCGCATGAAATATTAGCGAACAATTCGAGAACAAGAGTTGGCTGTTGCTCCCTGGGAAAATATCGTGAACTGCAGGATGAGAAAAACAGATCGACGAGGATACCTTCGGCCGCAAACATTCTTCCACGCTACTTCCAGCAATGTAAGGATTCGCAAAGAGAAGGTTACCGAAGTCTTTCTTCTCTACTCCTACCTCCTCGTCTAAGAAAGTGGCAACCTCGATCAGCTTTTTCATGGAAAGTTTGAGAAACGTGTTCTTCACAGCGGAGGGAAGGCGCTTCCGCATTTGCAGTAGTTGATTGTCTCCAAGTCCACAAGTCTCTAGAAATTTCAACTTCTCTTCTAAATCTGGGATATTGTCGAATTGTGTGCTAACACTAAGCTGAGATGCAGCGGCATCAGTAACTATTCCAACCACCTCGCTCGTAGGGGCCCGATTCCAACCCTTTCCTTTCCAGCTCTTTCCCCTGGTAACACCTTCATTTTCAAGGATAACGTCTACAGCCGTGGATGACCGTCTCAACAGTGAAAATACGAACTTGTGACAAGGCAACAAAGGAAAAGACCTCCTTCTGCCAACACCTTCCCCATCATGAAATAAGTGATTTTCAGCAAAATGTGGTGACCCAAAATTCTTGGCAACATCTCCTCTGCCGAAAAAATTGTCTAGGTCTGCACATTTTGAGTCGGGGTAAACGCCGAGTAAACTCCAATAACTGTTGGTAGAACAATTAACGGTGTCCGAATCCGATCTAAGAGTGCTCACAGAGCTTGCGCTGGACGCGGACTCTCTGGAATGCGAAACTAGAATTGTTTCACTACATACAGTTGAGAAAGGGGAACTGAGAGCTATTCTCATCAAATTCGACTCTAAGGTCGGTAATGATCCACCAGCAATGCAGGTCAACATTGCCTTTCTAACTACAACCCGGGCACAGCCTACGCTGCGCTGAACAGGCATTGTAACTATGATCATACAGAATTTAAATTCAACTAATGGCAGTTAAAATCATGTTCCATCTAAACCGATCATTGAGAGTCCTGGTAACAAGCTCGACTGGGAAACTCAATTGCTGAAATGGCGTCCATCACCCTAACAGCATACATTGTGAAGTACAACGTCAGGCAGTGCACTCTCGCACCGCCAGTGACCTCCTGCAGCTACATTCCTCGGAAGTCCATGAAGCAAAAGAGGGCCCAAAAGTCTAACATAAACGAGTATCGCGGTCAGGAACCTCGACATGCTTCAGGAAAACTTAAAACTGTCCCTTCCGCCCTCTTAAGTGTGAAGTAGGCGACCGCGTAGGAAAACCGAAGGATGGGAAGCCCCCATCAAGCCGTACAATGGAGAGACAATAAAGGTAACATGGGCTAAGCCCCAATAGAGCAATAGACACACGTGATTTAAAATATGCTAAATATATTACAAAGTTTCAGAATGATAGTGATACCTAATACCCTAACATGATAAGTTCTCGTGCACTCTCTAACAAATGTGTCAACCGTAGTGTCCATCGCTCCATATAACTCCAAGGCTAGAGGAACAAAGAGGTGACCTTGTTGCATGCCTTTATACTTGGAAACCTTACGATTTGTTATTGCACTCGCCGCTCATCCAAGGGGATGGGTAATCACTCCCTCCAAAATTATATCCCGTTTAGGGTCCGTAACCACGACATCCGCTATTATCACCTGATCATCTCGGACCAAGTATAAATTTGCCCTGACACGTGTCGTCTGCAAAGCATACGAACGCTCTCGCCAAGCCAAGTATCCACTCTCTCGTGCCATAGCAAACACTATGTCCCTAATGGCATCATGGGTAGCTATCCTTCGTCCTCCAAAAGGACACCGTGTCATGTGGACCACGGCTGCATCTAGTATATAACCACACTCACAAGTGAGTAATGAAGATGTAGATGGGTGGACCAAACCCAAGTGAAACCTCATCATTGTAGAGAAAGTAATTGGTGCGAGTCGGAATGCCCTAATGCACGGTCGAGCTAGGATCCAAGAGCATGTACCCTTGCCAAAGCAAGAGCAAAGATGTACTCTAGTAGCCTGAGGAATGGACAAGTCGACTAAGAGAGAATGTAGTGTATGCTCACATTGTTGCTCCATCAAGGAAGACTATAAACCTCTAGTCCAATTTGACGATAGTGAAGAAAAAGGTGGAATATCCTCTTGTGCTCATGGAGATAAACTATCTCTTGTTTGCCGCAATAACACTTGGAGAGAAAAGGATCCTCCCTCCACCTCTATCACATAAGTCTCCAAAACTGGCCTATCAGCAACCACAAAATGAGAGGAAAGTAGGGGTGCCAAGAGAGCCCAACTACCCAAAAACACTATAGGTGTCATCTCCTCCATAAATAGCAAGCCAACCCCACCACATGAGATTGGCAGAGCCATTTGTCTACTTGCCAAATCCCTTGTTACATACTCAAAAGTAATTGGTCCAATAATATCACCAAAGACTCCCATAATCCTCCTATCAAATGCTCTCAAACGTGATAAGAAGGATGGTGAGGGGGGAATTGTACAAATAAGGTAAGATGGTTGACGAGCAATACTGGAGGAGAGTATACCAAATGCCACTTGAAGATCTCCTAGTAATGGAAGGTCATCCACATGGAGAACATACTCTACAAAGGCAACATCTAAGAAGCGTGTGACAAAATCCTCCAATCCTATTGACACTCCAAGAACACAAAGTCCATATGTGGATATGATACACCCCTCTGGAAGCTCAAGGTGGGGAAGGATACCTAAAGGGGACCATGCCCTACACTTTGACTCTCAAGCCTACTAGATATAGCTCGGTAATCAAGTAGTCAAAGGCCTGCCTAATCTGATCTATAGGGCCTATGATGTGTATCATCTGCTAAGGAGGGAAATACACAACCTGGCATGGCCAAAGTAGTAGATAGGAGAGCTCTAAAGTGAGCCATGGCAAATAAGAGCCCCCCCCCAAAGGATCTCCCTGACATGCACAAATAACTGACTCCGAGTCGGTGACTCCCTCTTGTGAACCACCATGTTGGTAGTAAAGGGAAGCAAGAGAGCCATAAAAAGACCGCACAAAAGGAATGAGACTCGCCAAGGATCCACTAACCTCCCTAAGCTCTCTAAAGATGGATGCCCCTAAGATGCTATTAAAAGCATTCTCAACATCCACCTATAGGACGACACACTCTGGATGGATATCTAGGAGTGCTCTAATCCCTAGAGATATAGCTTCACATCCTCCAGGTGTAGCTACTCCAAACTAATGTGGACTAAGGTGCTATCAAAAGTGAGAACATGGTGAAGGATAATGGTACAATTGACCAAATGCAAAAAGATCTCTCCAATAGCAATTGGTCTAATGCTTCCATGTCCTTCTCCATTGCAAGAATTTGACTAACACCTAACACCTGACTAATAGACATAGGAATGTTTCCTCTTGCTACTATTGTAGCCACCTAAAACAACTCGATAAAACCACTAGAATGATCATCTACCTTGAAGCAATCTCTAAGGTGCTCATAAACCATCCTTGACAAGCCTCCTAAAGAAGGCAAGGGGCAATGCACAATGCTTGTGAAGATAGCAACCTATTAGGACATTAAGGTTGCTCAAGCTGATAATCTAAGACCTCTAGTGGTAGTCCTTCTATTGCTATAGGATGTAGTGAGCATAGAGAAGAAATAGTCTCATCAATAGGACTCGCCATAGACAAAGGGTGTAGCGCTCATGCTGCTCTACTAAACTCTCCCACCTGACCTAATGTCCTACACCGTCGTAAATTTCTAGTGCATTGTATATTATAATTTAAAGCTTATATCATTTAAGATATATAATTTGTTGCTAAAAATATGAAAAAATAGCTAACCAATAAAAACTGAAAAATTTCCAATGGAACTAAAGCAGGCTATATGTATATATAAATTTATATATATATATTATATAATAAATGTATCTAGGGTCTTATTTTTTATTAAAATAAAACATTTTCCCTTACTCCGAGTGGACTCTATGGTATCATGTGGCGATGCATGTCTCCTAAATTGGGTAGCCCTAACAGACTCCTCTTGAAGGGTTGCCCAATCCTCCGCTCGGAATCAACAAAATGTAGCAACCACCTCTCTATGCCCCGCACGTCCTCCTTTAGCATAACAAAGACACTATTGAGGAAGTAAGAGGAATATGAACCATACTAACTCGTCCTATAACACCCATTTGTGCATGTGTGTGGTATTATGATATTTATCTTAGTATTACAAGTACTTGAGAGATATTATTTATATAGAGATAAAGGATGGTTCTACATTAGTCATGAATAGCTAAATTTATTCATAGCTAAGATAGAGGAGAGTTTACTTCAGAGGAAGTGGAAAAGATAAGCACCACTATTTTGGATTCTAGTGTGTTGACTTGGTATTATTTGTAGGTGTTTGGCTTTGAGGAAAGAGTTGAAAACTCTTGGGCCCGCATGCCTTTTTGTTTTGGAGTCCAAGGATAGCCCATGTGAAGGAATCCTTGACTTAGTGGTTGGGTCAAGATAAGATCACATGCTTAGCGGAATATGCCCATGTGGATGGATATTCCTTTATGCTTTTTGACTTTACTTGACTTTTAGCCTAGTAACTTGAGTTACTCAAGTCATTAGTAACTTTGGTGCATAACTATTTTATAAGTATATAAACTCGGGGTGATGATGTACTCATCATCCTTTCATTTACAACTATCTCTTTCTCATTGAGTTCTCTAGTGAGCAATGTTTTGAGTCTTGGAGTGTTAGCCTTGGAAGAATATGATGGAGTTGGGATTTCTTGCCTTCTTGGTCCATGGTGTGCTACCATACTAGCCATCAAACGTTCATCTTGAGTGAGAGACAGGCTGGCTCACATTTTTGGTTCCGTGCTAGGACCTCTCTAGAAGGCAAGATAATGTTCCGTGTACAATTTTATATTAGACAGAAGGAGGCTATGAGAGCTCACTTGGAGAGAACTTTAGGGGAGGAGAAGGCTGAACTTATGTTAGAGAACTTGGACCTATTTGTATAAACTCTAATTCATTATGATGTCTTTGAGGTGAATTTGTACATCTTGTATACTTGAGAGGATTTGGAGAGATTGTTTGAGATGGATTGCAGATTTTCGGGGTTAAGGTGATTTTTGGGCAAATTTCAAGTTTGAGATCTGGACTTGAAATTTCTACACATGATATTTTGGGTTCTCTTTCAGTTACCACACTTGGAATTATTGTGAGAGCTACTATGCGCATTGGGTTAGAATTTTTGAAAGTTGATAGGGTAAATTGCTCCCGTAACTGCATGCTCTCTAGAAAATTGTGTAGAGTTTGTCATTTCTTCAATCTTAAGTCAATTTTTCCGAAAATTTCCAAGAAAATTCAATACATTGTATTGTACCTGTTGACACAAAAATTAGAGAGAGATCATTCTTGCTCAAAGAGTTATGAGTTTTTAAAGTGAGGGGCTGGTTTTCAAACCAAATCTGAAATATGTGTACTGAATAGAGATGTTTCTAGGCCAAATAGCTTGATGAAAAGATCTGAAATTTTTCAAGGATAGATGCCTTGAAGTTTTGATCAAGTGTGCAAAATTTCAGAGAAGTGTGACTTACCAGTTGAGAGATTTGAGTGATATTGTGAGGAAGGGTCAATTCTACAGAGTTGAGATCTCATGCATGAGTTTGAGAGCAACAAAAAGCATGTATGAGTGTTAAGTTTCATCTTGGGAACATGAGGATCATCAAGAGTGGAAATTGAGACTATACAAGTTTCCCCAAGGGTTTGAGGTGATTGTAGGGGTAGATTTGAGGAAAAGAGAGTTTAGAATAGAATTTGAAGAGAGTGTTGAGAGGATCCAAAAACCTACACCACTTGGAGGAAGGATCACATGAGTCTAAGTGCTTTTTATGTAGAGAGAAGGGACATAAGGCAAGATCATGTCCATTGATCATTGAGAGCAAGAGATTGAGGGAAAGGAGAGGATTACTTGACTTGGGTTTGCATATTGGACCTTCTTCACCAGATTGGGAGGGAGAAGATCTAAGACCAAGGAGTTGTGTGAGGTTTGTGGAGTTGAAGGACTTCCAAAAGGACATGAGTGTAGTGGAGTAAAAGCACTTTTGGAGACTTTGGTGAAGGATCTTGGAGAGAGTCTTAGTACAGATATAGAAATACTACCACCTTAATCAACCATTTCTCAAGATTAGTAATAGAGATAATTTTTCAACTTATAGATAAACTATCCATGAGGTTTGATTAATATGCACTCTAGGATTTGATGTTGTTATAGAAATCTCGGAGCAACCTTAACCTTTTGTGTTCCCTAGGGTGGATAACTCTCAAATGATGTTAGTCATGTACATACTCTATTAGTGAAAGAGTGAGAGAAAATAAAAGAGAAAATGAAAAATTGAGAGAAAAGAAAGATAGTGAGGGATTAAGATAAGAAAACTTCCAGTTTTCTTTGGCAAGGATGGAGAAGATGTGGAGGCCTTTATAAGAGCCTTCAAGAGAGCTTGCATAGAAAAAAAGGACAGGAGGAAGAATGAGTGGGTCTCATTATTACCAGATTTCTTTGAGGATGCAACACTTACATGGTATGAGTCAGAATACCAAAAAGAGAGAGAGGAGAGATGAGCAAGAAGAGTCTTGGGAGAGTTTGACTTCAACACTCATTGAGAACTTTCTTCCAGATGAGAGTTATGAGAGATTGATGAGTGAGGTTACCTTTCTCAAGCAAGGAGATGGAGATAAAGTGAAAGTCTATGTGGAAAGAGTGGAGAAGTTAGAGTCCTAATTTTTCATTGTGTTGAAGAAGGGTGAGGATGATATGGAGACTACTATGATTAGCATAGGAGCTATGCTCACCAAGAATTTTATGGGAGGGTTGAGACCACAAACTAGAAGCAAGGTGAGATATGAGAAACCTTCTTCCAAGGTTGAAGCTATCAAGATTGTAATTTTTTTTGGAGGAGAGTTTGGAAGGAGATAAGAGTGACTTGGTGGTGAAAGACATTGTGCATCCTCCTCAAGGCTACAAGTATGGGGGAACTTCTGATACTTTGGTGGCATGGGTTGCACCACAAGTAGTAGCTGCTCCAATTCTTGCACCTCCACCAAAAGATCCACTTCAAACCATCACAAAACAACTTATAGATCTCAAGATCAATGTAGTGCAACTATGGGAGAAGAGAGAGGTGGATCAAAATGTAGGAAGAAGGTCTAGGAGTTATGGAAACTATCCATATAGAGGAGGCCAATCAGCCAACAATTTCAATGATAAAAATTGTTTTGGTGGTAGAGGAAGAGGCCATATCAAAAGGAGTTGCCCAAATTCCATTTACCATGGAGGAAGAGGTTATGAGGGAGCCAATAGAGGGAAAGAGGGAGGTAGTGAAACCCAAGTGGCTCCTAATCCAAAAAAAGTCAAGGAATAGCATCCATAGATGTGGTTGAGAGCAAGCATGAGAAGAGAGAGTGCTCAAACTCCAAGGGTCTTAATTTGGAGTTTTTGGCACAAGAGAAGAAGAGAGCTCATTTTGCAGAGGATGTGCACTCTTCTCAATGATTTACTCCTAGCCAAGATACTCTTATGCCTACTAGGAGCACTCGCACAAGCACTTCAACACCATCAACAACAAATACTCCAAGGAAGAAGTTGGGGTTGGAAGACTTCTTGATCTCAAAGCAACAATGGAACTACAATGTCTTGGAGGATGTTGGTAGTCACAAGGCTAACATCACAATAGGCCAATTAATTGCTTTGAACCCCACCTTGAGAAAGGAGCTTAGAGGTGGTTTGAGTTCTACAAGGAGCAAGAGGAAGAAGAAGGCAAAAGCTCAAGTATCAATGGGGATGATGGATGCCAAGCCAGCAGTATGGGAGGCTTGTGAATATACCTCCAAGATGTGAGAGTGAATGGTCACAACATCAAGGATGCATTGGTTGATCAACAATGAATGCCATGTTAGAAAGGTTGATGAAGAAGTTGGGTATGATACCTTCCAGACCTTCAACATTTGTGGTGAGCATGGAAAAACAAATAACAAGTTTCACCAATAGGGATGATGGATAAAGTGATAGTTTTAGTTATGGGAGTTCAAAATCTCATGACTTTCCAAGTCTTGAAAGATTCAAGCTATGATTTACTTCTTGGGAGGCCATGGTTGAGAGCATCACACACAACTGATCAATGGCACAAAGGGTAATTGAGGATTGGGCTATCAAACCATAGAATCATAGTTCCCATGACTAACACCACCAACACTTCACATTCAAATACACTATCTTTTGATTATTGGGAATCAGATTCTGAAGAAGGAGCTTCAAGTGTGGACACAAGCATGGAAGAGGAGATTCCACGGAGGAGGATGAATTTGAATATGATTTAGATGTGTATCCCTTGTGTGCTATGGATTTTGCACCTAAGCCAAAGGTTTTGAAGGACCCAAATAAATCACCATTGACACTTGAGAGATAAAGAGGAGGTTATCTACCCTCAAGTATGGCCCAAATGTTACCAAGGAGGAGAAGGTAAGATTTGAGGAGATTTTCTGCAAGTTCATCCATGTGTTTGCTTTTAGTTACAAGGATTTGAAGGAAGTCACCTTGGAGGAGCACAAGATAGAGCTGGAGTCACATGCAAGACCAATCCGCCAAACACAATGTTGCATTAGCCCACCAATATCTTTGGTTGTGAAGGAGGGGATTGATAAGTTCAAGGAGGCTGGATTTATCTTTGAGGTGGAGAATTCAAAATGGGTGTCTCCAAATTTCATTGTGAAGAAAAAGAATGGCAAGCTTTGAGTATGTGTGGATTACAAGAAGCTCAACGTTGTTACCAAGAAGGACTACTACCCATTGCCATTCATTGATGAGATCTTAGAGGAGGTTACAAGTCATGAGATGTACAATTTTGGAGATGGTTATAGTGGATATAACCAAATCAAGATTGCACTAGAGCATCAACAACTCACCACATTCACCACACCTTAGGGAACTTACTCTTTCAAGGTCATGCCTTTTGGGCTTTGCAATACTCCAGTCACATTCCAATGGTTCATGAACAAGATATTTGAACCTTTCCTTGGGAAATTTGTGAGAGACTTCATTGATGACTTTTGTGTCTATGGGAGTAAGGAGTAGCACTTTGAACACCTAATCAAGGTCTTGCAATGCTTGGATGAGGCAAATGTATCACTCAACCAAGAGAAGTGTATTTTTGGATGTGAAGAAGGTCTACTCTTGCAGCACATCATCTCCAAGGATGGAATAGCAATTGATCCTAAGAAGGTGAGGAAAATCTCAGACCTTCCATCCCCTTCAAGCTTTGATTCCTTGGTTGCAACAACTTGGTCTTGACCTTGACCTACACAAAGCCTACTAATACACTACGCACGGGTGGAGGAACTTGCACCAAAGGAGATTGATGTTATCCAACAAAGACCACTTGGTACAATGGATAGATAAAGATTGCAACCAAATGGTGGTTGTTTTTATTATTGCCAAGTTGAACATCATATTCCATAATGTCCACTTAGGAATAGGTGACCTTGACAAGTCGTCCAAATGGAATTTGTGGAGTAGAATGATCAAGGAAACAAGGAATCCCAATAGGAGATTTCAAGCCGTCTATTGGGAGCTTGATTAGTTCCAATGGGATTTGAAGGCTTGACCTATGCAAGTTTGCTTCACTTGCAAAGTATGATATCTAATTATGGTTGTAGGATTTTGGTTGATTCTAGAAGTTTAGAGAATTGCATGTCTATTCAAGTAGTAAAGGAATTGGGTATTCCTATCAAGCCCATAATTGGAAGTTGATTGATGATGGCAGATGGTAGAAAGGGTTATGCATTTCATACCTTGCATCATGTTACCTTCAAGATTGGGAAGGAGTATTTGGAGTGTATGAGGTTTGTAGTGGCACCTCTACACTATGATATCATTCTAGGACTACCTTGGTTTGAATGGCAGATGGTAGAAAGGGTTATGCATTTCATACCTTGCATCATGTTACCTTCAAGATTGGGAAGGAGTATTTGGAGTGTATGAGGTTTGTAGTGGCACCTCTACACTATGATATCATTCTAGGACTACCTTGGTTTGAATGTCATAAGGTTCAATTTGATTGGACCCAATGACAAATTCAAGTACAACACCAAGGTAGGAGTTTCCAATTAGGTTATTTGGCACCTTTGAGTAAGACACCTAAGAATAGTCAATCCTAGGATGGGAAGTCTGTTTAGAAGGTAACCATAGAGAAAGCCTTGAAGAGAGATGAGTCCCAAGATGAGAAGTTTGTTAGTGAAGCAGCCATAGAGCAAGCTTTGGAGGAAGATTTTCATGGTGTGGATCAAGCCGCTTGCACAAGGACAATCTAAGGAGGGCCAAGAGCCTCATCAAGCAATGATTGATCAAATAGTTCAAGAGTTTGCGGACTTTTTTATGGATGATCTACCAAAGGGACTACCCTCCAATCTTAGTATGCACTTCAAGATTGAGTTATTGCCATGGAGTACTCTAGTGAATAGACCAATCTATTGACTCTCATCAAAGGAGTTGGAGGAGTTGCAAACAACACTTATGGAGTTAGAGAAGGACTTCAATGACATAGTACCTCTCCTTGGGGAGCACCAATACTATTCATTTTGAAGAAGGATGGAGGACTTTGTTTTTGTATTGATTATCGTGGGCTCAATAAGAAAATAGTGAAGAATGCATATTCCTTGCCTCGGATCAATGACTTGCTTGATCAATTGAGTGGAGCATGATACTTTTCCAAGTTGGATCTTTGCAATGGCTATTGGAAAATCCTTATTGATAGGGAGGATGTGCAAAAGATTGCCTTTTGCACAAGGTATGGCATTTCAAGTGGAGAGTTCTGCCTTTTGGGCTCACTAATGCTCCAACAAGATTCATGGATCAGATGCATTGGGTGTTGGCTGGACTATTGGATTGATAAATTGTGGTGTTCTTGGATGATATCTTAATCTATAGCAAGATAGAGGTAGAACACATAAATCACGTGTGAGAAGTCCTAAGCCGACTACGACAATGGAAATTTTACTACAAGAAGTCAAAGTGTGCCTTTTGGCAGAAGGAAGTTACCTTCTTGGGTCATAAGATCTCATCAAAGGAGATCAAGATGGAGGAGGAGAAAATCAAGGCCATTACTGATTTTCCTACTCCAAAAGATGCTACAAAAGTATGGGCATTTAATGGAATGGCCAGTTTTTATGATGGTTCATCCACTATCATGCTCATGTGGTTGCACCATTGACTAACCTCTTGGGGAAGAACTTGAGCTTCCAGTGGACCACCAAGCACAAAGAAGCATTCCAAAAGTTGAAACATATGGTGTTTTCAAGACACATTCTTCAACTATATGATCCTCAACTACCTTGTGTGGTTGATTTTGATGCTTCTAACTTTGCAATTGGATTTGTGTTGCAACAAGAATTCCCAAATGGACTGCATCCCATTACCTTTGTGTCTTGCTGACTAAATAAAACTGAAAGAAATTACCTTGCTTGAGTAAGGAACAACCTGCAATGGTATATGCCACCAAGATATGGAGGCATTATCTCTTGGGGAAACAAGTGATCATGCAAACTGATCACAAACCATTGTTGCATACCTGACACTTGGAACACATGAAGAGTCAACATCATTGATGAGAGGAGCAACTCCAATTGTTTGACATCAAACTTGAGTGCAAACCAGGTTGGTTCCATGTCATCCTTGATTCTCTATCATGATGACCTGATTTGAAAAATCTCTTCCCCTCATCACGGTGGCAATTATGATGGTGTCAATTGATTCGAGGTCCAAAACAAGTTTTGGTCAGCTCTACAACAAGATCCATTCTTCCAAATGGTACATGGTTGTCTGACAACATGCAACAAGGAGCAAAACACCTTCTCCTTCAAGGAAGGCCTTCTATTCCATGAGGACCAGATCTATGTTCCAACCAAAAGTGATCTCTGACTCGTGTGCTTTCAAGAATCCCATGATTTACCAATTGCTGGTCATATGGGTGTAGACATGACCTTGGTATCCTCCAACACCAATGGTGGTGGCTCAACATGGCACAAGATGTTTGGGAGTTTGTCCAATTGTGTGAGAGTTACCAACGCAACAAGGCTAGTAACCAAAAACTGAGTGGACTCTTTCAACCACTCCCCATTCCATCTACTCATTGGGAACATGTGAGCTTAGATCTCATCACCTCCTTGCCCAAGACACAACAAGGTCACACAACAATTGTGGTGTTTGTGGATAAGCTTAGCAAGCAAATCCATTTGGCACCAACGGTTGATGTTATGGATGCTCCAACCTTAGTGCAAATCTACTTCAACAATATATTCAAGCATCATGGGATGCCACGTCTACTCATCTCCAACCGTGATCCTTGCTTCACTAAAAAGTTTTAGCAAGTATTCTTCCAAATACTCAGCACCAAGCTTGCTTTGTCCACAGCCTATCATCCTCAAATTAATGGAGAAGCTGAATGTGCAAATTGCACCTTGGAAGATATGATTTGTGCCTTTGTCAACATTCACCATACCAATTGGGATGAGTGTCTTGCAATTACAGAGTTTGCATATAATGATTTCAAATAGGCAAGCACCAAATTCTCTCCTTTCTTTCTTAATTTTGGCCAAGACCCACTTGTTCTAGATTCCCTTCTTGCTTCTCTTCCATCTCATGTCCCTCATACTTCAACCTTCTTGACCACCATCTCCCAATCCCTCCAACAAGCCAAATCTCATCTCCTTGTTGCTCAAGATTGGCAGAAACAATATGTGGATCACCATTGTTCTGATCTAAGTTTTCAAGTTGGTGATAAGGTCATGTTCTCAACCAATAACCTCCCTCTCCCACTTGATACCCAAGTTTGTAAACTTGCCTCTAATTGGATCCTTTGATATCACCCAAATTGTCTCTCTTGTTGCTTATCGACTTGCCTTGCCTTGCCTTATCATATGCACATCCATCTTATCTTTCATTTTCCAAGTTGAAACTCTTTGTTCCTAACTCCTTTTCTTTTTCCTCTTGAGTCCAACCTCCCCCTCCTCCTACCCCTATCAATGATCATGAGGAGTACAAAGTTGATCGTATCGTTACATGTTACCACATTCAATGAGGCTGTCAACAATACAAGGAGTACAAGGTCCTGTGGAAAGGGTATCCCCTTCATGATGCCATATAAGAACCTCTTTCTCATCCCCAAAATGCACAATTGGCCATTCAGGAGTTCAAAACTTCACTTGTGAC
The DNA here is from genome assembly GCA_948567375.1 of Lunularia cruciata. Taxonomy (NCBI): domain Eukaryota; kingdom Viridiplantae; phylum Streptophyta; class Marchantiopsida; order Lunulariales; family Lunulariaceae; genus Lunularia; species Lunularia cruciata. The sequence continues at coordinate 60,932,686 of OX419756.1, read as the reverse complement.
GAGGACATCAACAACTAGCAATGGAGGAATATGTAACAATATGGAGTTTAGCGACAAAGTAGCAAATAAGACAAATTAACCTAGAATATTCTAGAAGTATTTAGGAATCTTCTTGGGAAGCTTCTCGACTAGCTTAGCATGTACCCCAAGTAGATAGTTTCTAAAAGGAAGCTTCTAGAAGCTTCCAACTAGCTTACCTTGCATGCCAAGTAAGCAGCTTCTAGAAGGAAGCTTCTTGAGAATCTTCTTGATTAACTTAGCTTGAGTGCACTCCAAGAAAGTGGCTCAAGGAAGCTTTTTGAGAAGCTTCTCAAGAGCCTTGTAGGATCCCTATAAATACAAGAGCCAAAACTCATGCTAGGCATTTGGAGTTTAATCACATTCAAGTCTCCCAATGTGATCTTCCATTCTCCTATTTCTTTCTTTGGTCTTGGTCTTTTATATGCACAAATTGGACTATTGTGATAGTTTCATTGATTTTCATGATCTATCAATGGAATTGGAGATTAGATAAAATGCTAGTTATGTTGAGCTTAATAAACTTCATGTTTGGATTAATCTCAAATTGAAGCAATCGACTGAATTTAGAGCATTAGAACTCAAGGTGTTGGGAATAAGATTATGATTAGGTTTGGAGTTTTTATCACATCTTAAGTTTTGGTTTGAATTAGCATATGTATTCGTTCTTGTATTATTGATGGTTAGATCTTGTACCTTTATGCAAAGGTTTCATATGAATTGTTCAAATAGAGAATTCATATTTATGTCTTGGATCAAGTATATATGGGTCTATAAAGCTCAATTGTTAGCCTCAACTTGCACTTAGATCTATACCTCAAGATTGGAGTTAGATTAAGCTATCAAACTTTACAAGGATTTAGATTGAACTACAAAAAATTATTGGGTAAAATTTGGTTAGCTTAAGGTTCATTGAAAGTGAGATCTTGTGCAACAAAATCTATTGGAAATATTATCATAAGCTTAATGGATCAAGTCCAACTCCAATTGAGTGTCAAATCTCCAAATTGAAGTCATGAATGAAAGGATTATAGCATCTTAAAATTTTCCTTATTGACTTACATGAATCCATAGGCAATACTTTGGCAAAAATCCTATACAAGAATCCAAACTTGAGCCTTACATAGGATTTCAAAATTGAAATTGGAGCTACAAAAATTTAACCAAGTTTAAGACTTTGTCAAGGGAACTATAGTAATCAAACTGAATCTTGTTTTATATCATTAGAAATATTATCCACAAGCTTTCTATCAAGTTTAAGAACATTTGAATTAGAACTATAGAAAAATATATATACTGATTTGAGTTTCACATAGATTTCCCCATAAAATGGTATAGAATTTCCTTTCATGGAGAACATATTGGATCCAAACTTAGAGAAAAGTTGAGATAAACCCTTGGATAAAGCAAGGAAGCTCATTTATAGCCCATCTATACCAAAATCATGGAGATTTTTTCCTAAGCTGCTTATGTTTGGACCCTCTCCATGCTTGCATGCTTGATTGTATGCCCAATTGGCTTGGATTAATGTGCATGCATTGCCCTTAGGTTCTTTCCTTCTAAGCATGCTATATATTTTTCCTTAGTAATATTGGAAGCGATTAGTAATAGACCAAGAATATGTATTGTGATGATAGGTTAGGTTGCTTGTTACCTCCCTACCCAATAGAAGAACACTAGAAATAAGAATAGAAGGTTCCAGTGATTGGGCAAATAAAGAAGCTCAAACTTTTAGTGATATGCCTACACAAAAAATCTTATTTGTAAGTTCCATAGCTAGGCACTAGGTGTGTTCCCAAAGAGAGAAAATCTTGTATGATAAACAAAGTGTTGGTTATTTGATAGTATACATATCAACAAATAAAGATAAGATATGATAATGAAATCTTGATTGTATAGTCCACATATAAGGAGTGCAATTTTCATATATCTTAGCACTTTTGTAACAATAAGATTTCTTTGGTTAGGAGTAAGAGAAGCTATTTTAAGGCTTTTTATCATTGTAAATATTTATTTAATCAATGTAAGAGAGTAAAGTGAAAGAACAAGAGCTTTTTGTCACTTTTGTTGAATTTTGAATATAACTAGTGATTCTTTGGGGAGTAGTGGTGAGAAAATTTGTAGTAAAAACTCAAGTAGTTGAGTGTGTGTGATCACTAAACTTGTGGCTATGGTTTAGGATCCTTTGTAATTTTGAAGGAATGGAGCAATGCCTTGATGGGTATTAAGTGAGCTCTAGTGTTGAGAGTACCATAAAATCAAAAGACAAAGATTTCACCACCAATGTGAAGAATCTTTGTAGTTGTGCTTTTTAGGAAGGGTAGAACACATTATTTGGATTTTGTATTTTTTGTAGTGAAGCACATGCCTAGGATTTACTAGATCATCATGTTCAAGAATTAGTTGGAACTTAGCTTACTTAAAAGTGATTTTAGAACTTGTTTTTGCAATAGTGAAACACAATTGGTGATTTTACCCTCTTATAGGAGTGAGTTTTGCTTAAGAGGTTAAATAGTAAATAATAAAGAACTACATTAGTGTTACTTCTTTTCAAATCTATCTATTTCCACATTGTATCTACATAGGAATGAGTTTTTTCTACCAATTTACTACAAAGAGTATGGCATTGGATTGTCACAAGTGATATAATGGTAAGTAATAGGCCATTCCTGTGAGGATATAGGTCGGAAATGACCAAAAATGAAGAGAAGTGTCACTATCTTGTAGTTTTTTTATTATTTTCTTTTTCACCTTTGGAGTAGGACTACCCCTAAAAGTGTCATCTCTTGTGGCACAATCTAGAAAAGGGACAATTAAAGATCACTTTCACTACAAGTAGGTTCTAAGTTAATCATGAAGGTGATGGTTCAATTCACCTCAAAGACTTTGACTCCAAATTTTTTGTACTACTCTTCCCCAAAGTCACAACTACAAAGGTGTCTTTGCATCAACCTAAAGTCTTTACTTTTCAATTTTATGGTACTCTTTAACACTCCAAATAAGAATCAACTCATCCATGCATTGATTCATTCCTTCAGATCCCTTAGAAAATCACACATTTGATCAAGCAAAAATACCTCTCCCCACACTCTAGCACTTGTGAGCTTAATAAAAAATTCTTCTCTATTACTCAAAACACACTTTCACCAACACTAAGAATGAGGGAAGACAATGACAAAGAACTTGGAGTCTTTTTCTTGAACTTTGATTGGCATCAAAGTGAACATGAATAACATTGGTTGATATAATTTTTTGAGGAAAAGAGAAACTCCAAGAGAAACATAAGTGAAGAAATATAGGAGAAACAAAAGGTTTCATTCCTCAATACTTTGATGTCTCAAACTAGCATCTTATTTTTATTACATAGCAAAGAGTATCCCCTCAAAGAGAGCTACACCCTTGGTTTAAATACATAGATTGGTAATATGTCAATAAACTCCACCCTTAGATTAGCTGCATGGATTGGTGACATGTTAATGTTTGTCTTTTTTGGTTGGTCAACAAAGTTTGACCAAAGGGAATATTTGGAGAATCTTCTTGTATGAAGCTCAGAATAGCATGAGTGAGGTATTGTTGGAAAGATCTCAATGAGATAAACAAGGAGGGAGAATGCAACACCTTCATCTTTGGAGGGGAGGATGTTCAATTTTTTGAGGCCTAATTTGTTTGTTTAGGCATCCAAAATTGGCTTTGAAGTTTTCAAGGTACTTTTGGCATTACCTTACTAATGGAAGTATTCTTTTGGTGAAACCTCTATCTGATCTAACTAGATCATTATATATAAGATCCCTAAAGATATTATCAAGCCAATTTCCATGTTTGGATAACATGTCTAGCTAATGGTATTAGAATCAAAGCCTTAGATGCATTTCATGCTTTGCACCAAAGAGATCTGGTGGTTAAGTGGGTTTCAAAACTCTTCTAACTCAATCTATATTATTATAAGGATTCTAATCATCTCTTATCCTGATCTCATGTGGGTTAATTATATGTCTTATCATATGTAGGTTAATTAGATGTCAAGGAAGATGTCAAATCTTCCCTAAAGATAACTTGCAATTTACACTTCTTTGGACTTACAACTTGGAAGGTGACAATAGTGAAGGTTTGTACAACTCCAAGTGACTTCCCCTCCAAAGATATTTACAACTACAAAGGTTATTGGATTGCTTTTACATAGTGATTCTATACCTAAAAAGAAATTATTTCAGTGAAGTGTCTTTGGCCTAAAGCACTACTACAAAGAACTACTATTGCCTTTAAAGTTCCGAATGAGGACATTGATCCTCTCCTTGTAACTTGCTATCTTTGATTGATAAGTGTCACCTATCTTAGTAGACTTCTTGTCTTCATGCTCCCTAAATCTAACTGCAAGTTAATCTATCTTATCCTCTTTGTACTTTTGAACCTACAAGTTCAGTTTATGCAACTTTTTCTTTGTGGGCCTACCTTGTGCTACTTCCTCCAACATGGCCACAAACTCATCTCTAGTTTCTTCTAGTTGCTTTAAGACCTTCACACTCTCCTCCTCTAAATGGCTACTTTCTTCTCAAAATTCTACAACAAGTTCCTCCCTCAATTGGGGTTGGTTCAATGGTCTCTCTTCCTTCTCTACCTTGAGCTTTGTAGCCCTCCCCACAATTGGATACCCACTTTACTCTTGTACTTGTTGAATTGGATATTGGGAGTCACCAATTGAATCTTGGCCTTCACCAAATGCTAACCACCTCTTCACATAAGGCCTTTAGTTGTTCTTCTTATGCTTATTGCTTACATTTGGTCTTTAGCCGAAGAATACTTAATGTGCTTTGTAGTCTTTTAATGTCCCCCTTGTATTGCTTGTGATCAATTGCAAGAGAGGTGTTTTTTCATTTGACTTCATGTTTTTTTGGCCTTCTTTTTCTCCTTCTTATACAAATTTCTCACCTTTCCCAATTCCTCTTTGCTTGGTCATTGTGGTACCCATATTTTTTGTTTTTTCCAAGTTTTAAAGAAGAATTGCATTGTTAAAGCCAAAGGAAGGCTAAATGGGGAAAAAACAAGAGTAATCATGTGTTTGGGTAAAATAGAAGTTGACCTTGGGTCAAAGTTAGAAGGACTTGGGTCAAACAAAAGGAAGTAAAAAGACAATGATAGAGGACTTTGTATTGAGAGGCGCCCTTGGATCTAAAGAACCTGTAACAACCTCCCTTGGGTTCTGCCAATCAAGAAAGTACACGAGAAGAAATTGACTACCTTGGGATCAAGATGTTCATGGAAGTGATAAGAAACAAACACACAAAATTGGCGAGTAACATGGAGAAGCAACTAAAGGATGACCGATCAACAAAGGACTATAAAATTGAGATTTCAAAGAGGAAGTGATGCAATGTCTAGATGCTATCCTGTCCCTATTCAAAGTCGACCCAAAGGAATGAAAACTACAAGTATGCAAGAAGAGTTGGTTAGAGTCTTGGGTTTGATCTTTCACAAGTAGAGAGTGAGGAAGCATATGATTGCGCCAAAAGTGAATAATCAGAGTGCGGTGAGAGGTCTTGCAATGCATCAATTAGATGTAGTGGCAAGGATTGAAGTCTTATTGAGACTTTGTATCAGATTTATGGCTTGGAATTGGAATTTGAGTTTTCTAGGGTTCATGGCAAAAATTGCCGCTAGTAATTGCAAAGACTGGCCTAAGCATGAAGGGAAGAGAGGAGATCCGGCATGATGGGCTGAGTCAGATTGGAGATTAGTCATGGGGAGAGAAGTAGGAGAGGTAGAATGTGTCACCTTCTATGAGAAGTGTGATGCTTCAAAAGAAACTGCCAAGGTGAGGAATTCTATCAATAGACCTTGCACCAAGAATGGGTACAAGGTGGATAGTTATAAGGGTGCAATTCAAAGAGGGATTGTGAGCACAATGATGGTTATGTTCAAGCTAGAGCAAACCACCTATGTAATGATGCAGCAAGTGGTGTTCTTCCATCAAATTTTTGCAAGAGAGGCGGTAGATTGGGCAAAATGTTTGCACCAACGTGTTTGGTAGATGATCATTGGTTGGAGAATGGATATGCAGCCCCACTACTTTGTACCCTTTGTAGCTCATTTTTACTTTGGGCTGAATCTCCTAAGCACAAAGGAGAGAGGACAAATGCGGTCCCACTTGCACTTTGATCTACAAAGGGAAGCCAATGAGGATGAACGATACTACATCGAGTGGGTTTGTGAAGGTGATGGTTACTATCTGAAGAGGGAGAAGGACAAGATAGTAGCCATGGATATCCACATGCCTTGGAAGAGAAGTAGACCCAACAGACAAATTATGCTAGTGTAGCCTTAGAAGCTACAAAAAACTTAATCCAAAGCCCGCACCTATAGAAGTAAAGGAATCAACTTTTGGAGGAGAAATCAAAGGGAGAAACTGAGTTGAAGGGAGAAGCTTTGGAAGAAGAAGAAGAATTTACACTACAAAGCAAAGAGTAGATTAGTGGCAATGAAGGAGAAACTAAAGTTCAGCAATCATGAGGATGGATTTGTGAAGAAAACAAGCTAAGTTTGGAGTTGCCCACAACCAAGGATGAGCAGGAGAAAGGAGAAGAGGGTACCTTGGTATTTCCAAGGGTAGCTAGGAGAAGAGAAATATGCAAGTAGTCATTGTTGGACTGAGCAAAGTTGTGGCCAAGGAGGAGAGTTTGGATGGAGAGACATTCAAGATATGAAGATCCCATCTTTGGGGTAAGGCATCTATTGAAGAACTACCGGTCAAGGACAAAGATGTAAGTGACAGTGAAGAAAATATGATGGGGTCAAGTATTTTTCAAAGATCATGTGTCCTCTATTGGTGCTTCTACAATAGAAGAAAGTAGAGATTAAGAGTTCTCATACTGAAGTGAGGGATGAGTTAGCAGTCATAGCAAAATAGAGTGAGGAGACCTTGGTGTTGAGAAGTAAGTGAACTTGAGGAGAGAAGGAAGCCAGAGAACTTTGGGCAAAAGCAATTCTTTGGAATAAAAGCTTGGATGTTGTGAAGGAAAACTTGGTGAAGTGTAGTGAGGAATTAAAGGAGAAGCTGGCATTGGTTGAGATAATGAAAAGAGAATTTGCTAATGCACAAGTGGAGGTTATAAATTCAAAGGAGAGTGTAGCAATGATGGAGCAAGATTTGGAGAGTATGAAGAAGAGTGCGGTAAAGAAAGACCAAGCTTGGCAATGAGAGTTAATAGAGCATAGTTGGGAGGAAGAACAATTGTGGAGATTGTTGAGAGGAGTGGAGGATCAACTAGTCATGTATGGACAAGAGAAAGAAGCATTGAAGGTAGAGTTTGAGGATGAGTTGATGATGTATCAGAATGAGTTGGAGGAGAATAGAAGTAAGGAGAAGGTAGTGCTAAATGTGGAGTCAAATGCAATAGGAGTAGTGGTGAAGGAGTTCAAATCAATGCTTGGTACTAAAGCCGGGATCAGAATGGAGGAAGCGAGACTGCAAAAATTGAAGTTGCTTGTGCAAGAAACTTGGAAGAGGAAGGTGAAGGACACTGAATTGAATAATCTTTTGATTTGTTTGAGATCAAGTTGATGGGAAGATGTTACAGGTAGGAGATACTATGAGTCTTAGATTAGATTTAGTAAGATCAAATTTAGATAGAATTTGTAGTGAGTTGAAGGAAGAGAAGAAGTCCAAAGTAGTAGAAGTAGGATTGTAAGTCCCTTTAGTTGAGTTACATAAGATATTAGAGAAGAGTGGGTTAGAAGATAAATACATAGATAGACTAGATATGAGTGTAATCGTAGTTTGTAGTGAAGAGATAGTAGAAACAAAAGATATAGGAGTAGTATTAAAGAGACCTATGTCGTGCGTATATACATCGCTACACAACATACATCGCTGTCAACATCATACACTATAAAAGCACAACTCACACATAAGTCATACATAGACTCTAAAGTGCCACAATAAACAGATTGCTTAACACTTTCAACTCAACTCAACTCAGATCAGTACTTGATCTGTCACTCTATAAACTGCCAACAACTGGGCACTGATTACAGTCAAGCCACACCCACTCAAGCATAGAGAATCTAGGTGACGCTCGCCGGCCTCTGTCCACCATAGCCAGGAACTCGAAGGCTCAACATCAGAGAAGTGAGCTCTCTGGAGCTCACTTCAAAACTATACCCCCTGGACTCGAGCTAGCCCTGAAACCCTAACGGTCCCGCTGACGGCACACTCGACGGTGCAAACGGTGCAAAGTGACGGTGGGCCCCACCGTGAAGTCAGTACCCCGAACACGAAATCTAACCGTCGGAAAGTAGTCCCTGAGAAACAGCTAGAATAACTCTAACTACCATCACTGGAACTCCAGTGTCCGAGCATCTAGATGCGGAACTACAAATGGCATGACAGCTGTTGTGCGTATATACATCGCTACACAACATACATCGCTGTCAACATCATACACTATAAAAGCACAACTCACACATAAGTCATACATAGACTCTAAAGTGCCACAATCGCCCCCCTAGCTGGCGGTTAGGTCCCTCTAACTCCAGATAGCCATCTACTCTAAGTATATAGTATACCCTCTAATGGGCAAAGATCAGGAGGCCGGGTGCTATGGAGCCCCATCGTTAGTCACCTGTCTGCAATCTATACCATATAAAGAATGAACTAGCTATAGGTCAAGTACATCTAGGACATAACCACTGTCCCTGAGGAACCACCGTGAGGGGAGGAGTCATACATGCCATATGCCATCCTCTCGAACAACTATCACACACTAACATAGTAGCAGCTCCACCAGAAGAGCCACATAACATACACCTCAAGCCTGCACGTACAAGTGCCAAGCTTGGGTCCATAGTACCATCAATGTTTGGGAGGTGGCATGGCGCACAATTGCGTACATGATCCTTCCAAACAACACCATCACGTCCTTCTAACACAAGGACTCCAGATGGCAAAACCTCGCGCACTCTCAAGATAGTGCGGCCTGTAGAAACATCAAGTGTCGTCGGTGCTGTCTGCTATAGATATACATAGTCGCCTGGATGAAAGCGACGGATCGAGGGTCTATAACCTCCTCCTCGAATGGTAGCATAGCGTAAAGTATCTCTATGCTGAGCAATCGCCAAGTTCTCGAAGGCCATCGGCATCACTCTCTGAAAGATCTCTGCCCGCTGAGAACATGGGCTCATCCATACATCAGGGTCATCCAAGTCCAAAACTACAGTAGCATCTCGACGAATGGCTGCAGGTAAATCTGGATCTCGTCCATAGAGTAGAAAGTATGGAGAGAAGGATGCTAAGGAGGCTTGCCGGCTGAACCGATAGCCCATGGCCAACCAAGATAAATGGAGATCCCAATCTCCCAAGTGGCCTCTCTGCAAACCATACTTTCGCAATCCTCTCTTCACCGTCTGAACCACTCTCTCTGCTAAGCCATCTGCCTCAGGGTGATCTCGGGATGTAGTACGATGATCAATCAAAGCCTTGTCACACAAGACCTGAAACTCTCCCAAGAACTCTGTACCCTGATCAGTCAAAACCTCAGCTGGTGCACCAAAATGACTAAGAACTCGATCTAGGAACGAGTAAGCTGTCCCTTCACTAGACTTGTCAGGAAGTGCCACCAACTCAATCCACTTGGAGAAGTGCTCCACCATCACCAAAACATAACGATGATGTCTCACAGTCAGCGGTAAAGGTCCGGCAAAGTCCAAACTCCAACGGTAACCCAATCCCATGATAGGTAATGGGTGTAACTGTGGCGTAGGAGCATTGAATGATGCTCTAACTCGGTCACAAACCACACATCTGGCAACAAACTGCTGTACCTCGGTCTGCATACCGCGCCACCAATAATGACTCTGGAGTAAGCTATATGTACGCTTTACTCCAAAATGTCCTAGCTCCTCATGAGCATGACGGACCAACTGTGGTCTCTGTGATGGAAGTGGTACTACTCGCACTCTACCATCCTCCCATACACGCAAAAGGTGTCTACCCTCCAATCTGAACCGTCTGGCTCGCTGAAGAACACGGTCTCTCTCCTTGGCCCCAACTGTGCCACCCACAACACCAGTGCGAAGATAGTCCATCACTAAGACATCATCATGAATGTCTCGCTGAACTGTACCAATATCTTCACTCTCTGGATCTGTGACCTCAATAACTCCTCCTGTATGCACTGAGAGAGATACCACCAAAGTCTCTACAAATATACACAGAAAGGCCGATGCATGCCAACCTGGCACCATCTCCTCATCTGTCTCACCATGCCAACGTGCTCCGGTCTGATCCTGCTGGCTGGGACATGGGTTTCTACTCAACCCATCTGCATCACGGTTCACCACTCCAGGTCTGTGAACAACCGTGAAATCATACTCGTGTAAAATCAGAGCCCATCGTGCAAGCTTCCCTGAAAGCTTGTCGGACTCCATCAACCACTTCAGCGGCTGATGATCAGTGATGAGAGTGAAGGGGTTACCAAATAGGTAACATCGGAAATGTGCTACTGCCCAAACTGCTGCCAAGCACTCTCCCTCATATGAACTATACTTCGCCTCCGCTGAATTGTTGGAGCGACTAGCATAGGCCACCACAAACTCCTTCTCCTCATCATCATGTTGGGTGAGCACCGCTCCAAGCCCCAACATACTCCAATCAGTGTGAACCTGAAATGGTCGTCCCCTGATCGGTCTCCTCAAAATAGGAGCAGATGTCAACCTCTCCTTGAGCTCTACAAAAGCTCTCTCCTGCTCATCTCCCCAACACCACTCCTGTGTAAGCTTGGTCAGCTTCGTCAAGGCCTTGGCAATGGCACTAAATCCTCTAACATAGCGGCGATAGAAGTTCGCCAACCCAAGGAATGCTCGCACTCTGCTCACATCCGTAGGCCGAGGAATACGTGCAATAGCCTCTACCTTGGTCTGCTGAACACCAAGTCCTCCGGGGTAGATAGTGTGACCCAAATACTCAACCTGCTCATGGAAGAACCTACACTTCCCAGGATGTAATTTGAGTCCATGAGATCTCAACCTCTCAAACACCTCCAACAATTGTCTCTCATGCTCCTCCACAGTAGTGCTATACACCAAAATGTCATCAATATAGCACCGAGCAAAATCCAGTCCAGCTAGGATCCTATCCATGACCCTCTGGAACTCAGCAGGAGCATTCTTCAACCCAAATGGTAAGAATCTCCTCTGATATAACACATCCTTGCCGTGAGGATCAATAGCCCAAAATGCTATCTTGGACTTATCTTCCTCCCTGATCGGCAACTGATGATATCCCGCTCGAAGATCCAAAGTACTGAAGACCTTTGCATGCCCAATCGCATCAAAAATCTCCTCCGGTGTAGGCATGGCATACCGATCAGCCCTGGTCTGTCGGTTGATAGGACGGTAATCTCCATACATCCGCCTATCTGTATAGTTGCCATGCATATCCTTCTTGGCTGGCATCACTGTCGCTGATGCATACTCTCCATGTGAAATCTCCACCAAACCAACCTCAAAAAGGTCACTACTCCGGCTCTGAATCAATGTCCTCTCCATCTCACTATATTGATAGGGACGTCGGAAAACAGGTGTGTCGCTAGTCAGCTCAATCCGTATACCAGGTCCCTTCAGAGCACCCAAATCCTTCATACTAAAGGCAAAACAACTCGTGTGACTCCTCAAGAACCTCCAAACCCTCCGTCTTTCCTCTCCAGTAAGCTTGGGTCCAAGATCTGGCTCCCAAGTATCCTCTGTAACTGTAGTAGGAGTGGAAGACGTACTGACTGGCTGCTACACTGGGCCCTTGGGAGCAATGGTGTCATGCTCCCGACCACTAGAGGTCCCAACCTCTGTGTGAAAAACTCCCTCCACTCTGGCTGCAAGCTCCATACGTCCTCTGGCTGCATCCCATGTGGACCAAGGGTGTAATCCAAGTAGCCCACGCTCACCTAGATGGACTCCAAGTAGACCACTCTCCCTAGTAGCTACTGGATGTGTCCCAAGAATACCATGTCCACTCGGTCCATCGCCCCCAGCATGTGCCTGAATCGTCTCGATAGGCACAAGGCTCACAAGTGTCCGAGTGGTGATGCCTATCAAGCGCATCCTACGCTGCTCTGCCAAACCAAGGCTCACAATCCAGGTCAAACAGTTCAGGTCCATAGCCTGACCTAACACCTGACGCCTGGATGCCTCTGACACTGCTGGAACAGCGGTAATACCGGTGCAAAAACCCATCACCCGCTCTCTCTCATCAGCATTGGGCTCCACCAACTGCTGTAACTATGAGTCCCAAACAAGTCCAGGTCCTCCCTCTCAAAAAGCATGAGAGCCTGGGAAACTCATGAGTGTGGGAAATGCAGCTCTAGGCTGTCCAACTAGGTTCACCACTGCCATAGGTGACCTATCAGCCACTACCACTGTCTGAGACTGACGTCCAGCATCCAAGATATCATCAACAAGAATGTGGTCTAGTCGCTGAATCCCATCATAACTACGCTGTAGAACCTCTCTGGGTAAAAGGTTCGTCCACCAAAGACAAAGACGATGAGCCCGTGATCCCACTCTGGCTGCATCTAACAATACAGCAGGTCCCATCTAAGAATGGACCTGATGTGTACTCGCCACCACTCTAGTGCGAGAATCACCCATCAATGGAATGTTCTCCAAAAGGTAAGCTGGAGAAACAGACTGATGAACCTGGAGATGTCGTAGTATCCGTAACATCTCCCAAAACACACCAGAACGAGGATCCTGAAGACCCAAACCGCGGCCCGCACGTGTATGTCCCTGACATGGCCATCCAGAAATCACCAAGTGAATAGGCCCATGTCTCTCTAGGTCATGCGCCCCCAATAAGGAAATGTCTCATGGTAAGGCCTTCTGGTAACCTCTGACTGCTGACATCGGTAATAACTCCGGATACCAATAGGCCAAGTGTGCCACATGATGTAGAGAGACTCGCCTAGCAGTCTCATCTCTCTCTACATACAAGTACCTCTGTACTCGGATACCCGCCTGTAACACCGCAGCTAGTCCGGTGCTGATCCCACCAAACAACTCTAATAGACATATCCCCTCTACTGGATACTGCCAAGCAATGAGTGTGGTATCCAGAGGTGTCAAAGCAATCGCCTCTGGAGGCTCATCCTCACACTCATCCCCTGATGGTACGAAGGCTCCACTCCAAGCCTGCTGCACCAACTGATCTGCATGCTGCTGCAATGCCTCCTCTGAACTCCACAATGGAACATCCAAGGTGGATGGAACAATCCCACTCGTACTCCATAGCCGAGTGATCTCCTCTGGTACTGGAGTATCCTCTGCATGGGCGTTCCCCTCCAACAAGTCACCAGGCCAAGTAACTGCACCGCTGAAAGCCAAAACTGATGTTGCCATGGTCCCGGACTGTAGTGAGCCAAGACTGCCACTACTAAAGCGTACTGGTAGGCGACATACCCGTCCCTCACCAGACTGCCAACCATGTCTATAAGAGGCTATCTCCTCCCAATAGTCAATACTGAAACCCATAGGGTATAACACTGCTCCCCCAACTAGCACATCATAGGACTCAGCTATCGTCGCAATAGCCTGAGCTCTCACCACCGAGCTATCAGTCGGATGACCAGGCTGAACCTGGACAACAAGCTCTCCACGTGTGATGTATTGTGTCGAACCACCACCAAGAGATGTCTGGATCTGAAATGGACACCTCTCCACATCGGTCTTCCGTAACTCCAGACCAACAACTGCAGCCTTCCCCAACATAAGAGGCTGCGCACCAGAGTCTAACAAGACTCTCTGTGGTGTATAGACCTTCCTTGAAGGTCCTACCAAACGAAAGATCCCCCTCTGGTTATCCAATAGGACAACACCAGGTGTAAACCGCGCTCTCTCAAAGGCCGGTCTAGCTGGCAACTCCTCCAGTCTAGCCGTTGCTGCCTGCCATAAACCATTGGTCGCTGAACGGATCCCATGCTCCTCAACCAAGTCAGCTCCACTACCAACCACCTCTGCTCTAGTAGTAGGAACTGCACCATCCCTACTCTCACACAACGTGGCAGCCAACCGGAACACTGGGGCTGGGTCAACTCCTAATGTAAACATGTCACTGGCTGAAAATAAAGGATGCCGCATAATCAGCTGAGCCGCCCCCAACATCATGCTAGACTCAGTCTGTGTAGTAGCAGGTGGCTGACTAGCAGGTACTCCATCAGGTACTCCATCACCACCTACCACACCTGCACTTGGACATCTAGGAACCATGGATGTCGTCTGCAATGCCTCAGATAGCGTGAAAGACTGGGGAAGTCTGACCTGTCTCCCAACCTCTCCTCTCTATGGGTCCAACTCCATTGATGCTCCTCTAGGCTCTGGAGCACGTACTGCACTCCTAGTCACTGCTGCAGATGCATCCACCTGTGCTGCTCCGCACATGAAGTCCAAAGCATCTCTATCACCAGCATATGAGGTGGAAGCCTCAGCACCCGAATCTGATCTCCTTTGAGCAATAGCCATACTAGCCAATCTCTGCTCCAACTGCTCAATCCGAGTAGCCATAGATGTGTCAAAAGTAAGGGCGGGTACCGCACCCCTACTAGGTGTAGATCCTCTACCACCACCTCTACCACCTCGTCCTCCATGAACTGGAGCTCCTCTACTACCTGCCATAGCAGCCCTACCACTCCGTAACTCCGGGTGTAGGTCAAAACACCGGTCACTAGTGTGACCAAATCTGTGGCAGTGCTCACACTGCCTCTGTGCTGGCTGTGATGCACCAGAGGTATCAGGTCCGCTGCCCTGAGTACACTCTCTCCTATGGTGAGGTCCACCACAAGTCCAACAAGCAACACCACCACTCACTGGCTGCTGCTGACCCGAAAATGAGGGTAAGGGTCTAACTCCACTAGGTCCTCCACTCGCTCCATAGGATCTGGGCTGTCCACCCTGTCCTCGAAAACCAACTGGGCGTGGTGCACTCTGCTGCACTCTAGAAGAAGTCACAACCGTGGATGAGGTCTCTCTACCAAATCCAGCTGTCACCACTCTCTCCTCCACCATGTTGAGCTCAATACGCTCAGCCAAACCAAAGACTACTGCCAAAGTGGGCGAAGTAGCCTGCAACAACGTAGCATCACAAACTCTACGTCGCAACTCCCTGTCCAGTATCCCATACCAAAACTGGACTGCCTGGGCCTCAGTAACTCCCTGAGTGAAACTGATCAGCCGCCTCATGCGAGTGTATGCCTCGCGTAGGCTCTCTCCAGCCTTCCGCTGGAACTCCTGCAAGCTCCTCAGCTTGTCAGTCCGCAGTCCCTGGTAGTTCTGCCTCAAACATAGGAAGAACTCAACCATGGGGTTAAACCCCGGTACCACACCACCTCCTGCAGTGGTACCTCCACTCGTAGTAGCACTATCTCCAGCTAGTGCACCTCCACTAGCTCCACCAACACTACTCGAGCTAGAACTCGTAGGTACAGCCGACCTACTCATGGCCACCGAACCTGAAGTGATGGAGACATAGTGTGGAGACCAATACTGTCTCCATAACTCAATCTCCTCCAAATGAGCTCTCCTGAACTCATGGTAGTCGTCCATTGGTGGACCCTCCAAGTGCTGAAACAACCCCTTCCATGCCATGAAGGGTGTGAACAAAGTCGGGTTCCGCATCTGCTGCAGATCACACCAACTATCGAACTCCTGGATGAAGTCATCCAACTCAATGGTACCCACTGTACCAGAGTAACGCCTAGGGCCTTTGGAGGCCCCATAAATCTCGTCCATGTCCCACAACAACGGTGCGGACACACCAAGTGCACTCTCAACTGAATCAGCTCCTGTGTCGAACTCCAACTCAGAGTCAATCTCCTCCCTCACTGGGACCTGAGATACAGGCTGATACCGAGTACCACTCCGAGCAAACCCACTGCGTACTGTAGGGCTAACTCCTCTGGAATCTCCAAAGAACTCCGTCGTGACCACGTAACTGCAACAGCAAACCCGAACCACCAACTGCAACCGCAAGTCGCAACTGCAAGTGCCCCACCAAGTGCCAACACCAACTAGACACCACCCACTAATGTAACTCTAACCGAGATAACTACACTAGGGGAAGGGCAACCTGTAACCTGCCATCATAACATGCACTCTCACGGTCTGCAGGTCATCACTTCCTACCTCACCGGAGAGAAACAAAGGTAGTCTGACTGGTCATCACTCCAGCCTCACCACCGAGAGCACACCAGAGCACCAACGCTCAAAAGTCAAGGCACCTCACACAAACGTGGTGCACAAACAGGAAGCAGAGAATGGAGGGGATCCAATCACAAGAAATCTAAATGAAAACCCTCCATCTCATAACACAACACGGGACTGACTCTGCCACCATTTGGCATTTGACATAAGAGTAGTTCGTATCTAAGTCCTAAGCTACCAGGATCACCAAGAATGGGATCAAACTGCCTCTCCTAGCCAAAGCTACATGTGTATAGATAACAGTGGCACAGTCACTATGACAACAAGTGAGGGTGGACCAGTTGGCTAGGGCACCAGTCTAGGAACAAGAGATCTAGGGGTCAAACCCTGTTGCGCACAATCTAGCAAGAAAGGCAGATTTTTGCCAACCAATGACCAAGATCTACACTAAACTAGCTAGCCTCACGCCAGCAAGCTGGCTTGCTAGCCCTTCTGGCCCTTCTAGGCCTTCGTAGCCTCTCATAGCCCACAGCCCTATGCCTCTAAACGCCGAAATTCAGCCAAATGAGGCCTTTCTTGTTGCCACTTCGAACCTCCTCCAAAATTGGCGAAACTTCTCCAAATCTGCGAAACTCCTCCAAACTAGCGAAACTTCTCCAAATCTGGCCAAACAGCGAAACTCCTCCAATTCTGGCCCAAAAATCTGACGTAAATCTGACGTAAAATCTGACGTAAACCCTAAAGATGGATGTCCGCCAAATCCCCCGCTAACTTTCCACTCGAGCCAAATTGACAAAACGGGTTTTTCTAAATCACAATTTCATGAGAAGAGCTTTCCAACTCCACCTTCAATTTCACTTTCTGAGCCCAACTCGCAGCAAATTGGTTCTGCCTTCACCTCCTGAGCTCAAAATCACAACACTGCTCGAAAATTGCTCCTTCTTTGCTCAAAATTTGGCCAGCGCTTCCGCACACCGTCCGCCTAACTGCCAAATTTGCATCAACTACACGAGCTTCTGCACACTAGGGAAACATAGAACCTGAATCGAGCTACCACGATCCACCGAGCTTGGAGATACCACCAACACTCAACGTTCCTGCACCCGATTTCCCCTTGACTTCACTTCTCTGATGTAATCAGATTGCTTAACACTTTCAACTCAACTCAACTCAGATCAGTACTTGATCTGTCACTCTATAAACTGCCAACAACTGGGCACTGATTACAGTCAAGCCACACCCACTCAAGCATAGAGAATCCAGGTGACGCTCGCCGGCCTCTGTCCACCATAGCCAGGAACTCGAAGGCTCAACATCAGAGAAGTGAGCTCTCTGGAGCTCACTTCGAAACTATACCCCTTGGACTCGAGCTAGCCCTGAAACCCTAATGGTCCCGCTGACGGCACACTCGACGGTGCAAACGGTGCAAAGTGACGGTGGGCCCCACCGTGAAGTCAGTACCCCGAACACAAAATCTAACCGTCGGAAAGTAGTCCCTGAGAAACAGCTAGAATAACTCTAACTACCATCACTGGAACTCCAGTGTCCGAGCATCTAGATGCGGAACTACAAATGGCGTGACACCTAAAGAAAGGGAATTCTTGAAGGAACATTGGGTTTGGAAGCCAAAGTTAAGGTTGACATCGGATTGGAGTAGTAACAAATTTGAGATTTAAAGAGGCAAATATGAAAAGTTGCATTGTCATTTTGGATTTGTAGGTTGGTAGAGTTGTTATAGAATGGTATAGTTGTTAGTTAACTATCAGTGCTTTGCCTATTTAAAGGAATCATTTGTAGTGTTATGTTGTTCAATATTCATAATTTCTGAAAATAGATCAAGCAAAGTGCTATATGTTAGTGCTCAATTTTTAAGCTTAATTCCAAGTATCAATTTTGTGTTTGTGTTTGTAAGTGTGTGGAGAATTTTGAAATGCAAGTTAGTGAGCTTGTTGGATGTTGGATTCCACAGCGCTGATCTTTATTTTGTGTGTTTGATCCTGAGTGAAGTGTTATTGAAGCAATGCCTTGACAGATTTGAGAGGGATTGTTGTGTTTGTAGTATTCTGCATTTGTGAGTGTAGTGTGAGCTTGATATGAAGCAATTTTGATTGAGGAAGTTGTGCCTTCAATGGAGGGGTGGAACATAATTCTAAGGTAAAGTTTTTTTTATAGTGAATTAGCCATCTTTGGAAGAATCTGAATCATCACAATCAAAGTTTGTTTGGAAACATTGGATAGTATTGTCATTATAGAGTGAGGTTTTGTAACTACACTACAAATCACTACTTGTTACTCTCTTTTGGGTGTGGTTTCTACTTGAGAGATTAAAGATGCAACCAAGAAGAACTAAGTGTTACTGTTTTCTTTGTGTTTGACCATTTTTTACTTGTACCTTTGTGGGAATGAACTTCTTATTGATTATTGCAAAAGTGATACTTGCCAGGTTGTCAAATAAATACTTGCTAGGTTACCAAATGAATTATGAAATTTTCTCCTTTGGCAAGCATTGCACTTGGAGGGTTTGTAGTCTTTATAGTCTTCCTTTACTTCCACTCATTCCTCCTCTTCTTGAGTGGGTCCACTTCACTTCACACATTTCTCCTTTGGCCTCCACTTGCTCTTCTTTGGGATCCTTCACTTCTTGATTTGGACTAGAAGGAGCTTTGGGTTGATGCAAAGTCTACTCTTAGTCTTTGGTTTTATTTTTGAGTTCATCACTTTACTCTATATTTGGAATAGATTGGTCATCTTCATATTTCTCTCTCCGTTTTGAACCCAATATGTATTTCTACAATCTGGACACTTCTTCTTTTTCTTCCTCTTTGCTTTTTTTATCTTTGGCTTCCTCCTCCAAAGATTCATCAATCACTTGTGGATTTCTCTTGGTTCTCTTGGTTATCTCTTGTGATCTTGTAGGTGTGAACATCTTCCTCTTCTAGCATGAGTTTTCTACTTTGCTTGTACTCTTCATCTGCAAACTGATCTCTGCAAATGAGAGCCTTACTTTTGGGTTGAATGGTGAAGTAGGCCATCAAATACTAGGGACTAGGGAACTTCTTTTGCTTTGCCTTGGTCAAGAGGTTTAACCTCATGAAAAAGTGGATGACCAAGGTTTGAAGGTAAGTAAATCCACTATCTTCTTCCTATTCCTTCAAGAATCTCTTGGTCTAGACATAGAACATATACCTCAAATTCACTAGTTTTCCTTGGTATATGTACTCAAAGAAGATTGCTTGGCTATTGTTTAGGTAGGTGGTCTCTTAGGCTTGAATAAAATTTTAATTGCCTCCACTATGGTCATTTAGGGCTGGTCTTTGTGACTCCCAACTCTTCACTCATTGTTTTTTCTTGGATCTTTGAAGGAGATGGAGAGGATCTTTGTGGTGCCTATATTTCACAAATTTTTTATTTTTTTCTAATTCATTCTTGTTGGTAAAGATATAATAGAATAACTTATTATTTAGGAAGGAAAACTTCTTAGTGAGAACCTTCTTTGAAGTTTGGTTTGAGTGGGTACAAGTCCAAATAGAAGAAGTAAGAAGCCAATGGTATTTGGAGAGAAGGATGCCAAAGAGGTTAAACCTAAAGAATGGTTGGAGGCAAAAAAACACAAGTTTGAGTACCTTTGTACTTGAGGGCTGTACACAAATTTGATTGTGATGCAACCTAGACAAAGAATTACCACCAAAGACCATTGGCACTCAAGAAGACTATTTTCATTTAGTGAAGGCTTGCATGTGCAAGAGTGATCATATATGTGGAGAGGGACTACTCAAACAAAGGCTTGATATGTGTAGAAAGAGACTCCTTGTTGTCTACCAAGGGCTTTGCATTTGTGTGGAATAAAAGTGCCCACCACCCACTCAACCACCAAATGACTAGGGAATTTGATTAAAAACAAACTACACATTGACCAATTTCACTTTCCATAGAAGCAGTTTCACTTTCAAATTTGACTGAGGAAAATTTCCTAAGTCTTAATAAACATTTATAGTACTTCTAGTCTTTGAAGTTTTCTAGCACTTGGAGTTGTTTTAGTCTTTTCATCAATCTTCTTCTATAATTAATAAGCAACATTGTGTTTACTCCAAGAAACTATAGGAAAGCCCCCCACAATCAATAAATGAGCAACCCATTGTAGGAGTGAGGTAATCCAAAGCAAGTATTTAGGGTTCTTGCTCTTGAACTAGGAATTGAGTGACTTCACCATCATCCATGAAGTGAAAGAAGGAGAAGACCTTGGGAAAATTGAGTAGAGACCCTTTGTGACAACCCGGCAAATATCACTTTTGCGGTAATCGGGTAAGTAAAGCTCGTTCCCACGGAGATACGAGTTAGAATTGGTCAAATACAAAGCAAAGTAACAATTTCAGTTCTTCTTGAGTTCTTCTTTAGTCTCTCAGGTAGAAACCACACCCAGAAGAGAGTAACAAGCACTGATTTGCAGTCTTGTCACAAATTCACACTCCTTAATCACAAATCCTTCAATTCTTTCCAAACAATCTTGATTGTGATGATTCAGGCTCTCCCAAAACGGCACTTCACTGCAAAACAACTTCGCCTCAAAATTGTGTTCCACCCCTCCACTGAAGGCACAACTTCCTCGATCAAAATTGCTTCACATCAACTTCGCACTGCACTCACAAATGTAGAATACTACCAACACTACAATTCCTCTCAGATCTGTCAAGCATTGCTTCGATTGCACTTCACTCAGGATCAAAAACACAGAATGAAGATCAAGGCTGTGGAATCTAACATCCAACAAACACTTTAACTTGCACTTTGAATTTCTCCAAACATTCAAAAATACAATTGCAAAATTGATACTCGGAATAAAGCTCAAGCAATGAGCACTGCTTCACAACACTTTGCTTTATCTATTCTCAGAAATAATGAGCACTGAACAACATTTTCCTGCGAATGTCACTCTTAAACAGTGAAGCAATCAACAGTTCTAACAACTATACCGTTCTACAACAACTGTTCTAACCTGCAAATCCAAAATGACAATGCACCTCTTCATATCTGCCCCTTCAAATCTCAAATTGGTTACTAATCCGATCCAATGTCTACTTCTTCCTCGGCTTTCAAACCCGAACCCAAAGTAATCTTACTTCCTACTATCTTTTCCTTGGGTTTTAGATCTCCTACATCTTCTATTGGATCCAGCAATTCTCTTTCCTGATCTGAAATTGCACTAGTGGGTAGTTTATCTAACTCTTCATTGTTCGACCCACTCTTCCCTAATGTCTCTGAGGGCAACTCCGAAGACATTTAGATTCGTATGTTATCTACTTCGGGTTTTGCCTTAACATCCTGCCGAAGCTTTTCTAACTCTATTCTCACTAAGTCTAATCTAATCGCAATATTGTCTTCTACCTCTAATATCTTCCTATCTACACGAGTTCTCAATTTAATCAACAAAGCGTTCATCTCGGTGTCTTTTGCTTATCTTTGCCTCGTCTCCTCCACCAACAATTTCAACTCGTGCAGTCTCGTCTCTTCAATTCAAACGCTGGCCTCTGTACTTAACATCGCGTTCACTTTGAGGACTATTTCCTTCAATGGCTCCAATCTTGTCTTGCGTTCTTGTTCCCGATCTACAAGCCATTCCTCTTTGTACATTGCCAATTCTTCTTCGAATTCGGCCTTCACCGCTTCCTTCTCTTTCTCCTTCTGTTCAGCCTTCTCTTCCTGATTACAAAGTAATTCTCGTAATCTCTCTTCTTCTCTATATCTCGCAGCCAACTCTCGTTGCCAGAGTTGCTTCTTCTCCTCCATACTCTCCATCACTCGATCGAGCTCTTGATCCTTCAATGCTACCCTCGCCATAGCATGGATAAGTTCGACTCTTGAATCAGCAAACTGCTGCTTCAAGATTTCATGCTCCGCTACCTGTCTCTCCCTTGCAATGTCACTCTTCCTCGCAAGATCTTCTCAATAACTCACTTCTCTCTTCAGGTCTTCGATTACCTGACTCCTCTCAACTGCTTCTGCTCGCAGTACTTCTCTCTCTTCCTCACCTCGGGTTATACTCTTCTTCAACTCCGAGTTTTCTTCCTCTAATCTTGATAAGACCTGCAACACAGTCTTTACCTCTGGACAAGTAGACTGCATCTCCTTCTTCTTCTTCTCCATCTTCACCAACAATGGGCATACTACCATCTGCAGGTAATCTACTCCATTACTGGCAACTTCGTCCTCCCGCGGAGTGGTCTCTCTTCTTTCCTCGTGTTCTCTCGATACTTGCCTTCTTCTCTGGAGTCTTTGTATCGGGATCGATGCCTCACTGCCCGAGCTTTCTTCTACCTCTTCCTTCACTCTACTCGGTCCCGCTTCACACTTCACCTTACGTCTCGAGCAAATTCCTTGCTGTACTGCGATCTTCTTCTCCTCGTGCACTGGTACTTCGTCTTCCAGCACCACATTGTCTTCGGTTTCTACTTCGGCTTGCATTTCTTCTTCGTATACTTCAGCCGTTGGTACTGATGTCATCTCTCCTCTTTCCTCACTGTCACTGCTCGTATCTCCACTTTGCAATGTCAGCTTAGGTTCCTCCTCACGTTCTGAGTCCTCCGTCTTGAGCTCGGCTTTGCCTTCTGAGTCTTCATCTTCTGACTCAATCACCACCATTCCTCGCCTCGGGTTATTTTTTGCATCTTCCGGGGTTTCTTGTTTTCTTCAGCTTCTGCTTGCTGAGTTCTCTTCTTTGTCGGGGTACTTTCAATGACCTCCACGTTCTTCCCTGTCTTTGCGTAGTAATCGTTTGTGCTCCGGAGTTGGAGAATGCATTGCTGCTCCTCCGCGTCAACTTCTCTTCTCAAATCAGGATGGAAATGAGACACCATTCTATTGTGCTCCGCCAAATTGAGCAGATTTAACCCGAGGTAAAAATGTGCTGCAAATGGTACAATGTAGTGTGGAGGTGACTTATCCCGCAGATTCCACACCATCTGCCTCGTTCTTCCGTGAAAGCACCTTGCCCAATTGATTGGTTCTCCTGCAAATAACTTGTGAAAGAACACCGCTTGGTGTTTCATCACATAGGTAGTTCTCTCCGGCTTCAGGATGGCCATTAGTGCACTCACAATTCCTCTCCTCACAGGGTCTTTGTAGCTCTCAACTTTATACCCATTCTTCGTCCTCTTCGACAAGAAGGCATCTCTCACCTCCTGTGTTTCTTGGGCTATCTCTCCTTTCCCCAAGAACATGGCTCCCTGCTCCGAGCCTGCCTCCTTCCCGAGTACGAGTCTCCAATCCGACTCTGTCCAGCGAGCCGGATTTCCTCTCTTCCCTTCTTCCTTGGGACCATCAAGACATTTACTCTTGATGATTTCTGTCATGAATCCTGGAAAACTTACGTTCCAGTTCCATGCCAAAAAAGTGATCCGAAGTCGGCTCAAGACTTCGATCCTCGCTACTATATCTAATCTCCGAATTGCATGATTTCTCACTACAAATTCGGAGTTCTTCTTCCCTCCTCCCATCTCTTCTGCTTTCTTATTGTCTCTTGATTTCTCTCTTGCGACTTCTCGCTTGTGCACTAACACGAGTCCAACTCTATTTCCCTTTCCCCGATCACCTGCAAGACGACTCCTCAACGGCGAAGGAAAATTGCTCAACATTTTGTCGTTGCAGTTTTGATTTTTATAGAGTTGCACTTCTTCATCTTCCGTCACTTTGAGTTTCTACCGAGAAATCACACCTCCGGCATGCACCTGTCACTGTCACTCAACCTTCGCGCGTATGAGCCGCCAGTTTTGAAACGGCCCCTTATTGAATTTCTCACCCCGACAAAAGGTTGTTAGACTGTCTTTGCCTTGGGTTGAGCTCCCCTTGAGCCGAAGACAATTTACTTCGTATTGTATGCTGACACGGCATTTCTGAGTACTTCGCCTTATGACCCGAAGTCACTTTACTTCGGGTTTCATCCCGAAGACAATTTTCTTCACCTTCTTTGGCCATAAAGGCGCAATCCGACTTCTCTATACACTTCTTCTCCTTTATTTTTGAAAAAAACAAAAAATGTGGGCACCACATACCCCCTCCCTCAAATGTGAGCGTCCCCGCGAACATAGAGCTTGGGTGTTTTAGAAACTTCCGAGTCTATGGTCCAATATCTCCGAACTCTCCACCTGTTTACTCGAGTGGCAAAAGGATTACCTTCCAAATCGACGAGTTGCATGGATCTATTTTCGTTAAAGATGACGAACTCGATAGGGACCCATCCATCTCTAATGCAACTTGCCTGGAAAAAATATTCGGCGATTGTCATATAACAAAACCAAATCCCCTTCTCATACAGTCATAGGCTTGATTCTGTGATCATGCCTGACTTTCCTCTGTGCTTGTACTTCTTTTGTGGTTTGCATTGCATCGTCTCTTTTCTCTTCTAACCACATCAGTTGATGAATCCGAAGATCCTGACTTTCCTCTTCCAACATTTGTTCTTCGCATTGTAACACCCATTTGTGCATGTGTGTGGTATTGTGATATTTAGCTTGGTATTACAAGTATTTAAGAGATATTATTTATATAGAGATAAAGGATGGTTCTATATTAGTCATGGTTAGCTAAAGTTAGTCATAGCTAAGATAGATGGGACCTTACTTTAGAGGAAGTAGAAAAGATGAGCACCACTATTTTGGATTTTAGTGTGTTGACTTGGTATTATTCCTAGGTGTTTGGCTTTGGGGAAAGAGTTGAGAACTCTTGGGCCCGCAAGCCTTTTTGTTTTGGATTCTTCTTTAGTCCAAGGATAGCCCATGTGAAGGAATCCTTGCTTTAGTGGTTGGGTCAAGATAAGGGGAATATGCCCATGTGAATGGATATTCCTTTCTACTTTTTGACTTTACTTGACTTTTAGTCTAGTAACTTGAGTTATTATGGTAATTAGTAACTTTGGTACGTAACTATTTCACAAGTATATAAACAAGGGGTGAGGAGGTACTCATCATCCTTTCATTTGCAACTATCTCTCTCATTGAGTTCTCTAGTGAGCAATGTCTTGAGTCTTGGAGTGTTAGCCTTGGAGGAGTATGATGGAGTTGGGGTTCCTTGCCTTCTTAGTCCATGGTGCGCTACCATAATAGCCATCGGAGGTTCATCTTGAGTGAGAGACAGGCCGGCTCACATTTTTGGTTCCGTTGCCGGGACCTCTCTAGAAGGCAAGATAATGTTCCGCGTCCAATTCTACATTAGGCAGAAGGAGGCTATGAGAGCTCACTTGGAGAGAACATTAGGAGAGGAGAGTGCTGAACTTATGTTAGAGAACCAAGATCCATTTGTATACCCTGTAGTTAATTATGATATCTTTGAGGTGATTTTGTACATCTTGTACACATGAGAGGAATTGGAGAGATTGTGTGAGGTGGATTGCAGATTTAGGGGATTAAGGTGATTTTGGGCAAAATCTCAAGTTTGAGATTTAGACATGAGATTTCTACACATGATAGTTTGGGTTATCTTTTAGTTAGCACACTTGAAATTATTATGAGAGCTTCTATGCGCACTGGGCTAGAATTTTTGAAAGTTAATAGGGTAAACTGCTCCCGCAACTGCATGCTCTCTAGAAACTTGTACAGAGTCAGCCATTTCTTCTATTTTCAGTGAATTGTCCTGAAAATTTTCAAGAAAATTCAGTGCATTGTATTCTACTTGCTGCTACAAAAATTAGAGAGAGATTGTTTTTGCGCAGGGCGTTATGAGTTTTTGAAGTGAGGGGGGTGGTTTTCAGACCAAATCTGAAATATGGGTGCTGAATAGAAAGGTGTCTAAGCCAAATGGCTCAATGAAAAGATCTGAAATTTTGCAAGGAGGGACGCCCTAGAGTTGTAATCAAGTGTGCAAAATTTCAGAGGACTGTGACATATTGGTTGGGAGATTTTAGTGACATTGTGAGGAAGGGTCAATTCTGCTGAGTGGAGATCTCATGCATGAGAAGTTTGAGATCAACAAAAAGCATGTTTGAGTGTTTAGATTCATCTTGGGAACATGGAGGGTCATCAAGAGTGGAAATTGAGATTATACAAGGTTCCCCAAGGGTTTGAGGTGATTGTAGGGGTTGATTTGAAGAAAAGAGAGTTTACAATAGAATTTGAAGAGAGTATTGAGAGGATCCAAAAACCTACACCACTTGGAGGAAAGAGTGAGTCTAAGTGCTTTCTATGTGGAGAGAAGGGACATAAGGCAAGTTCATGTCCATTGACCTTTGAGAGCAAGAGATTGAGGGAAAGGAGAGGCTTACTTGACTTGGGTTTTGCATGTTGGACCTTCTTCACCAAGATTGGGAGGGAGAAGATCTAAGACCAAGGAGTTGTGTGAGGTTTGTGGAGTTGAAGGACTTCCAAAAGGACATGAGTGTAGTGGAGTAAAAGCACTTTTGGAAACTTTGGTGAAAGATCTTGGAGAGAGTCTTAGTACAGCTACAGAAATACTACCACCTTCATCAGCTAGTTCTCAAGATTAGTGATGGAGATAATCTTTCAACTTATGGATAAACTATCCATGAGAGTTAGATTAATATGCACTCTAGGATTTGATGTTGCTAAAGAAATCTTGGAGCAACCTGACCCTTTTGTGTTCCCTAGAGTGGATTATTCTCAGATGGTGTTAGTCATGTATATACTCTATTAGTAATAGAGTGAGAGAAAAGAAAAGAGAAAAAAAATATTTGAGAGAAAAGAAAGATAGTGAGGAGTTAAGATGGGGAAACTTCCGGTTTTCTTTGGCAAGGATGGAGAAGATGTGGAGGCCTTTGTGAGAGACTTCAAGAGAGCTTGCATAGGAAACAATGAGAGGAGGAAGAATGAGTGGGCCTCATTATTACCAGATTTCTTTGAGGATGCAGCACTTACATGGTATGAGTCAGAATACCAAAAGAGAGAGAGGAGAGAGGGGGAAGAGGAGTCTTGGGAGACTTTGACTTCAGCACTCATTGAAAACTTTCTTCCTGATGAGAGTTATGAGAGATTGATGAGTGAGGTTACATTTCTCAAGCAAGGAGATGGAGAGAAAGTGAGAGTATATGTGGAAAGAGTGGAAAAGTTAGAGTCCAGATTTTGCATAGTGTTGAGGAAGGGTGGGGATGATGTGGAGACTACAATGATTGGCATAGGGGCCATGCTCACCAAGAATTTTGTGGGAGGGTTGAGACCACAAATTAGAAGTAAGGTGAGATATGAGAAACTTTCTTCCAAGGTTGAAGCTATCAAGATTGCAATTCGTATGGAGGAGAGTTTGGAAGGGGATGAGAGTGATTTGGTGGTGAAGGAGGTTGTGCATCCTCCTCAAGGCTACAAGTATGGTGGAACTTCTGATACTTTGGTGACAAGGGTTGCACCACAAGTAGTAGTTGCTCCAGTTCTTGCACCTCCACCAAAAGATCCACTCCAAACCATCACAGAACAACTTGCGGATCTCAAGATCAATGTGGTGCAACTATGGGAGAAGAGAGAGGTGGATCAGAATGTAGGGAGATGGCCTAGGAGTTATGGAAACTATCCATATAGAGGAGGCCAACCAGCCAACAATTTCAATGATAGAAATTGTTTTGGTTGTGGAGGAAGAGGCCATATCCAAAGGAATTGCCCAAATTCCACTTACCATGGAGGAAGGGGTTATGAGGGAGCCAATAGAGGGAAAGAGGGAGGTAGTGAAACCCAAGTGGCTCCTAATCCCAACAAAGGTAAGGGGATAGCATCCATAGATGTGGTTGAGAGCAAGTATGAGAAGGGAGAGTGCTCAAACTCCAAGGGTCTTAATTTGGAGCTTTTGGCACAAGAGAAGAAGAGAGCTGGTTTTGCAGAGGATGTTCACTCTTCTCAAGGATTTACTTCAAGCAAGGATACTCCTATGTCTACTAGGAGCACTCGCACCTCAACACCATCAACAACAAAGACTCCAAGGAAGAAGTTGGGGATGGAGGACTTCTTGATCTCAAAGCAGCAATGGAACTACAATGTGTTGGAGGATGTTGGTAGTCACAAGGCTAACATCACAGTGCGCCAATTAATTGCTTTGAACCCTACCTTGAGAAAGGAGCTTAGAGGTGGTTTGAGTTCTACAAGGAGCAAGAAGAAGAAGAAGGCAAAAGTTCCAGTATCAATGGGGGTGGTGGATGCCAAGCCAACACCATGGGAGGCTTGTGAATATGCCTCCAAGATTGATGTGAGAGTGAATGGTCGCAACATCAAGGATGCATTGGTTGATGGAGGATCAGCAGTAAATGCCATGTCAGAAAGGTTGATGAAGAAGTTAGGTATGATACCCTCAAGAGCTTCAACATATGTGGTGAGCATGGCAAACAAGCAACAAGTTCGACCAGTAGGGGTGATGGATAAGGTGGTAGTTTCAATTATGGGAGTTCAAAATCTCATGACTTTCCAAGTCTTGAAGGATTCAAGCTATGACTTACTTCTTGGGAGGCCATGGTTGAGAGCAGCATGCACAACTGATCGATGGCACAAAGGGTTCTTGAGGATTGGGCCATCAAACCATAGAGTCACTATTCCTGTGACTAACACCACCAACACTTCACATTCAGATACACCATCTTCTGATTATTGGGAATCAGATTCTGAAGAAAGAGCTTCAGGTGTGGACACAAGCATGGAAGAGGAGACTTCCACGGAGGAGGATGAGTCTGAATCTGATTCAGATGTGTATCCTTTGTGTGCTATGGATTTTGCACCTAAGCCAGAGGTTTTGAAGGACCCAGATAAATCACCATTGACACTTGAGGAGGTAGAGAGAAGGTTATCTACCCTCAAGTATGGCCCAAATGTTACCAAGGAGGAGAAGGTGAGATTTGAGGAGATTTTCCGCAAGTTCATCCATGTGTTTGCTTTTAGTTACAAGGATTTGAAGGAAGTCACCTTGGAG
Source organism: Lunularia cruciata (assembly GCA_948567375.1). Classification (NCBI taxonomy): domain Eukaryota; kingdom Viridiplantae; phylum Streptophyta; class Marchantiopsida; order Lunulariales; family Lunulariaceae; genus Lunularia; species Lunularia cruciata. Next base: position 60,903,607 of record OX419756.1, on the reverse strand, counting down.
GAGCACAAGATAGAGGTGGAGTCACATGCAAGACCAATCCGCCAAAAGCAACGTCGCATTAACCCACCAATATCTTTGGTTGTGAAGGAGGAGATTGATAAGCTCAAGGAGGCTAGATTTATCTTTGAGGTGGAGAATTCAGAATGGGTGTCTCCAATTGTCATTGTGAAGAAAAAGAATGGCAAGCTTCGGGTATGTGTGGATTACAAGAAGCTCAATGCTGTTACCAAGAAGGACTACTACCCATTGCCATTCATTGATGAGATCTTGGAGGAGGTTGTAGGTCATGAGAGGTACAGTTTTGGAGATGGTTATAGTGGATATAACCAAATCAAGATTGCACCAGAGCATCAACAACTCACCACATTCACCACACCTTGGGGAACTTACGCTTTCAAGGTCATGCCTTTTGGGCTTTGCAATGCTCCAGCCACATTCCAACGGTTCATGAACAAGGTATTTGAACCTTTCATTGGGAAATTTGTGAGAGATTTCATTGATGACTTTTGTGTCTATGGGAGCAAGGAGGAGCACTTTGAGCACCTAATCAAAGTCTTGCAACGCTTGGATGAGGCAAATGCATCACTCAACCCAGAGAAGTGCATTTTTGGATGTGAAGAAGGTCTACTTTTGGGGCATATCATCTCCAAGGATGGAATAGCATTTGATCCTGAGAAGGTGAGGAAAATCTCAGACCTTCCATTCCCTTCAAGCTTGACAAAGTTACGCCAATTCTTGGGGATGGTTGGGTACTATAGGGAGGTTCATCTTCTCATTTTCCAACAAGGCTTATGCATTGACTATCTACATGAAGAAGGGTGTAGATTACATGGTGATTTTGGAAGACAAGGAGGCTCTCAAAGCTTTTGAGGAGCTCAAGCAATCCCTTGTTGTAGCTCCAATTCTTGCTAAACCTGATTGGAGTAAACCTTTCATCCTCTACATTGATGCTTCTAATGTAGCTATAGGATGCACTCTTAGTCAATTAGACCAAGATGGGCATGATCATCCAATAGCTTATGCTAGTAGGCAGATGGTTTCAGCAGAGAAGAACTACTCTGTCACGGAGAGAGAAGGGTTGGCAGTGATCTTTGGTCTCAAGAAGTTTAGACACTACTTGATTGGAGGGAAAGCCACCATTGTCACGGATCACAAGGCTTTGAAGTACATCTTCAACAAGCCTAATGTTGAAGGGAGACTAGCAAGGTGGATGATACTCTTGTCTGAGTATGACTACACCATTGAAGATAGGCCAGGAAAGAAACATGCAAATGCTGATTTATTATCTAGAGCCTATGATCATGATGGAGATGAGCCAGTGGATGATTCCTTCCCGGATGAGAAGCTCATGACGATCTCAGTCACTCAAGAGGTTCCAATGGAGTACAAGGAGATTGTGGATTTTGTGACAAAAGGTAACTATCCAGAAGGGATGCATGCTAGGGAGAGGAAGGCCCTTGCAACAAGATCTAGACCTTACACAATGGTGGAGGATATTCTTTTTCACCAAGGAGCAGATGGTCTACTTCGAAGAGCAGTGGGTAAGGAAGAGTCTATCCTACTCATAAAGGAGTTTCATGAAGGTTTAGTATGTGGAGGACAGTTTGCAGGAAAGGTGACTGCTTTCAAGATTCTAGATGCAGGTTACCATTGGAGAGGGATTTTCAAGGATTGTCTTGATTATTGCAAAACTTGTCATGTTTGTCAAGCTTTTGCTAGAAAGTCTACATCCACTCCACCACTTAGATCAATTCCATTGCTAGGACCTTTTGAGAAGTGGGGAATTGATTTTGTAGGTCCTCTCAATAGAACCCCAAGGAACAATCGGTACATTGTGGTAGTTACTGATTACCTTACCAAGTGGGTTGAGGCTAGACCATTGAGGGACAAGAATGAAGATGAAGTGGGTAGATTTCTTTATGAATGCATTATCACTAGGTTTGGATGCCCTTTGGAGTTGGTTTCTGATAGAGGAGGAGAGTTTACAGGAAGCATTACTACAGCCATTCTACGACATTTCTCTATCACACATAGAGTAACTACATCCTATAAGCCAAATTCCAATGGCTTGGTAGAGAGAACCAATCAGACCTTGTGCATGATGTTGGCCAAAGATGCAGAAATGGAGGGGGCTAAACATCATTGGGACAAGAGGATTCATGCAGTTTTGTGGGAGTATAGGACAACCATGAAAACTTCCACTGGATATTCTCCATTTCAATTGGTGTATGGTATTGAGTCTACCTTACCTATTCACTTTGATCTTCCTACCTTCCAAAGCATTCATAGGAGATTGAAGAAAGCACAAGGAGGTGATGTAGAGAAGTCAAGGAAGGATCAACTCATGGAGTTGGAAGAGGCAAGAGCAGTTGCTATGGTTCGAGTGGAGCAAGCCCAAAGGAAACAAAAGGAGAGCTATGACAAGAGGCAAGACAAGAAGAAGGTGGAGCCTTTCAAAGAAGGTGATTGGGTAATGTTGTTTGATTCCATTCGATTCAAGAGAGTGCAAAAGAAGTTTTTGCCTAAGTACTTTGGACCTCTCATAGTGGGGAAGGTGTGGGGCAATTACACCTATGATCTCAAGGAGTTGGGAGGAAGATACTTTGATAGGATTAACCATGATAAGTTGAAGATGTACCATAGAAGGTAGAGAGACCTTCACTTTGAGGACAAAGTGAAAACTTAGTCCGGGAGTAAATGTAACACCCATTTGTGCATGTGTGTGGTATTGTAATATTTAGCTTGGTATTACAAGTACTTAAGAGATATTATTTATATAGAGATAAAGGATGGTTCTATATTAGTCATGGTTAGCTAAAGTTAGTCATAGCTAAGATAGATGGGACCTTACTTTAGAGGAAGTAGAAAAGATGAGCACCACTATTTTGGATTTTAGTGTGTTGACTTGGTATTATTCCTAGGTGTTTGGCTTTGGGGAAAGAGTTGAGAACTCTTGGGCCCGCAAGCCTTTTTGTTTTGGATTCTTCTTTAGTCCAAGGATAGCCCATGTGAAGGAATCCTTGCTTTAGTGGTTGGGTCAAGATAAGGGGAATATGCCCATGTGAATGGATATTCCTTTCTACTTTTTGACTTTACTTGACTTTTAGTCTAGTAACTTGAGTTATTACGGTAATTAGTAACTTTGGTACGTAACTATTTCACAAGTATATAAACAAGGGGTGAGGAGGTACTCATCATCCTTTCATTTGCAACTATCTCTCTCATTGAGTTCTCTAGTGAGCAATGTCTTGAGTCTTGGAGTGTTAGCCTTGGAGGAGTATGATGGAGTTGGGGTTCCTTGCCTTCTTAGTCCATGGTGCGCTACCATAATAGCCATCGGAGGTTCATCCTGAGTGAGAGACAGGCCGGCTCACAGCACAGAACCCGATAAGTCGGAACTTCAAATTCAACTGGCAGTATGGGATGCAAGCCATATGTCAAGAAGTATGGTGTTTGTTTGGTTGTAATCTTCTCTGTCATCCGATAGGCCCATAACGCGGCTGGTAATTTTGTATCCCAGTCATAGGCATAATTGATTCAAAATTTTACAAAGTAACCCATTCGCTTTTTCTGTTAAGCTATTTGCTTTTGGGTTATAAGGAGTCGTCATCTGATATTTAATCTGAAAATACTTGGTTAACGCCTCCATTACAGAGTTCAAAAAATGTGTTCCTTGGTCACTGACCAATTCCAGAGGACACCCATATCAGGAGATGATGTTTCAAAAGAAAAATTCCGCCACAGTTTCAGCATCATCTCTGCGAGTTGCTTCCGCTTCAACCATCTTGGTAGCATAGTCAGTGCAAACCAAAATGTAGCGCTTTCTTGTGACTTGGGTCACTGGTTGAATGGGACCCACAAAATCAATCCCCCATTTCTCAAAGGGGGCCAAAGGCAAAATTGGTCTCAAAGGCCATTGAGAAGTAGCCGTCGGCTTCCCCGTTCTCTGACACGCATCACAGCTTTGGATATGAGCATGTACATCTTTGTACATTGTAGGCCACCAATACCCTGCCGAAAGAATTTTCTTTACAGTATTCTTCAGAGCATAGTGTCCTCCCGATGCCTCGGAGTGTAAAGATTCAATCACTCCTCCTACTTTGTATGACTCCAAGCATCGCCGAAGTACTTCGTCTTTGCCCATCTTAAATAAAATGTTGTGTTTAAGCTGGTACGACCCCATTTTCCGGAGAAAGACTGCCCGCTGTTCCGGATCCATCTACTCAGGACAATGGAGAGTATTCAAATAATTATATTCATCTGCATACCTTGTACTTCTCATTGCTGATAAGTGATACAACTCTTCGTCAGGGAACCGATCGTCAATTTCCCACTCCTGGTCTTGAGTGTCTAACCTGGACAGGAAGTCCGCATTCAAATGCAAAGCCTCCCTTCCTCACTTGTACAATATACGTGAACTCTTGTAATAACAAGATCCATCTTGCAATTTGTCCCGATAAATCTACCTTCTTGACCAGATGTTGCAATGCATAATGGTCAACATAGAAGACAAACTCATACCCCGACAAATAATGATGAAATTTCTTGCAGGCATACACCATTCCAAGTGCTTCTCTTTCAGTCGTTGAATAATTCTTTTCAGAAACTGAAAGTTGTCGGCTGGCTTAATACACCGGGTAGTCCTTCTTCTTCTCATCCTTCTGACTTAAGACAACCCCGATGGCCATGGACGAAGTGTCCACATACACATGAAAAGGGACGTCCTAATTTGGGGCCCTCATGACTGGTGCTTCAACCAGTTTCTTCTTCAACCCTGGAAGGCTTCTTCTTGATGTGCTTCCCACAGATAGTCTTCGGATTTCTTCAGAAGCTTTGTAAGTGGTGCAGCAAGCACTGCATAGTTTGACACGAAGCATCTATAATATCCGACATGTCCCAAGAAGGCTCTCAGCTCCCGGATGTTCTTCGGGGATTCCAAAGCTGCGATTATCTTAACCTTCTCAACATCGACTTCAATACCTCGGCTTGACACCCGATGCCCCAGAAGAATTCCCTCCTTCATTGCAAAGAAGCATTTCTCCGGGTGTAATGACAAGCCGGCAAAACAACACCTTTCAAATGTTTGGCGAAGGTAATCTATATGTACATCCCTTCGCCCAAACACACAAAAGTCATCAATAAAAACTTCGACAAATTTGTGCAAGAAATCTTTGAAGATCGAATTCATCATCCGCTGGAAAGTAGCAGGAGCATTACACAACCCAAAGGGCATTTGATTGTAAGCGAAAGTGCCCCAATTGGTTGTGAATGGAGTTTTATCCTTGTCTTCTTCTTGAATGGATACTTGATTGTACCCTGAAAATCCATCGAGAAAACTATAACAAGGATGCCCAGCTACCTGATCCAAAATTGTATCGGTAAAAGGCAAGGGATGATGATCTTTCCTTGTGACTGCGTTCAATTTTTGGAAGTCTTGGCACACTCGGATCTTCCTTGTTTTCTTCTTTGGGACAATGACAATGGGGGAGACCCATTCATTGCTTAAGATAGGGAAGATGATTCTGGCCCCTAAGTACTTATCGATTTCATCTTTTACCAAAAGCGAGTACTTCGGGTTCAGGCGGTATTGTCGCTGCCAAACCGGAACTGCACCTTCAATCAAATCAATCCGGTGTTCTCTGAATTCTTGTGGAATACCCGGCATTTGATCAATCAACCAGGCGAATACATCCTAGAACTCTATAAACAGGGCAGTGTATCCTGCCAACTCCTCCGAAGTAACTGTCTTCAAGATTTTTAAAACTTTTCCTTCAGTGAGTAACACCTCTTGACAGTCATCGGGGTTGATGACTCCTTCAACGTGGCTTACTTGGCTTATCCCGAGGTGAGCGGCCATCAAACCCCCTTCCTCCAAGTCAGGTTCACCCGAGGCGAGGTCATATGGATCTTCGTCGTCAGCCTCTACCTCGTAGCATTCCAAGTAATTAACTTGGACTTCTTCTTCGGATTCGTTTGAAGATGAAGACAATGAGTCTTTGGACTCGTCCTCCTCTTCTGACGAACTTGTTTCCCCGAGATGGGGAACCTTCGTCCAACTCACAGTCACCAGCTTCTGATCTTCGGATGAAATGTCCTTGAATCTTAACTTCTGCTGATGCCAATCCACTACAACTTGGGCACTATACAACCAGGGTCTGCCGATCAACAGAGGGTAACCAGTTTTTGTCACTGGCCGCAACACGATGTAATTCAACTTGAAGGGTACCCCTGCAATGATTGTGGTAATGTTCGACAGCATGCCCAAGGGCCGTCTCCTAGTTTGGTCTGCAAACTTCAAAACTTGGGGTGTTGGTTCAAACGTATGATACCCGAGTCAATTTGCAGTATCTTCAGTCATGACATTCACACCGGACCCAGAGTCAATGGGTATCGATGTGATCATGCACCCTGCAATCTTCCCGTCTACCTTGGGAGATCCCAAATCTTCTTGTTCAATACAATAGATAGCAGGCAGGTCCTTCGTTGACATCGACCTCACCTTCTTGAGGGCCAAATTAAGCTATCTCTTGTACAACTTGTTATCTTCCCACAATTGCTTAAATGTAACATTGGCATTTGTGGTGGCCAAGTCGGCTACAATATAATATTGGGGAACTCCTCCCAATTTGACCGTCTTTGTCTTCGGCTTTGAGTCCGAGGACTCTCCATGCTCCCTCTTGACTTCGGGACGCTTCAAAATGGTGATGGGCTTGCTGATGGCCTTAACCCAAGCTTCCTCGGGTTGGCCTACCTCGGCTTGGATCAGACCCTTTACTTCGGATCAGATGTCCGCCGGAAAAATTGGAGACTTCGTCTTCGTCTCTTCTTCCAAACTCAGTTCCCGAGTCCTGAGTAATGCATCCGTTAATTCTTTCTGCAAGGCTTTAGCTTTAGCTTTTGCGAGGATCTTTTCCTCCTTGGCCGAAAGAATGGCTTTTGGGCACTGTCTCTTCACCTTTCGGGAAGACGACGAGGTCGTACTCAGTTCTTCGGGATCACGCTTCTTCTTGGTGGAGCGTGTCTCAACTTTCAAAATTTCAAGGTCTGGCCATTCTCCTTCTGAGGCCGGACTCCCTTCTTGAGGTCTTTCTTCTTCAAGAGTAATGCAATTTACATTTGTATCCCCCTTCGGCTGAAGTGTTGCATGCTCAGCGGGGGTCTGTACATATTTTACAGGAGGCTTCGGGTTTGGCGGGTGAGGGCATTGGTTGCTCGTATGCCCCGATCCTTTACAATTTCCACACAGGGGAACCTACCCAATTTGCCTTCTTGGCTCGGGACAATTTGGAGACCAATGTCCCATCGAGCAACAATTATAACAGGCTCCGGGTGCAACATTCTGAGGGTGATTTTGGTTGCTCATCGGTGGTCTTCGTGAAGGAGCATTGGGGTTATACTCCCTGGGTCCAAACCTCAGACCTTGATACGATGTGCTCGGTTGAGGCTGTACCTCCTGAGTTTGGTACACCGCCTCTTCGTCCTCGTCTTGGTTCCATCCCGGAACCCAATCAATTTGCTGCACCGGGAATGCATTACGAGTATTGCATTCTGTGTTGGTGTGGCCGGATTTGCCACATGCGGTGCACCACACATTAGATCATCCAAATGCTGGGGCCTTTCTTTGGTCCTTAGCCCCAATCATCTGGATCTTGAAATCCAAAAACTCCTTGATGAGGGCATCCAGCTTTGTATCCGCCTTATGTACACTCTTGGCTGGAGGAGTCACTGGTTTCTTGCCTCCACATCTTCTGACTCGTCTTGGCTTTGATTCTTCTTTATATTCCGAAGAAGAGCTCAAAGACGTAGAGGATTTGTCCAAAGAAGGGGAGGTGCTGCGCGAAGCTCTCCTTCTGGGCTTCTTGCCCTTCTTCTCCCGATTTCTCCGGTTACCGGCAGAGTGAGAGTGGGCCGCTTCATAACGAGCGACATGTTTGAGTACTTTGTCTAGGGAAGTTACATTCCTCTCCCTGGCAAAGATTCGTATCTCTGGTGAAAGGCCCCCGAGGAACCAGGTATTGGCTTGGGCATCGGAGTATCCCACCACCCCCAATTGCTTGGGAACTCGGTTTAGTAATGCCATGAACCGCTCAAAGTAGTCTCTCAACTTCTCCTTCTTGCCCCGGTCCAAATCGTTGAGTGCCGCGAAGACACTCATATCATAGTCAACCTCTCGGAATCGTTCCAGGAAGTTGTTTCTCAAGTCTGCCTAGTCCGATGGTACAAACCCCTTCTGAGTCATATGGGTGTACCAGCTCCGAGCTTTCTTGCGAAGCAGACTTGGAAAAATTCTTAGTCAATCCGCCGAGTCATGCTCCTTGTTAGCAAAGGAGATGACTTCAAATTCTTCGATAAATTCATCGGGGTCTTCATCTTGTTCTGTCCCCTTATACTTTTGATAGGCGTGTCGGGTGATAGGAAGCGAAGTCATCGTTCAATGCATTGGGATCGGCTGAGGTAATGTGGAACTTGACGGAACGGAAGAATTGGCTGGAATTGACGCCGTGTTGTCAGCCCAGGGATTCCAATTCGTCAAATTCAAAGTAGGGTCTTCTTCGACAATTTCTACTCTGAGGAGGTTGACTTCAACCCGAGTGGAAGATTCAAGATCAACACCTTTGATGGGTTCTTCAAAATTCCTTCGAGACAATCGAGGAATCGTTCGTAGAAGATATTGACACTCGTCTTCAGTAAGTGTGTGTGCTGTCTTTTCTTGAACAAAGGTCTTCAAGGAAACAACTTCCTTTACAGCTCTAGGGGAAGTTGGTGTACTGGGCCGCAATGCATATGTTTGCCCACTCAATTCTTTCTTCTTCTTGGAAGATGAGGGAGATGCAAAGTAGCCTTGCCAACCGCCTTCGCGTTTCTTGTGGTCAAGTTCTCACAGGGCTTCTTGCACTTTGTGAAGGAGTTGAAACTCCAACGCCTCTCGCTCAGTTTTGTCAATGATGGATGGGACGTTCAGACGTTCGTCTTCTTCACGCTGAAGTGCTCGTCTTCGAGCTCTCTCTTCCCGTTGTTCTTTCAATCTAGACATTCATATTGCCTTGATACCCAGTTTCCAATTTGGCTTCATATTCTTCCATTTCCGAGATTTGTATCCCTGGCAGCGGTGCCAAAAATCATGTGACAACCTAGCAAATATCACTTTTGTAGTAATCGGGTAAGTAAAGTTTGTTCCTGCAGAGATACGAGTCAGAATTGGTCAAATACGAAGCAAAGTAACAATTTCAGTTCTTCTTGAGTTCTTCTTTAGTCTCTCAGGTAGAAACCACACCCAGAAGAGAGTAACAAGCACTGATTCGCAGTCTTGTCACAAATTCACACTCCTTAATCACAAATCCTTCAATTCTTTCCAAACAATCTTGATTGTGATGATTCAGGCTCTCCCAAAAACGGCACTTCACTGCAAAACAACTTTGCCTCAGAATTGTGTTCCACCCCTCCACTGAAGGCACAACTTCCTCGATCAAAATTGCTTCACATCAACTTCGCACTGCACTCACAAATGCAGAATACTACCAACACTACAATTCCTCTCAGATCTGTCAAGGCATTGCTTCGATTGCACTTCACTCAGGATCAAACACACAGAATGAAGATCAAGGTTGTGGAATCTAACATCCAACAAACACTCTGACTTGCACTTTGAATTTCTCCAAACATTCACAAACACAATTGCAAAATTGATACTCGGAATCAAGCTCAAGTGATGAGCACTGCTTCATAGCACTTCGCTTTATTTATTCTCAGAAATAATGAGCACTGAACAACACTTTCCTACGAATTCCACTCTTAAATAGTGAAGCAATCGACAGTTCTAACAACTATACCGTTCTACAACAACTGTTCTAACCTACAGATCCGAAATGAAAATGCATCTCTTCATATCTGCCCCTTCAAATCTCAAATTGGTTACTAATCCGATCCGATGTCTACTTCTTCCTCTGCTTTCAAACCCGAACCCAAAGTAATCTTACTTCCTACTATCTTTTCCTCGGGTTTTAGATCTCCTACATCTTCTACCAGATCTAGCAATTCTCTTTCCTGATCTAAAATTGCACTAGTGGGTAGTTTATCTAACTCTTCATCATTCGACCCACTCTTCTTTAATGTCTCTGAGGGCAACTCCGAAGACATTTGGATTCCTATGTTATCTACTTCGGGTTTTGCCTTAACATCCTGCCAAAGCTTTTCTAACTCTATTCTCACTAAGTCTAATCTAATCGCAATATTGTCTTCTACCTCTAATATCTTCCTATCTACACAAGTTCTCAATTTAATCAACAAAGCGTTCATCTCGGTGTCTTTTGCTTGTCTTCGCCTCGTCTCCTGCACCAACAATTTCAACTCGTGCAATCTCGTCTCTTCAATTTGAACGCTGGCCTCTGTACTTAACATCGTGTTCACTTTGAGGACTATTTCCTTCAATGACTCCAATCTTGTCTTGCGTTCTCATTCCCGATCGGCAAGCCATTCCTCTCTGTACATCGCCAATTCTTCTTTGAATTCGGCCTTCACCGCTTCCTTCTCTTTCTCCTTCTGTTCAACCTTCTCTTCCTGATTACAAAGTAATTCTCGTAATCTCTCTTCTTCTCTATATCTCGCAGCCAACTCTCATTGCCAGAGTTGCTTCTTCTCCTCCATACTCTCCATCACTCGATCGAGCTCTTGATCCTTTGATGCTACCCTTGCCATAGCATGGATAAGTTCGACTCTTGAATCAGCAAACTGCTGCTTCAAGATTTCATGCTCCGCTACCTGTCTCTCCCTTGCGATGTCACTCTCCCCTCACAAGATCTTCTCGATAACTCACTTCTCTCTTCAGGTCTTCGATTACCTGACTCCTCTTGACTGCTTCCGCTCGCAGTACTTCCTCTCTTCCTCACGTTGGGTTATACTCTTCTTCAACTCCGAGTTTTCTTCCTCTAATCTTGATGAGACCTGCAACACAGTCTTTACCTCTGGACAAGTAGACAGCATCTCCTTCTTCTTCTTCTCCATCTTCACCAACAGCGGGCATACTACCATCTACAGGTAATCTACTCCATTATTGGCAACTTTGTCCTCCCGCGGAGTGGTCTCTCTTCTCTCCTCGTGTTCTCCCGATACTTGCCTTCTTCTCTGGAGTCTTTGTATTGGGATTGATGCCTCACTGCCCAAGCTTTCTTCTACCTCTTCCTTCACTCTACTCGGTCCCGCTTCACACTTTGCCTTACATCTCGAGCAAATTCCTCGCTGTACTGCGATCTTCTTCTCCTCACGCACTTGTACTTTGTCTTCCAGCACCGCATTGTCTTCGGTTTCTACTTCGGCTTGCATTTCTTCTTTGTATTCTTCAAGCCGTTGGTACCGATGTCATCTCTCCTCCTTCCTCACTGTCACTGCTCGTATCTCCACTTTGCAATGTCAGCTCAAGTTCCTCCTCACGTTCCGAGTCCTCTGTCTTGAGCTCGGCTTTGCCTTCTGAGTCTTCATCTTCCGACTCAATCACCACCATTCCTCGCCTTGGGTTATTTTTCTGCATCTTCCGAGGTTTCTTGTTTTCTTCAGCTTCTGCTTGCTGAGTTCTCTTCTTTGTCGAGGTACTTTCAACAACCTCCACGTTCTTCCTTGTCTTCGTGTAGTAATTGTCCATGCTCCGGATTTGGAGAATGTATTGCTGCTCCTCCGCGTCGACTTCTCTTCTCAAATCAGAATGGAAATAAGACACCATTCTATTGCGCTCCGCCAAATTGAGCAGATTTAACCCGAGGTAAAAATGTGCTGCAAATGGTACGATGTAGTGTGGAGGTGACTTATCCCGCAGATTCCACACCATCTGCCTCGTTCTTCCGTGAAAGCACCTTGCCCAATTGATCGGTTCTCCTGCAAATAACTTGTGAAAGGACACCGCTTGGTGTTTCATCACATAGGTAGTTCTCTCCGGCTTCAGGACGGCCATTAGTGCACTCACAATTCCTCTACTCACAGGGCCTTTATAGCTCTCAACTTTATACCCATTCTTCGTCCTCTTCGACAAGAAGGTATCTCTCACCTCCTGCGTTTCTTGGGCTATCTCTCCTTTCCCCAAGAACATGGCTCCCTGCTCCGAGCCTGCCTCCTTCCCGAGTACAAGTCTCCAATCTGACTTTGTCCAGCGAGCCGGATTTCCTCTCTTCCCTTCTTCCTCGGGACCATCAAGACATTTACTCTCGATGATTTCTGTCATGAATCCTGGAAAACTTACGTTCCAGTTCCATGCCAGAAAAGTGATCCGAAGTCGGCTCAAGACTTCGATCCTCGCTACTATATCTAATCTCCAAATTGCATGATTTCTCACTACAAATTCGGAATTCTTCTTCCCTCCTCCCATCTCTTCTGCTTTCTTACTGTCTCTCGATTTCTCTCTCGTGACTTCTCCCTTGTGCACTAACACGAGTCCAACTTTATTTCCTTTTCCCCGATCACTTGCAAGACGACTCCTCAACGGCGAAGGAAAATTGCTCGACATTTTGTCGTTGCAGTTTCAATTTTTATAGAGTTGCACTTCTTCGTCTTCCGTCACTTCAAGTTTCTACCAAGAAATCACACCTCCGGCATGCACCTGTCACTGTCACTCAACCTTTGCACGTATGAGCCGCCAGTTTTGAAACGGCCTCTTCTTGAATTTCTCGCCCCGACAGAAGGTTGTTAGACTGTCTTTGCCTCGGGTTGAGCTCCCCCCAAGCCAAAGACAATTTACTTTGTATTGTATGCTAACACGGCATTTCCGAGTACTTTGCCTTATGACCCGAAGTCACTTTACTTCGGGTTTCATCCCGAAGACAATTTTCTTTGCCTTCTTCGGCCATACAGGCGGAATCCGACTTCTCTATACACTTCTTCTCCTTTATTTTTGAAAAAAACAAAAAATGTGGGCACCACACCCTTCAATTGGATCAAGGAGCATTGGAGGATAGTACTCATTCTAAATGTAGGACCTGCCAGAGCAATGACCTTGGAGATGAAGTTTGCTAATCTAGAGCTAATAAATAACATCAATGTGACCTTTGCTTGTAAGAGGTTAGAGAATAATAGATGGAGAGTAAGCAGTTACAAAGACTTAGCCCAAAGGGTAATTTTGGAAGTGATTATGAATTGGTTGAAGCCAAAGCAAACAACTTACCTCACCAACAATCATGCAATCTTCTTTAAGAACATGTACCAAGGTAAAGTGGTCAACTAGGTGCATATTTTTTGTTTGCAAATAAGCACACTACACAAGGACTTCAAGCTGGAGGAAAGTGAAAACTACCTAGCCTCCTTTTCCATACAATTTTACATGGGGATGAATTTTCTAACAAAGGATTAGTGCAAGATGTTCTTCAACCATTTCCACCTAGTGGGGGTACTTTATATCCAAACCCAACGGCCGATTGCCAATTGTGATAGAAGTATTGGTTAGTTGATGCCAGATATGCAAAGGCAAGAATTTTTTGCCAATGGAGGAAGAAGGCACAATCCCAAAGGTCACCAAGAGGAAATGAGCCATTCCTCAAAAACCTTAGAGTCCAACAAAGAAGCTCCAATCAAGTGCATAGGTGATTGTTATGACTTCATTGGAAGGAGAGGCCACAAACACTATAAGGGAGGAAGAAGAAGATAGAAAGGTAGATAGAGACTCACCATGTAGAGATCCATTTTGAAGTAATGTAAAAGGAGTAGTACAAAGATACATATTGTGCACCAAATCTTGAAAATCATGTAGATCAAGAAGGAGAACTAGAGGTGTAGGGAAAAGCTCACATCCTACCAAAGAACCTCTCAACCCAAATCAAGAAGTGGATGTCCAAGAGGAAGCACCCCAAAGAACTACAAGACAAAGAAGTTTGGCCCAAATTTCAACACGAAACCAAAGACCTTCAGCCAAAAGAGGACCAAGAAGCTAAAGAAAAAGTAGAATTGGAGGAGGGAGGAAGCCAAAGATCCTCTACTAGAAGTCTAGATCAAAGTTGGGGAAGGATTAGTCTAGGCATCTTAAGTACCATTCAAAGAAGGAGCACATTTCATCATCCACTTGGTAGGAGTAGCACTATAGCTCATAGAGTTCCTACTCCTCTAATATCAAGAGGAATGTCCAAACATCATAGACAACACAACCTTGGTGGGTAGTATGCACAAGGAATTTTACACTAAGAAGGAAAAGGAGGACCAAGCCAAGGAAGAACTTAACAAGGCAATAAATTTATATAAGGAAGAAGGCAAGAAGGTGAATTCCTTGCTGCAAGAGAATTTTGAAGTCAAGAGGCAAAATACCTCTCTTGCAATATACCACAATTAGAGTGAAGAGGAAAGTAGGAGGTTGCAAGGAGAGTTGATGGCACTCAAGCTAGAGCATAAGCAAACAAAAAAGCAAAAACAACTTGGATATAAAGACCAACTTTGAGCCAAGGATGAGGAAGTGGTAAGTATTTGAGGTAAGTTAGAGAAATCCAAGGTTTAGATCATAAGCTTGGATTTGTAGATGACCAAGTACCACAAGGAAGTGGCCATCAAATTGCAATATTTGGCCAAATAATTGATGAAAGAGAAGGAAGCGGATCAAGTAAGAATGCAAGAAGCACTACAAGAGTAAATGAAGACAAAGACCTAGTAATTTGAAGAAAGGAACTAGTAGTTGATTCAACAATTGGAGGAAGCAATGGATCACTTTGTAGGAATGCTAGAAGAAGAAGTGAAACTAAGAGCAATGAAGGTGAAGATCCACAAGCTCAAGTTGCAAATGCAAAAATTGGAAGGGAGGAGGAAAACCCTATTAGGAGGAGAAAATGGATCGGCAATTTGTTTGGCCTAAGGAGCATTCGGACAGGAATTTCATAGAGACTGTGATACTTGCCTCATAGAAATAGTTGGATACATGGAGTAGACCAACCTCCTATCCAGACAGTTTAGAGGCAACAATAGTTCTTTGTAGAAGGAACTTTAGGGCAAAAACACTTCATTGAAAGAAGTTATTTGTAGTTGTATGAAATTTGGAGTGGGAAGTTAACCAAAGATATTTGCATTTATAAATACTTAACAAGGAAGGCCTTGGGAGTTGAATAGGAATTTATAGTTGTGCAAGTCTTTGGAGTTGTAAGTCTTAAGTGTTGTAAATTCAAATTGACTTAGGGGAAGACCTAACACATTCCTTATTGGGTCTATGGAGCTTAATTAACCTACATATGATTGGGATAAGATAGGATTAGAATCCAAAGAGTGTGATGTAGGTAGCAATAGAGGATTTCTAGATAATCTGCTTAGTTTTTAAATCCCTTTGGGGCAAAGCAAAAATGTATTTAAAACTTTGGCCTAAAGTTATTCAAGTTTATTTTTGCATACCATCATTCAAGTTCATTCAAGTTCTTTGAGAATTGTGCCTCTTTCATTCTAAGTATTGTTGAATGTATGTGTTGAGTAGTGGTGAAGAATTTCAAAGTAAGATCATAAGTGTTGGAATGAAGAGATGTGTATTTGTACTTGATCAAGATGTAAGATTTTTTACGGATCCAAAGGAGTGAACCATTGCATTGAGGAGTCAATCCAAAGTTAGAGCATTAGGAGTACCATGAAATCAAATGGTGAAGGCATTTGGCCAATACAAAGACAAGTTTGGAGTTGTGCCTTCAAGGAAGTATAGTGTGCATCTTTGTAGTCAAAGTCTTTGGAGTGAAAGGGCCTTTAGAGTGAAGTGAGCCCTCACTTTCAAGAATTAGTTGGAACTTACTTGGAGTGAATTTGATCTTTAGTTTCCCTTTCTTGTAATGCACCATAGGGAGTGATACTAAACTCTTCTTGGAGTAGTTCTTACCCAAGAGGTTAAATGGGAAGTAATAAAGAAACTAGTGAAACTTTCCTTCACTACTAGTCATTTCTAATATGTATCCTTGAGAGACCTATGAGCCGGCCTGTCTCTCACTCAGGATGAACCTCTGATGGCTATTATGGTAGCGCACCATGGACTAAGAAGGCAAGGAACCCCAACTCCATCATACTCCTCCAAGGCTAACACTCCAAGACTCAAGACATTGCTCACTAGAGAATTCAATGAGAGAGAGATAGTTGCAAATGAAAAGATGATGAGTACCTCCTCACCCCTTGCTTATATACTTGTGAAATAGTTATGTACCAAAGTTACTAATTACCGTAGTAACTCAAGTTACTAGACTAAAAGTCAAGTAAAGTCAAAAAGTAGAAAGGAATATCCATTCACATGGGCATATTCCCCTAAGCATGTGGTCTTATCTTGACCCAACCACTAAGTCAAGGATTCCTTCACATGGGCTATCCTTGGACTAAAGAAGAATCCAAAACAAAAAGGCTTGCGGGCCCAAGAGTTCTCAACTCTTGGCTCAAAGCCAAACACCTAGGAATAATACCAAGTCAACACACTAAAATCCAAAATAGTGGTGCTCATCTTTTCTACTTCCTCTAAAGTAAGGTCCCCTCTATCTTAGCTATGACTAACTTTAGTTAACCATGACTAATATAGAACCATCCTTTATCTTGATATAAATAATATCTCTTAAGTATTTGTAATACCAAGTTAAATATCACAATACCACACACATGCACATATGGGTGTTACAGACCTATGCTTACCAAATTTAATAGCATTTAGATGAATTTGATCACCACAATCTTCTCCAAGGTAGTGTCCAAACTGGTGTATTGCATATCAATGGTCATTGTTCCATGTTGCAAGTTTTTTTGGCTTAAAATCATTCCTCCAATTCTCCTTTGTACAAGCAAAGAGGTTTACTTGGAGGTCTCTTGTCTCCTTCCTCTCCTAATATCTCATCTCTTGGATGATGAAAGCATTGCTCAACTCTGAATTCTAGAGAAAGAAAGGGAGGTGTGTGCTATGGATCAACTCACTTCTGTAGTATATTGCACACTTGTTGAGGGCTACGGCCCAAAGGATGACCTTGACCTTGAGGACCTTCCTCCTTTGCTTTGGAGTGAAAACCATGTTTCTATCAAAGGTGGTTTGAGTATGAAGGCTAAGGTGAAGGTTGGAGCTCAAGGGCAAACGCTAGGATAACTAAAAAGGCAACAAAGAACTCAAAGGCTTGGAATCTCTCAACATTTCTTTGGCTTGAGACTGAAATTCACTATAGAATGTGAAATTAAGTCCAAGAGCACTTGAATTTGTAGTCAACATCTTTCAATCATTGGCATCCAATGATTAAGTAGTGGGTGGGAGGTTACTCCTTACACATATAAGCTCTTTGGTGGATGCCAATGGTCCTTGGAAGTACTTCTTCATCTAGGTAAAGGTGCATTCAAGTTGATGCATGTCCTTTGGATGCAATGATGTCCAAGATGAAGGTCTTTTGAGGCAAAGGTAATTTATGTGTATGTTCTTTGTCCCAAAGCACCCTTTGGGCTGTTTTCTTTTAGCATTCTTCCTTCAAAGTGCCTTCAGCTTCATACTTATCTCCTTTGTATCTTTGCATGAACAAACAAAACTCCAAAGAAAGATTTAAGTAAAAACAACTTTGCTAAACAAGAAGTAATTTTGCCATATCTTTACAAATAATAGTGAAGTTAATAAAAATAAATTTTTTGTAAAAATGTGTCTAACATAGCTTGATATGAGCAATTTAAGCATATATGTATCAAAATTTGAATCCATATACTAAATAATGGAAGCATGTTTTGTGTGTATGTATCAACTTCTTCTTTTATTTCTCTTTTGCATTTGAAATGACAAGATGCAATCCAACCAACCTTAAGTTTTTCATCAACATTTGAGATTGAATTAAAATGTAATAAGGTTTGATATGAGGAACTTGAATGACCTTAGCTATGGGTTTGTAAGTATAACCTCTTGTTCTAATGCTTATATTTGGGTGTTATAATATGACATTAGTAAGGTAGAAGTCAAAGTCTACACTACTTTGGTATGAGTAGATATAAGTAGTATTTTATTGGTGAGAGGAAATATGGAAAGGTGATAGAAAAAAGGAAAGGATACTAGAGGAAGAAAATAGAGATATAGATAAGATAAAGATACTACAAAATTAGCTTGATTTTTATATATGTTAGGAGGCTTGAAAGTCCTTAAATTCTATGTTATGGTGTGATCAAACGTCTCTTATAGGACAAGACTTCTTAGTTTCTGAGAGCTCAATGCTTTGTTGGAAGGAAATAAAAAGAAATATATTGACAAGTTATTTTATTGATAAACATATGGCTGCCTTGAGAAAACCCAAAGCATAAAATTTCTCTTTGTGATTTTTTTCTTGCCACAATGAGAATTATATATCAAGAAAAGGAGTGATTTTAGATCTCAAGCAATGATTGGCAAAGTTAAATTTCATATAGCTGAATTATTCATTAGGTTTGATACTTGAACACCTTGCCTCACTTTGGAAGAACTAGCTATGAAGTCTTTATTACATGAATTAGATGGGGATTTGACTAGCAAAGTACAATAATTTAAATCCAAAGCACTTGGTAGGTATATCACCAAAGCATTTGAGATACTCCTAATTACCTTCAATGTGAGTTTGGATAAAGAGAAGAACTTTTGTGAATGTCACCAAGTATGGAGGTGGTCAAGTTTTGGGTTGAGATTAAGGCTGGGCTTTTAGGCAAAGATTAGGTTTGTGATTGGCATAGTAGTTGCATATCCTAGGAAAAAAGATCTCCATAGGTGTAATACTCCAAGGACAAGAGAAAGGAGAAAACACAGATTTCACACTCAAGCATTCTATGCCCCAAAGGAGTACCTTCTCTTTATTATATAGACAAAGAAGGTCTCTTCCGAGGAAGCTCAACCATAGGATTGGGCACAAGATAGGTGACATGTCAACAAGCTCTATGTGGTGCCCACATTTTTTGTTTTTTTTCAAAATAAAGGAGAAGAAGTGTATAGAGAAGTCGGATTGCGCTTGTATGGCCAAAGAAGGTGAAGAAAAGAGTCTTCAGGATGAAACCCGAAGTAAAGTGACTTTGGGTCATAAGGCAAAGTAGTTGGAAATGCCCTATCAGCATACAACCCAAAGTAAATTGTCTTCAGATCGGGGGGGAGCTCAACCCGAGGCAAAGACAGTCTAACAACCTTTCGTCGGGGCAAGAAATTCAAGAAGGGGCCATTTGAAAACTGGCGGCTCATACGCGCAAAGGTTGATTGACAGTGACACGTGCATGTTGGAGGTGTGATTTCTTGGTAGGAACTTGAAGTGACTAAAGACGAAGAAGCGCAACTCTATAAAAATCAAAACTGCAACGACGAAATGTCGAGCAATTTTCCTTCGCCGTTGAGGAGTCGTCTTGTAGGTGATTGGGGAAAGGGAAATAGAGTTGGACTCGTGTTAGTGCACAAGGGAGAAGTTGCAAGAGTGAAATCAAGAGAAAGTGAGAAAGTAGAAGAGATGGGAGGAGGGAAGAAGAACTCCAAATTTGCAATGAGAAATCATGCGATTCGGAGATTAGATGTGATAGCAAGGATCGAAGTCTTGAGCTGACTTCGGATCACCTTTTTGGCATGGAACTGGAACGTAAGTTTTCCAGGATTCATGATAGAAATCATCGAGAGTAAGTGTCTCAATGGACCCGAGGAAGAAGGGAAGAGAGGAAATCCGGCTCGCTCGACAGAGTCGGATTGGAGACTCATACTCGGGAAGGAGGCAAGCTCGGAGCAAGGAGCCACATTCTTGGGGAAAGGAGAGATAGCCCAAGAGACTCAGGAGGTGAGAGATGCCTTCTCGTTGAAAAGAACAAAGAATGGGTACAAAGTTGAGAGTTACAAGGATCCAGTGAAGAGAGGGATTGTGAGTGCTCTCATGGCGATCTTGAAGCCGGAGAGAAGGACTTATGTGATGAAACACCAAGCGGTGTTCTTCCATAAGTTGTTTGCAGGAGAACCAATCAATTAGGCGAGATGTTTTCATGGGAGAACGAGGCAGATGGTGTGGAATTTGCGGGATAAGTTGCCTCCACACTACATTGTGCCGTTTGCAGCACACTTCTACCTCGAGCTCAATTTGCTGAACTTGGCAGAGCGGACTTGGATGGTGTCGCACTTCCATCTTGATGTGCAAAAGGAGGTCGATGTCGAGGAGTAGCAATACATTCTCCAAATCCGGAGCACGGACAACTACTACGCGAAGACAAGGAAGAACGTGGAGGTCACAGTGAGTACCCCAACAAAGAAGAGGAGTCGACAAGGAGAAGCCAAAGAAAGCAAGAAACCTCGGAAGATGAAGAGAAGTAACCCAAGGCGAGGAATGGTGGTAATTGAGTCAGAAGATGAAGACTCAGAAGGCGAGGCAGAGCTCAAAACGGAGGACTCAAAACATGAGGAGGAACCTGAGCTGACACTGTAGAGCGGAGATACGAGCAGTGATAGTGAAGAAGGTGGAGAGATGACATCGGCGCCAGCGGCTGAAGAATACGAAGAAGAAGTGCAAGCCGAGTTGGAAGCCGAAGACAACACAGCGCTGGAGGACAAAGCACCGGTGCCAGAGGAAAAGAAGATCACAGTACAGCGAGGAGTTTGCTTGCGACGTAAGGCAAAGTGTGAAGGGGGCTGAGTAGAGTGAAGGAAGAGGTAGAAGAAAGCTCGGGCAGTGAGGCATCAATCCCGATACAAAGACTCCAGAGAAGAAGGCGAGTATCATGAGAACACAAGGAGAGAAGAGAGACCACTCCGCGGGAGGAAGTAGTTGCCAGTGATGGAGTGGAGTACCTGCAAATGGTAGTGTGCCCATTGTTGGTGAAGTTGGAGCATAAGAAGAAGGAGATGCAGTCAACTTGTCCAAAGGTAAAGACTGTATTGTAGGTGGTAGTGAGATTAGAAGAAGAAAACTCGGAGTTGAAGAGGAGTGTAACCCGACGTGAGGAAGAGAGAGAAGTACTGCAAGCGGAGGCAGTAGAGAGAAGTCAAGTAATTGAAGACCTAAAGAGGGAAGTGAGCTATTGAGAGGATCTTGCGAGGAAGAGTGACATAGCAAGAGAGAGATAGGTAGCTAAATACGAAATCTTGAAGCAACAATTTGCTGATTCAAGAGTAGAACTTATCCATGCTATGGCAAGGGTAGCAGTGAAGGATCAAGAGCTCAATAGAGTGATGGAGAGTATGGAGGAGAAGAAACAACTCTGGCAACAAGAGTTAGCTGCACGGTAAAGAGAAGAAGAGAGATTGCAAGAGTTACTTTGTAATCAGGAAGAGAAGATTGAACAGAAGGAGAAGGAGAAGGAAACGGTAAAAGCCAAATTCGAGGCAGAGTTAGCAATGTACCGAGAGGAATGGCTTGCAGATCGGGAACAAGAAAGGAAGACAAGATTGAAGCCATTGAAGGAGATAGTCCTCAGGGTGAACGTGATGTTAAGTACAGAAGCCAGCGTTTGAATTGAAGAAGCGCGACTACACGAGTTAAAGTTGTTGGTGCAGGAGACGAGGCGCAGACAAGCAAAAGATACAGAGATGAATGCCTTGTTGATCAAATTAAGAACTCGTGTAGACAGAAAGGTTTTAGAGGTAGAGGATAACATTTCAATTAGATTAGACTTAGTGAAAATAGAGCTAGAAAAACTTCGGAAGGATGTCAGAGCAAAACCCAAAATAGATAACATAGGAGTCCAAATGTCTTTGGAGTTGCCATCAGAGACATTAGAGAAGAGTGGGTCGGGAGATAAGGAGTTAGATAGATTACCCACTAGTGGAATTTCAGATCAGGAAAGAGAATTGCTGGATCTAGTAGAAGAAGTAGAAGATACGAAACCCGAGGACAGAGTAGTAGGAAGTAAAATTACTTTGGGTTCAGGTTTGAAAGCCAAAGAAGAAGTAGACATCAGATTGGATTAGTAAC
Organism: Lunularia cruciata; assembly: GCA_948567375.1. Classification (NCBI taxonomy): domain Eukaryota; kingdom Viridiplantae; phylum Streptophyta; class Marchantiopsida; order Lunulariales; family Lunulariaceae; genus Lunularia; species Lunularia cruciata. The sequence continues at coordinate 60,881,789 of OX419756.1, read as the reverse complement.
AGATTTGAGATTTGAAGAGGTAGATATGAAGAGGTGCATTGTCATTTTGGATCTGCAGGTTAGAACAATTGTTGTAGAACGATATAGTTGTTAGAACTGTCGATTGCTTCACTATTTAAGAGTGGCATTTGCAGTATCATGTTGTTCAGTGCTCATAATTTCTGAGAATAGATAAAGCGAAGTGCTGTGAAGTAGTGCTCGTTGCTTGAGCTTGATTCCGAGTATCAACTTTGTGATTGTGTTTGTGAGTGTGTGGAGAAATTTGAAGTGCAAGTCAGAGTGCTTGTTGGATGTTGGATTCCACAACCTTGATCTTCATTCTATGTGTTTGATCTTGAGTGAAGTGCAATCGAAGCAATGCCTTGACAGATCTGAGAGGAATTGTAGTGTTGGTAGTATTTTGCATTTGTGAGTGTAGTGCAAAGTTGATGTGAAGCAATTTTGATCGTGGAAGTTGTGCCTTCAGTGGAGGGGTGGAACACAATTCTGAGGCAAAGTCATTTTGCAGTGAAGTGCCGTTTTTGGGAGAGCCTGAATCATCACAATCAAGATTGTTTGGAAAGATTTGATGGAGTTGTGATTAAGGAGTGTTAATTTGTGACAAGACTACAAATCAGTGCTTGTTACTCTCTTCTAGGTGTGGTTTCTACCTGAGAGATTAAAGACACAACCAAGAAGAACTATATGTTACTGTTTGACTTTGTATTTGGACATTTCTGACTTGTATCTCTGCGGGAACAAACTTTACTTACCCGATTACTGCAAAAGTGATATTTGCCGGGTTGTCACATGATTTTTGGCGCCGCTGCCGGGGATACAAATCTCGGAAGTGGAAGAATACAAAGCCAAATTGGAAACTGGGTATCAACGCAATATGAATGTCTTCATCGAGAGAACAACAGGAAGAGAGGGCTCAAAGACGAGCACTTCAGCATGAAGAAGACAAACATCTGAACGTCCCATCCACTGTTGACGAAACTGGATGAGAGGCGTTGGATTTTCAACTCCTTCACAAAGTGCAAGAAGCCCTGCGAGAACTTGACCACAAGAAATGCGAAGGCAGTTGGCAAGGCTACTTTGCATCTCCCTCTTCTTCCAAGAAGAAGAAAGAATTGAGTGGGCAAACATATGCATTGCGGCCCAATACACCAACTTCCCCTAGAGCTGTAAAGGAAGTTATTTCCTTGAAGAACTTTGTTTGAGAAAAGATAGCACGTACACTTACTGAAGACGAGTGCCAACATCTTCTACGAACGATTCCTCGGTTGTCCCGAAGGAATTTTGAAGAACCAATCAAAGGTGTTGATCCTAAATCTTCCACTCGAGTTGTAGTCGACACCCTCATAGCAGAATTGTCGAAGAAGATCCCACCTTGAATTTGACAAATTGGAATCCCTGGGCTCACAACACGGCGTCAATACCAACCAATTCTTCAGTTCTGTTAAGTTCAACACTACCTCAGCCAATCCCATTGCATCGAACAATGACTTTGCTGCCTGTCACTCGACATGCCTATCAAAAGTACAAGGGGATAGAACAAGACAAAGACCCCAATGAATTCATTGATGAATTCGAAGTCATCTCCTTTGCTAACAAGGAGCATGACTTGGCGGATCGACTGAGAATTTTCCCAAGTCTGCTCCGCAAGAAAGCTCAAAGCTGGTACATCCATGTGACCTAGAGTTTGTACCAGCGGACTGGGCAGACTTGAGAAACAACTTCCTGGAACAATTCCGGGAAGTTGACTATGATACAAGTGTCTTCGCGGCACTCAACGATTTGGACCGTGGCAAAAAGGAGAAGTTGAGAGACTACTCTGAGCAATTCATGGCACTACTAAACCGAGTTCCCAAGCAATCGGGGGTGGTGGGTTACTCCGATGCCCAAGCCATTACCTGGTTCCTTAGGGGCCTTTCACCAGAGATACAAATCTTTGCCAGGGAGAGGAATGTAACTTCCCTGGACAAAGTACTCAAACATGTCGCTCGTTATGAAGCGGCCCACTCTCACTCTGCCGGTAACCGGAGAAATCGGGAGAAGAAAGGCAAGAAGCCCAGAAGGAGAGCTTCACGCAACACCTCCCTTCTTCGGACAAATCCTCTACATCTTCAAGCTCTTCTTTGGAATCCGAAGAAAAATCAAAGCCAAGACGAGTCAGAAGACGTGGAGGCAAGAAACCAATGACTCCTCCAGCAAAGAGTGTACATAAGGCGAATACCAAGCTGGATGCCCTCATTAAGGAGTTTTTGGATTTCAAGATCCAGATGATTGGGGCCAAGGACCAAAGAAAGGCCCCAACATTTGGACGATCTAATGTGTGGTGCACCGCATGTGGCAAATCCAGCCACGCCAACATAGAATGCAATACTCGTAATGCATTCCTAGTGCAGCAAATTGATTGGGTTCCGGGATGGAATCAAGATGAGGATGAAGAGGCGGTGTACCAAACTCAGGAAGTACAGCCTCAAGCGAGCACATCGTATCAAGGTCCGAGGTTTGGACCCAGGGAGTATAACCCCAATGCTCCTCCATGAAGACCACCAATGAGCAACCAAAATCGTCCTCAGAATGTTGTGCTCAAAGCCTGTTATAATTGTGGCTCGATGGGACATTGGTCTCCAAACTGTCCCGAGCCAAGAAGGCAAATTGGGTACGTTCCCCTGTGTGGAAATTGTAAAGGATCGGGGCATACGGGCAACCAATGTCCTCCACCAAACCCAAAGCCGCCTGTAAAGTATGTATAGACCCCCGCTGAGCGTGCAGCCCTTCAGCCAAAGGGGGATACGAATGTAAATTGTATCACTCTTGAGGAAGAAAGACCTCAAGAAGGGAGTCCGGCCTCAGAAGGAGAATGGCCGGACCTTGAAATTTTGAAGGTTGAAACACGCTCCAGTAAGTGTGATCCCAAAGAATTGAGTACGACCTCGTCGTCTTCAAGAAAGGCAAAGAGACTGTGCCCAAAAGCAATTCTTTCTGCTAAGGAGGAAAAGATCCTCGCAAAAGCCAAAGCTAAAGCCTTGCAGAAAGAACTAAAGGAGGCACTACTCAGGACTCGGGAACTGAGTTTGGAAGAGGAGACGAAGACGAAGTCTCCAATTTTTCCGGCGGACATCCGATCCAAAGTAAAGGGTTTGATCCAAGCCGAGGTGGGCCAACCCGAGGAACCTCGGGTCAAGGCCATCAGCAAGCCCGTCACCATTTTGAAGCGTCCCAAAGTCAAGTAGGAACATGGAGAGACTTCGGATCCAAAGCCGAAAGCGAAGATGGTCAAATTGGGAGGAGTTCTCCAATATGATATTGTAGCAGATCTGGCCACCACAAATGCCAACCACAAATACATTCAAGCAATTGTGGGAAGATAACAAGTTGTACAAGAGACAGCTGAATTTGGCCCTCAAGAAGGTGAGGTCGATGTCAAAGGACCTGCCTGCTATTTATTGTATTGAACATATAGATTTGGGATCTCCTGAGGTAGATGTGGAGATTGCAGGGTGCATGATCACATCGATACCCATTGACTCTGGGTCCGGTGTAAATGTCATGACCGAAGATACTGCGAATCGACTTGGGTATCACACATTTGAACCAACACCCCGAGTGTTGAAGTTTGCAGACCAAACCAGGAGACGGCCATTGGGCATGTTGTCAAACATTACCACGATCATTGGAGGGGTACCCTTCAAGTTGAATTACATTGTGTTGCGACCAGTGACAAAAACTGGTTACCCTCTGTTGATCGGCAGACCCTGGTTATACAGTGCCTAAGTTGTGGTGGATTGGCATCAGTAGAAGTTAAGATTCAAGGACATTTTGTCCAAAGATCAGAAGCTGGTGACTGTGAGTTGGATGAAGGTTCCCCATCTCGGGGAAACAAGTTTGTCAGAAGAGGAGGACGAATCCGAAGACTCATTGTCTTCGTCCTCAGACAAATCCGAAGACGAAGTCCAAGTTAATTACTTGGAATGCTATGAGGTGGATGTTGAAGATGAAGATCCATATGACCTTGCCTTGGGTGAACCAGACTTGGAGGAAGGGGGTTTGATGGCCGCTTGCCTTGGGTTAAGCCGAGTAAGCCACGTTGAAGGAGTCATCAACCCCGACGACTATCAAGATGTTTTATTAACCAAAGGAAAAATTTTAAAAATCTTGAAGACAGTTACTTCGGAGGAGTTGGCAGGATACACTACCCTGTTTATAGAGTTCCAGGATGTATTCACCTGGTCGATTAATCAAATGCCGGGTATTCCACGAGAATTTGGAGAACACCGGATTGATCTGATTGAAGGTGCAGTTCCGGTTCGGCAGCAACAATACCGTCTGAACCTGAAGTACTCGCTTTTGGTGAAAGATGAAATTGATAAGTACTTAGGGGCCGAAATCATCTTCCTTGTCTTAAGCAGTGAATAGGTCTCCCCCATTGTCATTGTCCCGAAGAAGAAAACAGGGAGGATCCGAGTGTGCCAAGACTTTCGGAAGTTGAACGCAGTCACAAGGAAAGATCATCATCCCTTGCCTTTTACCAATACAATTTTAGATCAGGTAGCTGGACATCCTTGTTATAGTTTTCTCGATGAATTTTCAGGGTGCAATCAAGTATCCATTCGAGAAGAAGACAAGGATAAAACTACATTCACGACCAATCGGGGCACTTGCGCTTACAATCAAATGCCCTTTGGGTTGTGTAATGCTCCCGCTACTTTCCAGCAGATGATGAATTCAATCTTCAAAGATTTCCTACGCAAATTTGTGGAAGTTTTTATTGATGACTTTTTTGTGTTTGGGCGAAGAGATGTACATTTAGATTACCTTCGCCAAACATTTGAAAGGTGTCGTTTTGCCGGCTTGTCATTACACCCAAAGAAATGCTTCTTTGCAATGAAGGAGGGAATTCTTCTAGGGCATTGGGTGTCAAGCCGAGGTATTGAAGTCAATGTCGAGAAGGTCAAGATAATCGCAGCTTTGGAATCCTCGAAGAACATCCGGGAGCTGAGAGCCTTCTTGGGACATGTCGGATATTACAGACGCTTCGTGTCAAACTATGCAGTGCTTGTTGCACCACTTACAAAGCTTCTGAAGAAATCCAAAGACTATCTGTGGGAAGCAAATCAAGAAGAAGCTTTCCAGGTGTTGAAGAAGAAACTGGTTGAAGCACCAGTCATGAGGGCCCCAAATTGGGACATCCCTTTTCATGTATATGTGGATACTTTGTCCATGGCCATCGGAGTCGTCTTAAGTCAGAAGGACGAGAAGAAGAAGGACTACCCGGTGTATTATGCCAGCCGACAACTTTCAGCTTCTGAAAAGAACTATTCGACAACTGAAAGAGAAGCACTCGGAATGGTGTATGCCTGTAAGAAATTTTGTCATTATTTGTTGGGGTATGAGTTTGTCTTCTATGTGGACCATTATGCATTGCAACATTTGGTCAAGAAGGCAGATTTATTGGGACAAATTGCAAGATGGATCTTGTTATTACAAGAGTTCACGTATACTGAACAAGTAAGGAAGGGAGCTTCGCATTCGAATGCGGACTTCTTGTCTAGGTTAGAAACTCAAGACCAGGAGTGGGAAATTGACAATCGGTTCCCTGACAAAGAGTTGTATCACTTATCAGTAGTGCAAAGTACGAGGTATGCAGTTGAATATAATTATCTGAATACTCTCCATTGTCCTGAGGGGATGGACTTGGAACAACGGGCAGTCTTTCTCAGGAAAATAGGGCCATACCAGCTTAAACACAACATTTTATTTAAGATGGGCGAAGACAAAGTACTTTGTCGATGCTTGGAGTCATACAAAGTAGGAGGAGTAATTGAATCTTTACACTCTGAAGCATCAGGAGGACACTATGCTCTGAAGAATACTGTAAAGAAAATTCTTTCGGCAGGGTATTGGTGGCCTACAATGTACAAAGATGTACATGCTCATATCCAAAGCTGTGATGCTTGTCAGAGAACGGGGAAGCCGACAGCTACTTCTCAATGGCCTTTGAGACCAATTTTGCCTTTGGCCCCATTTGAGAAATGGGGGATTGATTTTGTGGGTCCCATTCAACCAGTGACCCAAGTCACAAGAAAGTGATACATTTTGGCAATGTACCGAGAGGAATGGCTTGCAGATCGGGAACGAGAAAGGAAGACAAGATTGGAGCCATTGAAGGAGATAGTCCTCAGGGTGAACGTGATGTTAAGTACAGAAGCCAGCATTTGAATTGAAGAAGCGCGACTGCACGAGTTGAAGTTGTTAGTGCATGAGACAAGGCGCAGACAAGCAAAAGATACAAAGATGAATGCCTTGTTGATCAAATTAAGAACTAGTGTAGACAGAAAGGTTTTAGAGGTAGAGGATAACATTTCAATTAGATTAGACTTAGTGAAAATAGAGCTAGAAAAACTTCAGAAGGATGTTAGAGCAAAACCCGAAATAGATAACATAGGAGTCCAAATGTCTTCGGAGTTGCCATCAGAGACATTAGAGAAGAGTGGGTCGGGAGATAAGGAGTTAGATAGATTACCCACTAGTGGAATTTCAGATCAGGAAAGAGGATGTTGGATCTGGTAGAAGAAGTAGAAGATATGAAACCCAAGGACAGAGTAGTAGGAAGTAAAATTACTTTGGGTTCGGGTTTGAAAGCCAAAGAAGAAGTAGACATTGGATTAGATTAGTAACAGATTTGAGATTTGAAGAGGCAGATATGAAGAGGTGCATTGTCATTTTGGATCTGCAGGTTAGAATAGTTGTTGTAAAATGATATAGTTATTAGAACTATCGATTGCTTCACTATTTAAGAGTGGCATTCGCATTATCATGTTGTTCAGTGCTCATAATTTCTAAGAATAGATAAAGCAAAGTGTTGTGAAGTAGTGCTCGTCGCTTGAGCTTGATTCCGAGTATCAACTTTGTGATTGTGTTTGTGAGTGTGTGGAGAAATTTGAAGTGCAAGTCAGAGTGCTTGTTGGGTGTTGGATTCCACAGCCTTGATCTTCATTCTGTGTGTTTGATCCTGAGTGAAGTGCAATCGAAGCAATGCCTTGACAGATCTAAGAGGAATTGTAGTGTTGGTAGTATTTTGCATTTGTGAGTGTAGTGCAAAGATGATGTGAAGCAATTTTGATCAAGGAAGTTGTGCCTTCAGTGGAGGGGTGGAACACAATTCTGAGGTGAAGTCATTTTGCAGTGAAGTGCCATTTTTGGGAGAGCCTGAATCATCACAATCAAGATTGTTTGGAAAGATTTGATGGAGTTGTGATTAAGGAGTGCTAATTTGTGACAAGACTGCAAATTAGTGCTTTTTACTCTCTTCTGGGTGTGGTTTCTACCTGAGAGATTAAAGATGCAACCAAGAAGAACTACATGTTACTGTTTGACTTCGTATTTGGCTTTTTGACTCGTATCTCTGTGGGAACAAACTTTACTTACCCGATTACTGCAAAAGTGATATTTGCCGAGTTGTCACACTCTACCCTTGGATTACTTACTTGGATGGGTGACATGTTGGTCTTGATCCTATCTGGTTGGTCAAACAAGGTTTGACCGGAGGGAATCTTTTTGGGAAATCTTCTTGTAGGAATCTCAAAATCACATGGGTGAGGTACCGTTGGAAAGCTCTCAACAAGACAAAGCAGGTGGGAGGAAGGGCCAATGTTTATGGTGTTGCAGGGAAAATTGCATAATTTTGAGGTCTAATTCATCCGTTTAGGCCTCCAAAATTGCCTTCAAAGACTTTAGGCTTATTTTGATTCCTACTCTATTAGTAGAAGTCCCCTTTTGGTGATACCTATTTCTAATCTATTTAGTCCATCATATGTAACATCCTTCTAGATGTTACCAAACCAATTCTCACCTTTAAATCATATGTCTAGCTATTGGTTCTAAGGTTTTCAAGTCTATTTTGGTTTCTACCCTATTAGTAGAAGTACTCTTTTGGTGATATTTCTATCTAATCTATTTTTTCCATCATATATAACATCATTCTAGATGTTACCAAATCAAATTTCACATCAAGGTCATATGGCTCGCTCTTGGTATTACAAACCTCCCTCCTTTTAAGATTCAACGTCCTCATTGTGCAATTGTTGCTGAAACGCTTGTACCAACACCGGTGCATGTGTCAAATTGGCAGTGGGTTCCTAGGTTACCTCATAGAAGGGTAACCTTTCCATTGTACCAAATAGTCCACCCATGGATGGTGAGTACCACACATGCATTTTTGGAGGATACATTGCACTTCATGTTCCTCCGTGCCATCAATGAGTGTTGGACAAGGTTGAAGGTCTTGTGTGGAATGACAATGGCTCAATCGGGGAGCATATTTGTGTAGTAGGGAAATATGGAACATTGGATGGATCTTCATGTGTGGTAGTAGCTTGAGGTGATATGCCACAATGCCGACTCGACAAAGAATAGAAAAAGGCCTAATAAAACAAGGTTTGAGCTTACAAGGGCCAACTAATGTAAGATTGCTTATAGACAGCCACACCTGATCCCCAACATTGAACTCCATGTGCCTATGGTGTGCATCAACATATTGCTTTTCTCAATTTTGCACAATCTGCAATCTATGCTAAGCATTCTCCACACTTTGTTGGATTCAAGAAACAAATGTGTTGATTGCATTGACCTTGGTAGCCACCGGACAGATTTTCATCAAGCAAGAAGGTATGAAGGGATGCTCACCATACATGAGGAAGAACGGATTGACACAAGTGGATGCATTCACCAAATTGTTGTAAGCAAATTCCACCAAGGGGAGTAGGGTGTCCCACCTCTCTTGCTCTTCTAAGGTGAAGCCGCATAACATGTCTTCAATAGTACAATTAGCCCATTTTTTTGTCCATTCTATTTGTGGGTAGTAAGTTATGGACATGGCCAACTTGGTTTTGAAGAAACCAAAAAGTGTTTTCCAAAACAAACTGGTGAATTGAGTGCCTTTATCATAGTGATGAGTTCTTGAGACAAGCCATGGTGAGAGAAGACTGCATCTAAGTATAATTGAGCTACTTGTAGAGCGGTCACATGCTTGGTGGTAGGGCAGACATGATCATTTTGTTGAGCCGGTCCACAAAGACCATGATGGAGTCAAACCCTGAGGTGGTCTTGGTAATTCACAAACTAGATCCATACTCACCTATTCCCAATATTGTGTAGGCGTGAGGAGAGGTTGAAAGAGCCATACAAGAGCTTGATTAAAGCTTTTTTTGTTGAAAGAGTAGGTAGCTATGTACATAATCCATCACGTTGTTGCTCATCTTGGGCCAATAGTAATGGCGTTGGATTGCTTCCAAGGTCTTGTCCACTCCGATATGACGTGTAATGGCCAAATCATGACATTCCGCTAGAATGGTGGTATGTAATTCAAGGATATTCTTAATCTATAACTTGCCATCATGAAAGGTGAGTCCTTGGGTGCTGGTGATACCTTTGGATGATTGCACTCCTACAATCTATGGATCAGTTCTTGTACGACCAAAATCTTTGGTCAAAATTCAAGGTTAATCTTAACCTCTTTTACCAAATTGTTTGCCATTGGCATGCGGGTGAATGCATCTGCAAGTTGCTTCTTACCTTCCATATAGGTGATTGTCATATTGAAACATTGTTGCCACTCTACCTACCAAATCAGGCAACAAGATAGATCTTTTTATGTCTCCGGGTAGACTAGAGGTTTGTGGTCTGTCTCCACTACAAATGCTTTCTCACCAAGATAGTGCTTCCAATGCTTGGTTGCAAGGACAATAACCAACTCTTTTCATTTTGTGGTATGATAGTTGTGCTTTGCCAATAAAAACTTTTGAGAGAAATATGCAATTGGATGTCATCCGTCATGCCACTCTTGTTGTAGGACTGCTCTTATTATTATGCTTGATGCATCTGTAGCCAACTTGATTGGATATTTTGGGTCTGTAACACCCATTTGTGCATGTGTGTGGTATTGTGATATTTAGCTTGGTATTACAAGCACTTAAGAGATATTATTTATAGAGATAAAGGATGGTTCTATATTAGTCATGGTTAGTTAAAGTTAGTCATAGCTAAGATAAAGGGAACCTTACTTTAGAGGAAGTAGAAAAGATGAGCACCACTATTTTGGATTTTAGTGTGTTGACTTGGTATTATTCCTAGGTGTTTGGCTTTGAGGAAAGAGTTGAGAACTCTTGGGCCCGCAAACCTTTTTGTTTTGGATTCTTCTTTATTCCAAGGATAGCCCATGTGAAGGAATCCTTGACTTAGTGGTTGGGTCAAGATAAGACCACATGTTTAGGGGAATATGCCCATGTGAATGGATATTCCTTTCTACTTTTTGACTTTACTTGACTTTTAGTCTAGTAACTTGAGTTATTACGGTAATTAGTAACTTTGGTACGTAACTATTTCACAAGTATATAAACAAGGGGTGAGGAGGTACTCATCATCCTTTCATTTGCAACTATCTCTCTCTCATTGAGTTCTCTAGTGAGCAATGTCTTGAGTCTTGGAGTGTTAGCCTTGGAGGAGTATGATGGAGTTCGGGTTCTTTGCCTTCTTAGTCCATGGTGCGCTACCATAATAGCCATCAGAGGTTCATCCTGAGTGAGAGACAGGCCGGCTCACATTTTTGGTTCCGTTGCCGGGACCTCTCTAGAAGGCAAGATAATGTTCTGCGTCCAATTCTACATTAGGCAGAAGGAGGCTATGAGAGCTCACTTGGAGAGAACATTAGGAGAGGAGAGGGCTGAACTTATGTTAGAGAACCAAGATCCATTTTTATACCCTGTAGTTCATTATGATGTCTTTGAGGTGATTTTGTACATCTTGTACACATGAGAGAAATTGGAGAGATTGTGTGAGGTGGATTGCAGATTTAGGGGATTAAGGTGATTTTGGGCAAAATCTCAAGTTTGAGATCTGGACTTGAGATTTCTACACATGATAGCTTGGGTTATCTTTCAGTTAGCACATATGAAATTATTGTGAGAGCTTCTATGCGCACTGGGCTAGAATTTTTGAAAGTTGATAGGGTAAACTGCTCCCGCAATTGCATGCTCTCTGGAAAATTGTATAGAGTCTGCCATTTCTTCAATTTTCAGTGAATTGTCTTGAAAATTTCCAAGAAAATTCAGTGCATTGTATCCTACCCGTTGCCACAAAGAATTAGAGAAAGATTGTTCTTGCGCAGGGAGAAATGAGTTTTTGAAGTGAAGGGGGTGGTTTTCAGACCAAATCTAAAATATGGGTGCTGAATAGAAAGGTGTCTAGGCCAAATGGCTCGATGAAAAGATCTGAAATTTTGCAAGGAGGGATGCCTTGGAGTTGTAATTAAGTGTGCAAAATTTCAGAGGACTGTGATATATTGGTTGGGAGATTTTAGTGACATTGTGAGGAAGGGTCAATTCTGCAGAGTGGAGATCTCATGCATGAGAAGTTTGAGATCAACAAAAAGCATGTTTGAGTGTTTAGATTCATCTTGGGAACATGGAGGGTCATCAAGAGTGGAAATTGAGATTACGCAAGGTTCCCCAAGGGTTTGAGGTGATTGTAGGGGTTGATTTGAGGAAAAGAGAGTTTACAATAGAATTTGAAGAGAATATTGAGAGGATCCAAAAACCTACACCACTTGGAGGAAAGAGTGAGTCTAAGTGCTTTCTATGTGGAGAGAAGGGACATAAGGCAAGTTCATGTCCATTGACCTTTGAGAGCAAGAGATTGAGGGAAAGGAGAGGCTTACTTGACTTGGGTTTGCATGTAGGGCCTTCTTCACCAAGATTAGGAGGGAGAAGATCTAAGACCAAGGAGTTATGTGAGGTTTGTGGAGTGGAAGGACTTCCAAAAGGACATGAGTGTAGTGGAGTAAAAGCACTTTTGGAGACTTTGGTGAAGGATCGTGGAGAGAGTCTTAGTACAGCTACAGAAATACTACCACCTTCATCAGCTAGTTCTCAAGATTAGTGATGGAGATAATCTTTCAACTCATGGATAAACTATCCATGAGAGTTAGATTAATATGCACTCTAGGATTTGATGTTGCTATAGAAATCTTGGAGCAACCTGAACCTTTTGTGTTCCCTAGAGTGGATTATTCTCAGATGGTGTTAGTCATGTATATACTCTATTAGTAATAGAGTGAGAGAAAAGAAAAGAGAAAAAAAAATTGAGAGAAAAGAAAGAGAGTGAGGGGTTAAGATGAGAAAACTTTCGGTTTTCTTTGGCAAGGATGGAGAAGATGTGGAGGCCTTTGTGAGAGACTTCAAGAGAGCTTGCATAGGAAACAATGAGAGGAGGAAGAATGAGTGGGCCTCATTATTACCAGATTTCTTTGAGGATGCAGCACTTACATGGTATGAGTCAGAATACCAAAAGAGAGAGAGGAGAGATGGGGAAGAGGAGTCTTGGGAGACTTTGACTTAAGCACTCATTGAGAACTTTCTTCCTGATGAGAGTCATGAGAGATTGATGAGTGAGGTTATATTTCTCAAGCAAGGAGATGGAGAGAAAGTGAGAGTCTATGTGGAAAGAGTGGAAAAGTTGGAGTCCAGATTTCCCATAGTATTGAGGAAGGGTGGAGATGATGTGGAGACTACAATGATTGGCATAGGGGCCATGCTCACCAAGACTTTTGTGGGAGGGTTGAGACCACAAATTAGAAGCAAGGTGAGATATGAGAAACCTTCTTCCAAGGTTGAAGCTATCAAGATCGCAATTCGTATGGAGGAGAGTTTGGAAGGGGATGAGAGTGATTTGGTGGTGAAGGAGGTTGTGCATCCTCCTCAAGGCTACAAGTATGGTGGAACTTCTGATACTTTGGTGACAAGGGTTGCACCACAAGTAGTAGTTGCTCCAGTTCTTGCACCTCCACCAAAAGATCCACTCCAAACCATCACAGAACAACTTGCGGATCTCAAGATCAATGTGGTGCAACTATGGGAGAAGAGAGAGGTGGATCAGAATGTAGGGAGATGGCCTAGGAGTTATGGAAACTATCCATATAGAGGAGGCCAACCAGCCAACAATTTCAATGATAGAAATTGTTTTGGTTGTGGAGGAAGAGGCCATATCCAAAGGAATTGCCCAAATTCCACTTACCATGGAGGAAGGGGTTATGAGGGAGCCAATAGAGGGAAAGAGGGAGGTAGTGAAACCCAAGTGGCTCCTAATCCCAACAAAGGTAAGGGGATAGCATCCATAGATGTGGTTGAGAGCAAGTATGAGAAGGGAGAGTGCTCAAACTCCAAGGGTCTTAATTTGGAGCTTTTGGCACAAGAGAAGAAGAGAGTTGGTTTTGCAGAGGATGTTCACTCTTCTCAAGGATTTACTTCAAGCAAGGATACTCCTATGTCTACTAGGAGCACTCGCACCTCAACACCATCAACAACAAAGACTCCAAGGAAGAAGTTGGGGATGGAGGACTTCTTGATCTCAAAGCAGCAATGGAACTACAATGTGTTGGAGGATGTTGGTAGTCACAAGGCTAACATCACAGTGCGCCAATTAATTGCTTTGAACCCTACCTTGAGAAAGGAGCTTAGAGGTGGTTTGAGTTCTACAAGGAGCAAGAAGAAGAAGAAGGCAAAAGTTCCAGTATCAATGGGGGTGGTGGATGCCAAGCCAGCACCATGGGAGGCTTGTGAATATGCCTCCAAGATTGATGTGAGAGTGAATGGTCGCAACATCAAGGATGCATTGGTTGATGGAGGATCAGCAGTAAATGCCATGTCAGAAAGGTTGATGAAGAAGTTAGGTATGATACCCTCAAGAGCTTCAACATATGTGGTGAGCATGGCAAACAAGCAACAAGTTCGACTAGTAGGGATGATGGATAAAGTGGTAGTTTCAGTTATGGGAGTTCAAAATCTCATGACTTTCCAAGTCTTGAAGGATTCAAGCTATGACTTACTTCTTGGGAGGCCATGGTTGAGAGTAGTACGCACAACTGATCGATGGCACAAAGGGTATTGAGGATTGGGCCATCAAACCATAGAGTCACTGTTCCTGTGACTAACACCACCAACACTTCACATTCAGATACCCCATCTTCTGATTATTGGGAATCAGATTCTGAAGAAGGAGCTTCAGGTGTGGACACAAGCATGGAAGAGGAGACTTCCACGGAGGAGGATGAATCTGAACTTGATTCATATGTGTATCCTTTGTGTGCTATGGATTTTGCACCTAAGCCAAAGGTTTTGAAGGACCCAGATAAATCACCATTGACACTTGAGGAGGTAGAGAGAAGGTTATCTACCCTCAAGTATGGCCCAAATGTTACCAAGGAGGAGAAGGTGAGATTTGAGGAGATTTTCCGCAAGTTCATCCATGTGTTTGCTTTTAATTACAAGGATTTGAAGGAAGTCACCTTGGAGGAGCACAAGATAGAGGTGGAGTCACATGCAAGACCAATCCGCCAAAAGCAACGTCGCATTAGCCCACCAATATCTTTGGTTGTGAAGAAGGAGATTGATAAGCTCAAGGAGGCTGGATTTATCTTTGAGGTGAAGAATTCAGAATGGGTGTCTCCAATTGTCATTGTGAAGAAAAAGAATGGCAAGCTTTGGGTATGTGTGGATTACAAGAAGCTCAATGCTGTTACCAAGAAGGACTACTACCCATTGCCATTCATTGATGAGATCTTGGAGGAGGTTGCAGGTCATGAGAGGTACAGTTTTGGAGATGGTTATAGTGGATACAACCAAATCAAGATTGCACCAGAGCATCAACAACTCACCACATTCACCACACCTTGGGGAACTTACGCTTTCAAGGTCATGCCTTTTGGGCTTTGTAATGCTCCAGCCACATTCCAACGGTTCATGAACAAGGTATTTGAACCTTTCATTGGGAAATTTGTGAGAGATTTCATTGATGACTTTTGTGTCTATGGGAGCAAGGAGGAGCACTTTGAGCACCTAATCAAAGTCTTGCAATGCTTGGATGAGGCAAATGCATCACTCAACCCAGAGAAGTGCATTTTTGGATGTGAAGAAGGTCAACTTTTGGGGCGCATCATCTCCAAGGATGGAATAGCAGTTGATCCTGAGAAGGTGAGGAAAATCTCAGACCTTCCATTCCCTTCAAGCTTGACAAAGTTACGCCAATTCTTGGGAATGGTTGGGTACTATAGGGAGGTTCATTTTCTCATTTTCCAACAAGGCTTATGCATTGACCATCTACATGAAGAAGGGTGTAGATTACATGGTGATTTTGGAAGACAAGGAGGCTCTCAAAGCTTTTCAGGAGCTCAAGCAATCCCTTGTTGTAGCTCCAGTTCTTGCTAAACCTGATTGGAGTAAGCCTTTCATCCTCTACACTGATGCTTCTAATGTAGCTATAGGATGCACTCTTAGTCAATTAGACCAAGATGGGCATGATCATCCAATAGTTTATGCTAGTAGGCAGATGGTTTCAGCAGAGAAGAACTACTCTGTCACGGAGAGAGAAGGGTTGGCAGTGATCTTTGGTCTCAAGAAGTTTAGACACTACTTGATTGGAGGGAAAGCCACAATTGTCACGGATCACAAGGCTTTGAAGTACATCTTCAAAAAGCCTAATGTTGAAGGGAGACTAGCAAGGTGGATGATACTCTTGTCTGAGTATGACTACACCATTGAGGATAGGCTAGGAAAGAAACATGCAAATGCTGATTTGTTATCTAGAGCCTATGATCATGATGGAAATGAGCCACTAGATGATTCCTTCCCGGATGAGGAGCTCATGACAATCTCAGTCACTCAAGAGATTCCAATGGAGTACAAGGAGATTGTGGATTTTGTGACAAGAGGTAACTATCCAAAAGGGATGCATGCTAGGGAAAGGAACGCCCTTGCAGCAAGACCTAGACCTTACACAATGGTGGAGGATATTCTTTTTCACCAAGGAGCAGATGGTCTACTTCGAAGAGCAGTGGGTAAGGAAGAGTCTATCCTACTCATAAAGGAGTTTCATGAAGGTTTAGTATGTGGAGGACAGTTTGTAGGAAAGGTGACTGCTTTCAAGATTCTAGATGCAGGTTACCATTGGAGAGGGATTTTCAAGGATTGTCTTGATTATTGCAAAACTTGTCATGTTTGTCAAGCTTTTGCTAGAAAGTCTACATTCACTCCACCACTTAGATCAATTCCATTGCTAGGACCTTTTGAGAAGTGGGGAATTGATTTTGTAGGACCTCTCAATAGAACCCCAAGGAACAATCGGTACATTGTGGTAGTTACTGATTACCTTACCAAGTGGGTTGAGGCTAGACCATTGAGGGACAAGAATGAAGATGAAGTGGGTACATTTCTTTATGAACGCATTATCACGAGGTTTGGATGCCCTTTAGAGTTGGTTTCTGATAGAGGAGGAGAGTTTACAGGAAGCATTACTACGGCCATGCTACGACATTTCTCTATCACACATAGAGTAACTACATCCTATAAGCCAAATTCCAATGGCTTGGCAGAGAGAACCAATCAGACCTTGTGCATGATGTTGGCCAAAGATGCAGAAATGGAGGGGGCTAAACATCATTGGGACAAGAGGATTCATGTAGTTTTGTGGGAGTATAGGACAACCATGAAGACTTCCATCGGATATTCTCCATTCCAATTGGTGTATAGTATTGAGTCTACCTTACCTATTCACTTTGATCTTCCTACCTTCCAAAGCATTCATAGGAGATTGAAGAAAGCACAAGGAAGTGATGCAGAGAAGTCAAGGAAGGATCAACTCATGGAGTTGGAAGAGGCAAGAGCAGTTGCTATGGTTCGAGTGGAGCAAGCCCAAAGGAAACAAAAGGAGAGCTATGACAAGAGGCAAGGCAAGAAGAAGGTGGAGCCTTTCAAAGAAGGTGATTGGATAATGTTGTTTGATTCCATTCGATTCAAGAGAGTGCAAAAGAAGTTTTTGCCTAAGTACTTTGGACCTTTCATAGTAGAGAAGGTGTGGGGCAATTACACCTATGATCTCAAGGAGTTGGGAGGAAGACACTTTGATAGGATTAACCATGATAAGTTGAAGATGTACCATAGAAGGTAGAGAGACCTTCACTTTGAGGACAAAGTGAAAACTTAGTCCGGGGGTAAATGTAATACCCATTTGTGCATGTGTGTGGTATTGTGATATTTAGCTTGGTATTACAAGTACTTAAGAGATATTATTTATAGAGATAAAGGATGGTTATATATTAGTCATGGTTAGCTAAAGTTAGTCATAGCTAAGATAGAGGGAACCTTACTTTAGAGGAAGTAGAAAAGATGAGCACCACTATTTTGGATTTTAGTGTGTTGACTTGGTATTATTCCTAGGTGTTTGGCTTTGAGGAAAGAGTTGAGAACTCTTGGGCCCGCAAACCTTTTTGTTTTGGATTCTTCTTTAGTCCAAGGATAGCCTATGTGAAGGAATCCTTGACTTAGTGGTTGGGTCAAGATAACACCACATGCTTAGGGGAATATGCCCATGTGAATGGATATTCCTTTCTACTTTTTGACTTTACTTGACTTTTAGTCTAGTAACTTGAGTTACTACGGTAATTAGTAACTTTGGTACGTAACTATTTCACAAGTATATAAACAAGGGGTGAGGAGGTACTCATCATCCTTTCATTTGCAACTATCTCTCTCTCATTGAGTTCTCTAGTGAGCAATGCCTTGAGTCTTGGAGTGTTAGCCTTGGAGGAGTATGATGGAGTTCGGGTTCTTTGCCTTCTTAGTCCATGGTGCGCTACCATAATAGCCATCAGAGGTTCATCCTGAGTGAGAGACAGGCCGGCTCACAGGTCATACCACTTCAAGATTGGTGCATGTAGCAAGGTGGCTTTCAATTCTTGAAAGGCCAACTCTTGTGCGGTTCACCACATCTACTGCTTCCCCTTGCCAAGTACTGCTGTTAAAGGTTGTGAAACCTTGGAGAAGTCTTGGACAAATTGTTGATAGAATCCTGTCAATCCCAAGAAGCTCTTGAGTTGAGTCTGATCTTCTAGGGCAATCCATTTTTGAATGACCTTTATTTTATCTGTCAATACTTGAATGCACTCTACACTTACTCTATGCCCCAAGTAATCTACTTCAGACTTGCTTGTGAGCCAGCCTGTCTCTCACTCATGATGAAACTCTAGTGGCTATTATGGTAGCGCACCATGGACTAAGAAGGTAATGAACCCCAACTCCATCAAACTCCTCCAAGGCTAACACTCCAAGACTCAAGACATTGCTCACTAGAGAACTCAATGAGAGAGAGATAATTGCAAATGAAAAGATGATGAGTACCTCCTCACCCCTTGTTTATATACTTGTGAAATAGTTACATACCAAAGTTACTAATTACTATAACTTAAGTTGCTAGACTAAAAGTCAAGTAAAGTCAAAAAGTAGAAAGGAATATCCATTCACATGGGCATATTCCACTAGCATGTGATCTTATCTTGACCCAACCACTAAGTCAAGGATTCCCCTACATGGGCTATCCTTGGACTAAAGAAGAATCCAAAACAAAAAGGCTTACGGGCCCAAGAGTTCTCAACTCTTTCCTCAAAGCCAAACACCTAGGAATAATACCAAGTCAACACACTCGGATCATGACTAATGTAGAACTCTAGCTAATCTAGCTAACTCTAGCTAATCATGACTAATGTAGAACCATCCTTTATCTCTATATAAATAATATCTCTCAAGTACTTGTAATACCAAGCTAAAGATCACAATACCACACACATGCACAAATGGGTGTTACATTTACCCTTGGACTAAGTTTTCACTTTGTCCTCAAAGTGAAGGTCTCTCTATCTTCTATAATACATCTTCAACTTATCATGGTTAATCCTATCAAAGTTTCTTCCTCCAAACTCCTTGAGATCATAGGTGTAATTGCCTCCACACCTTCTCCACTATGAAAGGTCCAAAGTACTTAGGCAAAAACTTCTTTTGCACTCTCTTGAATCAAATGGAATCAAACAACATTACCCAATCACCTTCTTCTTGCCTTGCCTCTTGTCATAGCTCTCCTTTTGTTTCCTTTAGGCTTGCTCCACTTGAACCATAGCAATTGCTCTTGCCTCTTCCAACTCCATGAGTTGTTCCTTCCTTGACTTCTCTGCATCACTTCATTGTGCTTTCTTCAATCTCTTATGAATGCTTTGGAAGGTAAGAAGATCAAAGTGAACAGGTAAGGTAGACTCAATACCATATACCAATTGAAATAGAGAATACCCAATGGAAGTCTTCATGGTTGTCCTATACTCAAACTACATGAATCCTCTTGTCCCAATGATGTTTAGCCTCTTCTATTTTTGCATCTTTGGTCAACATCATGCACAATGTCTGATTGGTTCTTTTTGCCAAGCCATTGGAATTTGGCTTATATGATGTATTTACTTTGTGTTATAGAGAAATATCATAGCATGGTTGTAGTAATGCTTCTTGTGAACTCTCCTCCTTTATCAAAAACCAACTCCAAAGGGCATCCAAACCTAGTGATAATGCGTTCATAAAGAAATCTACTCACTTCATCTTCATTCTTGTCCCTCAATGGTCTAGCCTCAACCCACTTGGTAAGGTAATCAATAACTACCACAATGTACCGATTGTTCCTTGGGGTTCTATTGAGAGGACCTAAAAAATCAATTCCACACTTCTCAAAAGGTCCTAGCAATGGAATTGATCTAAGTGGGTGGAGTGGATGTAGACTTTCTAGCAAAAGCTTGACAAACATGACAAGTTTTGCAATAATCAAGACAATCCTTGAAAATCCTTCTCCAATAGTAGCTTTCATCTAGAATCTTGAAAGTAGTCACCTTTCCTACAAAGTGTCCTCTGCACACTAAACCTTCATGAAACTCCTTTATAACTAGGATAGGCTCTTCCTTACCCATTGCTCTTTGAAGTAGACCATGTGCTCCTTGGTAAAAAAGAATATCCTCCACCATTGTGTAAGGTCTAGATCTTGCTGCAAGGGCCTTCCTCTCCCTAACATGCATCCCTTCTGGATAGTTACCTCTTGTCACAAAATCCACAATCTCCTTGTACTCCATTGAAACCTCTTGAGTGACTGAGATTGTCATGAGCTTCTCATCCGGAAAGGAATCATCCATTGGCTCATCTCCATCATGATCATAGGTTCTAGATAACAAATCAGCATTTGCATGTTTCTTTCCTGGCCTATCCTCAATGGTGTAGTCATACTCAGACAAGAGTATCATCCACCTTGCTAGTCTCCTTTCAACATTAGGCTTGTTGAAGATGTACTTGAAGATGTGACAATGGTTGCTTTCCCTCGAATCAAGTAGTGTCTAAACTTCTTGAGACCAAAGATCACTGCCAACCCTTCTCTCTCCGTGACTGAGTAGTTCTTTTCTACTGAAACCATCTGCCTACTAGCATAAGCTATTGGATGATCATGCCCATATTGGTCTAATTGACTAAGAGTGCATCCTATAGCTACATTAGAAGCATCAATGTAGAGGATGAAAGGTTTACTCCAATCAAGTTTAGCAAGAATTGGAGCTACAACAAGGGATTGCTTGAGCTCCTCAAAAGCTTTGAGAGCCTCCTTGTCCTCCAAAATCACCATGTAATCTACACCCTTCTTCATGTAGATGGTCAATGCATAAGCCTTGTTGGAAAATGAGAATATGAACCTCCTATAGTACCCAACCATCCCCAATAATTAGCATAACTTTGTCAAGCTTGAAGGGAATGGAATGTCTAAGATTTTCCTCACCTTCTCAGGATCAACTGTTATTCAATCCTTGGAGATGATATGCCCCAAAAGTAGACCTTCTTCACATCCAAAAATGGATTTCTTTGGGTTGAGTGATGCATTTGCCTCATCCAAGCATTGCAAGACCTTGATTAGGTGCTCAAAGTGCTCCTCTTTGCTCCCATAGACACAAAAGTCATCAATGAAGTCTCTCACAAATTTCCCAATGAAAGGTTCAAATACCTTGTTCATGAACCATTGGAATGTGGCTGGAGCATTGCAAAGCCCATAAGGAATGACCTTGAAAGCATAAGTTCCCCAAGGTGTGGTGAGCGTGGTGAGTTGTTGATGCTCTGAAGCATTCTTGATTTGGTTACATCCACTATAACCATCTCCAAAACTATATCACTCATGACCTGCAACCTCCTCCAAGATCTCATCAATGAATGGCAATGGTAGTAGTCCTTCTTGGTAATAGCATTGAGCTTCTTGTAATCCACACATACCCAAAGCTTGCCATGACAATCTTCATAATGAAAATTGGAGACACCCATTCTGAATTCTTTACCTCAAAGATAAATCCAGCTTCCTTGAGTTTATCAATCTCCTCCTTCACAACCAAAGATATTGGTGGGCTAATGCAACATTGCTTTTGGCGGATTGGTATTGCATGTGACTCCTTCTCTATCTTGTGCTCCTCCAAGGTGACTTCCTTCAAATCCTTGTAACCTAAAGCAAACACATGGATGAACTTGTGGAAAATCTCCTCAAATCTCATATTTTGCTTCTTGGTAACATTTGGACCATACTTGAAGGTTGATAACCTTCTCTCTACTTCCTCAAGTGTCAATGGTGATTTATCTGGGTCCTTCAAAACCTTTGGCTTAGGTGCAAAATCCATAACACACAAAGGATACACATCTGAATTAGATTCAGATTCATCCTCCTTTGTGGAAGTCTCCTCTTCCATGCTTGTGTCCACACTTGAAGCTCCTTCTTCAGAATCTGATTCCCAATAATCAGAAGATGGTGTATTTGGATGTGAAGTGTTGGTGGTGTTAGTCACAGGAACTATGACTCTATGGTTTGATGGCCCAATCCTCAAGTACTCCTTGTGCCATCAATCAGTTGTGTGTGTTGCTCTCAACCATGGCCTCCCAAGAAGTAAGTCATAGCTTGAATCCTTCAAGACTTGGAAAGTCATGAGATTTTGAACTCCCATAACTGAAACTACCACTTTATCCATCACCCCTACTGGTCAAACTTGTTGCTTGTTTGCCATGCTCACCATAAATGGTGAAGGTCTTGAGGGCATCATACCCAACTTCTTCATCAACCTTTCTGACATGGCATTCACTGCTGATCCTCCATCAACAAGTGCATCCTTGATGTTGTGACCATTCACTCTCACATCAATCTTGGAGGCATATTCATAAGCCTCCCATGGTGTTGGCTTGCCATCCACCACCCCCATTGATACTGGAGCTTTTGCCTTCTTCTTCCTCTTGCTCCTTGTAGAACTCAAACCGCCTCTAAGCTCTTTTCTCAAGGTAGGGTTCAAAGCAATCAATTGACCCACTATGATGTTAGCCTTGTGGCTACCAACATCCTCCAACACATTGTAGTTCCACTATTGCTTTGAAATCAAGAAATCCTCCATCCCCAACTTCTTCCTTGGAGTCTTTATTGTTGATGGTATTGAGGTGCGAGTGCTCCTAGTAGACATAGGAGTATACTTGCTTGGAGTAAATCATGGAGAAAAGTGAACATCCTCTACAAAACAAGCTCTCGTATTCTCTTATGTCAAAAGCTCCAAATTAAGACCCTTGGAGTTTGAGCACTCTCCCTTCTCATACTTGCTCTATGGATGCTATCTCCTTACCTTTGTTTGGATTAGGAGCCACTTGGGTTTTACTACCTCTTTCTTTCCCTTTATTGGCTCCCTCGTAACCCCTTCCTCCATGGCAAGTGGAATTTGGGCAATTCCTTTGGATATGGCCTCTTCCTCCACAACCAAAACAATTTCTATCATTGAAATTGTTGGTTGGTTGGCCTCCTCTATATGGATAGTTTCCATAACTCTGAGGGCCTCTCCCTACATTCCCATCCACCTCTCTCTTCTCCCATAGTTGTACCACATTGATTTTAAGATCTGCAAGTTGTTTTGTAATGGTTTGAAGTGGATCCTTTGGTGGAAGTGCAAGAACAAGAGCAACTACTACTTGTGGTGCAAACCTTACCACCAAAGTATCAGAAGTTTTACCATACTTGTAGCCTTGAGGAGGATGCACAACCTCCTTCACCACCAAATCACTCTCATCTCTTTCCAAACTCTCCTCCATACAAATTGCAATCTTGATAGCTTCAACCTTGGAAGAAGGTTTTTCATATCTCACCTTGCTTTTAATTTGTGGTCTCAATCCTCCCACAAAATTCTTGGTGAGCATGGCCGCTATGCCAATCATAGTCATCTCCACATCATCTCCACTCTTCCTCAACACTATGCAAAATCTGGACTCTAACTTTTCCACTCTTTCTATATAGACTCTCACTTTCTCTCCATCTCCTTGCTTGAGTAAAAGGTAACCTCACATATCAATCTCTCATAACTCTTATCAAGAAGAAAGTTCTCAATGAGCGTTGAAGTCAAAGTCTCCCAAGTCTCTTCTTGCCTATCTCTCCTCTCTCTCTTTTGGTATTGTGACTCATACCATGTAAGAACAACACTTACATAGTTGTTGGAGAAGGACCTCATACAACATATTACCTCTCCTTGGGGAGCATTGGTACTATTTGTTCCAAAGAAGGATGGAGGACTTTGTTTCTATATTGATTATTGTGGGCTCAATAAGCAAATAGTGAAGAATGCATATCCCTTGTCTCGGATTGATGACTTGCTTGATCAACTAAGTGGAGCACGCTACTTTTCCAAGCTAGATCTTTGTAGCGGCTATTGGCAAATTCCTATTGATAGAGAGGATGTGCAAAAGATTACTTTTCGCACCAAGTATGGGCATTTTGAGTAAAGAGTTCTACCTTTTAGACTCACTAATGCTCCAACAATCTTTATGGATCAGATGCATCGGGTGTTGGATGGACTATTGGATTGGTCTGTGGTAGTGTTCTTGGATGATATCTTAATCTATAGCAAGACAGAGGCAGAACACATGAATCATGTGAAAGAAGTCCTAAGACACTATGACAATGGAAATTTTATTGCAAGAAGTCAAAGTGTGCCTGTTTGCAGAAGGAAGTTACCTTCTTGGGTCATAAGATATCATCAAAGGGGATCAAGATAGAGGAAGAGAAAATCAAGGTCGTTACTAATTGGCCTACACCAAAGGATGCTATAGAAGTACAAGCATTGAATGGATTGGCTAGTTTTTACCAATGGTTCATCCATTATTATGCTCATGTGGCTTCACCATTGACTGACCTCTTGGGAAAGAACTCAAGCTTCCAATGGACCACCAAGCATGAAGAAGCATTCTAGAAGTTAAAGCATATGGTGTCTTTAAGACCCATTCTTCAACCATATGATCCTCAACTACCCTATGTGGTTGATTTTGATGCTTCTAACTTTGCAATTAGAACCGTGCTGCAACAAGAATTCCCAGATGGACTCCATCCCATTGCCTTTGTGTCTTGCCAACTCAATACGGCTGAAAAAAACTACTTTGCTCAAGATCAAGAAAAACTTGCAATGGTATACACCACTAAGGTATGGAGGCATTACCTCTTAGGGAAACAAGTGATCATGCAAACTAATCACAAACCATTGTTGCAGACCTTACACTTGGAACACATGAAGAGTAGACTTCATCAATGGGAGGAACAACTCCAACTATATGACATCAAACTTGAGTACAAACCAGGTTGGTTCCATGTCATCCTTGATGCTTTATCACAATGACCTGATTTGAAGTCTCTTTCTCTCATCACAACAGCAATTTCAATAGTGTCAGTTGACTCCCAGGTCCAAAACAAGTTTCAGTCAGCTCTACACCAAGATCACTTCTTCCAAATGGTACATGGTTGCCTTACAACATGCAATAAGGAGTATAACACCTTCTCCATCAAGGATGGCCTCTTATTCCATGAGGACCAGGTCTATATTCCAGCTAAAGGTGATCTTTGACTTGTGTGCCTTCAAGAAGCTCATGATTTACCCATTACTGGTCACATGGATGTGGACAAGACCTTAGGTACCCTCCAATGTCAATGGTGGTGGCCCAACATGACACAAGATGTTCAAGAATTTGTCCGATCATGTGAGAGCTGCCAATGTAACAAGGCCAACAACCAGAATCCGAGTGGACTCCTTCAACCACTAGCCGTTCCATCCGCTTGTTGGGAGCATGTGAGCTTGGATCTCATCACATCCTTGCCAAAGACAAAACAAGGACACACCGCAATCGTGGTGTTTGTGGATAAGCTTAGTAAGCAAATCCACTTGGCACCAACCTATGATACCGTGGATGCTCCAACCTTAGTGCAAATCTACTTCAACAATGTCTTCAAGCATCATGGGATGCCACATGGGATGCCACATGATAGCCGTTCCATCCGCTTGCTGGGAGCATGTGAGCTTGGATCTCATCACATCCTTGCCAAAGACAAAACAAGGACACACCGCAATCGTGGTGTTTGTGGATAAGCTTAGTAAGCAAATCCACTTGGCACCAACCTATGATACCGTGGATGCTCCAACCTTAGTGCAAATCTACTTCAACAATGTCTTCAAGCATCATGGGATGCCACATGTACTCATCTCCGACCTTGATCCTTGATTTACCGAGAAGTTTTGGCAAGCACTCTTCCAGATACTCGGCACCAAGCTTGCTTTGTCCATGGCCTATCATCCTCAAACTGATGGACAAACCAAATGTGCAAATTGTACATTGGAGGATATGTTGCGTGCCTTTGTCAATATCCACCATAGCAATTGGGATGAATGTCTTACAACTATAGAATTTGCCTATAACAATTCCAAACAGGCAAGCACCGGATTTTCTCCTTTCTTTCTCAATTTTGGCCAAGATCCGCTTGTTCCAAATTCTCTTCTTGCTCCACCTCCATCTCAGGTTCCTCATACTTCCACATTCTTGACCACTATATCCCAATCTCTCCAACAAGCCAAGCCTCACCTCCTTGTTGCTCAAAATCGCCAAAAATAATATGCGGACCACCATCGTTCTGATCTCACCTTTGAAGTTGGTGATAAAATCATGTTATTCTCTAGTAACCTCCCTCTCCCGCTTGATACCCAAGTTTGTAATTTTGCTCCTAATTGGATAGGACCCTTTGATATCACCCAAATTGTCTTTCTTGTTGCTTATTGACTTGCTTTACCTTGTCACATGCGTATCCTTCCTGTCTTCCATGTTTCCAAGTTGAAACCCTTTGTTCCTAACTCCTCTTCCTTTTCCTCTTGAGTCCAACCTCATCCTCTTCCTATCCCTATCAGTGATCATAAGGAGTACAAAGTTGATAGTATCCGTGTGCGTCACCATATTCAACAAGGCCGTCACCATCATACGGAGTACAAGGTCCTTTGGAAAGGGTATCCCCTTCATGATGCCACATAGGAACCTCTTTTTCACCTCCAAAATGCAAAGATAGCCATCCAAGAATTTGAAGCTTCACTGGCGTCAAAGACATCACCAACTAGCAGTGGGGGAATATATAACAATATGGAGTTTAGCGACGAAGTTAGTCGGGCTTACAAAGTAGCACATAAGACAAATTAACCTAGAATATTGTAATACTCCGAGGACGAGAGAAGAGAGAAAACACAGATTGTACACTCAAACAATCGATGCCCCAAGGGAGCACCTTCTCTTTATTATATAGACAAAGAGGATCTCCTCCAAGGAAGCTCCACCATAGGATTAGGGACACAGATAGGTGACATGTTAGCAAGCTCCACCCTTGGATTACTTACTTGGATGAGTGACATGTTTGGTCTAGGTCCTATCTGGTTGGTCAAACAAGCTTTGATCGGAGGGAATCTTTTAGGGAATCTTCCTATAGGAATCTCAAAATCACATAAGGTACCGTTGGAAAGCTCTTGATGAGACAAAGCAGGGGGAGGGAAGGCCATCCTTTCTTCCATTGGGAGGGTAGAATCTGCACATTTTCAAGGCCTAATTCATCCGTTTAGGCCTCCAAAATTGCCTTCAAAGATTTCAGGCATGTTTTGATTCCTACTCTATTAGTAGAAGTCCCCTTTTAGTGATACCTCTTTCTGATCTGTTTAGTCCATCAAGTGTAACATCCTTCCAGATGTTACCAAACCAATTCTCACCTTTAAATCATATGTCTAGCTATTGGTTCTAAGGTTCTCAAGTCTATTTCGGTTTCTGCCCTATTTGTAGAAGTACTCTTTTGGTGATACTTCTATCTTATCTATTTTGACCATCATGTATAACATCATTCTAGATGTTACCAAAACAAATTTCACATCTAGATCATTTGGCTAGCTCTTGGTATTACAAATATTCTGGAAGTACCTAGGAAGCTTCTTAGGAAGTTTCCCGGCTAGCTTAGCTTGCACCTCAAGTAAGTAGCTTCTAGAAGGAAGCTTCCAACTAGCTTAGCTTGCATGCCAAGTAGATGGCTTCTCAAAGGAATTTTCTTGAGAAGCTTCCTAGTTAACTTGGCTTGCACTCTAAGAAAGCGACTTGAGGAAACTTCTTGAGAAGCTTCTCAAAAGCCTTGTATATTACCTATAAATACCAAAGCCAAAGCTCATGCTAGGCATTCAGAGTTTTCCCTCATTCAAGTGTCCCAATGTGAGTTTCCATTTTCCTATTTCTCTCCTCGTATTCAGTCTTTTACATATCGGATGCCCCAAAGGAACACCTTCTCTTTATTATATAGACAAAGAGGATCTCTTCCAAGGAGCTCTACCATAGGATTATGCACATAGATAGGTGACATGTCAAAAAGCTCCACCCTTGGATTACTTACTTGGATGGGTGACATGTTGGTCTTGATCCTATCTGGTTGGTCAAACAAGCTTTGACTGGAAAGAATCTTCTAGGGAAATCTTCTTGTAGGAATCTAAGAATCATGTGGGTGAGGTACCGTTAGAAAGCTCTCAATGAAACAAATTTGGGGGGAGGAAATGCCAGCCTTTCCTCTATTGGGAGGGGGGATTTTGCATATTTTGGAGGTCTAATTCATCTATTTAGGCCTTCAAAATTCAAAGATTTTAGGCATATTTCAGTTCCTACTCTATTAGTAGAAGTCTCATTTTGGTGATATCTCATTCTAATCTATTTAGTCTATCATGTGTAACATCCTTCCAAATGTTACCCAGCCAATTCTCACCTTTAAATCATATGTCTAGCTATTGGTTCTAAGGTTTTCAAGTCTATTTTGGTTTTTACCCTATTAATAGAAGTACTCTTTTGGTGATACTTCTATTTGATCTATTTTTTCCATCATATATAACATTATTCCAGATGTTACCAAACCAAATTTCACATTGAGATCATATGGCTAGCTCTTGGTATTACAATAGACTGTATATTTTACCCACTATTCTTACTTCTTTTTTCTTTTTTTTATCCTTTTGAAATTTCTTATTTTTTCCATATTTTCTTACTTGTTCTGAAATTTTTTTTCTCATATATCATTCATCATCTTTTATGTGTATGCTTTCTCATTCCAAGTTTTCTATTGGGAGTGGAGAATTTTGGAGTTGTCCTTGATGAATTCTTTGGCATGTGGACTTAGGGAGACTATCATAGGCAATAATCCTCATCTAGCCTATCCTAATACATATATGCAATTTTTTCCCTTCCCTTAATGATAAAGTTTCTAGTTCATACTATAATCTCTCAAATTCAACAAGATAGAGTCTCCTCTATGCTATCTTCCAATCCTTTACTTTATCATTGGAGGATCTTATATTTGTTGAAACTTTTAAGTGAGATATTTACTTCTTGATATTTCAATAGTTGATCTTTATTCTAATCCCTACTCCTACCCATAGTTTTAATAACTTACTATGTCCTCAAGATCATCTTCTTTCCGCCACCTACACATACAGTATGTGTATATTTTCCTCTTATGATTAGCACAAATAGTCTTATTTGGATTATCCTTACATTGGTATAGGCTTAGCATTACATAAAAGAAGATTCAAATGCATATAAATGAGAGTAGAGTCCATATCTCAACAATTCTTCAAGTTCTTCTATTGAAATTAACCTTTTTTTATTGAAGTGCCACTAGACTCTTACTCTTGGTTACATTCTCTTACTCTATCTAGGCTTTCCTTCATGGCCTATTTAGACTTCACTTAGACACTAGGATCCTTATATCTTTACTTCACTTAGTAGGCTTTATGCTTTACACACTACTACAAGCCATTAATTTAGGTCACCATGGTTAAGATGTTTTCTCTTGGACCTTATTTGTATTTTGTCCCATAATAGACTTTATTCACACTAAACTATGGAGTTGCATCAAGACATTAAGATTAACTCTAGGATTCATAATTTCTTGCATGGAGATTGGTCATCCTTATAACATAAGTACATTATACATGCCTAAGTAATGACTAATAGACTTCTTGTGCACTACCTCCACAATATCAACACCTCTATTTTTTCTTATTATTATGTTGTGCAAGGTGGGAAAATGTACAACCAAGGCACTCTCTCCTTTTAGACCAATTCTCTTTTCCAATAACACTTTAATTACTCACCAAATTCTCCACCTCTCTCACTTGCAATCTCCATTCACTCCTCAATAACCTTTTTATATATATATAAAGAGCTTTATCTTATGGAGTCTCTCTTTGCTCATAAAATATTTCATTCTCCATCTTTCTTTATGAGAGTGCTATTTAGTTGGGATTTTGGGCATTCATATCATCACATCTATGCTTAAGTATTTGGGATATCTCTAACTAGATATCCCAAATTCTTGTTTCTTTTTTTTTTAATGTTTTGGTTGTATATTGCCTTTTAGTATTGTGTTGCCCAAAACTGCACATTTATTTGACTCCTCACATCTCCTTGCACTCTCAAAGGAGATCACAAATATATAATCCATTGCTAGTGAGATTTTTTTTATATGTTTAATCTTCCATACTATTTGTTTATAATATTGAAACGTCTATTTTAGTATACTAGTCACCTATCAATTTGTTATGGCAAATCTCAAAATTTGTGATATGGTCATTTTTGGCATTGGAGCATTTTAGTTATCCTTCTAAATTTGATAGTTGTCCAAGTAGATGTCTCAAAATCTTTAGTACCAAATCTTGTTGTATTTTGTTTTGTATTACTTGATTGGCAAGAGATCAAATCCTATCCTTAAACCCATTTGTGCTTACTTTTTACTCACCCCTACTAACAACTATCATACTACCACTAAGAACTTTGCAGACTATGGATTTATTGAGTGCTCTTTCCAAGGAGATCCTTTAAGTAGGTCTCTATTTGCCATTGCTCATTTCATTGCTTTGAGAAGAGTAATAATTATTTTCTTATCATACCTCTTCTCCTTAGTCTCTCAAATAATACACATATATTAGACCATTTATATAATATACTTAGAGAGCTATCCACCATATACTTAGACTCTAAACATAATCTTTCTAGACTCATAAGTGCTAACCTCGGAAGCCACAAGCGGTCATCTCTTGCTCAAATTTTTGGATTCAATTTTAGTCCCCAGTAAGAGGTTGTGACAACCTAAAAATTATCATGTTTGCAATAATTAATGAGTAATTTGTTCCCATAGAGATTTTGGTCAAGAATGGTCAAACAACATGAAAGTAACAATTTATTCATTCTTGATTTCATCTTTAGCCTCTTGGGTAGAAACCACACCCAAAAGAGAGTAACAAGCACTCAATCATAATCATGTCACAATTGGAATTCACCCAAAAATCATATTTCTTCAAATCCTCTCCAAATTGATATTGATTGTGATGATTTAGTTGCTTCAAAGAAGGCTACTTCACCACAAAGTAACTTCACCCCAAAATTTCATTCCACTCCTCCATTGAAAGTACAACTTCCTCAATCAAAATGTCTTTGCATCCATCCCATGCATACAATCACAAATGTAAGATCCTAGTAACACTACAATTCTCACAGATCCGTCAAGGCATTGCCTTGAATGCTTTCCACCTATGATCAAACACACAGAATGTGAATCATAATTGTAGAATCCAACATCTAACACACTTTGAACTGCAATTTGAACTTATACATACACTCACAAACACACATGTATGACTAATACTCAAAATTAAGCCAAATAACAAGTGTAAAAGACCAAGACCAAGGGTAGAAATAGGAGAATGGAAACTCACATTGGGACACTTGAATGAGGGAAAAATCTGCCTAGCATGACTTCGGCTTTGGTATTTATAGGTAGCATACAAGGCCCTTGAGAAGCTTCTCAAGAAGTTTCCTTGAGCCGCTTTCTTAGAGTGCAAGCAAAGTTAACTAGGAAGCATCTCAAGAAACTTCCTTCTAGAAGCCGCCTACTTGGCATGCAAGCTAAGCTAGTTAGAAGCTTCTAGAAGCTTTCTCCTAGAAGCTACTTGTTTGGAGTGCAAGTTAACTAGTTTGGAAACTTCCTAGATGCTTTTGGAATATTCTAGGCTAATTTGGCTTATTCTCTACTTAGTTAGCTTTACTAACTACATCGCTAAACTCCATACTATTACAACAAGCATTGAGTTCAATGCTTTGCTTTACTCAACTTCAAAACTGAATATTGAATAAAAGGTACTACAAATGACCACTTTAAATAGGTAGGTAACTCCACAATTATCAAAACTATCTATATTGCTTTAGTTACTTCCTACCAATCTTCAAATCCAACTTGTCTTATTTACATCTGCACCACTTCAAATCTGAAAACTATTGCTTACTAATCTGATCTAAGTGCTACCTTAACTTCAGCTTCTACACCCAAATTACCTACAAGCGCCTCTTGCACTTTGGGTTCATCTACTACTTCTACATCTTCCTCTACTTTTGCCACTTCTTTAGCCTAGATTGAGACTAAAGTCATTGGTATACTAACTACATTATCCTTCTCTATTCTAACTTCTTTAGCAAACTTGGGTAACTCATCCAAAGTCACCTAGACTCCAACCTTAACTACTTTGGGTCAATTTACTACACTTTCATTTAGTCTACTATGAAATTTATCTAAGTATGATCTAACCAAATCTAATCTAAGACAAACATTGTCTCCTACTTCAATCATTTTCCTATCTACCTTATCTCTAAGATGAATTAATAAATGATTCAAATTGATGTCCTTTGACTTATGCCTTCAAGTCTCTTGCACCAACAATTTCAACTCATGCAGGTAAGATTCATCCAACTATACTTCAGCTTTAGTGCTGAACATTGCATTCAATCTAACACCAATCTCCAATCTGACTTTGTCAATTGAGTTGGATTTCCTCTCTTCTCTTCCGCCCCAGGATTGTCTATACAATTACTAGTAGCAATTTCTGCTATGAACCTTAGAAAACTCAAGTTCCAATTCCAAGCCAAAAATATGATCCAAAGTTAGCTCAAGACTTTGATCCTAGCTACCAAGACTTTGATCCTAGTCTACCCTCCAAATTGTAGGATTCTAAATTGCAAATGCTAGAACCTATTTGTTATTCTTCATTGGCCTCATGCATTCACTAACTCTTGGTTTCACACAAATTAACCCTACAACTTGGCTTGTGATTCTAAATCCCTCAAGACAACTGTTTAGAGGAATAGGATATTGCTTCAGAATTGCAAAATTCACTCGATGAATCTCAACTTTATACTCCTTTGATTTGTAGTCATCCTTTAGTCAAGCCTTAATCAAAACTCATACATTCTGCATGACTTACTCTTATCACTCTCAAATTGATCTTAACACAAAGTAGCCATTTCACTAAATCTACCTTCTTGGCATATAGTTAAAGTTAAAGCTGATTTAAAGTTGTTAAGGTGTATTAGGATCGGGTTGATCATTTCAATGCAAAGTAACCTTACTTTGGATCTACCACACTTCCTATCCAATCTGAGTACTTCTTCCTTTGACACAAAGTGGACTTTCTTGGGTTTGGATACAAACACACAATTCTTCTCTTCTTTCTGCTATTTGGCTTCAATTTAGCTTTAATAATTTACTTCTTTTCTAAAAACTCACAAACAAACAAAAATGAGTACCATAGAGGTTTGAGGGTTTTAGGTACTTTTTAGGGGAAAGACTACTTTTATAGCTCTCTTGTCTTTCGTAGCTTAGTCTACACAACAATTCATGCTCACTTTCTCCTCTATTTGGGTAATATAATACATATTAGTAAGATTTTATATTCTTAGAGCTTCTTATTTGGCACTACCCACTACTGTCTCTTACCTCATCTACATAAATTTAATAATACATATAAATGGAATAACACTATACCTTATTACACTTTATCTACTTTTCTTATACCAAGTATGCTTTCACAAATCACATATGAGTGATGTAGGTAACATTTAACTCTCTGTATAGTCTTAAGAAGATATGATCTTTCATGACAAGAGGCTATAATACCATAAAAAATTTTAAGAGCATGTCTTAATGGCCATTTTATTAGTAGATTGCATTCATTTATTTTAGCACCTATAATAATTTAATATTCAAAGAAATACGATTTTCTTACCATTCCTAGGTTCATGATCCATTGCCTATCTTAGCTTGCAAATATATTTTTTCTACATTTATATAATCTTTTTTTATCTCTGTTAGACTTGCTTGATCAACCTCAAACCTAGTATGAGCAAATATAATGACTTTTATTGATCATAAATATTCCTAGTTCAATGTTTTCAACCCCCTACAAGTCGGCACATGCAACCATATAAATAAAAAGTAAAGGAAACTAGGATTGAAGAGGACCATTACATGCCATAACTAACCTCTTATGCATTTATACTCATGTATTAAAGATTCTAGTTCATCTTTACCATCATTTTGAATTGCATGAGCCTTACTCCTTTACTATTGCCTTTTTGAATCTCTTTACTTCTTGATTCCCACTTCCAATAGGCACTTCAAGCCGGCAATAGATTCAAATCTAAAAAAACCTTATAAACTATGATAAGTAGTTGATAAGAGCGATCATTATTTCTTACTAGCCATAGGATGTTACGAGCCTATTAAATAAATAATTTTTTTTTAATATTATAAGCGTAGCTTAATTTCAGAGAATTATATCAGGATCTCAAAACATAATCTAGATCAAAACACTCCATAAGTACAAGTAAATCAAATTTAGAATATAGAGAAGTTCAAGCCTACGACCGGACTTGAACCGAAGGCCTTCCCCTTACCATGGGAATGCTCTACCATCTGAATTGATATTAAAGATAAAGTTTAGATGTTGAATTGATGATATTTGACTGATAGCCATATTCAGATGCCTTGCTGATCTCACTTAATTCATACGTGAATTATACAAATAAACATTTTCAGTTTTATGAGATACTTGGCTAAAAAGCCGCTTGCTGATGCTGCTCATAAGGATAGATGACTTTACCAACCAGAAAAAGATATGACATTTCCCACTCAATAAAAGTAGCGAATTTACATATTACATCTTTTCTTGTTGATATCAAAAATACCTTTCCTTGGCAATGAATATGTTTTTCCAGCATCGGATAGTGTGGAATCTTGTCTTTTTTTGACCAAAGTTGGTCTGCGTGGATTTGACTGGCTTGACACTTGTTCGTCTCTAGCCAGACTTTCTTTGCTCGTCCATTTAAGACAAGCGTCTCGTAACACAGACATTCCTAAAGTGGTCCTGTTGCTGACGAGGCTCCTTGGCCCATCCTTATACGTAAAAGGTGCCACGTGGTTCATCCTAACTGAAACTTGCATCCTACGTTCATCTGGATGCCCTCCGTAAACTCCGATATCATTAGAACGCGTGAGTTTGGCAAACTTTCTTATCCCGCAAAAGAAGAGGACGATATCTTTGTGCAGATGCTAAAAGTGTGATCCCTTAGGGTCAGAGAGGAGGAAATAGGAACGGGTTCAATGGACGATCTCGCGACCTGGCCGGTACGAAGAGTAGATTGCAAGGTTTACGTGCAGCCCAGCCCATGCCCGCCTAATGCCGGGAAACCCTTTACCAAAAACCTCTTTATCATCCGGGAACGTGGAGGTAGCGGGTTACTCACAACTTGTCGGCTTGTGTTCGGGATTAGAAGAATTATACTTGGGCTTTAGGGTCTCACTTTGCTTCCTCAAATATTTTCCCGATACCAGAAAGGTCAAAAGTTGGCCAGAACGATTTACACTATTTACCGATTTCCCCGAAAACTGGCCGTACAGTTTACTGAGTTAGTTGCCCAGACTGAATAGGCTGATGCCCTCCCATCCCGTCTTCTCCGAGCATGTTGCAGAGCCCTCGCCGTTTGATCCAGAGCAAGAAGTGCCCCGCAGGATTAGTGCCTGTGCGCCGGCGGCTTCGGGTTGCTTCTCGTCCTCATCGCTGCTCTTGGTGTACTTCTTGTTCGCCTGCTGCTCTCGTTTCCCTGTTCCCGAACATTAGACCATTGAAGAGGTGAAGCGGACGACGAGATAGACGACCATACCGTATTGACTGGTAGGAACACTGATCCTTGTTTGCTATTTTCTCGCCGGTGTAAAGTAGGGATTATGCTAGAGTCTTATGTATGTGTGTTCAGATTGTTGGATTGTGTATTGGACGAGTGGAAAGTTGGCATGATGATTCGATTGAGTGTTAGGATTGAGGGATTATGTTACGGTTTGGTATAAGGATTGTGGCACTGAGTGGTTTCGGTTGATTTTGCATTGGCTAGGTCGAAGTGACTCGAGAGAGATCGTCGTCCCCACTCTTTGAAGGCCGCAAAAGGGTTTAGAATCAATTCGTTGTAGACAGAGACCTAAACAAAGCCGATCTTCTCGCAGTAGTGGGAGTGGAAGAAGGGAGCAAGGGGAATCAAGCACAGGCGGCGGACAGGCTGCGTTGCTTTTTGTAATAAGGATTCAAGCAGCCAAGGTTTTGTGGCGGGTGAGGTTTTCTCATCGGTTAGTGGCGTTCTTCTTTTGCATTCGATCTAGCTCCGGCATCGTTGCGACTTCTCTCACGAGGGACAGGATACACAGAAGGGAAACGAAACACAGAGTAAGATGTCAGACGGCGGGGAAACCGATAAGAACATCGAGATATGGAAGATAAAGAAACTTATCAAGGCTTTGGAATCGGCTAGAGGAAACGGGACGAGCATGATCTCTCTCATCATGCCTCCTCGTGATCAAATCTCTCGTGTCACGAAGATGCTTGGAGATGAATTCGGTACGGCCTCTAACATCAAGAGTCGTGTGAATCGCCAATCTGTGTTGGGAGCCATCACCTCAGCTCAACAGAGGTTGAAACTCTACAACAAGGTTCCCCCGAATGGATTGGTTCTGTACACGGGCACTATAGTGACAGATGATGGCAAGGAGAAGAAGGTGACCATAGATTTTGAACCGTTCAAACCAATCAATGCATCCCTGTACCTGTGTGATAACAAGTTTCACACAGAGGCGCTCAATGAGTTACTAGAGTCCGACGATAAGTTTGGATTCATTGTCATGGACGGAAACGGAACACTTTTTGGCACGTTGAGCGGGAACACGAGAGAAGTTCTTCACAAGTTTACGGTGGATCTTCCTAAGAAGCACGGTCGAGGTGGTCAGTCAGCTCTGCGTTTTGCCCGGCTGCGAATGGAGAAGAGGCACAATTACGTCAGGAAAACAGCTGAATTGGCCACTCAGTTTTTCGTTAATCCTGCTACCAGTCAGCCTAACGTTGCAGGTCTCATCCTGGCGGGCTCTGCTGATTTCAAGACCGAGCTGAGTCAATCTGACATGTTCGATCCACGACTGCAGGCGAAAGTTCTGAATGTTGTCGATGTCTCTTATGGAGGGGAGAACGGGTTCAGCCAGGCTATCGAACTATCTGCGGAGATTCTTTCTAATGTGAAATTTATCCAGGAGAAGCGGTTGATAGGGAAGTATTTTGAGGAAATCAGTCAAGACACCGGGAAGTATGTCTTTGGAATCGAAGATACACTGAAGGCGCTAGAAATGGGGGCGGTTGAGACTTTGATTGTGTGGGAAAGCTTAGAGGTGAACCGATACACTCTGAAAAATGCTACAACCGCCGAGATTGTGATTAAGCATCTGAACAAGGATCAAGAGGCCGATCAAACCAACTTCAGGGATCAGGAGACGCAGGCAGAGCTGGAAGTTCAGGAGAAGACATCTTTGCTTGAGTGGTTTGCCAACGAGTACAAGCGATTCGGTTGTACTCTGGAGTTTGTGACTAACAAGTCGCAGGAAGGATCACAGTTTTGTAGAGGATTCGGAGGAATAGGAGGCATTCTGCGCTACCAACTCGATATGCGCACTTTCGACGAGCTTTCAGACGATGATGGTGCATACGATGATTCTGACTAAAGTTGGAGCCAACGTGTTCAATTGGCGTGCTTATAATTTATCGTTTCTTGAGCTTCTCGAGGTTAGCTCCTTCTTTGCAAACCCATTTGGCTTGAGACTTGCAGTAGCACGCGATTCTGTCTACCATCACAGCGATGAATAAGTCGTGCTCCCCGTAATGTACTTCTGTGCCTAGTTTTCCCTGAATTCCTCGCCTCAGCTCAAGCTTCACTTCTTTGCCACGCTTGCCTGAAGGCTCTGATATTCAACCATTGAGACGGCTTTAATTCTCCCTCCCATTACCCATAGTATCACTCCCATTGTCCAATTGGCGACGTTGGGAGTGGGTACTCTATGGTTTTGATAGAGGTTACAGGTTTCAGCTGTGGATGTCTTCTTCAAAGTTTAGCTGGTAAACAACTTTCTTGTTTATCAGCTCACTGCAAATTTTTCCGGTATTGCAACGCGAATGTAAAGTTATTATGAAGTTAGTACGAGTCTTTCTATTGAACTTTGAAGTATCTTCTTACTTGAGGGTTGGTTTAGTGGTGGTGGAGTATCTAGAGAATCTAGTTCTCCTTCAGAAACGGCTGCGTTTTAATTATAGTATTGAAATTTGAATCTGACTAAACATTTTGTCCTTCATTTTATTGTTGGAACATATTCATGTGGTTGCTGATGAGCTGGTGTCCTTGGCCAGCAGTCTCTGATTTTGCCTCACTCATTCAAAGGCACTGTGATGATTATCTTGCCAATATTAACTAAACTGTTAGTGCAGCAAATGTTAAGCGATTATCGTCTTCTTTCTATTGTCTCACTGGATTTACGGATCCAGATATCCACTCGAAGTAGACGGACATGATTGTATGACTTGAATTTGCAAGGGAAGTTACTCCGTGCAGTTAAATTACAATACTTCGCTGTAGGAGAAATTTTACAAATTGGATGATGTTTTACTTTATATTGTAAATTTGCATTCCAGAGTAAACGGGTCAATTGAATATGTGGTCTACGTTGGGGCATTATGAACCATGTGATTCCCACTCTTTTGAACTCTAGGCCATCTTTGTGCTATGAGCTCGCTCGAAGGATTGCCTAGACTACCATTCCTTTTGTTTAAAGGTCAGGCTTCTGATTCGGGTGAAGTTCTGGAGAAGATCGTATGAGCCACGGGAGTGTAAACTGAGGAGTTTCGACACCTTTTTCACTTTCCCCGTATATCTGACTTGGTACCGAACCCTCAGAAC
This sequence comes from Lunularia cruciata, assembly GCA_948567375.1. Lineage (NCBI taxonomy): Eukaryota > Viridiplantae > Streptophyta > Marchantiopsida > Lunulariales > Lunulariaceae > Lunularia > Lunularia cruciata. The sequence continues at coordinate 60,843,432 of OX419756.1, read as the reverse complement.
ATCCTTTTCCTGAATGGGTAGAAAGATTCTAGGTCCAAAGCGCAGTTACTCTCTGGGAGTAATGACAATGTCATATACTACAGACTACTGTATCTTTGAGTCTCGAAGATGATCTGGGTGTCAAAAGCCGATCATTGCTTCGTGTGTTCGTACAGCCTACAGGTTGTATGCTAATTCCATTTCCTCAAGTGCATTTAAAAACATTACCAACCAATTAGGACTCTTCTTTAGTGATCCAGTCCTTCATTGCGGTAAGCCTAAGGACGTTGTGCCAAATATGTAGTTAATGTTACCCAGACCCTAGCAGTAAACGTATATTGCTTACAGCATGACGGAAATCTTGTGTGTTGCTTATTGATGCGATTTCTTGTTTGCTGATATCCTCCTCGTGAACTCAACTTCTGTTTTCCGTGGGATGTCCTGGCAAAAGTATTGGCCTTTGATCATCTTAATTGCTCCTTACAAGACTATTAAACTTTCAATGCTAGTTGGTGGGGTTTCCATTTCCCATCGCGCGTTTCGTGTTTAAGCGATAGATGCCTCACGTGATGGATTTGACCATACATGGTAGCGCGTTTCACTATTGTTTTAGTCAATATCTTGAAATAATCTGCATGAAGGCGAGTGAAGCACTGGGGGCAGTGAGGACCTGATCGATATCACTTCCGAATGTGAAGGGACTGTATGTGATCATGGAGTGCTAACTCTCTTGCCTCTTACAAGCAGTTGGACGACGAAACGTCGGATGGGTGGCCGCCTTCGTCAACGCACCGTCTCAGTACAATTGGACTCTCAAAACGACTAGAGCACTGCGAGCAGTTACATCTGGCAGTGCCACGTTTTGAGAGCAGGCTTTGTTGACTTCGGGGTTAGTAACTAGAGTCTGCGGAGTATTTCAATACTGACGTTGCCCGCGAGGCGTTAGTGCCATATCGTGGTTTGAAGGAGTAAGCCCTCCAACCCATTACAGTAAGAATCCTTGCAAGGGTCCGAGCCTGTGTCACTCAGAACCCTCAAGTGGGTACTTTTGAAATGCTCTGTTTCTTCTTACCCATCATAGCGTTCAGTTTGTAAGTGTGGAACATCTAGATGCGAATGTACTTCGTTGTGAGTATATGTTTCTACCTACTTCTTGTACCAATTATCGAAGCTTTTGACACTCCAGCCTCACGTCTAACTCTTTCATTTCCGATGATTCGTTGTCTACACACGGTAAACACATTAGAGGATTTACAGTTGGTTCTTGGGGAAGCGAAGTGATCCGAATACCTTTTCTTGAACTACTTAATTCTTTGCCAGCAACTTTACCGGCAGCCTTAACGAATTGTTTTGTGAGTGGACCGATCGATGTGAAGGAGAGGACTGCCATTTCTCCCTCTTTCAAGTGACAATCTGTCAAACTAATGCTTGAGAACGCTTATATCAGGTCCTCTCTGGTTCGTTCTTCCAGAGGTTTGAGGTCGTCATATTTGAAGCCCCCTTTTGAGTTTGCTTCGGCCAGAGAATCTTGTCCATAAGACATAAAGCCAAGCGTTTTAGATCGTGGTCCATACGAGTTTCCGTCAATAAGTACGAACGAATGACCGCTTGCCACTCTATTCTCCATACCTTACGGCCAATGTCTATCGTTTGAACATAACGGCCTAAACTTACAGTTAAGTTCTTTCAAAAGTAACGCTGGAAAGCTGAAAATGGATTATCCAAGTTCTCGTCACTAAAGCCTATCCATCACCATACTCCACGATGGAGTAACCTTCATAGTCTCGATGTAGGAAAATTTGGAGCACTAAGCATTGAAAGGTTAGATATACCAATTTATTAAGAGTGTCCAGTCCACTTGATCATTTGGAACACTTGTGATAGTTGAACGATAGTAGTGAGCTCTGATTTAATGGAAGGCTGAAAGATAGTTTGATAAGAAAGAGAAAAGGGCGACCGCATAGGAAAAATGAAGGATGGAAAGACCCCATCAAGCTTTACAAGGGAGAGGCAAAAAAGGTAACATGGGGCTAAGCCCCAATAGAGTCTGTATGAGAAATCTGCCCTACCGCACCTAAGATATTTGAGCTATGCAAGTCGTACGGTCTACACACACTTGGAGCATCCGAAGAAACATCACCTAATGTGATTGCTCTCTTATGGATTGCACCAGCCATTGCCCTCTGTAGAGCAATGGACACACATTGTCTAAAGTAAGTTACAAAGTATGAGAGTGAGAGTGGTACCCCTTGACGCCTAATATGATAAGCTCTTGCGCATTCCTTGACAAATGTGTCAAATGCCGTGTCCATCGCTCCATATAACTCCAAGGCTAGAGGAACAAAGAGGTGACCTTGCTGCATGCCCCTATACTTGGAGACCTTGCGACCTGCTGCTGCACTCGCCGCCCATCCAGGGGGATGGATAATCACTCTCTCCAAAACTGTATCCCACGTAGGGTCCGTGACCACGACGTCCTCTATTGTCACTTGATCATCTCGGACCAAGTATAAGTCTGCCTTGACATGTGTCGTCTGTAACGCATACGAACGCTCCCTCCAAGCTAAGTATCCACTTTCTCGTGCCATAGCAAACATTATGTCTCTAATGGCATCATGTGTAGCTATCCTCTGTCCTCCAAAAGGACACCGTGTCATGTGGACCGCCGCTGCATCTAGTGTAGAACCACACTCACAAGTGAGTAGTGAAGATGCAGATGGGTGGACCAAACCTAGGCGAAACCTCATTGCTGTAGAGAAAGTAGTCGGTGCCAGTCGGAAAGCCCTAATGCATGGTCGAGTTAGGATCCACGAGCCTGCACCCTTGCCGGAGCAAGAGCGTAGACGTGCTCTAGTAGCCTGAGGAATGGACGAGTCAACTAAGAGAGAATGTAGCGAATGCTCACACTGTCGCTCCATCAAGGAAGACTGTAGACCTCTAGTCCAATCTGACGATAATGAAGCAAACAATGGAAAACACTCTCGTGCTCGTGGGGATAGACTATCTCTCGTCTGTCGCAATAACACATGGAGAGAAAAGGATCCTCCTTCCACCTCTGTCACATAAGTCTCCAAAACCGGCCTATCAGCAACCACAAAACGAGAGGCAAGTAGGGGTGCTGAGAGAGCCCAACTATCCAAAAACGCTATAGGTGCCATCTCCTCCATAGAAAGCAAGCCAACCCCACCACATGAGATCGGTAGAGCCGTCTGTCTACGTGCCAAATCCCCTATCACACACTCAAAAGTCCCTGGTCCAATAATATCACCAAAGACTCCCATAATCCTCCTATCAAATGCTCTCAGACGTGATAGGAAGGATGGTGAGGAGGGAACTGTACGGATGAGGTAGGATGGTTGACGAGCAATACTGGAAGAGAGTATACCAAATGCCACTTGTGGATCTCCTAGTAATGGAAGGTCATCCACATGGAAAACATCCTCTGCAAGGACAGCGTCCAAGAAGCGTGTGACTAAATCCTCCGATCCTACTGGCACTCCAAGAACACGAAGTCCATCTGTGGATGTGATACACCCCTCTGGAAGCTCAAGGTGGGGAGGGATACCTAAAGGGGACCATGCCCTACACTTTGACACCTTGACTCTCAAGCCTACTAGATGTAGCTCGATAGTCAAGTAGTCAAAGGCCTGCCTAATATGATCTACAGGGCCTACGATGTGTGTATCATCTGCCAAGGAGGGAAATACACAACCTGGCATGGCCAAAGTAGTAGATAGGAGAGCTCTAAAGTGAGCCATGGCAAATAAATGCCTCCCCAAAGGATCTCCCTGTCGTGTACCAACAGCTGACTCCAAGACGGTGACTCCCTCCTGTGAACCACCATGCTGGTAGTAAAGGGAAGTAGGAGAGCCATAAAAAGACCACACAAAAGGAATGAGACTCGCCAAGGATCCACCAGCCTCCCTAAGCTCTCTAAAGATGGATGCACGTGAGACGCTATTAAAAGCGTTCTCAACATCCACTTGTAGGACGACCCACTCCCGATGGATATCTAGGAGTGCTCTAATGCCTAGAGATATAGCCTCACATCCTCCAGGTGTAGCTACTCCAAACTGATGTGGACTAAGGTGTTGTTGAAAGTGAGAACGATGCTGAAGGACAATGGTACGACTGACCAAACGCAAACAGGTCTCTCCAATAGCAATCGGTCTAATGCCTCCCGTGTCCTTCTCAATCGCAAGAAGTAGACTAGCACCTAAGACCTGACTAACAGACATAGGAATGTCTCCTCTCGCTACTGCTGCAGCCACCTGAAACAACTCGATAAAACCACTGGAAGGATCATCTTCTTGGAAGCAATCTCTAAGGTGCTCATAAACCATCCCTGACAAGCCTCTTGAGGAAAGGTGAGGTGCAGTGCACAATGCTTGTGCAAATAGCGACCTATCAAGACATAAAGGCTACTCAAGCTGATAATCTAAGACCTCTAGTGGTAGTCCCTCTACTGCTATAGGATGCAATGAGCATAGGGAAGAGATGGTCTCATCAATAGGACTCGCTATAGACAAAGGGTGTAACGCTCGTGCTGCTCTACTAAACTCTCATGCCTGACCCAATGTCCTACATTGTCGTAATCGAGTGGAAACTATGGTATCCTATGGCGATGCCTGTCTCCTAAATCGTGTAGCCCTAACAAACTCCTCCTGAAGCGCTGCCCAATCCCCCGCTCGGAATCGACGAAATCTAGCTGCCACCTCTCTATGCCCCGTGCGTCCCCCTCTAGCATAACGAAGACACCATTGAGGGAGTAGGAGGAACAGGAACCACGCTAACTCGTCCAAGGGATCACGTGCCAAACGATCCAGTGGTAGGCGAAAAGCCTGTCTAGCCTCATCATGGAGTGTGCGGGGTAGTCTATGGAATAGACGTGGACATGGAAAACTAGTCTCAAATAACCCCAAAATGCAACCCGCTTGAGAAGCTAACCATTCCCACGACTCGATTGGTATCCTTGGAACGATCAACAAAGGTATAGAAGAAGCGTACGTAATCCCGAATGTCATTGCTGTCGATGTGGTCGCTCATCTCACGTGTGCATCCCAAGTGGTCCAATCATAGTCCTTGTGCATCCTTCTCACATGGGTCTTTACCCCTTGCGAGGTAAAGCGTCGGTGACACACCGGGCATAGTGTATCCCGACCCGCTCTAGGCAACCCCACATGGGAAAGTGTAGCCATGGCTAGCACAAGAATAGTGATAGTAACACATGATACTCCTCTCCATATCTCCCCACATCTGCAAAACCACAACCCCTCACATCCCAACTCACATAAGAAAACAATCTCTCCAAACCCTAAAATCTATAAATTCTCATAACTTTCAATTTTCATCTCCAAAATTTTCAAATTAAATTCACATGGAACTTAATCATTAAAACAAAGAGATTAAAAATGAAAATTCCCAACCCATCACTCTCAATGTATAATGATCACTCTCAACCCTAAAAAAACTAAAAATCTTCGTAATTTTCTACTCCATTCTCCATAGTCTTCAATCTAGGTAACCCTACCAATGGAACCAAAATTGAAAAACGAAGAGAATCGACTATTCACTCGAATACTACATGCTAGAGAGCACTCAGAAATTATCAAAATTGTCTCATGTCTCTCCCTCTCCTCTCCCGTCTCCACACTCCCCCGCAGCCCCCCGCCCCCGCCCCCGCCGAGAATTCACGACTTGGAAAAATAATAAGAAAATAAGAAAGAGTGGCGGGGATCCTCGTCTTACAGTCTATTGTGCCAAGTAGAACCGCAGCGTCTTCTTGATTAAAATGGAGGTCTAATATCACGTTTATTTACAAAGTGGAAATGTTTATCTAAAAGGCTAGATTTTAAATACTGTATACTTCTTATCGTACTGTGCTGATAAATGTTTATTTAGCAACAGCGAAATTCGTTTACGTACACATATATCCATGTTTCACTCTTAGGAGTTACCGCAAGAATATAGGCGAAGGTACATGTTTGCATGTAAATATGTTATATCAGGGAGTTAGGGTGTGTGTATTATGAATATTATGATGTTATTTCGATGTCTATTATATAAATTTAATTGTTAGTACTATATGATAAGAATATTAAAATATATTGTAAAATAGATTAAAATAATTACATTATATAATAATTTTTTATCATTATTTATATATATGATAAGAAAATTTAAGTTATTATTTTATAAAAATTTAAAATAATAAAATTTAATAATAAATTTCGAATATGAATGTTTAGAATAAATACCAATATAAAAATAATCTCACATAAAATAATAAATTAATATAAATTTATCCTCAAAGGATATTTTATCTTATTTTAATTACATTTATGTCATGGGTTGCATGCTTAATATGCATGTTAGGTTTCTTCTTCAACTAAAGACGAAAGAAAATGGCAGTGTAACTTGCAACTCTCTCTTTAGTGCAACAATGAAAATAAATGAATCTTTAGTTTAAGAATCCAATTTTCTTCGTAGTTTATATTTTCTAAAAGATGGAGAATAATTTCTCTTTCGTCTACTAGTCACTAGAAATGTATAAGTGTCTAGAGAAATTTATTTGTCAATAGAATTTATGTATGAAGGTAATTGTATGTCTTATTAGGTGTTTTGAACATAAACTATGTATTTATATGATAGTTCAGGAATATATATCAGAGATATATTTGAAGAGAATTTTTATTAAACATTTGTTTGTCCGCTCATTAATAGTAATCTTTAGAATGATGTTGTCATGGTTTAATGATATCAATTTTGTTCGGAAAGTAAAATAAAATAAAGTATAATGAAGTAAAATAAAATATGATGATTATATATTTTCTATGTATAGATTTTCTAGGTTTATATTAAGATAATAAAACTCTACTTATTATATATAATCTCCACAAAATTTGATTCACAATCAAATAAAATTTATTTTATGAATAAGATATGATTTTCTTCCCTAAAATTATATCATAGGAAAATAATATCAATCTAAAAATATAGAAAATATTAAAAAAAGAAAAGGGTATTCATCCTTAATTTTATTATATTGAAGATATTCCCAAGAAGTTACTTCATTTTTGATTGGTTCCTTTTAAGAAATAGTACAAGGTTCTATATCTTTCAATCTTACAGTTGTGCTTTTTTTCAAAACATTACATCTAGATACATTAATGATAAATTTTTAATTAGATTCAGAATTAGTGAATTAAACAAGTTAAATTTTATATTTCAAATGTTTCAAAATTTGCACATCAACACTAGTTAAACACTAGTTTTATCCATAAGGAACCCACTTTATCCATCTTTATTCAAGGCACATTTTATCTTGAACATCTCTTTCTAATCCAATTTTGATTAAGTTTTATATAGTTCAATAAAATTAGTCCATACTTCCTCAAATTACTCCAAATTTTCATTCAAGTTGGATGAAAGTTATATTGTTTTACAATCATTTTCAATCCAGGTCCCTCCATCCCTTATAAAAACATTTGAGTCCAATTCTTTCTTCTTACACTAGTATTTGCATAATGTCTTATGAACAATGACGTCAAATTTGCATGGAGGGTTGATTGACTTTGAACTTCACATTTAAATCTAGGTTTCATGACTCCATATCACATTTTTGGTATGGTTTGATTCCAATTGCATCAGGGATTGCAGAACCTTACTAGCACGAGCATGTATTTATAAACATCAATTTTGCTTTTGAGTAAATTATTCAAAGTTGTAAGGATTTTATTTCTCCACAAACAAATTGAAAAGCCATATACAAGCCAAGTTTGGAGAATTAGGAGAGTTGTAGGAACTTTACCTAATTGAGAATGGATTGAACTTATTCTTGCTTCTCAAGTAAATTGTAAGTTGTAAGGATTTTATTCATCAAGAACAAATTGAAAAGCCATATAGCAACTAAGGTTGGAGAATTAGGAGAGTTGTATGACCGTTACCTAATTGAGAATGCATGAAAATAATCAAAGTTAGACATGTTTGTTGCCTTCAACAACTTGGCTTGAAGGATACCATCTACTCTAGGAACTTGTTCCTCTATAGTCTGTTTGGATCTCCACTTTTGGATGGTCTACCTTTCAACTTGGTTTATTTCTTGTAGATGATCCTTTAGAAGAACCAACTATCTAAGGTTTAAGATTGTTTTTTCAAGGTTGTGTGTCATTTTTTTGTACTTTTGCAAGTTTTGGATGTGTCACACATGAAATTGGAAGAAAATACACCACACAACATTATAAACCTTTCATTCTTGGTGTGGATTGTGACAACCCGGCAAATATCACTTTTGCGGTAATCGGGTAAGTAAAGTTCGTTCCCGTAGAGATATGAGTCAAAATTGGTCAAATACAAAGCAAAGTAACAATTTAGTTCTTCTTGAGTTCTTCTTTAGTCTCTCAGGTAGAAACCACACCCAAAAGAGAGTAACAAGCACTGACTCGCAGTCTTGTCACAAATTCACACTCCTTAATCACAAATCCTTCAATTCTTTCCAAACAATCTTGATTGTGATGATTCAGGCTCTCCCAAAAATGGCACTTCACTGCAAAACGACTTTGCCTCAGAATTGTGTTCCACCCTTCCATTGAAGGCACAACTTCCTTGATCAAAATTGCTTCACATCAACCTCGCACTGCACTCACAAATGCAAAATACTACCAACACTACAATTCCTCTCAAATCTGTCAAGGCATTGCTTTGATTGCACTTCACTCAGGATCAAACACACAGAATGAAGATCAAGGCTACGGAATCCAACATCCAACAAGCACACTGACAAGCACTTCAAATTTCTCCACACACTCACAAACACAATTACAAAGTTGATACTCGGAATCAAGCTCAAGCAACGAGCACTGCTTCACAGCACTTCGCTTTATCTATTCTCAGAAATTATGAGCACTGAACAACAAGATACTGCAAATGCTACTCTTAAATAGTGAATCAATCGGCAAGTCTAACAACTATACCGTTCTACAACAACTCTTCTAACCTACAGATCCGAAATGACAATGCACCTCTTCATATCTGCCTCTTCAAATCTCAAAATTGTTACTACTCCCATCCGATGTCTACTTCTTCCTCGGCTTTCAAACCCGAACCCAAAGTAACTTTACGTCCTACTACTCTATCCTCGAGTTTTGTATTTTCCTCTTCTTCTACCAGATCCAACAATTCTCTTTCCTGATCTGAAATTCCACTAGTGGGGAATCTATCTAACTCCTTATCTCCCGACCCACTCTTCTCTAATGTCTCTAATGGTAATCTGAAGACATTTGTACTCCTATGTTATCTACTTTGGGTTTTGCTCTAATATCCTTCCGAAGCTTTTCTATCTCTTTTTTCACTAAGTCTAATCTAATCGCAATATTATCTTCTACTTCTAAGATCTTCCTGTCTACACGAGTCCGGAGACTTATCAACAACGCATTCAAATCTGTATCTTTTGCCTATCTTTGCCTTGTCTCTTGCACCAACAATTTCAACTTGTGCAACCTTGTTTCTTCAATCTGAACGTTGGCCTCTGTACTCAACATTGTGTTCCTCCTGAGGACAATCTCCTTCAATGGCTCCCATCTCATCTTCCTCTCTCGCTCTCGATCTGCAAGCCAGTCCTCCCTATACATCGCCAACTCCGCTTTGAACTCGGCTTTCATAGTCTCCTTCTCCTTCTCCTTCTGTACAACCTTCTCCTCTTGATTATGAAGTAACTCTTGTAATTGATCTTCTTCTTGGTATCGTGCCGCCAACTCTCTTTGCCAGAGTTGCTTCTTCTCCTCTACACTCTCCATCACCCTATCGAGCTCCTGATCCTTTGCAGCTACTCTCGCCACAGCATGGATTACTTCTACTCTTGAATCAGCAAACTGCTGCTTCAAGATTTCATACTCCGCTACTTGTCTCTCCCTTGCTATGTCACTCTTCTTCTCAAGATCCTCTCGATAACTTACTTCCCTCTTTAGGTCTTCAATTACTTGACTTCTCACCACTGCCTCCGCTCGTTGCATTTCTCTTTCCTCCTCACCTCGGGTTATACTCCTCTTCAACTCCAAGTTCTCTTCTTCTAATCTGGTCAATACCTGCAATACAGTCTTTACCTCCGGACATATCGACTGCATTTCCTTCTTCTTGTACTCCATCTTTACCAGTAGAGGACATACCACATCCCGTAGGTACTCCACTCCATTGCTCGGGGTTACTTCTTCTTGTGTGGCCACTTCTCTTTGTACTACCTGTTCATCCGATACTTGCCTTCTTCTCTGCAGTCTTTGTATCGGAATCGAAGCCTCACTTCCCGAGCTTTCACCTACCTCTTCTTTTGCCTTACTTGGCCCCACGTCACACTTTGCCTTACGTCTTGAGCAAACTCCTTGCTGTACTACGATCTTCTTCTCTTCGGGCACAGTTACTTCGTGTTCCAACTGTGTGTTGGCTTCGGCTTCCATCTCTGCGTGCACTTCCTCTTTGTATTCTTCAGCCGCTAGCGTCAATGTCATTTCTCCCCCTTCATCACTATCACTACTTGTATCTCCACTCTGCAGCGTTAGCTCAGGCTCCTCCTCGTGTTTCAAGTCTTCAGTTTTGAGCTCGACATCTCCTTTTGAGTCTTTGTCCTCCAACTCGATTACCACCATACCTCGCCTCGGGTTGCCTCTCCGTGTCTTCCGAGGTTTCTTTGTGTCTTCAGTGTCATCTTGCCGACCCCTCTTCTTTGGATTCGGGGTACTCACTGCGACCTCCATGTTCTTCCTTGTTTTTGTGTAGTAGTCGTCAGTGCTGCTGATTTGAAGGATGTATTGCTGCTCCTTGATGTTGACCTCCTTTCGCAAATCAGGATGGAAGTGCGACACCATCCGATTTCACTCCGCCAAGTTCAGCAAATTGAGCCCAAGGTAAAAATGTGCTACAAACGGCACAATGTAGTGTGGAGGCGACTTATCCCACAAATTCCACACCATCTGCCTTGTTCTCTTGTAAAAACACCACGCCCAATTGATTGGTTCTCCTGCAAAAAGCTTGTGAAAGAACACCGCTTGGTGTTTCATCACATAAGTGGTTTGCTCCGGCTTCAGGATAGCCATCAGTGCACTCACGATCCCTCTCTTCACAAGGTCTTTGTAGCTCTCAACCTTGTACCCATTCTTTGTCCTCTTTGACGAGAAGGCATCTCTCACCTCTTGGGTCTCTTGAGCTATCTCTCCCTTCTCCAAGAACGTGGCTTCCTACTCTGAGCCTGCTTCCTTCCCGAGTACAAGTCTCCAATCCGACTCTGTCCAACGAGCCGGATTTCCTCTCTTCCCTTCTTCCTCGGGTCCATCGAGACACTTGCTCTTGATGATTTCTGTCATGAATCCTGGAAAGCTTACATTCCAGTTCCATGCCAGAAACGTGATCCAAAGTCGGCTCAAGACTTTGATCCTCGCTATTACATCTAACCTCCGAATCGCATGATTTCTCACTGCAAATTTGGAGTTCTTCTTTCCTCCTCCCATCTCTTCTACCTTCTCACTCTCTCTCGATTTCACTCTCGTGACTTCTCCCTTACGCACTACCACGATTCCAACTCTATTTCCCTTCCCACGATCACCTGCAAGACGACTTCTCAACGGCGAAGGAAAATTACTCGACATTTCGTCGTTGCAAGTTTGATTTTTATAGAGTTGTGCTTCTTTGTTTTTCGTCACTTTGAGTTTCTACCAAGAAATCACACCTCCTGCATGCACCTGTCACTGTCAATCAACCTTCGCGCGTATGGGCCGCCGGTTTTTGAACGGTCCCTTCTTGAATTTCTCGCCTTGACAAAAGGTTGTTAGCCTATCTTCGCCTTGGGTTGAGCTCCCCCCGATACAAAGACAATTTACTTCGAGTTGTATGCTGACAAGGCATTTCCGAGTACTTTGCCTTATGACCCAAAGTCACTTTACCTTGGGTTTCATCCCAAAGACTCTTTTATTTGCCTTCTTTGGCCATACAGGCACAATCCGACTTCTCTATACACTTCTTCTCCTTAATTTTGAAAAAAAACCAAAAATGTGGGCACCACATGGATCAAACTTGATAACATTGTCATCTTTAGTGCAATTCCAACTAGTCTTGGACATCAAGAAAATTCAATGATAAGAAGAGATAGGTTTGATCTCTTTCATCTAGTAACTATAAAAGCTTATGAGTGTTAGACTTCAACAACAAATCTGCTTATGGTTCTTTATTAAGAATAAAGTCAATTGTTATGAATTCTTATAGTACATGCAAAAGACTTGATAGGTTTAATTTCCCATTGGATCTCATTATTAATTTATTTCTTAGCGTTAGACAACAATACAAACTCTCAAACAAAAAATTATAGATTTGGGTGCAAAAATTATGAGCATTGTTGGTATCTCTAAGCTTTACAAATTGATTATACATTCAATTGTTATTATCAAATTTTGGTTTCAATTGAGTGGATTGTTGTAATACCAATGACCAAACATATGATCTAAAGGTGGAATTTGGTTTGGTAACAACTGGAAATGTGTTATACATGATGGACTAAAAAGATCAAATAGAGGTATCACCAAAAGAGTATTTCTACTAATATGGACAAAAATTGAAATAGACTTGAAAACCTTAAAACCAATAGCTAGACATATGATCTAGAGGTGAAATTTAGTTTCATAATATCTAGAAGGATGTTATACATAATGAATTAAATAGATCAAAAAGAGATATCACCAAAATGGTACTTCTATTAATAGGGCATAAATCAAAATATGCTTGAAATCTTTAGAGCCAATTTTGAGAGCATAATTTGGATGAATTAGGCCTCAAAAATGTGTAGATTCACTTCAAGGAAAATAAGTTGGCCTCCCTCCCCTTTTTTGTTTTATCTAGAGCTTTCCAACAATACCTCACCTATACAATTCAGAGATTCCTACAAGAAGATTCTCTAAAGATTCCCCTTGGTCAACATTGGTTTGACTAACTAGATAGGACCAGATCCAACATGTCACCCATGCATGCATCTAATCTGGGGGTGAAGATCCATGACATGTCACAAATCCATGTATTTGATCTAAGGGTTATGCTTCCATTGAGTGTCTCAACTTTGCTACATAATAAAGCCAAGGTGCTCCTTTGGGACATCGGAGTTTGAGTGTGAAACTTGTGTTTTCTCTTCTGTATTTCTCTACTATCCTTGTGACATTACAATTGTGCATAAAAATGCTATGGATTTATGATGGAGATTTAACAATGGGGTGGATAGTGTGTAGAAATGTTGCCTAAATTTTGTGAAACTGAAGTTGAATTGAGGAGTGAGTATTAGATTTTGTTGATTGAAGAGTAGATTTGGGAACATGAAAGGTAAAATTGAAGGTTGGATTGTATGATTTGAACACCAGATGCAAAATTAGAGACAAATTGAGAACCTATCTTCTCAAATTAGGGATTTGGAGCTCTTTATTCCTTCAATTTGACTAGGTTTGGCATTTTACAAAGGATTTGGAGGTCAACACACTATATGAAAGATCTACCAAATTTGGTGGAAGTTTGATTTGGAGGCCAATCTCAAAATAAAGTAAGTATTGGAAGTCGGCCAAAGTTGGTGAAGCATATGGAGGTCTTGAGGTGAATTAGTGTATATGGAAATTTTCAGCAAAACATATTAAATATACATAGCTTTAAATGTTCAACGGATAATCTCTACTAATGAAAGAATCTTTATGGAAGAGAACCATTGTTAGTAAAAGGTCAACAACTTCCCTTATGTGTTTTTTACATTTGGATTCTCTTCAATTTATATGATAACAATTTGACAAACACTATTCCTGAAGATATGGGTAATCTTTATGGAATGTTATATTGAATGTTGTCATTTCAATGGTTTGATATCTTCTTAGTTGTCCAAACTGCAAGTTTTGGAATCCCTTTATGTCTTCACAAAGAACTTGTTTGGTGTAATTCCTCTTCCTTTTGTGTAGTTTACTATTTTAATAAAATTCAATATGATTTTTTTTCATATTGATTGATAGATTCCCATTCTTTTTCATCCTTTTGTGTGGTTTACTATTTTAATAAAATATAGTGGGATTTTTATTCATATTGATTGACAATTCCCATTTCTTTTTAGTTTTAGTTAATGGAGAGTGCAAGGTTTATTGGCAATCCTAGCCTTTTTGGATTGCCTTTGAATCTGTACAATATAGAAGCTACAAAAACATAAACAGCAGATGGAAAGCAAATGGTTGAGGGAAAATAAGATATACAATTTGAAATGCTATTGTGACTTATTGATGTTTCATTTCTACACCCAAGTGTCGGTTGTGTGTAACTTTGGAGCTGGTCCAAGTGACTTTTCAGCTTGATTCAAAACACAAGGATGTACAAGAAAATCTCAATTTATAACCCTGAATAAATGATAGTAGGTGAGTGCTTTACGTTATCTCTCCTAGGTCATGGTACCAAGGAAATCCTTATTGTATTCTTGTTATTGCAAAGATTTATCTTAAGGAGTAAAGATCACATCAATTCTTGACTTTTCATGTTACAAGTTTTCTCTAGCAAGTGAAATCATCAAACAAGGAATTGCTATCCATGACGATCCCTATGAAAGAAATCATTATAACATGCCAATTATCTCAAAGATTCATAATATAAAGATTGTATAAAATCTTGAGTTCTTATGTTACAAGTTTTGTCTAGTAAGTGAATCCACAACATGGAGAATCATTATCAAAAGTCTTGTAGTAGTGAATCAACAACATAACAACACTCTACTGATTCTTTCCTAGCTATACAAAGGTAGCATTTACATGTTAAGAATTACTCTCGCATTGTTTGGAAAGGAGAAACCTTTATATATCATGAAGTTACTCAAGATATATTCTATCCTTTCTTTCCTTGTCTTAGGTTAGAACATGTACAAATTATGTGTGACTATTCTCTTGAAAGTGAAGAAATGAAGTACATAGAATTTTTTTTTCATATATTGAACTGCTTAGACATGACATGTGATGTTTATGAATTTGGAATAAGTGGATTTGAGGTAAAAAAATGTTAACTTTTTAAAGTCCTTAATCATTCATCACATTGAATGCATTAATTTTTATGTTCTATTTAACAAGGAAACTCTTAAGAAATTCCTTAAGGCACATGAATTGAGTCAAGGAACACTTAGTGTATCCACTACTATGTTAGTGTTGTTATTATGTTGCTATTTATGTTATATTTATGTTATATTAAATGTTAGTGTGTTACTTAATGATACAATTGAAGCTTCTTCAAGGAGAACTAAAAGGTGTGATCAATTTAATCCTCTCCTTGAATTTTTGCTCACTCAAGGGAATACTCAATGAGTTATCATGATATTCTTTGGGGAGCTTCTAATAAACAATTGTTTCATGACTATTTAGATTGTATTTCTTATATTTGGTCATATCTAGCTAATTTTATATTTAAGATCTCAATCCAAGTTTATTGGATTTTTTTTAATATATATCATTTTAATTAGAGTCTCAACATAGCTTTGCTTTTAATCATGGTTAATAATCCGGAGAACAATATACTTCTTTTGAAGATAAGCTTTTGTAAAGATATCAAATTGGTGATAATATGATGTCAATTGTAAGCTTATGATGATGTAAATGTGGTACCCACATTTTTCAGTCTTTTTGGTTTTAAAGAAGAAGTGTGTTTGAGTCAACCCAAATTTGACCTCAAGTAAAAGTCAGAAGGACTCGGGTCGGACAAAAGGAAGTACAAAGATGATGATAGAGGACGCCATATTGCGGGAGGGAGGGGGAGGGGGAAGAAGACACCTCTTGATCAAAAGAACTTGTAACAACCTTCCTTAAGTTCCGCCAATCAAGAAAGGGCACGAGAAGAAAGTGACTACCTCGGGACCAAGAAGTTCTTGAAAGTGACAAGAAACAAACTCACAAAATTGGCAAGTAAAAAAAAGAAGCAACTGAAGAATGACCAATGTTGTGTTGTGGTTTATGCAACCCGTAAAAGAAAACTTATCATGGTTAATTCTACATTAGTGGAGTAGGTTATATGATAGATCCGACGGATGAGATGTTGCCTTGTGAGCAATCTATGTACATGTATGAAATTGGCCATGTGTGCTACAATCTTATCATGTTCAAGGGCTCTAATGTATATAGGTGAGGGAGAGTGGAGAGACGTGTGTGTTTTAGTTGAGGAGTCTTGAGAGAGAGGAGGACGATAGGAGTGAGAGTTGTAGCAGAGCACAAGTGGTAGAGCATCAAAGGCCGCATTTTGAGCATGAGATGTCCCATGCTCCCAATCTGCCACTCCCAAATCCTTTTCTCATTAGGCTTCAGATTTAAGACCATGACGGCTTATGGGATGGATGGTGGCATATTTTGGGACGGTATTCATGGAGTAGGTGATGGGAAACCCGGATCCTATCGTCCTTCCGGTGCTCACTTATGAACATGTTTGGGATGTGATAATCTATGTGCTTCTATAGTTGGGGAATGCCTAAATTTTGCTCATAAGCTTCAAAGTGGAGTTGTGGGGTCCATTTGTCAAAAACTGAAGAAACTAAAGGACAAATTTCCAAGAGATTGGGTCCCAAGAGAAGGAGTCTAGAGTTTTTGACCATTGTGGAGTTTGGGTAGGTTATTTGAGGAAAGGAGACCACAGTTGGAGAGAGGGGCTGACACATTACAATTTGGAGATTGAAATCAGACAATTTGAGCAGATTTTGAGAGGGGTTTCATCAATTGAGTCAAGGGGGGTAGAAATCATGCCCAAGAGCACAAAGTATGCAATTTGGAAAGCTTCTTGAAAAATTTTCATGATCTGGGGTTGGAGATTAGACATAGTTCTTATAGCTCTAAGCACAAGAAATTTCACTTTTGGATCAATCTCAAGTCAGATCTGATTGATTGAAGTTGAAGCTTTTGAGATGTAAGGTGTTGGAGAAGAGCTGATGATCAGGTTTGGAGTTTTGGTCACTCCCCAAGTTGTGGTTTGAGTTAACTTATGAAAATGTCTAGTCTTGTTGTTGGTTAGGGGTTGCACCTTTGAGCAAAGTTTTCATGGGAATTATTGAGATAGTGAATTCAAGGTCTTGGATCAAGTATACCTGGGTCTGTAGAGCTCACAAGTTAGCCTAGCTCAAGAATTGATCCACATCTAGGGATTGGGATTGGATTAGGCTACAAAAATTTGCAAGAGTTTAGACAAAGACACAACCAATTTTTTTGTTGGCTCTAGATCTACTAGTGAGATCTGATGCAAAACATTCTATTGCAAATATTGTCATAAGCTTGGTAGAGCAATTTTTATCTTCCATCTTGTTTGGATGTCAATTCTCCTATCTTGTGACTATGATTGAGGGTTTCACATTGCCAGAGTGTGTTTAGGGATCAAGTGTACTTCTGAATCAGAAATATAGGGAGAAGTTGCCAAGAACCATGATCAAACCCTAAGATAGGGGTTTTGAAATTAGGGTGAAAGTTGCAAAAGACCTAGCCAAATTTAAGAGGTTTTCAAGGGAGTTGTAGTGAAATAATTGAGGCCTATTTTATTTCATTGGAAAGCTTATCTCATAGGTTTTCCATTGAATTCTAGAACAATTGAATCTAAGCTACAAAAAAGTTATGTTCATATGAGCTACGTAGAGTTTCCTCCATGAAGAAGATATAAGAATTCTCCACTTGGAGTAGAAGTTATTGAAATCTGAAATTCAGATTGGAGGAGACTTGGAGTACAGGTTGAAATGAGCTTTGATGACAAAGCAAGAAGGCTTTCAAGCTCTTTTCCAACAAAAACCACAAGGAGTTGTTGCCGTATTCTTGTGATTAGATCCTCTCTATGCTTGGATGCTTATTTGTACGCTTAGTTGGTTTGGATTGGTGTGCAAGCATTACGCTTAGTTTGTTTCCTTCTAGGAGTATTGTGTATTTCTACTTGGTAATGCTTGAAGTGATGACCATCAGACCAAGAGTGTGTGTTGTGATGACATGTTAGGTTGCTCTTCACTACCCTTATCAATAGCAAGAATATTAGTTACGAGAGAAGAGGGTTTCAGCAGTTGGGGAACACACATGTTCAATCAAGTAGTTACGGATTTACCTCTAGCCTCTAATCTATAGTCTCCACAGCTAGGCACTCTGTGTGTTTCTAGAGAAAGAAAGAAATAGTAAAACATCGATCAACAAAGGACTATAAAGTTGAAATTTCAAAGAGGAAACACTACAATATCTAAACGCTATCTTGTTCCTATTCAAAGTCTACCTAAAGGAATGCAAACTACAAGCATGCAAAAAGAGTGGGTTAGAGTCTTGGGTTTGATATTTCATAGGTAGAGAGTGAGAAAGCACATGATGGCCCCAAAAGTAAATAAGCAGAGTGCGGTTAGGGGTCTTGCAATGCATCAATTAGGTGTAGTGGCGAGGATCAAAGTCTTATTGAGGCTTTGTATCACATTTCTGGTGTGGAACTAGAATTTTAGCTTTCTAGGATTCGTGGCAGAGATTTCCGCTAGTGATTGCAAGGATGTGCTTAAGCATGAAAGGAAGAAAGAAATCTGGCTCGATGGACAAAGTTGGATTGGAGATTAGTCATGGAGAGAGAAGCAAGAGAGGTAGGAGATATCATCTTCTATCAAAAGTGTGATGATTTGGAAGAAACTGCCAAAGTGAGGAATTCTTTCAATAGACCTCACACCAAAAATGGGTACAAGGTGGATAGTTATAAAGATCTAGTGCAAAGAGGGATCATGAGCGTGATGATGGTTATGCTTAAGCCAGAGCAAACCACCTATGTCATGATGCAACAAGCAATATTTTTCCATCAAATGTTTGCAAGAGAGGCGGTGGACTAGGCAAAATATTTGCACCAGTGTATGGGGCAGATGATCACCAGTTGGAAAATGGATATGAAGCCACATACCCTTTGTGGCTCATTTCTATTTTGGGCTAAATTTGTTGAACTTAGAGGAGAGAAGTAAAATATGGTCTGACTTTAACCCGGATTTATGAAAGGAAGCCAATGGGGATGAACAATACTACGTTGAGGAGGTTTGTGAAGGTGACAATTATTACATGAAGGGAGGAAGGAAGAAGATAGTAGCAGTGAATATATCAATGCCCAAGAAGCGGAGGAGACTCAAAGGACAAACTATGCCGATGCAGCCTCAAAAGCTACAAAAACTCAACCCAAAGCCCGCATTGGTGGAGGTGAGGAATCAACTTCAAAGGAGGAATTAGAAGGAGAAACCAAGTCAAAGAAAGAAGCCTAAAGAGAAGAAGAAAATTGACATTGCAGAGCAAAGAGTTGAGTAGTGGCAGTGAAGGAGAAACTTAAGTCCAACAATCCGGAGAAAGGATTGTGGAAGTAGAGAAGCCGAGTCTGGATTTATCAACAATCAAGCATGAGTATGAGAAAGAAGAAGAGGTGGCCTTGGTATTTCCAAGAGTCACCAAGTGGAAGAGAAGTACTCAAGTTGTCATCATTGGTCTAAGCAAAGCTATAGCCGAGGAAGAAAGTTTGGATGGAGAAACATTGCAGATACAAAGTTCACATCTTTGGGGTAAGGTACCTATCAAAGCACTTCCTACCAAAGGCAAAGATGTTAGAGACAGCAAGGGAAAATGTGATGGAGTTGAGTATCTATCAAAGATTGTGTGTTCTTTGTTGCTGTTTTTCCAGCAAAAGAAAGCGAAGATGATCAGTTCTCATCTAGAAGTGAAGGATGAGTTAGCAGTCGTAACAAAATGGTGTGGGGAGACCTAAATGTTGAGAAGCAAGTTAACTAGGGTAGAGATGGATGCCAAAGAACTTTGGGTAGAGGCAATTCTTTGGAGTAAAAGCTTGGAAGAAGTGAAGGAGGACTTGGTGAAGTGTAGGGAGGAATTGAAGGAGAAGCTCGCATTGGTTGAGAGAATGAAAAGAGAAATTGTTGATGCATGAGTGGAGGTGATACATTCAAAGGCGAGTGCAACAGTAATGGAGCAAGAGTTGGAGAGTATGAAGTAGAGCGCAGTCAAGAAGGACCAAGCTTGGCAATAGGAGTTAGCAAAGCATAGTCGAGAGGAAGAACGATTGAGAGAATTGCTGAGAGAAGCTGAGGATCAACTAGTCTTAAATAGACAAGAGCATGAAGTATTGAAGAATGAGTTTGAGGATGAGTTGATGATGTATTAGAATGAGTTAGAGGAGGAGAGAAGTAAGGAGAAGGTATTTCCAAGGGTGGAGTTGGATGCAGTAGGAGTAGTGGTGAATGAGTTGAAAGCAATGCTTAGTACTGAAGCTAAGATAAAGTTGGAGGAAGCGAGACTGCACGAGTTGAAGTTTTTGGTGCAAGAGACAAGAAAGAGGAAGGCAAAGGATGCAAAATTGAATAATCTTCTGATTCATCTTAGAGATTGTGTAGATAGAAAGATATTAGAGGTAGAAGACAATGTGAGTCTCAGATTAGATCATGTTGGATCAGACTTAGATAGACTTTGTTGTGAGATGAAGTGAAGAAGAAACTTTGAAGTAGTAGAAGTAGGGGTGCAAGTGCCTTTGGGTGAGTTACTTGAGATAGTAGAGAAGAGTGGGTTAGCAATTGAGGAAGCATATAGGTTAGCTATCATTCCAATTTCAGTTCAGATAGAAGAGGTAGTAGAAATTGTGAATGAAGAAGGTAGACCCAAAGAAGGGAAAATTTGTGAGAGAACATTGGGTTTGGAAGCCAAAGTTGATGTTGACATTGGATCGGAGTAGTAACAAATTTAAGATACAAAGAGGCAAATATGAAGAGGTGCACTGTCATTTTGGATCTACAAGTTGGTAGAGTTATAGAACAGTATTTTTGTAAGTAATTGTTAAAGTGCTCAACCTATTTAAAGGAGACATTTGTAGTGTTATGTTGTTCAATATTCATAATTTTTGAAGATAGATAAAGCAAAGTGCTGTGTTTCAATGCTCTTTGCTTGAGCTTTATTCTAGTATCAAGTTTGTGCTTATGTTTGTGAGTGTTGGAGAAATTTGAAGTGCAAGTCAGTGAGCTTGTTGATGTTGGATTTTGTAGCCTTGATTTTCATTTTGTGCGTTTGATCTTGAGTGAAGTGCAATCAGAGCAATGCCTTGACAGATCTGAGAGGAACTATAGTGTTGGTAGTATTTTGCATTTGTGAGTGTAGTGTGAGTTTGATGTGAATCAATTTTGATTGAGGAAGTTGTGCCTTTAATGGAGGGGTGGAACACAATTCTAAGACAAAATTGTTTGCAATGGAGTAGCCGTCTTTGGGAGAATCTGAATCATCACAATCAAGATTTGTTTGGATAGAATTTGATAGAGTTGTGATTATGGAGTGTTAGTTTGTGACTAGCTTGTGAGTCAGTGCTTGTTATTCTCTTTTGGGTGTGGTTTCTACCTAAGAGACTAAGAAGAACTCAAGAAGAACTACATTGTTACTATTTGCTTTGTATTTGACCATTTTTGACTTGTCTCTCTGTAGGAACAAAATCGATTTACCTGATTACTGCAAAAGTGATACTTGTTGGGTTGTCACAATGTATCCAAGTTATACAAAGATACTTTTTAATTTTGCAAATTGCATAACTCATTTGTAAAAAAGATACTTCTATTAATAATAGAAATTTAAAAACTACGTCGTGCCCATATACATCACTACACAATATATATTGTTGTTAGTATCACACACAATAGAAGCACAACTCACACATAAGTCATACATGGACTCTAAAGCCACAATAATCAGTTTTTTTACACAACTCAAATCACACTCAATCAGATCAGTACTTGATTTGTCACTCAACAATCTGCCAACAACTAGGCACTGATTATAGTCAAGCCACACCCACATCCACTCTCTAGCTAAGAGACTCTAGGTGACGCTCACCGGTTTTTTATCCACTCTAGCCAAGAACTCAAAGGCTCAACAACAAGGAAGTGAGTTCTCTAGAGCTGCACTCCCATCATATGCTCCTTATTTCAACCTAGGTTGCACCTTAACGGTCCCACTAACGGCACACCCAACAGTACAAATGGTGCAAGTGACGGTGGGCTCACCATGTAGTCAATATCCCAAACACAAAATCTGACCGTCGGAAAGCAGTCTATGAGTATTGCCAAAATACTTCTAACTACTATCATTGCTACTCTAGTGTTTGAGCAATCTAGACACGACACTAAAAATGGCATGATAGTTGTTGTGCGTATGTTCATTGCTACACAACATACATTGTTATTAACATCACACACTATAGAAGCATAACTCACACATAAGTCATACATGGACTCTAAAGTGCCACAATTGCCTCCTAGTTGGTGGTTAGGTCCCTCTAACTCTAGATAGCCATCTACTCCAAGTACATAGTATACCCTATGGTGGGCAAAAAATCAGGAGGCCAGGTTCTATTGAGCCCCATTGTTAGTCGAATGTCTACAATTTATACCATATAAGGGATGAACTAGCTATAGGTCAAGTACATCTAGGAAATAACCATTGTCCTTGAAGAACCACCATGAGGGGAGGAGTCATACATGCCATATGCCATCTTCTCAAACAACTATCACACACTAACATAATAGCAGTTCCACCAAAAGAACCGCATAACATACACCTCAAGCCTGCTCATACAAGTGCCAAGCTTGGGTCCATAGTACCATCAATGTTTGGGAGGTGGCATGGTGCACAATTGTGCACATGATCTTTCCAAAAAGACATCATCACATCCTTCTAACACAAGGACTCCAGATGGCAAAAACTTGCACACTCTCAAGGTAGTGCAGCCTATAGAAACATCAAGTGCCATCGGTGTTGTCTACTACAGATATACATAGTCACCTGGATGAAGTAGACAGATTGAGAGTCTATAACCTCCTCCTTGAATGGTAGCATAGCGTAAGGTATCTCTATGCTAAGCAATCGCCAAGTTCTCAAAGGCCATCGGCATCACTCTTCAAAAGATCTCTGCCCGTTGAGAACATGTGCTCATCCATACATCTGGATCATCCAAGTCCAACACTATAGTAGCATCTCGATGAATGGTTGTAGGTAAATTTGGATCTTGTCCATAGAGTAGAAAGTAAGGAGAGAAGGATGCTAAGGAGGCTTGCCGGCTGAACCAATAGCCCATGGCCAACCATGGTAATCCCAATGATCCCAATCTCCCAAGTAGCCTCTTTGCAAACCATACTTTTGTAATCCTCTCTTCACTATCTGAACCACTCTCTCTACTAAGCCATCTACCTTAGGGTGATCTCATGATGTAGTATGATGATCAATCAAAGCCTTGTCACACAAGACTTGAAACTCCCCCAAGAACTCTATACCCTGATCAGTCAAAACCTCAATTGGTGCACCAAAATGATTAAGAACTTGATCCAAGAACGAGTAAGCCGTCCCTTCATTGGACTTTCAGGAAGTGCCACCAACTCAATCCACTTGGAGAAGTGCTCCACCATCACTAAAACAGGCCAATGATGTCTCATAGTCAATGATAAAGGTCCAATGCAGTCTTGTAACACCCATTTGTGCATGTGTATGGTATTGTGATATTTAGCTTGGTATTACAAGTATTTGCGAGATATTATTTATATAGAGATAAATGATGGTTCTAAATTAGCCATGACTAGCTAAAGTTAGTCATAGCTAAGATAGAGTGGACCTTACTTTAGAGGAAGTGGAAAAGATGAGCACCACTATTTTGGATTCTAGTGTGTTGACTTGGTATTATTCCTATGTGTTTGGCTTTGAGGAAAGAGTTGAGAATTCTTGGGCATGCAAGGCTTTTTGTTTTGGATTCTTCTATAGTCTAAGGATAGCCCATGTGAAGGAATCCTTGACTTAGTGGTTGGGTCAAGATAAGATCACATGCTTGTGGAATATGCCCATGTGAATGGATATTCCTTTATACTTTTAGACTTTACTTGACTTTGAGTCTAGTAACTTGAGTTACTACGGTAATTAGTAACTTTGGTGTGTAACTATTTCACAAGTATATAAGCAAGGGGTGAGGAGGTACTCATCATCCTTTCATTTGCAACTATTTCTCTTTCATTGAGTTCTCTATTGAGCAATGTCTTGAGTCTTGAGTGTTAGCCTTGGAGGAGTATGATGGAGTTGGGGTTCCTTGCTTTCTTAGTCCATGGTGCACTACCATAATAGCCATTAGAGGTTCATCTTGAGTGAGGGACAGGCTGGCTCACATTTTTGGTTTTGTTGCCGAGACCTCTCTAGAAGGCAAGATAATGTTCCGCTTTCAATTCTATATTAGACAGAAGGAGGCTATGAGAGCTCAATTGGAGAGAACTTTAGGGGAAGAGAGGGCTGAACTTATGTTAGAGAATTTGGACCCATTTTTATACCCTGTAGTTCATTATGATGTCTTTGAGGCAATTTTGTACATCTTGTACACTTGAGAGGACTTGGAGAGATTGTGTGAGGTGGATTGCAGATTTTGGGGATTAAGGTGATTTTGAGCAAAATCTCAAGTTTTGGATCTGGACTTGAAATTTCTTCACATGAAATTTTGGGTTATCCTTCAATTATCACACTTAAAATTATTGTGAGAGCTGCTATGTGCACTTGGCTAGAATTTTTGAAAGTTGATAGGGTAAATTGCTCCCGCAACTACATGCTCTCTGGAAAATTGTACAGAGTTTGCCATTTCTTCAATTTTCAATGGATTGGTGAAACTTTCCAAGAAAATGAAGTGCATTGTATCCTACCATTTGAAACAAAAATTAGACATAGATCATTCTTGAGCAGAGAGTGATAAGTTTTTAAAGTGAGGGGGGTGGTTTTCAGACCAAATCTGAAATATGTATACTGAATAGAAACATACCTAGGCCAAATGGCTCAATGAAAAGATTTGATAGTTTGCAGGGAGGAATGTCATGGAGTTTTGATCAAGTGTGAGAAATTTTCAAGGACTAAGAGATATCACTTGTGAGATTTGACTAACATTGTGAGAAAGGGTCAATTCTGCACAATTTAGATTTCATGCATGAGGAGTGTGAGGGCAACAAAAAGCATGTTTGAGGGTTTAGACTCATCTTGGAAACATGGAGGGTCACCAAGAGTGGAAATTGAGTCTATGTAAGGTTCACCAAGGGTTTGAGGTGATTTTAGGGGTGGATTTGAGGAGAAGAGAGTTTAGAATAGAATTTGAAGAGAGTGTTGAGAGGATCCAAAAACCTACACCACTTGGAGGAAAGAGTGAGTCTAAGTGCTTTCTATGTGGAGAGAAGGGAAATAAGTTAAGTTCATGTCCATTGACCTTTGAGAGCAAGAGATTGAGGGAAAGGAGAGGATTAATTGATTTGGGTTTGCATTTTGGACCTTCTTCACCAAGATTAGGAGGGAGAAGATCTAAGACCAAGGAGTTATGTGAGGTTTGTGGAGTGGAAGGACTTCAAAAAAGACATGAGTGTAGTGGAGTAAAATCACTTTTGGAGACTTTGGTGAAGGATCTTGGAGAGAGTCTTAGAACACCTACAGAAATACTATCACCTTCATCAGCTAGTTCTCAAGATTAGGGATGGAGATAATCTTTCAACTGATGGATAAACTATCCATGAGAGTTGTGCATCCTCCTCAAGGTTACAAGTATGGTGGAACTTCTGATACTTTGGTGGCAAGGGTTGCACCACAAGTAATAGTTGCTCTAGTTCTTGCACCTCCACCAAAGGATCCACTTCAAACCATGACATAACAACTTGCAGATCTCAAGATCAATGTGATGCAACTATGGGAGAAGAGAGAGGTGGATCAGAATGAAGGGAGGGGGTCTAGGAGTTATGGAAACTATCCATATAGAGGAGTGCAACCAGCCAAAAATTTCAATGATAGAAATTGTTTTGGTTGTGGAAGAAGAGACCATATCCAAAGGAATTGCCCAAATTCCACTTACCATGGAGGAAGGGGTTATGAGGGAGCCAATAGAGGGAAAGAAGGAGGTAGTGAAACCCAAGTTGCTCCTAATCCAAAAAAAGGTAAGAGGATAGCATCCGTAGATGTGGTTGAGAGTAAGTATGAGAAGGGAGGGTGCTCAAACTCCAAGGGTCTTAATTTGGAGCTTTTGGCACAAGAGAAGAAGAGAGCTTGTTTTGCAGAGGATATTCACTCTTCACAAGGATTTATTCCAAGCAAGGATACTCCTTTGTCTAGTAGGAGCACTCGCACATCAATACCATCAACAACAAAGACTCCAAAGAAGAAGTTGGGGATGGAGGATTTCTTGATTTCAAAGCAACAATGGAACTGCAATGTGTTGGTGGACGTTGGTAGTCACAAGGCTAACATCATAGTAGGCCAATTGATTGCTTTGAACACTACCTTGAGAAAGAGGCTTAGAGGTGGTTTGAGTTATACAGGAGCAAGAGGAAGAAGAAGGCAAAAGCTCCAGTATCAATGGGGGTGGTGGATGCCAAGCCAACACCATGGGAGGCTTGTGAATATGCCTCCAAGATTGATGTGAGAGTGAATGGTGACAACATCAAGGATGCATTGGTTGATGGAGGATCAGCAATGAATGCCATGTCAGAAAGGTTGAAGAAGAAGTTGGGTATGATACCCTCAAGACCTTCAACATTTGTAGTGAGTATGGAAAATAGGCAACAAGTTTGACAAGTAGGAGTGATGGATAAGGTGGTAGGTTTAGTTATGAGGATTCAAAATCTCATGACTTTCTAAGTCTTGAAGGATTCAAGCTATGACTTACTTCTTGTAAGGCCATGGTTGAGAGCAGCATGCACAATTGATAGATGGCACAAAGGGTACTTGAGGATTGGGCAATCAAACCATAGAGTCATAGTTCATGTGACTAACACCACCAACACTTCACATTTAGATACACCATCTTCTGATTATTGGGAATCAGATTCTGAAGAAAAAGCTTTAGGTGTGGACACAAGCATGGAGGAGGAGACTTCCACCGAGGAGGATGAATATGAATTGGATTCAGATATGTATCCCTTGTGTGCTATGGATTTTTTACCTAAGCCAGAGGTTATGAAGGACCTAGATAAATCACCATTGACACTTGAGGAGGTAGAGAGAAGGTTATCTACCCTCAAGTATGGCCCAAATGTTACCAAGGAGGAGAAGGTGAGATTTGAGGAGATTTTCCGCAAGTTCATCCATATGTTTACTTTCAATTACAAGGATTTGAAGGAAGTCACCTTGGAGGAGCACAAGATAGAAGTGGAGTCACATGTGTCATGCCATTTGTAGTTTTGCATCTAGATGCTCAGACACTGGAGTTCTAGTGATAGTAGTTAGAGGCATTCTGGCCATTACTCATAGACTACTTTCCGATGGTCAGATTTTGTGTGTGGGGCATTGACTTCATGGTGGGGCCCATCATCACTTGCACCGTCTGCACCGTTGGGTTTGCCATCAGCGGGACCGTTGGGAGGAGACCTAGGTTGAAATCAGGGGTATATCTTGGGAGTGTAGCTCCAGAGAGCTCACTTCTCTGATGTTGAGCCTTCAAGTTCTTGGCTAGAGTGGAAAAAAAGCCAACGAGCGTCACCTGGAGTCTCTATGCTAGAGTGGGTGTGGCTTGACTGTAATCAGTGCCCTATTGTTAGCAAGTTGTTGAGAATCAGATCAAGTATTGATCTGAGTTTGATTGATTTGAGTGGTAAATGATCTGATTACATCAAAGAAGTGAGTCAGGGGGAAATTGGGTGTAGGAAATATGAGTGTTGGTGGTATTTCCAAGCTTGGTGGATCATGGTGTCTCGATTGAGTAGTTCACATTTCCTTGAGAGAGTGTGTGTGTGGAAGCGCTGGCAAAATTTGGAACCAGGGAAGAAGTAATTTTCAAGCGATAGTTGTGATTTTGAGCTTAGGACCAATTTGTTATGAGTTGAGCTCAAAAACTGAAATTGAAGGTGGAGTTGGGAGCAGATTCTCACAAATTGAAGATTGTACAAAACCAATTTTTCCAATTTAGCTCGAGTGAAGAGTTAGCTAAGGATTTAGTAGTCAGCCATTTTTAGGGATTTATGTTAGATTTTACATCAGATTTACGTCAGATTTACATCAGATTTTGTGAAGGAGTTACGTCAGATTTTGGCAAAAAGAATTTGAAACTGATCCTCGGTGATCCTCGTAGCTCAGGAAATAGATAGATACTCCAATTATGTCAAATGCCAATTTGTGGTAGAGTCGGTCATGTGTTGATTTATGAGATGGAGTGTTGTTGTTTAGCATTTGTGTGATTGGACCCCCTCCATTCTTTGCTTCTTGTTTGTGCACTGTGTTTGTGTGAGGTGCCCTGAATTTTGAGCGTTGGTGCTCTGGTGTGCTCTTGATAGTGAGGCTGGAGTGATGACCAATCAGACTATCATTGTTTCTCTTCAGTGAGGTAGGAAGTGATGACCTACAGACTGTGAGAATGCGTGTTGTGATGGCAGGTTACAAGTTACCCTTGCTCCTAGTATAGTTGTCTTAGTTATAGTTACATTAGTGGATAGTGTTCTGCTAGTTTTGGCACTTGGTGGTGCTTGGTTGGTGTTGGTAGTTGGTGGTGTTGGCACTTGGTGGGATACTTGTTGTTGCAATTTGCGGTTGCGGTTGCAGTTTGTGGTTGCGGTTGCAATTGTGGTTACTTTGCCACGATGGAGTTCTTTGGGGATTCCAGAGGAGTAAGCCCTGCAGTACGTAGTGGGTTTACTTGAAGTGGCGCTTGGTATCAGCCTGTATCTCAGGTCCCAATGAGGGAGGAGATTGACTCTGAGTTGGAGTTTGACACAGGAGCTGATCTAGTTGAGAGTGCACTTGTTGTGTACGCACCGTTATTGTGGGACATGGATGAGATTTATGGGGCTTCCAAAGGCCCTAGGTGTTACTCTGGTACAGTGGGTACCGTTGAGTTGGATGACTTCATCCAGGAGTTTGATAGTTGGTGTGATCTGTAGTAGATGCGGAACCCAACTTTGTTCACACCTTTCATGGCATGGAAGGGGTTGTTTCAACACTCGGAGGGTCCACCAATGGACAACTACCATGAGTTCAGGAGAGCTCATTTGGAGGAGATTGAGTTATAGAGACAATATTGGTCTCCAAACTATGTCTCTATTACTTTAGGCTTGGTGGCCAGGAGTAGATCGGCTGTACCTACGAGTTCTAGCTTGAGTAGTGTTGGTGGAGCTAGTGGAGGTGCACTAGCTAGAGATAGTGTTACCACAAGTGGAGGTACCATTGCAAGAGGTGGTGTGGTACCGGGGTTTAACCCCATGGTGGAGTTCTTCCTATGTTTGAGGTAGAACTACCAAGGAGTACGGACTGACAAGCTAAGGAGCTTGCAAGAGTTCTAGCAGAAGGCTAGAGCCTATGCAAGGCATACACTCGCATGAGGTGGCTGATTAGCTTCACTCAGGGAGTTACTAAGGCCCAGGCAGTCCAGTTTTGGTATGGGATACTAGACAAGGAGTTGCGACCTAGAGTTTGTGATGCTATGTTATTACAGGCTACTTTGCCTACTTTGGCAGTGGTCTTTGGTTTGGCTGAGCGTATTGAGCTCAACATGGTGGAGGAGAGAGTGGTGACATCTAGATTTGGTAGAGAGACCTCATCTAAGACTGTGACTTCTTCTAGACTGCAGTAGAGTGCACCACGCCCAGTTGGTTTTTGAGGATAGGGTGGACAGCCCAGATCCTATGGAGCAACTGGAGGGCCTAGTGCAGTTAGACCCTTACCTTCATTTGCGGGTCAGCAACAGCCAGTGAGTGGTAGTGTTGCTTGTTGGACTTGTGGTGGATCTCACCATCAAAGAGAGTGTACTTAGGGCAGCGCACCTGATACCTCTGGTGAATCACAGCCAGCACAAAGGTAGTGTGAGCACTGCCATAGATTTGGTCACACTAGTGACCGGTGTTTTGACCTACACCCGGAGTTATGGAGTGGTAGGGCTGCTATGGCAGGTAGTAGAGGAGCTCTAGTTCATGGAGGCCGAGGTGGTAGAGGTGGTGGTAGAGGATCTACACCTAGTAGGGATGCAGTACAGGCCCTTACTTTTGACACAACTATGGCTACACGGATTGAGTAGTTGGAGCAGAGATTGGCTAGTATGGTTATTGCTCAAAGGAGATCAGATTCGGGTGCTGAGGCTTCCACCTCATATGCTAGTGATAGAGATGCTTTGGAGTTCATGTGCGGAGTAGCACAGGTGGATGCATCTGCAGCAGTGACTAGGAGTGCAATACGTGCTCCAGAGCCTAGAGGAGCATTAGTGGAGTTGGACCCACAAAGAGGAGAGGTTGGGAGACAGGTCAGACTTCCCCAGTCTTTCATGCTATCTGAGGCATTGCAGACAAGATCCATGGTTCCTAGATGTCCTAGTGCAGGTGTGGTAGGTGGTGATGGAGTACATGATGGACTACCTGCTAGTCAGCCACCTACTCCTACACAGACTGAGTCTAGCATGATGTTGGAGGCGGCTCAACTGATTATGCGGTGTCCTTTGTTTTTGGCCAATGACATGTTTACATTGGGAGTTGATCCAACCCCAATGTTTAGGTTGGCTACCACGCTGTGTGGGAGTAGGGATGGTGTGTTTACTACTACTAGGGCAGAGGTGGTTGATAGTGGAGCTAACTTGGTTGAGGAGCATGGGATCCATTCAGTGACCAATAGTTTATGGTAGACAATAGCGGCTAGATTGGAAGAGTTGCCAACTAGACCGGCCTTTGAGAGAGCACGGTTCAAACCTGGTGTTGTCCTATTGGATAACCAGAGGAGGATTTTTTTTTGGTGGGACCTTCATGGAAGGTCTATACACCACAGAGAGTCTTGTTAGACTCCGGTACGCAGCCCCTTATGTTGGGGAAGGCTATAATTGTCTGTCTGGAGTTACGGAAGACTGATGTGGAGAGGTGTCCATTTCAGATCCAGACATCTCTAGGTGGTGGTTTGACACAGTACATCACACATGGAGAGCTTGTTGTCTAGGTTCAGCCTGGTCATCCGATTGATAGCTCGGTGGTGAGAGCTCAGGCTATTGCAACAATAGCTGAGTCATATGATGTGCTAGTTGGGGGAGCAATGTTATACTCCATGGTTTCAACATTGACTATTGGGAGGAGACAACCTCTAATAGACCTAGTTGGCAGTCTGGTGAGGGACAAGTATGTCGCCTACCAATACACTTTAGTAGTGGTGTAACAATATGGAGTTTAGCGATGAAGTTAGTCGGGCTTACGAAGTAGCACATAAGACAAAGTAGCCTAGAATATTTTGGAAGTATCTAGGAAGTTTCTTGGGAAGCTTCCTGGCTAGCTTAGCTTGCACCTCAAGTAAGTAGCTTCTAGAAGCTTCCAACTAGCTTAGCTTGCACGCCAAGTAGGCAACTTCTAGAAGGAAGCTTCTTGAGAAGCTTCCTAGTTAACTTGGCTTGCACTCTAAGAAAGCGGCTTGAGGAAGCTTCTTGAGAAGTTTCTCAAGGGCCTTGTATGCTACCTATAAATACCAAAGCCAAAGCTCACGCTAGGCATTTGGAGTTTTCCCCCATTCAAGTGTCCCAATGTGAGTTTCCATTCTCCTATTTCTCTCCTTGGATTTGGTCTTTTACATTGGTATTAGAGCAGGAATGGGATGGATGGAATTTATGGACCACCAAATCCACTTCCACCAAACCATTGGGATTTTTGCATCCAAATACTACCCAAGCATCATTTCACACAGTTCATCACCTTGCACTTTGGACAAGATTTTCTGCATATGATCACCATATCTGAGGAACCCTTGGTGCTTTTGGTTGTAACTTATGGAGAACGGTGGACGTGCTGTTTCTATGTGTCAATAAATTAGATAGATTAGAGAGTGGTGTGATAGAGGAGCAACCATGGTGGCAATACCGGATGTTGTCCTTGCTATGCAATAACAAATCAAGCACCTTACTCGATTGTTGGATGAACGAGATCTTCGACGACAAGAGCAGGTGGAGAGAGTACCAATTTGAGAAGGAGAAGATCGGATCAGATTCCCTAAACCCAAGGTATTTGAAGTCAAGAATCTCCCGGGTGCAATGGAGAATTTTGTGTTTGATTATGAACGTTATTTTGAAGCTACCAATCTACAAAATGAGCAAAAACAAATTCTCTTGGCTTCTAGCCAATTGGATGGAGTAGCAAAGCTATGGTGGAGATTCTGAGTGGAGCAAGCCAAATGAAAAATGGTTGCACCGATCTTGACATGGGCGGAATTGAAGAGCGCAATAATCAGTCGGTTCAAGCTATAAATGCCACACGAGCTGCACTAGATAAGTTGGCAGAGTTGAAACAAATTGGCTCCGTAAGAAGTTACATCACACATTTCCAAAACACCATCATGCAAATTCCAGATATTTTGGAAGGTGAAGCTCTGGATTGATTTGTGAGGGGCTTGAAGGCAAGAAACAAATTAGAGGTAACCATGCAAGAGCCACAACACTTGGAGGAAACCATGCTATTAGCCGAACATTTTGATTCCTTGGTGGCAACAACTTGGTCTTGACCTCGACCTCCACAAAGCCTACCACTACACTACACACAAGTAGAGGAGCCAGCACCAATGGAGATTGATGCGATTCAACGAAGACCACTGGGCATGGCAGATAGAGAGAAATTGCGACAAAATGGTGATTGTTTTTATTGTCGCCAGTTGGAGCATCACATTGCTGAATGTCCACTCAAGAATGGACAACCTCGACAAGTTGCCCAAGTGGAGGTTGTGGAGCGGAATGATCAGGGAAACGAGGAATCCCAGTAGGATATTTCAAGCCACCTACTGGGAGCTTGATTAGTTCCAATGGGATTGAAGGCTTGACCTATGCAAGTCTGCTTCACTTGCAAGGTATGATATCTAATCGGGGTTGTAGGATTTTGGTTGATTCTAGAAGTTCAGAGAATTGCATGTTTATGCAAGTAGCAAAGGAATTGGGTATTCCTATCAAGTCAGTAATTGGAAGTAGTTTGATGATGGCGGATGGTAGAAAGAGTTCTGCATTCCGCACCTCGCATCCTGTTACCTTCAAGATTGGAAAGGAGTATTTGGAGTGTATGAGGTTTGTAGTGGCACCTCTACACTATGATATCATTTTGGGTCTACCTTGGCTTGAACGTCATAAGGTTCAATTTGATTGGACCCGACGCCAAATTCAAGTACAACACCAAGGTAGGAATTTCCAATTAGGTTGTTTGGCACCTCTGAGTAAGACACCTAAGAATAGTCAGTCCCAAGATAGGAAGTTTGTTGAGAAGGTAGCCATAGAGCAAACCTTGAAGGAAGTGGAGTCCCAAGATGGGAAGTTTGCCAAGAAGGCAACCATGGAGCAAGCTTGGAAGAGAGATGAGTCCCTAGAAGGGAAGTTTGTTAGTAAAGCAGCCATAGAGCAATCTTTAGAGGAAGATAAGTCTATATTTGCGGTGTGGATCAAGCCGATTGTACAAGACCAATATGTGGAGGACTAAGAGCCTCATCAAGTAATGGTTGATCGGATAGTTAAGGAGTTTGCGGACGTGTTTCTGGATGATCTTCCAAAGGGATTACCCTCCGATCGAGGTATGCCCTTCAAGATCAAGTTATTACCAAGGAGTACTCCAGTGAGTAGACCAAGCTATCGGCTCTCACCAAAGGAGTTGGAGGAGTTGCAAACAACACTTACAGAGTTGTTGGAGAAGGACTTCATACAACATAATACTTCTCCTTGGAGAGCACCGGTACTATTTGTTCCAAAGAAGGATGGAGGACTCTATTCCTATATTGATTATTGTGAGCTCAATAAACAAACCATGAAGAATGCATATCCCTTGCCTTGGATCAATTATTTACTTGATCAACTAAGTGGAGCACGTTACTTTTCCAAGTTGGATCTTTGTAGCGGCTATTGGCAAATTCTGATTGATAGAGAGGATGTGCAAAAGACTACCTTTTGCATAAGATATGGGCATTTTGAGTGGAGAGTTCTACCTTTTGGACTCACTAATGCTCCAGCAGTCTTCATGGATCAGATGCATCGGGTGTTGGATGGACTATTGGATCAGTCAGTGGTGGTGTTCTTGGATGATATCTTAATCTATAGCAAGACAAAGGCAGAACACATGAATCATGTGCGAGAAGTCCTAAGACAACTACGACAATGGAAATTTTACTGCAAGAAGTCAAAGTGTGCTTTTTGGCAGAAGGAGGTTACCTTCTTGGGTCATAAGATCTCATCAGAGGGGAAGAAGAGAAGATCAAGGCCATTACTGATTGGCCTACCCCAAAGGATGCTACAGAAGTATAGGCATTCAATGGATTGGCCAATTTGTACCAGCGGTTCATCCACGATTATGCTCATGTGGCTGCACCATTGACTGACCTCTTGGGAAAGAACTCAAGCTTCCAATGGAACACCAAACATGAAGAAGCATTCCAGAAGTTGCAATATATGGTGTCTTCAAGACCCATTCTCCAACCATATGATCCTCAACTACCTTGTGTGGTTGATTTTGATGCTTCTAACTTTGCAATTAGAGCTGTGTTGCAACAAGAATTTCCAGATGGACTACATCCCATTGCCTTCGTGTCTTGCCGACTAAATACAGCTGAAAGAAATGACTTTGCTCAAGATCAAGAACAACTTGCAATGGTATATGCCACCAAGGTATGGAAGCATTATCTCTTGGGGAAACAAGTGATCATGCGAACTAATCACAAGCCATTGTTGCAGACCTTACACCTGGAGCACATGTCGACATCATCAATGGGAAGAGCAACTTCAATTGTTTGACATCAAACTTGAGTACAAACCAGGTCGGTTCCATGTCATCCTTGATGCTCTGTCACAACGACTTGATTTGAAGTCTCTTTCTCTCATCGCGGCAACAATTACAACGGTGTCAATTGACCCCAAGATCCATAACAAGTTTTGGTTAGCTCTACAACAAGATCCCTTCTTCCAAATGGTACATGGTTGTCTAAAAATAGGTGACAAGGAGTACAACACCTTCTCCTTCAAGGAAGGCCTTCTATTCCATGCGGACCGGATCTATGTTCCAGCCAAAGGTGATCTTTGACTTGTGCGTCTTCAAGAAGCCCATGATTTACCCATCGCTGGTCACATGGGTGTGGACAAGACCTTGGGTACCCTCCAATGTCAATGGTGGCGGCCCAACATGACACAAGATGTTCAAGGATTTGTCAGATCGTGTGAAATCTGCCAACGTAGCAAGGCCAGTAACCAGAAGCCGAGTGGACTCCTTCAACCGCTTCCATTCCATCCACTCACTAGGAGCATGTGAGCTTGGATCTCATCACATCCTTGCCAAAGACAAAACAAGGACACACCGCCATTGTGGTGTTTGTGGATAAGCTTAGTAAGAAAATCCACTTGGCACCAACTTGTGATACCGTGGATGCTCCAACCTTAGCGCAAATCTACTTCGACAATGTCTTTAAGCATCATGGGATGCCACACGTACTCATCTTTGATCGTGATCCTTGATTTACTGGGAAGTTTTGGCAAGCACTCTTTCAGATACTTGGCACCAAGCTTGCTTTGTCCACGGCCTATCATCCTCAAACTGATGGACAAACCAAACATGCAAATTGTACATTGGAGGATATGTTGCGTGCCTTTGTCAATGTCCACCATACCAATTGGGATGAATGTCTTGCCGCTGCATAATTTGCCTACAACAATTCCAAACAGGCAAGCACCAGATTCTCTCCTTTCTTTCTAAATTTTGGCTAAGATCCGCTTGTTCTAGATTCTCTTCTTGTTCCTCCTCCATCTCAAGTTCCTCATACTTCCACATTCTTGACCACTATATCCCAATCTCTCCAACAAGCCAAGTCTCACCTCCTTGTTGCTCAAAATCACCAAAAACAATATGTGGACCACCATCGTCGTGATCTCACCTTTGAAGTTGGTCATAAAGTCATGCTATCCTCCAGTAACCTCCCTTTCCTACTTGATTCCCAAGTTCGTAAACTTGCCCCTAATTAGACTGGACCCTTTGATATCATCCAAATTGTCTCTCTTGTTGCTTATCGACTTGCCTTGCCTTGTCACATACGTGTCCATCTTGTCTTTCATATTTCCAAGTTGAAACCCTTTGTTCCTAACCCCTGTTCCTTTTCATCTTGATTCCAACCTCTCCCTCTTCATGTCCTTATCAATGATCATGAAGAGCACGAAGTTGATCGTATCCTTGTGCGTCGCCATATTCAACGAGGCCGTCGCCAACATACGGAGTACAAGGTCCTTTGGAAAGGGTATTCCCTTCATGATGCCACATGGGAACCTCTTTCTCACCTCCAGAATGCACAGACAACCATCAAGGAATTTGAAGCTTCACTGGCGACGAGGACGTCCCCAACTAGCGGCGGGAGAATATGTAACAATATGGAGTTTAGCAACGAAGTTAGTCGGGATTACGAAGTAGCACAGAAAACAAAGTAGCCTAGAATATTACGGAAGTATCTAAGAAGTTTCTTGGGAAGCTTCCCGGCTAGCTTAGCTTGCACCTCAAGTAAGTAGCTTCTAGAAGCTTCCAACTAGCTTACCTTGCACGCCAAGTAGGTGGCTTCTAGAAGGAAGCTTCTTGAGAAGCTTCTCAAGGGCCTTGTATGCTACCTATAAATACCAAAGCCAAAGCTCATGCTAGGCATTTGGAGTTTTCCCCCATTCAAGTGTCCCAATGTGAGTTTCCATTCTCCTATTTCTCTCCTTGGATTTGGTCTTTTACACTAGGTCTCACCCCAATGGTCCCATTGATGGCACACCTGACGGTGTGAATGTTGCAAGTGACAATGGACCCCACCATGTATTCAATACCCCAAACAAAAAATCTGACCATCACAAGGTAGTCTATGAGTATTACCAAAATACCTCTGACTACTATCACTGCCACTCTAGTGTCTGAGCAATCTAGATGAGACATTACAAATGGCGGCGTGAAAACTGAAAGGAAAATGGAAAAATATTAATCTCACTTTCAAAGAACAAGACATATATGAGATAGTTGAACATCCACTAACAACAACAAAAAAGATGAAAATCTAAAAACCTTTCTCAATTTTTTTAAGGTTTTAGTCATTTAGGAATCCAAAATTCTGAAAATAATACTTTACATACACTAGTACAATAATAGTATCCGTTGTCATCGGGAAAATAGCCCACGTGTACCCTTGAGGCTTTTGGTGCAATAAAAATTTCTTTTCTCTTTTATTTGTTGTAAGGAACAGGGATTTATGATAATATGTCTCGGGTGTGGTTTTGCTATCTTGTTTCGGGAGAAAGTGAGGAGACAGAGAAGGGCTGAGGGTTTTCAGAAAATGCCAAAAGATTTTGAGATGGAAGTTTGCAAAAGACTTCGAGAGGGAAGTTTGTAGAGGATTTAGAGAGAAGTAGCAGAGATTTTTGGGAGAAGAAAGGAGTAGGGTTTTTTCGGACAAGAGGAAGGATGGACAGAAAGTTTTGAGTTGGACAGGAGGAAGGATGGACAGAAAGTTTTTGAGTTGGACAGGAGGAAGGTGGGACAGAAAGTTTTCGAGCAGGACAGGAGGAAGGTGGGACAAAAAAATTTCGAGTTGGACAGGAGGTGTTTTGGGCAGGAGGGGAAATTCTCGAGAGCGGGAGGGTTTGGACAGAGGAAGAGACAGAAGAGAAATTTTCGCAGGTAATGTTAGGGCTTGAGAGTGCAGGGGAGAGAAAGGTTTCTTCTTGAAGGAATGAACAAATGTGCAGGAGAGGAAGTGCTTGGACAGAAGGGCAATTTTCGCAGGTCTGAAGGGCAGGCTGCAGGAGTAGCAAAAGATACTCTCACAAAGGTGAGAACAGGACTGAGGAAGAGAGATTTATGTGTGAAAATGTTGATAGAGTGTTGAGGGACATAATTGGAAAGAGAATTTTTGCAGGTCTGAAGGGCAGGCTGCAAGAGTAGCAAAAGAAACTCTCACGAAGGTGAGAACAAGACTGAGGAAGAGAGATTTCAGTGTGAAAATGTTGATAGAGTGTTGAGGGACAGAATTGGAGAGGAATTTTTGCAGGTCTGAAGGGGATTTGCTGCAGAAGTTGCCAAAGGATAATCTCCCGAAGGTGAGGATAGGAGTGAAGAAGAAAGATATATTTTTTTTTGGGAAGATGTTGTGAAGAGTGACTGAACAGGCAGTGATAGGAGCTAGTCAGGAAGAAAAGGAGGAGAATTTCGAGGTGGCTCAGCTCATCTGGAACAAAGGCAAGAAAGATTTGAAGTTGGTTGGCCTGTCTGAATGGAGTGAATCTGATATGCAAAACAGGGCATAGGAGAATGAAGAGGTTCGGAGGGTCCTTGCCTGCTGTCGGACAGAATATATGTGAACTGCCGGCTGAGTTGATGATCAGTTGCAACCTTAGGGCAGGCATTGTCTTGACTAGAACAATTTGACTTATCCAACCTTGTGAACATTGTTGTTGAAACTCCTGGGAATGATGAATCTTGGAAGCGGATTGTGTTATGAATTGTGACTAGAGTTGAGGAAAACTCCATTCTAGGAACTCTCAGTCCGGTCCATGTGAATAGCCTAAGTAAATAATCTGGATGCCCGGGTTTATGTTTGGTTAGATCACTCAGTTGTTGTTTCTTTTATTTTATTAAAGGGCCACCTGACCTAGGTCTATGAACTGCCAGATCCCAAACCATAGCTTGAACCTGACGTGAAAATAGAATATGAGACCAGGCAGAGGTAGAAACCATAACACCAGACTAGCATGACAAGATTAATTTTATGAAAGTCAAGGATAAAACAAAACCTTCAAGGAGAGCCAACCTTAGGGAAACTGAAACAACAGGTTCATATAGAGACAAATTCCCGACAAACCAGGAGTAGGGAAGGAATGTCAGTCTATGGGAAAGACCCAAAAGAAGGACAGTAAGGAAAACTAAGCACAAGAAGCCATGTGCTCGGCGCACTCTCGAGACCAAACGTTCCCCACGACACCGTTATTAGTAAACATCTAAAATAGTCTTCTTTTTAAGTTGAATTATCTTTGATATGTAAATTATTGGGCTATTTTTGAAAGCTATTTAAAAATATTCATTCAATTTTACATTAGATATAGGAAAAATTGAAAGAAAATCTATTATCAAATATTTAAGTGTAATATTGGAGAAATCATCTTTTTTAAACAAATTTTTTTGATGGAAGTTGCTAAGATTTTTGCCCTCATAAGTGATTTACACTCTTGAGCAAAATGGTATCTTAGAGAGAGGTCATAGAATAATGTTTGAAGTGACAAGAAGCATGTTGCTTTCTAGCAAAGCTAACTAGAGAGTGTAGGAAGAAGTAGTGGGAGCTGCTATACACGTCTTGGATAGAGTTTCAATAGAACTTTAGAGAAAACTCCTTACAAGTTTTGGCATGGAACAAAACTAATAGTTGCACATGTGAGAGGTTTTGGTTGCTCAATTTTTGTGCACATATGAAAGGGCTAACAAAAGCAATTTGATCCAAAGAGACAAGATATCTTTTGTTGAATATAATTTAGAATCCAAAGCCTTAAGATTTTAGGATTAGAAGAAGAACAAGATATGTGACAATATAGATATCATGTTCAAAGAGGAGCAAGTTGATCATCAATAATTACAAATACTGAACTTAAACATAAATTTTCTTCAAGAGATGGAGAGCAAGCGAATGCTAGAATGAGCATTGATGAGATAGAAGTTGATGGAGAGTTTCCACAAGCTTCTATGGATCTCCAATGCAAGCTACAAAAGAATATACAAGTGAGACCAGCATCTGTCCATTTCAAGAAGAAAATGAGGGCAATTAAGAATCTAATTTGCAAAAGATCTCAATTTCAACCACTTAAGATAAAGAAAATTGCAAAAGTGGGAGAATGAGAAGACTAACATAAAGACTTGGTGAGTCGGATTACAATAAGACATCTCATGCTTGCACTTTTGCAGCTAATATTGACGGAGGAGATGCATATTCAGATCTTGTTCATTTTTAAGATGCAATGCAATCACTTGAGTTAATGAAAGCCATGGATGAAGAATTGATTCATTGAAGTAGAACAAGACTTGGAAGTTGATAGCATTGCCAAAAGGAAGAAAAGCTATAAGCCATGCTTGATGCTAAGGGCTCCATCTCAAAGCACACAGCTAGACTTGTATCCAAGGGAAATTCATAGCTTATAGGAATTGACTATGAGGAGACATGTTGTTAAGTTTGAGTTATATAGTAGTTAAGTTTGATTCCATTAGATCTATTCTTTCACTTGTTGCATCAGAAGACATGGAGATAGCACTATATGACATCAAGATAACTTATCTTAATGGAGATTTTCTTGAGGAAATTTAGATGGAGAAGCTACAAAGATCCATAAAGTAGACAATTTTTTATAGATTGCTAAAGACACTTTATGGCTTAAATTAAACCTCACGGAATTGGAACTAGAAGTTTGATGACTTCCTAGTGAGTTCACTCAAGGAATTACATTTTGTACAAGATGGTCCAACTCCAATGTATAGCAACAATAAAAGCACTGTCAAGCTAGTATATGACATAGGATTCCATAAGAGAACCAAACACATAGAGATCTAATATCAATATATGAGAGAGCAAGAAGAGAAATATGAGATAGGTCTATGTTTGATAAAAACTTTTAAGATACATCAACACCAACAATCAGATTGTAGTTATATCAAACAACAAAAGCTTTACCAAGGGATTTGTAAATTTAGAAATCTGATTAGAGTACTACTATTTCTTTAATGAGTAAGAGTGTTGAAAATATATTTTAGATTGTAGTACACATGACATTGATATAGCATGTACCTATACTATAGGTATTAGGGTTGTGAAAACTTAATATCAATGTACTAATAATATAAATGATAAAAATAGATCACTCTTGAGGATATGGGTTGGAGAAGACTAGAATCAAAGAGAAATGATCACAATGTCACAATTTGTTTATTGTTACTTGTTTAACATCTTGGGTAAGAACTTAAATACTATGAGCTAGATATATTATCTAGAGATGGAAATTAGCTTGGTAATATGTTGAGTGGTGTTATATATGATGGTCTAAGTAGATTAGATAGAGGTATCACCAAAAATAGTACTTCCACTAATAGAGCAGAGGTCAAAAATACCTTGAAAACTTCAAAGCCAATTTTGGATACCTAAATGGATGAATTTATGCCTACAAAAATGAAAGAATCTCCCTTTAAGAAAAAGGGTGTTGTCTTCTCCTCCCTTGTTTGTCTCATCAAAAGCTTTCCAATGGTACCTTACACATTTAGTTATGAGCTTCATATAGGAAGATTTCCCAAAGGTTCCCTTTGGTCAAACTTGTTTGAGCAACCATTTAGGACAAGGATTGACATGTCACCAATCCATACAGCTAATCTAAGGATGGAGCTTTCTAACATGTCACCAATCCATGTATTTGATCCAAGGACATAGCTCTCTTTGAGTGAATCTTCTTTGTTATATAATAAAGACAAGGTGCTCCTTTAGGGCATCAAAGTATTGAGGGATGAGGTCTACATGTGTCTCTTGGGATTTCTTCTATACTTGGAACATTACAACTCTTAGAAGAGGGTAGTGTCACCCATTATGGTGCATTGTACAAAAGAGAAATTTAAACACTCTCACAAAAGATGTAACCCAAATTTGCTTTTGATGGTTTAGTCTGCATTGAAGGTCAATCAGCCCCATGGGTCTTTACCTCACAAATACCTATGCTTTGCATACTACAATTCTTGTGATAATGTTCTAGCCTTCCTTGAAGGCATCACTT
The DNA here is from genome assembly GCA_948567375.1 of Lunularia cruciata. Taxonomy (NCBI): domain Eukaryota; kingdom Viridiplantae; phylum Streptophyta; class Marchantiopsida; order Lunulariales; family Lunulariaceae; genus Lunularia; species Lunularia cruciata. Next base: position 60,801,711 of record OX419756.1, on the reverse strand, counting down.
CCAATAATGTTGTAGGTTTGTGATATGCTAGACTTTTAGTTATATGTGGTACTTCACAATATGCACAATCCTCTATGACCTTTCAACATTTTTCCCCAAGCCTTCAAAATCCCAAGGATGGAATACTCCAGTTAAGCACAAATGCACTTTCACATTCTAGTACTTGTGTTCCTACTTTGTGTTCTTCACCACTACTCTATAAAGCCATCATGAAACATACATAACATTGACATCCATGCTCTAAGGATTGTGGATGCCTCCTTGCATCTACTTTAGTGACATAACTCAATTCATGCACACAAAGATACATAGATTGAGCATCATAAAATTGGACAAAAAGATTAAGGTCTCAACTTGAATTACTTTGGGGCTAATCTCCTTATATTTCCTACTATATAATGATTGGGCCAAATTGAATGGCCATGTGCAACCATAATTCCCTAATTAACTCTACTTCTCTCAACACTAACCCTAGCATAATTGCATTATCTTTCTAATTAAATGATGTGACATCATAGGCATGCATAACAACACTTCTATTGTACACTCTACTTGTATTTTACTCAAACTCAGCATTGGGAATATGGTCTTGATGACATGGCACTAAAAAATTATCCTATTGTACATAAGCATTACCACACCAAAGGTGTACAAATGATTAGGTACAAAGGTGCTACCACTCTTATGGTGTCTCCATTATGATGGTGTTGCAAACACAAAAGCGTTACCAACACAAAGGTGTTTCAAAGCCAAAGGTCTATATAAACTGTCAAGTACAAAGGTGTTACCACCCCAAAGATATGTACAATTATGAAGGTGCCTTCCTAAGCAATAGTGTCTTCCACACCAATGCTTTCCATTGTGCCAAAGGTGTCTAAAACTTCACATGGCCATAAATTTCCCTATGCACCCCCAATCAGTACAATGTTGGTTGCAACCCTTGACAAGAAAATTCTAAAAAAGTAAAGATTGCCTCATTTGGACACTTAACCATGGAGATATTAGCCTCAATTTGCACTAAGGTGTATTTGACCAAAGGTATTTGAGGCCAATAATGGTTTAGGCCATGATATTCCACTAGGCCAATGATGTTGGTATGGAATTTTTTGTTTATGAATGTTAGACTTAAGGTCATCACCGTTGAGAAATCACAATCACAAGACTATAATCATGAAGATCACGCCCACAAAGATCATGATCACAAGGATCATAATCACAAGAATCATGACCATGAGGTTTATTGTCCTCTTGTCCATGATCTATGGATGTGGATGTGGAGAAGCCATGGTGTTTTTTGTGTGTTATCTTCTTTTCCTCTTGTCAAATTACCTTTTAGATCAATGATAAATCACAATCTTATGTTCTAGCCTTAATAGCTTTCTTGACCTCTCATTAATCTACAAAAACTGGAATAAAAAAATAATGTACTGATAATATGAAGGTGGGTTTCCACAAGGGTTTGTACATAGTACTTAGCACTTCAAAGCCACATTAGTTAGGGTTAGAGTATACATAGAGTATATATAGAGTTATATAGAGTTACCTTTCAAGGAGCAAGTTGTTCATTCCATCAAGATGCTGGAAGCATAGTCAAGAAGCTTGAGCAATAGGATGTGTGAACATGGAGTATGGAGAAGCAAGGATAGGGAACACTACCAAGCTTTTCATTAGCTTAGAACCTGCATTCTAGTATACAGGTATTCCATTCCTCACTTCATGCTACTAGATTGATAATACAAAGAAATTGGCAGAAGTGCTTTATATACTTTTTGCATTTCTTATATTTTATAAATGCTATGCAGATTGCATCAATATTTACTACAATTTTCAATAAATCTTGAGGCTATATATCCCCATTGATAACAATAGGTGAGGGTCCAAATAATACACTTTATATACGCAATAGTCCAAGAAGACATTGTCACTATTGATAAGTTTGAGTGAGAAAAACTTAAAAGAAATTAGAATAAATATAAATATAGTAGGGATTGATTACATAAATAATGACGCTAACTCTAGGTCATAAAGCAGGTGAGAAGTTTATGTTGACAAAGTACTTACCTATGACTATCTCCTACCTGCTCTTCAGAGCAAGATAGGAGGTCAAGAGGTTTCTGATTAGATTGGTACAATCCAAATGCTTAGTTATAACCTTCATGTTGGACTTTGATCTTTAAGGGATTTTGGTGCATACATTTGAGATTACAAAGAGATGACAACTAGTCAACTAAGGAGTCACAATTGAGTTCCACAGATTTGGAAAACCTTCTCTCTTGTCTATTATTAAAGAGCGTACTATGTAAAGAGCATTTTTGGCTTTAGCATAGCATGACCTCAAGTCAAGTCTTGTATCATAGTGTGCGTGATTGTTTGTTACAAAATGGATGCAATCAGCCTATCCATATAAACAATACTAGTGAGCAACAACTTCATTACTTTGGAAGGGGGTTTGCTCAATGTCGTGCACCACAAAAACTTCTTACTTTGTCCCTAATGCTTCAAGCACTCTCTGCTTGGTTTGCATTTTTTGGAGGGTTCTATAAGCATTATATGGAGGTGCATTCCATTTTGTTTTCTTGTTGCATAGTGAAAAAATAGAGTCTAATAGAGACAAACCGTGAACTTTGGTGCCAATAGTAGAGAGTTTTTTTACTAAGAAGGAAAAGGAACGTTGATCAATGCACAAATTTAATTAGATTTTCACATGATATTAGAAGATCACAACAAATATTTAACAAGATCTAAATTACCATTTAAAATTCATGGAAGATGAAACCAACAAATAAATAATGTAACATAATGCAAAATTAGCCAGTTGAGCTTCAAAAAGTTCTGTACAATTGTAAAAACTAGATCAGCCTGATCACGTCCACAAGTGTCCTTGCATTTTTGTTCTTATATTTTGTAATTTCATCAAATGTGTAGGTATGCGCAGAAATTTGACCAACATTGCAGTTCCAACTGGGCTCCTAGAAGTGAAGATTCATCTTCTCCAAGGGCTTCCGGAACCTGCATTGCAATTCTGTGCTCAAATGGGGATGGGAACCCAAAGCATGTAGGTTATGCAATGCAACTTCTAACCTCACTTTGTAGCAACAAAATGACATGCATAACATGAAGGCCACAAGACTATGGTGCACATGTTGTCAAAGAGAATATGCTGGTAATATTCATCAACCTTGCAGGTTGATGAATATTCAGATTCAGATTCCTGAATCTGCAATGGTGGTTGGTCATGTTTATGTGCCTTCTTTGGCAGATCTTATAGCAAGCAAGGAACCAAGAAGCATGGTTTGATGTGATGTGTGCTCAAAACACTTCTACCATGAGGGCCACAATCCTCTTGTCTACATCTTCAACTTTGGGCAAGAAGGGAGTGATGGGATGCAATTTGTGACGTATGTTTGGAGAATGTCTAAAGAGAGTCACCCCTATTACATTCAAGGATTTGGCATACCAAAACCTTGGCCTCGTATGCAATGGTTTATTTGTGGGTTTTAGCTCTGCTATTTCAAGTGTGTGTTTACCAACATCTCCTTCTAGTCCCATCACTAGATACCCTCCCGTGTAGCAAGCTTATCTCTCTTATAGCTATTAGGAGGGTTCAACTCATCTCTTGCATGTCCAGATATGTAGAATCATTGGAACTTTTATTTATAGATATAGGATGAAGAATCTCAATAACTTCATAAGGAATCAAGATTTATGTATATTCCTTTGCACTTTATTCTTCTAAACACCTCCAAAATTGAGACATAATATAATATAAATAGAGTTGTAGGAAAAAATTGTTTCTAGATTGAAAATATCTTCATCAATTAGATTGGACAAAACAGAACTTCACAAAGGTGCTCCACAATTGACAACTCTATCCAAGAGATTGCAGACTCTAAATAATCTGCATACATATTTTCCTTCACACTTGGTGCCTTCAAATCTTACTTCTACACATCTACAGTGGGTTGGATGCAATTACAAGAGGACCTATTTCCAACATGGTAATCTATCAGATGAGGGGATATTAGGAAGATTTGATCAAATAAAAACTTGCAGCAAAGCAATGCCTCTCATCTCACCCACAAGAATAAGTTAATGGATCAAGCTCAATGCCCATGGGCCATATTAATGGAGCAAAAATTCCATCTAAAATGTGCATCTTAAATAATAGGCTGAAATCAAGGAGGTGACAAAAGATGAAATGGACAAAATTATTTAAGGTAAAAAAAAGTTTTTAAACTTGCTTGTGTACTAGTGTAAATAAGTCACTTGAAAATGGTAAGTGCATGTGCATTTAAAAGTAGCATGTACTCCATCCAAAATGTGCACTCTAAATTTATTGGCTTAAATAAAGAAGATGATCAAAATTCATACAAAAAAAATGACAAGACATCAAAGTTTTCATAACCAAAAATGTGTAGACTTGCCAGCGGTTTTTAAGTAGGTGGATGAATATTGTCAAACAAGTATTGCCAAATTAGCAAACATGAATGGAAATTAAAGGTTTTAAATGCATATATTTGTTAATGAGATTACACATAAAGGGATGAGATATTTCAATCATAATTTTTTCTATTTCCACCACACCCTAACCCAACATCCCAACACAATCACAAACCATGCATTGACCATTCTTCTTTGTATTCTTCCTCTTTGTATTGTATTAGGTCTTTGCAATTCACTTTGCTAATCTGTCTTTGAACTATGGTGTATTTTAGACAAAAGCCTAGATTTAAACAAAAAGATGCACATCCTCCTTGGAAGTGCAGAGGCTAATGGCAATTGCCCTATCATTGTAATTCCCATTGCCTTGGACATTAATCACATTTGAAAGATTTTCCTTGACCTCTCATGGTAGTCTCAAGTTTTGTGATTGGTATGTCCAGCCTATTAGCTGGTGCTACGTAGTTGTGCTTTGTTTGCATCTAGTGCAATTAATGAACTTTCCTTTGTCTTTGATTTGGCTTCCCATGTTTTCTCAATCAACTCAGTGTCTCTTATTGTGGAGTTCTTGGCCTTTCTTTTGGCCCAATTGGGCCATCATTTTTGCTTTATCTGTAGCAGATTTGTCATAGCCCACATCTTGCCTATGGCACAGCTTACCAATTGGGCTTGAGCCACAGTCTTATGGGCATGAGATCTGGTAGCAAATTGCTATTCCAATAACTACAGATCCAGGTGAAATTTCTCTAGGTGGCCAACATGGTCCCCATTTCACTTTGATATTCAGTACATGCCCGTGTGGCACTACTTGATATGTTATTGCATAAGCTTGTTGCTCCCAAACAGCATATAGATCCCCAATGAATACTTGTGGGTAATTTTTGAGCAATGTGTGTGCTCCTTTGACACATGATGTTAAGGTGTTCACAAAATGCAAATAATCACCGCTTGTGTGGTGACAAATTCTATTTTGTGTGGTAGCCAAGTGCTCTCTAAATACTTTTTAATGGATGGTATATTATTGAAGGAGGCAAAAATTTCATCCCACTTTGCATCAAAGTCTTTGCCTGTGATTGCTCGGCAAATACTAAACCAAGCTATCACAATTTCCTTCACTTATCTTCCATCTTCAATTTCTTGATAGACTTCTTAGCCACTTTAGTAAACCTTTGTACACTTGAATGGAATTTTGTGATTGTGGCTATTATCATTATTGGTAAAAATCCTCATGTTTTGATTACTCCTACAAGTGACAACTTTCCACGTGTAGTCAATTTTTCATTTCATAGATAATAAACATGATCACCCATCAAGTTCTTTGTTGTTGAGTTTCCTATATGTACCACTGTAGTCACAACATATTTTGACACACCACACACAAGGTCTAAGTTCTTGGTAGTCATAACAAACCAATGTTGTGAGCGCAGCTACAGATATATGTCATCCATATCCGCTATGTTATCAAGATCCAAAAAAATCACATTGATGTCAAGAATCATGTACTTTATGTGGAAATATAACAAAAATAAGCAAAATACAAGGATGTTGAGATTTGGCAAGTAGGAGGGCAAAGTGGAAGCAAAAAGGACCAAATAGCAAAGATTATAGAGCAAAGTGAAGACAAAAGTAGGAAACGTGACAATGCAACAATGTGATTGTAATGTGACACTATTGACATAATGATGGATAGGGAGTGGGTAGGGCTAATACACCTATTTCTACATGATTAAAAAACAATATTATAGTGCTGAGGTTTGGTGTTAGGTGTGGTGCAAATAGCAAAAAGTAGGGTGGAAATAACATGTCTCTTGGCTTGTTATCAATAGCATACCACATCCTATCAACAAGATGTCCCTTTAGAAAGTGATGAGCTATTTCCACCACAATTTTTGCTATCTCCACCACACCTAATCCTAGACCCTAAAACTATAAATATTGTACTGTAATCATGCAGTAATTAGCACACAAGCCTTGCACACTCCTTGTCTATCATTTCTCAATAGTGTTGCATTGTCTTGTTTCCCTCTTTTGTCTTCAGTGCACTCTGGTCTTTGCATTCTATTCCTCTTTGCTTCCATTGTGCTCCCCTACTTGCCAAGTCCCAACATCTTTATTTTCTGCTCATTGTTGCTACAGTTCCAACATAAGCTACGTGATGCTTGACATCAATATGACTTTTTGCACCATGATAACATAATTGCATATGTCATAGCCATGCTCACAATACTAGTTTTGTTGTGACAATCCAATTTTTGGACCTTATGCATGGTCATGTCAAAATACATTGTGACTACAGTGGCACATATAGGAAACTCAGCAACAAAGAACTTGATGAGCGACAATGTTTATTAAAATGAAAAAGAATTTCAATCATAAGAATAATGAAAATAGATGGAGTATCACCATTGCTGATGATAGCCATAATCATGAAATGTCCAATGAAATGTCAGGCCATCCAAGTGTGTAAAGGTTAACCAAAGTGGCTGAGAAGTCAATCAGTGAATTGGCAATGATGAGCGTCCTCACACACCAAAATTTAACAAGGCCCCACAAGGAGACTTTGACTGTAGTTATGATTGCCAAGATGGTGAACAACATCAAGGCCAAGTGCTATTGCATAATCTTCAATGGTAGTTCTACCATACAAGCACATTTGGATGAGTAAAAAGAGTGTGGATTTCAATATGCTCTCAAGTCCAATTAGAACTACCATATCAAATGCCTTCTCCTTGCCCATCTAGATTCCATTAGCCTTTCCAAGCAGTATTACATGGTCATCTTAGTGGACTATATCTACATAATGAATTGCTTTGAGAGGCCCTTTTTGCACATGATTTGGTGCACAAGCCTCAATACATCATTCATTGTCTGCTTCATCTTCCTAAATAGAGAAGATGTTTTGAGTATCAATGTGCTCAAGTAGAAGTTAGCAATCTATTTGGTGATTGTTTTGATGATTGTGATTGATATGGATAATGCTTGGTAAATGAAATTGGGTTCATTTTTCATGGAGCTAGATATCTATTTTTCCTGTGGCACATTTAGAAGAACATCGTTGCAAATTGCAAGAAATTTTTGAAGATGGAAGATCAAGTGAAGGAAATAATTATAGCTTGGTCAAGTATTTGCCAAGCAGTCATAGTTGTAGTGTCACAACATTTTTAGCACCAAAGCTACTTTGCTTAAATGCTAGAGTGTTAGTCTTGGCAATCATAACTATACTAGTAGTGGCTCAAAGACTAGAGAATGGTAGCCTGAATTTTTATTAGGACTATTGATCATATTTTTTGCATCGTTAGTTGCACCATTTGCACTATTAAATTGGGCCATCAGATGCATCATTAAGATTATACTTGTTTGCTCTAGAAGAGTCTAGTTTTGAAGTGCAACTCTAGAGAGCACACTTCTCTAGTGTTGAGCATTTGAGCTCTTGGTTATGGTAGATAAAGACCGGTGAGCATCACCTTTGAGTAGGTGTGGCTTGACAATGTGATCAAAGCCCATTGTTGACAATATATTGAGTTAAGTGTTGAGATTTTGATCCAAGTTGAGTGTATGATTGATTGATTACATCGAAGAAAAGTGGCAAGGAAAAATTGGTGTAGGAAATGTGGGTGTTGGTGGTATCTCTAGGCCTTGCATGATTGATGGTAGCTTTGATATAGTGTTACTTTGCAAAATTGATTTTATAGAGTTGTTGACATGTTGAGCAATTGTGTATTGAGGTGCTGTTGGATTTGTGTTGGAGATTTGATAGTTGGATGGATGGTGTGTAGAAGCACTATCCATTTTTCCAAAATTAAGGTCAATTTGAGGAGTGGGTGTTGATTTGGAGTATGAAGGTGAAATTGAAGGTTGGGTGGTACAAATAGAGCCCAGGTGAAAAATTGGGATTAGATCTTGGAATCTATCCCATCAAAGTAGGGATTTGGAGTTCCCAAATGGCAAGTCAATCTAATTTGGACTAGTGAGATGGAGATTTAGGGTTTAGGGTTTCACTAAACCCTAAACCCTAAAGGTTTCTCGACTTCTTATTTGTGCCCCATGTTTGTGTGAGGTGCCTTAATATTTAGAATGTTTATGCTCTAGTATGCTCTCAATAATGAGGCTATAGTGAGGTTATAGTGATGACTAATTAGATACCTATATTTCTCTATGGTGAGAAAGGAAATGATGACCTACAAACCATGAAAGTGCATGTTGTGATGGTAGATTATAGGTAATCTTTTCTACTAGTATAGTTGTCATAATTAAAATTACACTAGTGTGTGGTATTCAATTGTTGGTGGTACAAAGTGGTTATAGTTGCGGTTTGGGGTACATTGTCATAACGGTTACTTTGCGGATTATAAAGGAGGTTTTGTTATAATATGTAGTGGGTAGCACTTGATATGAACCTTGATCTCAAGTCCTAGTGAAGAAGGAGATGAATTTGGATTTGGAATTTAACACAGGGGCTGATTCAATCAAGAGTGCACATTGTGTGTCCACTTTGGTATTGTGAGACATGGATGAGATTTAGGCCCCAAATGCTACTTTGGTATGATGGGTCCCATTGATTTGGATGATATCATCATAAGTTGGATAATTTCATCATGAGTTTGATGTGAACTACAACAAATGAGGAACTTAACTTTGTTCATACTCTTCATGGCATGGAAGGGATTGTTTTATCACTTGGAGTTCCACCAATAGATGGCTACAATGAGTTCAAGAGAGCGTACTTGGAGGAGTTTGAGTTATGCAAACAATAGTGGTCTTCAAATTACATCTCCATCACTTTAGGCTCAATTCCTAAAGGTAGATTGGTAGTACCGATGAGTTCTAACCCTAGTAGCATATGTGTATCCAATGGAGGTTCACTAGTTGGAGATGATACATACTATTATGAGTGGAGATGTTGCTTCAAGAGGTGGTGCAAGATTGGGATTTAACTCCATGGTGAAGTTCTTCCAATGCTTGAGGAAAAAATACCAAGGAGTGCAGACTGACAAGTTAAAGAGTTTACAAGAGTTCTAATAGAAGGTTGGAGAGAGCCTATGCAAGGCATACTCTTGCATGAGATGGATAATCAGTTTCATTTAGGGAGGTATTCATGCCCAAGCAATCCAATTTTGGCATGGAATACTAGACAAGGAGCTACAATGTAGAGCATGTGATGTTACATTGTTGCCAGCTACCTCACCAACTCTGGCAATGGTCTTTGGTTTGGTAGAGTTGCATTGAGCTCAACATGGTAGAGGAGAGAGTGGAAACATTTAGATTTGATAAGAAGACCTCATCCATAAATGTTACTTCTTCTAGAGTGCGGTAGCATGCACCACACCATGTTGTCTTTTGAGGGTAGAATGGATAACCCCAATTTTATGGAGGGCCTAGTGCACCTAGACCATTACACTCATTTTTGGGTCAACAATAGTAAGTGAGTGGTGGTGTTTCTTGTTATACTTGTGATGGACTTCACCATAAGAGAGAGTGTACCTAGGGTAGTGGCCATGATACCTCTAAAGCACCTCAACTAACCCAAAGTACTATGATCATTGCCACATGTTTGATCACACTAATAATAGGTGTTTTGACCTCCATCCAAAATTATGGAGTGGTAGGACTACTATGGTAGATGGTAGAGGACCCCTTGGTCATGGAAAATGAGGTGGTGATAGAGGACCCACACTTGTTAGGGCCATAGTACCTACCCTTGCTTTTGTTATAGCCATGGCTACTCAGATTGAGAAATTGGAGCAAAGATTGGCTAGCATGGCTACAACTTAAAAGAGATCAAATTCATGTGCTAAGGCTTCCATTTCTTATGTTGGTGATAGAGATGTCCTTGATTTCATGTATAGATCAACATAAGTAGATGCATCCACTACAATGAATAGGAGTGTAATACGTGCTCTTGAGCCTAAAGGAGAATTTGTGGAGTTGGAGCCATAATGAGGAGAGGATGGTACATAGGTCAGACTTTTCTAGTCTTTCATACTTTCTAGAGCACTATAGATGGCTTCCATGGCTCCTAAATGTCCTAGTATAGGTGTGGTAGGTGGCGATGGAGTGCATGATGTACTAGATACTATATACTAGTCACCCACCTACTTATATAGAGACAATATCTAGTATGATGTTGGGGACAGCTCAATTGATTATGTGCTCTCATTTGTTCTTAGTCAATGCCATATTTACATTGTGAGTTGACCTAACCCTAGTGTTCCAAATGGTTGTCATCTTTTGTGAGAGTAAGGATGATGTCGTTCTTACTTCTAGAACAAAGGTGGTTGATGGTAGAGCCAACTTGATTGAGGAGTGTGGGATCTATTTGGCTACTAATGGCTTGTGGCATGTAACAACTACTAAGTTAGAGAAATTACATGCTAGATTTGCATTTGAGCAAGCAAGGTTTATACTTGGAGCTTTTCTATTGGACAACCAAAGTGAGATTTTTAGTTTAGTGTGACCTTCAAGGAAGGTCTATGCACCACAAAGAGCTTTATTACACTTTAGTGCATAGCACTCTCTGTCATCTTGGGCTATAGAAGACCAACGTGGAGAGGTGTCTATTTCAGATTTAGATATCTCTAGAGGGTGGTTCCACACAATGTATCATATGTGAGGAACTCATTGTCCACATTTAGCATGGTAATCCAATTGATAGTTCTATGGTGAGAGCTCAAGCCATTGTGACATTAGCAGAGTCATATGATGTGCTAGTTGGTGGAGTAGTGTTTTACTCCATGAATTTCAACATTGACTATTAGCAGGAGACAACTTCTTGTAGGCCGAGTTGGTTGTTAGGTGAGGGATGTCTATGTCACTACTAGTGTGCTTTAGTATTGGTAGTCTTGGCTCACTATAGTCAAGGATCATGGCATCAATCTCAAATTTTAATGGTTCCATTACTCGGCCCGGTGAATTATTGAAAGATAACACCCATATAGAGGATACCCCAATACTAGAGGAGACCTCTAGGATTTGGAGTATGAGTAGAGTTGTTCTATCCACCTTGGATGTTCCATTGAAGAGTTGCAATGAGGATTTGCAACATCATACACATAGGTTAGTGTAGTAGGCTTGGAATGGAGCCTTTATACCAGCAATAGACAAGTTTGAGGATGAGCCTTTGGAGTCTATTAACTTGTAACCTTTGGGTACCATACGTATTGCACTAAGTGCATCTTCCACTTCTACATCAAATATAGAGAATACTTGGGAGCCAAATATTGGACCCAAGCTTATAAGAAGGGAAAGATAAAAAGTTTGGAGATTTTTGAGGAGCTACATGAATTGTTTTGCTTTCAATATGAATACTCGCGTTTGTATCTAGAGGTTTTGAGTACAAAGTTAGTTAGTAGAGGGGTTTCAGGCTAAATCAGTAATAAGGCTTAATAAGGCTAAATCAGTGGACATAGGCTTAGGCTTTATTGGGGTTCTAGTTAACGTAATAATCGTAGATTGTAGAATAATCGGAGAATCACGTTGCAGTCCCAACTGTTCATGAAACCTATTAAAAAGCTTATAAGAAGGGAAAGATAAAAAGTTTGGAGATTTTTGAAGAGCTACATGAATTGTTTTGCTTTCAATATGAATACTCGCGTTTGTATCTAGAGGTTTTGAGTACAAAGTTAGTTAGTAGAGGGGTTTCAGGCTAAATCAGTAATAAGGCTTAATAAGGCTAAATCAGTGGACATAGGCTTAGGCTTTATTGGGGTTCTAGTTAACGTAATAATCGTAGATTGTAGAATAATCGGAGAATCACGTTGCAGTCCCAACTGTTCATGAAACCTATTAAAAAGTCTCCACTTACTCCCGGTGTTTACATACACCAAGGTTTACGTTTGAGACCTTGGTGCGCAGAAGCGTCCGGGGGACCAATCAGCAACAGTCCGCAGAGGTCAAGACTATCAAATGTATCTTCTTTGATCTGTGTAGTATTTCAAATACAATTTAGTATAAACTTGGTGCCTATGACATGTGCACAGCGACATCATGACCTCGAAACACAACCAAAAGATAAAACTGTTGTCAACTGTTTATTCCTATATGGTGATTTCAGATTTGGTCTATACACGACCTCTTATAACCAGCGTATAGTTCTTCCAATATTTCATCATGTAAAAAGGTGCAAACTGGCTCGCATACCACAATCAAAGACAGGAACGTATCCTATACCAATCATGTAGATAATACTTTTCTTGCTTCTTGCATTGTTTTTTAGAGTTCAACAGTCCGCAACTGCCGGCATACGTCTTACCGTGAATGTTGACTTGAGAAAGCTCGAGAAGAATGCAAGGAGGCACAGTATAAATTCGTACCTCCATGAAGCGGTGTCTGAAGACGTTCTAGTATAACCAAACAAAAGAACTACCTTGGACATTACTCTTCTGCACTTCAGACAACCTGTTCACCCACCTCGTAAAAGACAATTCTCAGCTAATTACTCTAATGGTCACCGATACACTCCTGCACTTAGTCTAGAGTGAGTGGACGATTTGGGGAACCCTTAGGGTTCCAAATTTGGGAAAAGCCCTCAACTTCCAAACTGAGAGGTAGTCTATGAACCAAGATTTCAACTGGACCTGGGATACCGACATTCTGGGCCAAAATCCCAAACTTTTATTTCGTTATAAGGGCCTTTGATGGCTCCAAGTGGGTAGATTTGGGGATCTTCCAACATTTATGTACACTTTTGGTTTTCTTAACTGCATTACTTTACCAATTCTCTATTTCATCTTCCACGTCCATATCTGAAATACTTGGCTCCAGAACACAACTGGTACGTTTGTCACCTATTGCACTTTCATTCGTTTCATCAACCTCCATTTCATCTTCATCAAGGAAAGGAGTTCCTTCGGGATCTTTAATGGCATTCAGGATATTTCTGGACTGCATAGGCAGTATTTGCATGGGCAGCCTTTGACTATATGGATACAGCTCCGTAGCTTGAACTGAACTACTAACAATTGTGGTCTGGCAAAGACCAGATAACGATCCCGTGGAGATTTCCACCTGTCAAATCCAAAGGTTCTTAGTTAGTATCCTTTCCCAAAGTCCACAACCAACTTGGGAAGGATTAGTGCGGACGAGGAACCAAAGCGAGTCGTCTCTCCGACACTGAGATGATTAGCTTGACGGTATTCTCTGTATGATATACCAGACCCAATGCAGCTGACTGAGAGCCAACTCAAAGGGATGAAATCTTGCGATCTCAAATAACAATTGAAACTTATTTGATAATGATAAACATCCTCTTCAGGTCTCTAGAACCTAGAAAGGATTCTTAGAAGGACTAGAAAAGGAGTCGGACTATCTGCAGCTTGCCTGAAAGCTGAGTATGGGCAAAAGAAGACGAACAGGTGACTTGAGTTTAACTTCTACTGCGCAATGATGGACAGACTCAAGTTCCTCGTACCTTTCTCCGGAATTGTTCGCGTTCGACTTGCCAAAGAGAAGGTGCACGAAGACTCTGCCACCTGTTGCATAGTTGCCATAAACAGTATACAATGTTAGACCTCCATGACTAGCTTATATCAATCTTTAAGCAGCTGAGACATTTGTGCAAGTCGCGTCACGGAATATCTGATGATGAAGCTGCGTAAGAAATCAGTGTGTAGGCGGGGAGATGGCAGTACTTAGTTAGTAGACATGCTGTAAGGTACGACTATTTCCCACAATATGCAACATTGGATACTGAACCAGCTGAGTAACTTTACATGGACCTGCTAGATATGATGCATTCATTCGAGGTTGAAACAAAGATCCAAAATCTGAAACGACATAAAATACCTTGGAGGAGCGGGATGGGCGTTTGCAAAGAGAATCCCGCGAGCAGCCACAGAACTTGCAGCAGCATTCGCCACTTGAGATGGTTCAATATCATTGAGATTTACACAAGCACGTCTGGAGCGCATGCTACCTTCTCCACTGAGCAAGCAATCTGTATCACTCAGGTAAGCTAATATGGCCGCCACATCATCTGTAGCTTCCTCGTCTACAAACTGCAAAACTGATTTTAAGGGAAACAGTTCTGTTCAGTAATTGCAAGGACAAGTCATCTGGCTGATGAACAAGCGATAGATTCTTCATAGGTGTACATTTTCTACAGGGTGTATCTAGTTTGCAGACACTTGTCTTAGATACCGTAGATGACAAGATAAACTGGTAACTGTCATATATGACTACGGTTAGCTTTACAAAAAGATGGGAAGAACGGATCAGTGGGCAGACCAATCCATGACTTATTGAGTATTGGAATACAGAGCCCGTCGTAAAAAGCACAGTTCCGTACCCACGTCAGACTGAATTCACTCTGACATTCGACAGTAACGCAGTAAAGATCGTCATAACTGTCAGCTACGTAGGGAGGTGAGCATGCGCATGTCTGCATATAGGGCTTAGTATGATGTTGTGATGCATAGGTACCTGCAGTACAAAGGGACTGCGAAAAAGTCTAACCTTGAGAGAAAAACATGACGTTGAAACACAACCATAAGGAATCATGATACAATATTACTGGATGGGCCATGAGCCTCCCCCAGAGCGAGTGTATGAGCACTGGGAATAACCATGGATGCTCTACGTCAGCATGAGCCTGTCACCACTACAAATTGACTTAAGTAGACGTCACAGTAGAATGAAAACAGTTGTTCGATAAGTGTCATTGTAGATATTGTGGCTCTGCAATACTCACTGTTTTCATGGAGGAACGCAGCTACTGTCGCTGTTTCTGCGTGTGCCTGTGACAGGATAATTTCTGGCTCCGCCATGTTAAGAGGATTTCTGCAGTAATCTTCCTTCAGCTTAGGGGTCGTGATTTCACCTGGTACCATTCAGGGAAGAAGAACATTATGTCAACGTAATGGACTTAAAGTCAACTGTTTTGGACGCTGTGATTTTCTTTTGCATAGAAATACGTGCAGTCCATGTCAAGGAAAGGAAACAAAACAAGGGACAAAAACACGCACTTGAAGATGATGCTAGAACATGAGGGTGCCGTTTGTTGTGCAGAAATTTCCCGAGGGCATGAAAAAGAGAGAGACTGGAATCCCGGTCTCCTAAAGTTGACGTGTGTGACACATTTCTGTGCGCAGTACTTTCCAGTGCATATCTTCTCAGGAGTTTAAAATCGGATCTCTCGTTTTCATGACCACCAGGATCCCATAATGAGCTATGCGAGGGATCAGAGTGGCAACCAAGACACGCAAACTGTAAGGAGGTCAAAGCTTGTCGAATGTCACCCGAGCAGCTCTCTGCAATTGCAGACAAGCTCTCAAGCGGGGCCTTACATTTTTCAGCAAGTTGCACCCTCTTCAGAACCTTCTTGATTGCATTAACAGTAATTGCATTAAAGGCGATCTGTCAGGAAACAACGGCAGGGCTAAGTCAGTGGTGCAATTTACAGAAGATTAGGCAATCAGCGATTGGACCTACAAAAACTTTCATTACAAATGAGAACTTGCATAGAATGAGGTGATGGCTTTGCAATACTCATTGCAGAAAGTTCAGAAATGGTCTCCCACCTAAGTAGGCCAATTTATATTCATTTACGAGGTTTAGAAATCCTCAACAAGGATCAGTCGTCCGCAAAACCAGCTAAAGGAAAACCGCTTCTAGTGAAGACCTATTACGAATAAGTACGGTGACACGAGGTTTGATATTAGACCTTTCTGGCTCCACCTCTTTCCAGGGCTTGAATAATGTCAGTCGCTGCTACCTTCCTATTCTCGAACTCTTCACCAGTGCCGATTTCGTCTGTCACGACCACAATCGTAGGGAACTTGGAAGAAGCTGCTAGGACCTGCAAAGATTTACACAGTCGCTGGCGGTGCGCTTTGTCGTGGACGTTAGGGAGGTCATCAATGAGCACTACTTTGGCCGTCGTCCTTGTGGATCTTGAAGCTGCTGTCAACGGTCTTTGCTGGGACTTCACTACTGAAACACAGGGAAGTGACGAGAACTTTCTTGCCTTCTCCAGGAAAGCCTCAAAATCGTCAAACTTGGACATATACCGTGCCCCTGCTCAGCATCAACTTAGATACATCAAGAGTCCACTTGACAAGAATCTCCACGGATCTTCACGACCTAGAGTGTAGAAAGTATTGACGTCGTAAGTCAACTGGGAAACTACAAGGCTCATGACGATAGGTAGAGACTCCGCACCTGTACAGGCATGATGTGAATATTCATGCCAAAGCGTGGGTGTTGGTGTTGTCCATTCACATAATTCGAGATCCATAGACTTTGCTAGGACAAGGACAACTGCCTGTCGCCAATCAGAAAATGACCCTTTCAACTTGGTACTTCAAGGCAAAGATTCACAAGAAATAAGAACTCGTTTGAGAGGAAAATTTGGACATGTCAACAACTCTTGGTGAACGCGGTGCCACTCATCTAATCCTCAAACAACTAAGGCCCACACCGATTAGAGTAGTTCGAAGATTTACCGTTTTCCCAACACCAGCTGGCCCAGTTAAGACAAGCACACGGCTCTGAAACTGCAAAAACCAAATAAATGTGCGCTTAGGATCGGTGACAGGCTTGAAAACACCAATAACAGTGGTAGAAAACTAAGATAGGTATAAGATCATGGAAGCAACATAATATTTTACTCAGAGCACGACACTTCACAATAGGTACTGCAGTTCCTCCTCATCAAGGCTTAAGTCCAGCCTTACCTCAGGGTGATCCTGTGTTTGATCCTGAATCCACTCCTTCACCTCAGTAACCTGATCACGAAAACTGATAAAACTGATCCTCAATTGAACATGAAACGATAAAAATAAACTGGTAGCTGAATCTTACCAAAACAATCGCACAATTGAAAAGCATTCAGTCAACAAACTTGAACACCACATGCTAGGCTTTGACACAGGGAAGCAAGCGTTCTGAACCTTTCTGCTGTTAACTGCCAGTTCTCCTTCACTGCTAGGTACATGTTTGTCTACCCAAAGTCGTGAATCGACGAACTCATTACCACCTTTCTTTCGCCTATCTGCATCCACCGCGGATGGAAATCAGTGAGTAGATTCTGCTAGAACGTGGACGTCGGCACAAAGTGCCAAGCGGAACATGTCGGTAAGCACCCATGAATCATCTGCTTAGCCTTAGATCACACTGCTGCTTTCCGAAATTCTTATTAACGTTCCAACTGCATATACGGGCCCCTGTAGTGATAGGGCATTGCTCTGTTGCTCTGAGCATCTTCGTTTGTTTAAATGCTCAAAATGTGCCTTCGACTGAGTGCCAGAGCTGCTCTTCAACAGCCAATGCTAATAAGGTCCGCGCGTATTCACGAACTCCTCCTTGTCTACTTTCTTTTGTTATCCACTTCATGGCTGCAGAGGGAGTACTCCACCGGTGTAAGAAAATTGGTTGTTTTACATCTTGCAACACCGTGAAGATCTCTTAAACTTCACGATGCGGGAAGATACAGAACAGCCAGTTTCCTTACAGCCAATTTCCTCCGCATCCTTGAGGACACTGTGTATCAAAGCGCTTGTGCTATTGTCATTGCAGACAATGGACAAACCAGAAGAACGTTTCCTGACAGCCTTTATACTTCTTGACAAATGTATCTGGTAGAGAGTGGTTTATCTGATCTCTGATAGATCCTCAGATTCTTTCCTCATTCCTCACTTGTTTCGATAAATCTCATCGGAAAGAACTCAGCAAAATTAAATAAAAAACTCACTGCTTTGACGGAGCATATATAATTAAAGAACGATGATCCCGATAGCGGCCGATACGTCTAATAATTCACTCCTTTGAAATTTCCAACCGGAGCTTTCCCTCTTGCGCTTCCCACTTAAGGAATGCATGATCTTTGCTTGTACCAACAGCCATTTCAGAAATTATGTCGTCATTATGTGCATGCTCCCTGATAACGTGTTACCTACTTAATTCAGAAGATCGATACGCTGTGACCTACCTTCATACTTCTCCTTGAACTCGGGTGCATCGGTGCTGTTTACGCCACCTCTACCTTCCCGCGTCCGCGCCCTCTTCAGCCCATCCTTTGGCGGTTTCCGGGCATCAGGTTTTCTCTTCAATCGCTCCATATTCTCTCCCCTGCAGTGCGCTGAGCTACTTCATATTCCTGATCTTCGACATTCTTGTTTGCTGAACTAGAGAAGAAAACTACCATTTCGTCTGAGTCTCAGTCGCTGCATATCCTCTGCCATATGTTCAGCTCGATTTGAGGCGAAGCAAGCTCCCCCACTTCCAAAATCTAAGGATTCCAAACTTTCTCGAACGGCAGCGCAATTGCCAGATCCGTCCCACGCACATTTGCTCCTTCTGCAAATGCAAGGGATATTTCGTTCACGACAATTCCACCTCCGTTGTTCTCCACACATTATGTCCTTAAACATAGCATAATGCCCCGAGCTTTCCCGATCTCAACCCGACCGAACGCTCTGAATATGCAGCAGGCAGCTCATGCAATGGACGTACCGAACACTACATGCACTCTCCTTCATTCTCCTACATTCGTTTGCAAATTCACCAAACCTTCCATCCAATTCGAAGCTTCACCGGTTGTTTCATGTCGCCTTCATCAAGGAGTGGTCGCAGTGAGGCAATCCAATAAAACCTGCATGACGGACATTTGGGCATCAACTCGACACTCTTCACAACTCCTGCATTTCGAGCCTTCGAAGGTCTCGTTCTCTCGCAGAAATTGATTGTTGTTGGCGGGAAGACCTTCGTGCTATCGAACTCAGCCTCTCTCGACAGAACTGCCCTCTTGTGGACGTAGAAACCAAGAGACCCTCACGGACATAAATTCACTTAACGTGTCAGAAGGCCACTTCACATGGCTCAATGATGTACGTCAATTTTGACGTCCGTCAGCCTCTAAAACATTGACGGAAAGAGTATAATCATGTGTCCATGGGAATGCATAGGTCCGGCAGTTAATTTGGACGTACGTCAACCTCATATGTATACTTGTGATGACGAGTCACTTTGGATTATTGACGGGCTTTAATAGGTAACCAGTTCTCGAATTAGGTTATGTAAAGTAAAGAGTTCGGGGTATGCAGATCAATAAGAAAATTTTCACATTCGTTTTCAACAAAGGAGTGATCGTCAAATTTAGCTTTTCGTTTTCCTATATATAGATGAATTTTTATGATTTCATATTTTTATGATTAACGGAGTTTCAAACAGAAAATATGGAATTAATCACATTAGTAAGGGGAGAAAAAATTTATGAATAGAAAAAAGATATTACACTCGAATATTAGAATTGGTTTTGTTGACAAATCATTTCTTTTCCTATCTCAAAAAAATTATTAATAAAATGTTTTCATTTTTAAGTTGACCAACATTGAATAACGGTCCAAAAATGAAAAAAAGGTAAAACATATTACATCTGCATCCAGTCTCGAAGGTCAAAAATTAAAATCGAAAATGTATTTACTTGGAGAGATTAAAGACTCGATGTAGCGAAGACGGGGAGTCTCGAAGGTCAAAACTTAAAATCGAAAATGTATTTACTTGGAAAGATTAAAGACTCCGATGTAACGAAGACGGGAAGTAGACAGGTTCATTTTCGGGCAAACTTATCACAGAAAAGGAATTCCGATAATTTTATTGCACGTTGTATCACCGGACCCATTAATCTAGGAAATTTCCGGTACGAAAAGGTTCAAACGGAGCTAGAGCTGCCTGAGGGATAAGCTCCAGCTAAGGCTTTGAACGTCAGGCAGCCCTGATGTGCACATGAGCTCCGTCAAAATTGTAATTGCCAGACTTTGTCTTTTAGTGGGCCGCCAGAGCCCAAAAGAGCCATGTGAATCGCGTAAGAGACGGCCGACCGTAAGGGTCAAGCCTCAAGTTCAGATCTTGCATGCGGAATGTCGACTTCATTTCCGTTTACTTTTGTGCTTTCCTCCCTTGAGGGTATATTCTCACTGCATGCTCTTCACTTACCAATCAAGAAGAGACAAGCCGACCAGTAGGACACAAGGAGGATGGGAAGACCCATCAAGCCGGAGAAGAGAGAAACAAAAGAGTTAGAACAGCATAGGCCCCAATAGTATAGATATGATAAATCTGCCCTACCACACTTAAGATATTTTGAGTTATACAGATCATAAAGTCTACAAACTATTAGCTATGCAAGTCTTAAGATCTACACACATCGCGGAGCATCCACATAAGTATCACCTAAAGTGATGGCTTTCCTATGAATTGCACCTACCAATGCTCTCTATAGAGCAATGGACACACACAGTCCAAAGTATGCTACAGAGTATGAGAGTGAGAGTGGTTACCCTTGGTGTCTAGTATGATAAGTTGTCATGCACTCTTTGACAAATGTGTCTATCGCCATGTCCATCATTGCATATAACTCCACGGCTAGAGGAACAGAGAGGTGACCTCGCTGCATACCCCTATACTTGGAGACCTTGCGTGTTGCTACACCACTTGCTGCCCATCAAGGAGAATGAGCAATCACTCTTTCCAAAACTCCATCACGCATAGGGTTTGTAATCACCACATCCACCACTATCACCTGATCGTCTCGGACCAAGTATAAGTCTGCTCTAACATGTGTCGTCTTTAGAGAATATGGACACTCCCTCCAAGCAAGGTGTCTACTCTCTTGTGCCATAGCAAACACTATATCCTTGATTGCATCATGGGTAGTTATCCTCTATCCTCCATAAGGACACTGTGATATGGACCGTTGATGCATCTAATGTAGAACAATATTCACAAGTGAGTAACAAAGATGCAGACGGGTAGATCAAACCTAGGCAGAACCTCATCGCTGTAGAGAAAGTGGTTGGTGCGAGTCAGAATGCCCTAATGCAAGGTCGAGCTAGGATCCAAGAGCCTTCATCCTTGCTAGAGCAAGAGCAAAGATGTGCTCTAGTGGCCTGAAGAATGGATGAGTCAACTAAGAGAGAATGTAGCATATGTTGACACTATCTCTCCACCAAGGACCACTGCAAACCTATGGTCCAATCTGACGGTAGTGAAGCAAAGGATGGAAGGTTCTCATATGTCCGCGGAGATAGACCATCTCTCGTTTGCCGCATTAACACTTGGAGAGAAAAGGATCCTTCTTCCACCTCAGTCATACAAAACTAGCATCCAAAACTAGCCTATCGGCAACCACAAAACTGGAGGAAAGTAGGGGGTGCAACGAGAGCACAATTATCCAAAAAGGCTATATCAACCACCACAAAACTGGAGGAAAGTAGGAGTGCCAAGAGAGCACAATTATCCAAAAATGTTATAGATGTCATCTCTTTCATAGATAATAAGTCTACCCTTCCGCACGAGATTGGTAGAGATGTCTATCTAAGTGCCAAATCCTCCGGTCACTCATTCAAATGTCTCTGGTCTGGTCTGATGATATCACCTAAGACTCACTTACTAATGTAGGCTAATGAAGAATCCAGCATGCTTAATATGTTTAGTATTGTATCTTAGCCCCTTTGTTGATTTATTTCATGAAGTAGAGTTGGAAAGATAGCTCTTGAAGTCTTCGCCCATCTTTGCCTTAAGTGCGACATTTCTATAAAGTCCAAATTTAAAAGGATTCACGTTTTTAAATAGCCCACACTTAAAGGGATGTATTTAAGAAAGAGAATTTTATTTTGACTTTAGACAAGCATAAAATGTTGGTTTTATTCTAGAATCTACTTTACAGAATACTTTAAGATAGCTTTTTACCCTTTCAGTCCGACTAAATAATACACAACAACATTCCCATTCTCCATTAATATCTTGCAAAAAAATACAAAAAAATTCCTCTGCAAATAATATGGTTTCATCTAAATTAAATAATATATTTACTAGAACTCCAAAACATCAAAAACTTTATTCTCTAATTTTAAAGAATACTGTTCTCTTTTTGAGACTTTTTCTCAATATTTCCTAAAATGTATGAGGTAAAGAACTCCCTTATTGTGGAAAAAGCTTCCTTATGGCCCAGCTTACCTGACATTACACGTTAAGCAAAATAAGCAAAATAAACTAGTAATGTCCCGAGACACCAAGTTGTCTGGCGGGGTATTTCTTTCACTCATCTTTCTTGTGCATATCTTTTGAATATGATATTTAATAGTTGGCATTTGGCAAAGATTCTACAGCGATATCATTTGCATAAGCGATGAAGAATATGGAGCTGGAACGTGACAAAAGGACCATCTTCTTCCCCTAATAAGATAACTACCAATATGTCAGTTTTACACAAGTGTCTCCAGATTTGAATCTGATTATTAGACTCTACTTCATCCTTTGCGGTCCTCGTCCTTTTCTTGAGTTGAACTTGCTGAACCCACAAACAACCTAGCAATTTTGGTGCTGCTGAAGTGCTCATAGGAACACTACCTGAGCACCTTCGCAGGGACAAGTCGATTGGCATGAGTTCTAGTGGATACAACGGCTAAAGATCTTTCCTCAAACTGCCGACGCGTTGGTATACTGCACTCTGCAGCAGACCAACCAATCTGTCATTGAGATGTTGAATCAGCTAACATTTCCTTGACGAGATCTATACGCTTAGGTTAGGTGGAGGATTTTGGTGTTTCCATGTTTATTTTGCACTTGGATGCTACAAGATTAACTAGAAGAGGCCATTCAAAATATTGTCCAATATATTAACCCGGGGTGTCATACCTCGTACCGCTGACACTGAAGAGCATTCTGTTTAGTTCGTTATGTTTAGTTTTGGCGTGAAATCGCTTGAGATACTTAACGCACAAGCACCCGTTGATGTTTTCTCATGTGAGGCTGTGCAATCTCCAAAGTGGACGA
The DNA here is from genome assembly GCA_948567375.1 of Lunularia cruciata. Classification (NCBI taxonomy): domain Eukaryota; kingdom Viridiplantae; phylum Streptophyta; class Marchantiopsida; order Lunulariales; family Lunulariaceae; genus Lunularia; species Lunularia cruciata. Next base: position 60,778,503 of record OX419756.1, on the reverse strand, counting down.
ACCTGTATACCTTGTGCGTGTTAAGCACTTGTAGTCTAAAACTGTAGGCACTTACCCATCCAGACTGAGAAGCGGGCAGCATATATGTAACTATTTGCTCCAGCTTCAAGTCCAGGCTCTCGCACAGTATACAGACCCTCGTTGAGCAAAGTTTTGGAATCCGGAACCCTCATGAATCGTCCTCTTCCGACTTTGAGCTTGAGAATCAAATCTTCATACAGGAATCAGCTGAAGCCTGAAGATCAAGTACTTTAGATTGAGCCTTAGATCTCTAAATTTACTGCCTCTGCCTGCATGCTTGACTAGAATGACGTTTATGGAGATGATAATTCTCTTCCGTGGCTTGTTATTTCCCAGGAAACTGAAAGGAGATCAAACCAGCTGAAAATGATTCCAACGTCTAATCGTCATCTTGGGGTATTCGAACTCGGTGATTCTAACATTCGTTTGGACGTGGAAACACATATCGGCAAGCTGACAGACGCATCGCGCGTTGGCGTAGATATTGTTTCTGGCAAAAGCGCATCTGTTCGGTTTCAATTAGGACAATGTCTTCATTTCCAGAAGTACCAGATTTGGTCCATCTCAAGATACCACAGACTGCGCATTAGATGATGTCATGACCACAGAGCATCCATATGACAGCTGGTTCTCAGCTTGAGGGAGAACACCTGAAATTCCACAGAGCATGCACATGCACCTGCTCGTCAGCTTCACAGAGCACAAATGAAAGCTGGACAAAAGAGTCTTCATGCCCACCTGCTTTGTATCCAAGCTAATGAACATTCGAGCAAAACTGGTGAGGTGAGTACAAATTCAAGAAAGAATTTCACTCGAGATACGGAGATGCACCAAAAGTTTCAATTTGAATTCGAGCAGTAAAATCTGAAATCTGATGTAAGGCGTAAGGAAGCTGAATTCCAGATCGAGCTAACGTGCGCAAGAAGTGATCGAACTGAACTGCAAGCATCGAATGCAAACCCACGGCCAAGAATATGCTGCTTCTGAACTATACATATGCTGAAAGGGGAGTCCAAGTCGCTCCGAATCATTACCGAATGTAGCAGTCAATTGTTTTGAAGAAATAGAATAACCGGCATGAACAAAATTCGAACAAACGAATCTCTTGCTGCTGAATTAGATGTACAGGATAAAGAGACTCTGAGTCGTTGCCAATCACCTGGGAATGCAACAGTCAAAGCTATTTGAGTTATTAGGAAAAACCTTGATGTCAACTATTATCAGATCTCTTACTGTAAATGTACATGGTAGATGTAATAGCGTATCACACGCTGCAGTTCGAGGAGTGACATAAACTAGTTCTGTTGATCTTTCACTACTACATACAAATGAATGTTTAACAGTGCCAGATCTAGATTTACTTTCTCTTGGCGTCTGTATATACGTGTAATACGAAGGGGTTCTTCCAATGGACCCAATAAATCTTTTAATGCACCCGTTCATCGGCTGCAGTAGGTCGTTTGATTACTATGCGCGTCGCAGAGTTGATAACCTCCTGCAGTCCAATATTTTCAAAAGAAAGTACACACCATAATGGCGGTATCTAGTTCGAATTCGGAATGATAAGATAACCTAAGATATCGGTCGTGTGGGACACTGTTTTGGTGGCCGCCCATGAAATTGGAAGAGAAGAGTCCGTGGTTTGACACTGTGCACTCTCCAATCTTGACCATGGAGAACCCGTGTAATTTGTGCGCGTTTCTCACAGTCTAACTGAGAGTGTACACATTAATATGCTCGGACTTACAGACAAGTATATATGTAACTCCTTGTTTTAGCTTCAGACATTATACTCCAGCTCACAAGGCTCTCGCAAACTATAGCACTTACTCAGAAGACTGTGGAAGATTGCTCTCCACTATCGTGCTGATTTATTCTGCGCTCGAAATCAAATCTTCACAATATAGAATATCTAGCCCCTAGATATAGCAATTCGTCGATCGTCCAGACAAGAACCTCGGTCCTCGTAGTCAAATTTCCTTCACCTGCGATGGCTGATTACAATGATGATGTTCTTGGCGATGACGATTCGCCCCGGTCGCAATAATGTGAAAATGAAGATAGACCAAACCAACTGATCCATATGTCTTCAAATGGTTTGCCATCGGGTGGTTATATCATGGATTCGGATGCTACAACGCATCTTTGCAACTGTGCACTATTTGAGAACAAGAGTGGGAGTCTTCTTTGTGGTTGAAATCCCCTTTTGGTCAATGACTCCTCGCATGGCTTCCTTTCCCGAGGTATTGGTCAAGGATCCCAAATAGCTTCGGCTCTAAAGTTTGGCACACAGCATCGTATATGTCACCTGCATGTTATTTACACAGTACACATGAAGTCTGCAGCTGTTACCTGCACAACGCACAAATGAATTCTACAGAAACCTGCTGGATACCTTTTTCTTCCTTCCAGCAAAGATACGAGCAAGACCGGGTCCAGATACAGCAGCTGATGTCACCTCCAGAAAATGATTTCATCCAAGATACAGCGGTTGAGCAACAACTTCCAAGTGAGATGGGCTATCCAGCATGAGCAATCTGATTGTAGCTTTTACTACCTTGGACATTCAAAGAAGAGGCCCAACCTCAGAAATCTACTATTGCTTTAGACGTAAACACCGAATCAATTCGACAGGGAAATGTGCATCCAAACAGTATCGTAGATGTACCAATATAGCTGGGATGGGTCCTAGCAGAATTCTTTCCAGGATGGGAATAACATCAATCTGATAGAATATTTTTCAGGCCGAGGTTCGGTCCTGGAGCAAAATTCTTTAGTTAAGTTAATGTTTAATGAAGCGACGGGACAATGCCTATGCGGTTAAGGATAAACGTTTGTATTCTGAAAGTTCCTATATCATCATGAGGTGATTTCTATAAAGCACAGAAATCCTCCGGAAATAAAATGTGGAATTTGAAAGTAAGCTGAGAGTTTATGTAGTTTTAGAACTTGTCAGGCCATGAGTACGACTGTATCTTCACACTGTCAGGTGTACTGGTACTAAAGTGCCTCAAACTATCAAACAGGTTCTTATATGAGTTAGCAGACAATGTTATGTATGTTGTCCGACAAAGAGACTCACACTTCACAGATTACAAACCCACATAGCATCTTTTCCAGCTCTTGCGGAATGCAATACGGAATAATGTTGACAGAGAGCACTGGAGTTTTAAACTGAAGTTTACAGTTTTCCAAGTTTTCGTTTTCAGATTGCACCAAAGCTGTAATTCGAAAATGGTCAGAAATAATTCACTTTAAATCGATTATTATACATCCCGTAATATTCTATTCACTTTGGCGGGCAAATATATATCAAGATAAATCCTGGCTCAATCTTTACTATGAAAATGTTGAACATCCTCTTGGTAACTCCCGAAGAGAATGGATGTGGAAAAACTGAAATCGCTATCGTTTCTGAACACGATGACTGTAACACATGTCTCCTTTCTCTCTGGATTGGTATATCTGACTAGTACTGAAACTACTATAAACATGTGAAGAAAGTACATGGAGTGCAGTAGCTGGCTTTTAAGACATTGCATCAGAATCGGATATCAAGTTAAACCCTAAGCCTAGATATTATGATTGAGCGAGCTCGACTCGGGAGCTGCGGGAGAGTGTGGAGACGGGAGAGGAGAGACGTGAGACGATATCTATCATATCGGAGTGCTCTCAGGCACGTAACCCTACCCTAGAGTGAATAGTAGATGTTTTTCATTTTTCAATTTCTGTTCCATTTGCATCTAGATTGAAGACTAACCCTAGAGTGAATAGTAGATGTTTTTCATTTTTCAATTTCGGTTCCATTTGCATCTAGATCGAAGACTATGGAGTATTTTGAGCTTTCTTAGGGTTTAGAGTGATCGTTTTACATTGAGAGTGATAGGTTGTAAATTTTTATTTTTAATTTATTGATTTTATCATTTAGTTCCCTTCTAATTTAGTTTGAGAATTTTAGAGATATAAATTGAAAATTATGAGAGTTTACAAATTTTAGGGTTTTAGAGATTGTTTTTTTATGTGATTTGGGATATGAATGGTTGTGATTTTGCAGATATGGAGAGATATAGAGAGTAGCAGCATGTGTTACTATCATTATTCTTGTGCTAGCCATGTCTAAACTTTCCCATGTGGTGTCGTCTAGAGCGGATCTGGATATACCATGCCCGGTGTGTCATCGATGCTTTACCTCGCAAGGGGTAAAGACTCATGTGGAAAGGATGCACACGGACTATGATTGGACCACTTGGGATGCTCACATGAGACGAGCGACCACATTGACAGCAGAGACACTCGAGATTACACACGCTTCTTCTATCCCTTCATTGATCATTCCCGGGATATCGATCGAGTCGTGTGAGTGGTTAGCTTCTCTAGCACGTTGCATTTTGGGGTTATTTGAGACTAGTTTTCCATATCCACGTCTATTCCATAGGCTACCCTGCACACTCCATGATAAGGCTAGATAGGCTTTTTGTCTACCACTTGATCATTTGGCACATGATCCCTCGGACGAGTTAGCATGGTTCCTATTCCTCTTACTCCCTCGATGGTGCCTTCGTTATGCTACAGGGAGACGTGCGGGGCATAAAGATGTGGTTGCTAGATTTCATTATTTCCGAGCGAGGGATTGGGCAGCCCTTTAGGAGGAGTCTATTAGGGCTACACGATTTAGGACACAAGCATCGCCATAGGATACCACCGAGTCCACTCGATTCAGATGATATAGGACATTGGGTCAGGCAGAAGAGTTTAGTAGAGCAGCACAAGCGGTACATCCTTTGTCTATAATGAGTCCTACTGATGAGACTATCTCTTCCCTACGCTCACTACATTCTATAGCAATAGAAGGACTACCACTAGAGGTCTTAGATTATCAGCCTGAGCAGCCTTAATGTCTTGATAGGTTGCTATTTGCACAAGCATTGTGCATTGCCCCTCGCCTTTCCTCATGAGGCTTGTCAAGGATGGTTTATGAGCACCTTAGAGATTGCTTCCAGGCAGATGATCCTTCTAGTGGTTTTATCGAGTTGTTTCAAGTGGTTGCAATAGTAGCGAGAGGAGACATTCTTATGTCTGTTAGTCGGGTGTTAGGTGCTAGTCCACTTCTCTCAATGGAGAAGGACACAAGAGGCATTAGACCGATTGCTATTGGAGAGATCTTTTTGCGTTTGGTCTGTCGTACCATTGTCCTTCAGCATCATTCTCACTTTCGACAGCACCTTAGACCACATCAATTTAGAGTAGCTACACCTGGTGGATGTGAGGCTATATCTCTAGGCATTAGAGCACTGCTAGATATCCATTCGGAGTAGGTCGTCCTATAGGTGGATGTTGAGAATGCTTTTAATAGCATCTCACTGGCATCCATCTTTAGAGAGCTTAGGGAGGCTGGTGGATCCTTGGCAAGTCTCATTCCTTTTGTGCAATCTTTTATGGCTCTCCTGCTTCCCTTTCCTACTAGCATGGTGGTTGATATGAGAGAGTCACCGTCTTGGAATCAGCTATTGGTACACGTCAAGGAGATCCGTTGGGGGGTCCTTATTTGCTATGGCTCACTTTAGAGCTCTCCTATCTACTACTTTTGCCATGCTAGGTTGTGTATTTCTCTCCTTGGCAGATGATACACACATCGTAGGCCTTGTAGATCAGATTAGGCAGGCCTTTGACTACTTGACTACCAAGCTACATCTTGTAGGCTTGAGAGTCAAGGTGTCAAAGTGTAGGGCATGTTCCCCTTTAGGTATCCCTCCACACCTTGAGCTTCCAGAGGGGTGTATCACATCCACAAATGGCCTTTGTGTTCTTGGAGTGCCAATAGGATCAAAGGATTTGTTCACACGCTTCTTGGATCTTGCACTTGTAGAGGATGTTCTCCATGTGGATGACCTTCCATTACTAGGAGATCCGTAGGTGGCATTTGGTATACTCTCTTCCAGTATTAGTCATCAACCATCCTACCTCATCCATACAATTCCCCCCTCACCGTCCTTCCTATCACGTTTGAGAGCATTTGATAGGAGGATTATGGGAGTCTTTGGTGAGATTATTGGACCAGGGACTTTTGAGTGTGTGATAGGGGATTTGGCACGTAGGAAGACTGCTTTGCCAATCTCATGTGGTGGGGTTGGCTTGCTTTCTATGGAGGAGACGGCATCTATAGCATTTTTGGGTAGTTGAGCTCTCTCAGCACCCCTACTTTCCTCTCATTTTGTGGTTGCTGATAGGCCGGTTTTAGAGACTTATCTGATAGAGGTGGAGGGAGGAGCCTTTTCTCTCTGGGTGTTATTGCAGCAGACAAGAGATAATCTATCCCTACGAGCACAAGAGAATTTTCCATCTTTTGCTTCACTATTGTCAGATTGGACTAGAGGTTTATAGTATTCCTTGATGGAGCAATAGTGTGAGCATACGCTACATTCTCTCTTAGTCGACTCGTCTATTCCTCAGGCCACTAGAGCACGTCTTTGCTCTTGCTCCAGCAAGGGTGCATGCTCTTGGATCCTAGCTTGACCATGCATTAGGGCATTCCAACTTGCACTAGCTACTTTCTCTACAATGATGAGGTTTTGCCTAGGTTTGGTCCACCCATCTGCATCTTCATTACTCACTTATGAGTGTGGTTCTACACTAGATGCAGCAACGGTCTACATGATACGGTGTCCTTTTGGAGGACAGAGGATAGCTACCCATGATGCCATTAGGGACATAGTGTTTGCTATGGCATGAGAGAGTGGATACTTGGCTTGGAGGGAGCATTCGTATGCTTTGCATACGACACGTGTCAGGGAAGACTTATACTTGGTCCGAGATGATCGGGTGACAGTAGCGGATGTTGTGGTTACAGACCCTACGCGGGATACAGTTTTGGAGGGAGTGATTACTCATCCCCCTGGATGGGCGGCGAGTGCAGTAGCAGGTCGTAAGGTCTCCAAGTATAGGGGCATGCAGCAAGGCCACCTCTTTGTTCCTCTAGCCTTGGAGTTGTATGGAGCGATGGACACGGCATTTGACACATTTGTCAAGGAGTGCACGAGAGCTTATCATGTTAGGCGTCAAGGGGTACCACTCTCACTCTCATACTTTGTAGCATATTTTAAACAGTGTGTCTCCATAGCTCTATAGAGTGTAGTGGCTGGTGCAATCCATAAGAGAGCAATCACATTAGGTGATGTTTCTTTGGATGCTCTAGTTGTATGTAGACAGTACAACTTGCATAGCTTGGATATCTTAGGTGTGCTAGAGCAGATTTCTCATATAGACTCTATTGGGGCTTAGCCCCATGTCACCTTTTTTTGTCTTTCCCTTCTATGGCTTGATGGGGTCTTCCCGTCCTTTGTTTTCCTACGCGGTTGCCTTTTCCCCAGTATTATGCTAAAACTTACAACAAACACTTTACCCTGTTAGAGACGGTTGTCCCAATTTGGCACCACGGATTGGGTCATCTCCTCTCCTTAGAACCGGAGTTTGAACTGCCCTCAAGAATATTACTTTTGCTCATTTTATGTAGCGATTACATTTATGTGATGAATTTGCACCAATGACTGATTCTGATTAAAGGGGCTTCAGCCGCTCACCTGGATGATAAACAATGACTACAATCCTAATGTGCTGATCCAGCGAATGTGCTACAATCCTAATGTGCTGATCCAGCTGATCCAGTGCTGATCCAGTGCATGAATTAATGCCTTCGTTTGGCTGCAATTGATCTTTAGGATATTAACTTATAACCTATACGGATTACAGTCAAGTGAAAGAGGCAACTTGAGATATGAAGAATATATTGTGTATATCAATGAAATGAATGTATAACAAAGAATTGAAATTTATTTCTTTTCTAAATTGCATTTCAGATGGTAGTACACGTTAATATATGGTAATAGAGGTTTGTATAGCAGTTACCGTATAGAAATAGAAATCAAGAGTTTGCACAAATTACCCGAAGGTGCGGTCTAAAGTTAGAATACTCGGTGGTTTTGTAGATCTTACTTTTCATTGCGTATATTTTTCTCTTTCCACGGAAGATGCTAGCCACCTCTCATTATGTATATTTCTCCATTCCATTGAGACGCTAGTTGCGTCGTCCTTCCTGATTTCCACGGAAGATGCTAGCCACATCTCATTCTGTATATTTCTCCATTTCCATTGAGACGCTAGTTGCCTCGTCCTTCTTGAAGAGTTAAGCAACAAGAGGGCGAGAACCGAATATGCTAGCGACCTCTCGTTATGTATATTTTTCCATTTCCACCGAGACGCTAGATGCGTAATCCTTTATGAGGAGTTAAGCAACAAGATTCTTGAAGAGTTAAGCAACAAAAGTGCGAGAACCGTCCAGAAAAACATGGCCATGCGGGCACGTTCAACTGTTTTATTAATTTATAAATTATACACTAGCTTGCATGTAATCCTTTATTCATTTAATACGATTAGAGTTAACAAAAAAATATAATATATTAAAATAGTTTTAAGATTTTATTACTGTTTCTTTTATAATTTTATATTAATTTTATTACCATTTTAATTAATTTTATACTTATACTTATATATAACATTTCATTTTCAGCCATATAAACAGCCATTTCATCTTCAGCCATATGGTTGTATTACTTAGTTGGTATGAGGCTTTCAGGAACCCAAGGGGATTATGTTTCGAACATCATCGAAACACATCTCATAATACCTAACTACCTATGTTTTGCAGAAGAGACAAGCATCTCTAACTACCTATGTTTTGCAGAAGAGACAAGTATCTCTCGGTTTTGTTAGTGGCTTACAGCTGCAGGCGTACACGTTCAGTTTGATTCATGATCTCACCTGGTGTATCTTTGTAATCAGCCATAGAGACAGAACTTCAAATTCCATATAACGTTCGAACGTTGAGCGAATAATGTAAAGCAATGAATTGCACCTAAAGGGTATCATTAGGTGGATGAAGAGCTTATATTGCTACCTGGAAGTGTTGGATTGCTAGGAAAGCGTCCTGTACAAAGAAGTTGAACTAAGGTTCGATGTTTATACAGTGTCTGGTTCGGAATTTTATATATATCGGCAAGGGGGGACACTGTTTATAGTCCGTAACTCGGTATTCTGGAATCTCTTCTTTGAGGCTGTACAATCGCCAAAGTCCACAATCCTGTATGGGAGGTGCGCGTTCAGCCCTGTGTAGACATTTACCCATCCAGAGTAAGAAGCTGGGGGTTTCTATATATCTCTTTGTTCCAGCTTCAGACACACATTCACCCGGCTCTCGCAAACTATAGATCTAGCTAACGGGAGCTTTGGATTACGGCAATCTCAAAATCGTCCAGTTTCGACTTTGAGCTTAAGAATCCTTTCACAGAGATCCTTTATGCTTCCGTTGGTGCATACCAACGGAAGCATAAAGATCAAGCAATTTATTGCAACTGATTGTCCAGACTAGTATTGTAGTGTTACATTTCTACTGCTCTGCCTGCTATGACTACAACGACATATTGGGGGATGATGATTCTTCTCCATGGCTTACTGCTTCCCATGAAACTGAATATGAATTAAATCACCTGAACATGATAAGCGAACGAGCTAATCATGATGTCAGGACATTCGGTGATTCTAAAATTAGTTTGGACGTGGAAACACATATAACCAAGCTGACAGTCGCCTCGCACTTCCGCAGAAATCTTCTTTCTGGCTGAACTTCGTCTGTTCGACTAAAATTGTTCGACGTCTTCATTTAATCTGGAAATTACGAGATTTTCGTCCATTTCAAAGATGCCTCGTCTAAAGGGCATGATCAGGGAACACAGAGTATCCATCCATATGACTCTTGGTCAAGGATGTCATGTTTGGCTTGTTATTAGGGACTTGACTGATCAAGAGCAAGAGCAAACTCAATTGATGAAACATGCAATGAGGATAGGGACAGTCACTTCTTTAGATATGTTCAGTCATTACTAAGGTTGAGTATTAAAGTGACTAGATATCTTGAGTGGTCAATACTCATGAAGTCAGGCAAATCAATATTCAGGAGTTCGGTTCGGACGACGAGTGTTGAGGGACTATCTCTGTTTGTGTGTATATATACATATGTGCAATGAGAAATGAAGGTTAGAAGGCTAGTGTGAGCCTGTTTCAGTTCGTGGAGGTAGCTTCCGGGACAGGGAGTGGGACAGGGAGTGAACTACATTATTTCCTGTTAGTCCTCTGATTTATGTTAAATGGGCTTTATGATATGCCATTGCAAGTGGTCCTTGTGACTATATTTTCTAACAATTGGTATCAAAGCTTAGTTGGTCTTGAAGAGGGTCTTGAGAGCTGAGGGTGTAGGGAAGTGGGTCTAGAAGCAAGTCCATAGCAAAGCAATGGCAAGGGTGATATCCATATCAAATGCTCAATTTGCAGTGGAGAAGTTTGATGGGAAAAGTAATTTTGGACTTTGGCAACTGAAGATGAAGGACCTTCATGTCCAGCAAGGACTGCATAGAGCACTAAAGAAGAAAAAGGAGGACAAAATTGATGAGGATGAGGAAGATGAAGATGCAAATCTCATAGCTATTAGCACTATTCAGTTGAACCTTGCTGATGAAGTGCTATACAATGTTATGAATGAGGAATCTGCACCAAAACTATGGGCCAAATTGGAGAATATTTATATGACCAAGTAAGTGAAAATAGACTGTTTCTTAAACAGAAGTTGTATATGTTGCAGATGAAGGAAGGCCATAGTATTATGGAGCACCTCAATGCTTTCAACAAAATCATTTGTGAGTTGATGAGCATAGAGGTCAAGTTAGAAGAGGAGGATAAGACATTGTTGTTATTGACTTCACTTTCTCCATCATATGAGCATCTGGTCACAACTCTTCTATATGGGAAGGATGATATAAACTGTGAGGAGGTCCCTTCAGCATTATTGTCCAATGAGATGCGTAAAAGACCCAACCAAGAAAAGACAAATTCAAAGGCTCTATTTATCAACAGAAGGACAAGCAAGAGAGATAAGATCAGGAATAAATCAAGATCCAAGTCTAGAATTGGAGGTTTCAAAGGCAAGTGTTGGATTTGTGGGAAGGTTGGACATTTCAAGAAGGATTTTAACAACAATAGGCTTGAGCCCATCAAGGATAAAGGTCAACTTTCAGATCAAGCAAGTATTGTTGAGTCATCTGGTGTTGTGGATGATGTTCTGTGTTACCCAAGACAAAGATTAATTTGAGGAGTCATTGATATTGGACTCAGGTTGCCCTTACCATATGTGTCCAAATAAGGAGTGGTTTCACTGAGTACAAAACATTCAATGGAGGATTTGTAATAATGGGGAACAACATGGCTTGTAAAGCTATTGGCATTGGTACAATACGCATTAAGATGTTTGATGGTATTGTGAGGACTCTTGCAGATGTGAGGCATGTCCTTGAGTTAAGGAAGAATTTGATATCATTAGGCACTTTGGACACAAATGGTTGGAGGTGGGGAGCAGAAAATGGAACACTCAAGGTATCAAAAGGAGCATTGGTTGTAATGAAGAGCAAGAAGATAGAAAATCTTTATGAGCTTGTTGGAGAGACCATCATTGGGGGAGTGGAAAGTACTATTTCTGAAGATGAAGATCCCAAAGATCTTACTCAGTTATGGCACCTCCGTTTGGGTTATTTGGGTAACAACTTAAAAGTTGTAAATTATAATTCTATGAGCATTGTGTAATAGGAAATCAACGGAGGGTAAGTTTTTCCATAGGATTTCTTTGCACAAAGGGAATTTTAGACTATGTGCATTTTGATGTTTGGGACCTTGCACCTATAGCTTCAAAATCTGGAGCATTATATTTTGTACCTTTGGTTGATGAGTATGGGTATACACCATGAAGCAAAAATCAGAGGTCTTCTTTATCTTTAAACAATGGAAGGTGATGATGGAAAAACAAACTGGAAGTAAAGAGTGTTTGAGATCTGATAATGGTGGAGAATACAAATCTAGAGAGTTTTATAGATATTGTAAGAGTGAAAAGATAATTCATCACTTTACCATACCGGGTACTCCTCAACAAAATGGTGTGGTAGAGCAGATAAATTGTACACTCTTGGAGAAAGCAAGAAGCATGTTAAGCAACACCGGATTGGAGAAGAGTTTTTGGGCAAAAGCTATAAATAGAGCTTGTCATTTGGTTAACATTTCTCCCTCTACTGCTATTGAGTGTAAGACACCCTATGGAAAAGTAGACAGGTAAGCATGTTGATTACTCTTCACTTAGAGTATTTGGATGCATAGCTTGTGTTTATATTCAACAAGAACAAAGCACAAAGTTAGATCTCAAATCTAGAAAATGTATATTCTTGGGATATGAGAAGGATACAAAGGGATTTAGATTATGGGATCCAAAAAGATGTTGTCTTGTTATGAGTAGGGATGTAGTTTTTGATGACACTAGTACAATGAAGGCTATTACTGTAGCAAAAGAAAAGAAGAAACAAATTTGGTCAGATTTTGTTAAGATAGATATTGATCTTGGAAATGGAGACATTTCACCTTTTTTAAATCTACCAGGTCAACCAATAGAAGAGCAAAGCCCAGAAGCAATTCATGAACATAGGTATCCAAATAGGGATAGAAGGCCTCCAAAGAGATTTGATGATTCATTTGTAGCTTATGCTCTTCTTATGGAGAATGGTGAGCCTTCTTCATATGAAGAGGCAATGCAAGATCAAGATTGTCAAAAGTGGCATTGTGCAATGGAAGAGGAGATGAAGTCTTTGGCCAAAAACCAAACTTGGAGACTTGAAAAACTGCCCATGGGAAAGAAGGCTATTGATTGCAGATAGTTATTCCGGAGGAAAGAAGGACTTCCAAAATCAAGTGGAGATCGATACAAAGCAATGCTTGTAGCAAAGGGTTATAGCCAAAAAGAAGGTATTGACTTCAGTAAGATTTTTTCACCAATGGTAAAAATCTCTTCAATTCATGCACTATTTGCAATAGTTGCATTGCATAACTTGGATTTGGAGCAACTTGATGTTAAAACTACTTTTTTACATGGAGGATTGGAGGAGTAGATTTACATGCATCAACATGAAGGTTTTGTGGTACCAAGGAAGCAAAACTTGGTTTGTAGGTTACAAAAGTCTTTATATGGACTAAAGCAATGTTCAAGGCTTTGGTATATGCAATTTGATGCTTTCATGTGGAAGAATGGATATAACTTAAGTCAATCAGATTGTTGTGTGTACCTCAAGAAGCTACATGGACCTAGAGTATTTGATTTACTCATCTTGGTATTATATGTGGATGATATGCTGATTTTTGCGGAGGATATGGTTGACTCGGAGAAATTGAAAGCACAAATTGGTAAGGAATTTGATATGAAGGACTTGGGTTCTTCAAAGAGGATGCTTGGGATTGATGTCCACCAGGACAAGAGCAAGGGAAAGTTATGGATATCTCAAAGGAGATATTTGGAAAAATTACTTACTCAGTTAGCATGGAGAAAGAAAAATTAGTGAACACTCCAAAGGCAAGTCATTTCAGGATATTATTGGAGCAATGTCCATCAAATGAGGAGGAGAGAAAATTAATGTCAAATATTCCTTATGCTAGTACTATTTGGAGTTTAACGGATACTATGGTCTCCACTAGACCAGACATCTCATATGCTATGAGTATGGTGAGTAGATACATGGCAAATCTAGGAAACAACATTGGGAAGTTGTGAAGTGGATAATTTGTTACTTGAAATGGACTATAAATATTGGCATTACCTTTGATGTGGAGAAGGACCAAGAAGGAGGAATTATAGGGTATGTAGATTCTGATTTTTTTGGGGACTTGGATAATGGAAGGTCTACAACAGGATTTGTTTCTACAATTGTTGGTGGTGCAATAAGTTGGAAGTTTACTCTCCAATCTATTGTTGCTCTTTCTACTACATAGGCGGAATATATGGCAACAACTGAACCTGCCAAAGAAGCAATATGGCTACAAAGATTAGCAAAGGATGTAGGACTTCCTAACATGAAGTCCACACTTTTTTGTGATAACCAAAGCGCTATTCACTTGGCCACAAATCAAGTGTATCATTCAAGGACAAAGCATATTGATGTGAGACATCATTTTATCAGGGAAGCTGTGACAAATAGTGAGATCAATTTGTAAAAGATTGGCACAAAGGTAAACGCAGCTGATATGTTGACTAAATCTGTTCCAGTTGAGAAGTTCAAGTTATGCATGAACTTGCTCAACGTTCAATGTTGCTCTTTAGGATGATATGGTGGATACAAGCAAAAGGTGTAGATTGTTATGTTTGGCTTTTTATTAGGGACTTGACTGATCAAGAGCAAGAGCAAACTTGATTGATGAAGCATGCAATGAGGACAGGGATAGTCACTTGTCTAGATATGTTCAGTCATTACTAAGGTTGAGTATTAAAATGACTAGATATCTTGAGTGGTCAATACTCATGAAGTCAGGCAATCACTATTCAGGGGTTCAGTCGAATCACAGTGCTGATGGACTATCTCTGTTTGTGTGTATATATACATATGTGCAATAAGAAATAAAGGTTTGAAGGCTGGTGTGAGCCTGTTTCAGTTTGTGGAGGTAGCTTCCTGGACAAGGAATGAACCACTTTATTTCCTCTTAGTCCTCTGGTTTATGTTTAATGGGCTTTATGATGTGCTATTGCAAGAGGTCCTTGGGACTGTATTTTCTAACAACGGAGCACGTATGAGATTTGTACTGGGCATCATGTGCCATCTGCTTGTGAACTGCAGGGAGCACACGAAATCTGCAGAAGCAGTCTGCAATGGACCACCGACTTCGTTTCCAAGCTTGTGGAAATTTGAGCAAAACGGGTTCAAGGGATTACAGAGCCATGAAAAGGTTTCACTCGAGATACAGTGAATCTCATAGTGAAATTTGGAATCTGACTTGAGCCGGAGGGAATCTGATTCGATCCTCTAGCTAATGCTGTCGACGTGCGCAAGGAGTGGTCGACCTCAGTTACTAGAATCGAATACGAACACCTGCATTGAACTATTCACATGCTGTAAGGGTCTCGAGGTTGCTCATAGTCTCTCCCAAATGCAGCAGTCAAGGAATTGGAAGAAATAGGCATGATTAGTAAACGAATCTCTTCTACTGAATCATTTGGATAGGATAAGGAAACTCCCATTTGTGTCGAATCACTGCCTGATGCAGCAGTCAAAGAAGTGCAAGTTGTATGAATAAAGTTAGCATCGATGCCTGTAAGACTTCTTCATCTGAAAGATTCCACATGCAATAGCATATTAACTTCTCACAACCTGAAATTCTAGTAGTAGTCATGTCGATTACTTCTTTTGATTTTCTACAATAATGCTTAGTCTACGTACCAATGTTTAACAGTCGCAGATCTAGTTTATATTCAGTTTGTGCCTGTGTATATGTAAAACGAGGGGTTTCTCCATGAATGCGACCGTTTCTTGGCTGCAGTACTATATGTCGTTTGATTACCGTACACGTCTCAAAGTTGAGAACTGCAATTTGAAATCCATCTGTTCGTTTTGAATATAGACTTTTCCAGACATTGACAACAATTACCTTAATTTTGGAAAGGGATATGCTAGCTGAAAGGGTTGCTCAGAGAAAAAAGATCGCTAACGTCAATAACTTTGACTTTTTTGAATTCTGTTGAATTCGTTTGAGTACTACCTATGATAATTTCTCTTCAAGGCCATGCCTCTCTTTTTAACTTCTTCCCACTTCATCTTTCCCTCCGCTCAAACACTTCGTTTGCCATGCATGTCTTGCTGTTGTTTTAAGACGGTCCGCAATTCTGGAGTCAAGCACGTTTTCCTTAGATATCAATATTTCCACACCCCCAAATACATCCAGCGAAACAATCACGTCAAGATCATGACAAGCTTCCATCTTCCCGACTTGTCCAAGCAGAGTCGTGATACCAAATTTAGACCTTGTAGTAGCCCAATTTCAACTCAAACTCTATTGCACCCTGCATCAACATCATTGGAAAAATATCCCACGGACAAGCATTTCATCTTCACAACCCCCACCAGATATTAAAGGAGATGGAAACTGCAGTTCCCTGGCCGTGACGTTGACCCCCACGAACGATGGATATGGGTGGTCTCAAATCCGACTGCGAATGGAGATTACGTCCAAGTGTGAGGTGTGGAAATATCAATTCCCTTTACTTTTCTAATTACTTATCGTACTTCTTATTACTTCCACTCATGTAAAGATAAATTAAGCGTTTTATTTGTGGATTGATGGGAATTTCGACCTGCTCTTAGACTTCTCTCCAAGATGAATGACATTGCATCTTCTCGGTTGCATCATTTTCTGAGAGTAAGGGAGAGTCTTCCTCGATATAGTAAACAATGACAACAGACTCCTTTGAGATTCATGTGGAAAACTAGCAATATTTTCTATACAGATCTAAACAAACTCAACTGACTGTTAAATAGCTATGGTATAGTGTGTGCTTATTAAACCCCCATATCGCTTTTGTAGTCTATTGCTCCAACGCAAGAAGATTACTCCCGACTCTACGACTTCTCCCGGTTTATGTATCTCTTGTATAGGCATGTCGTTTCTATCCCTTTCCGTGCAGGGGTCTGAGAAATTGTCAGTGTTATTGGACACACATCAGCAACCCTGGCTATCTATGTTCACAGGAGGGGTAACCAATATGGAACTGGTGGAGATCTCGGGTTTGCTATATTCTATTAGGCGTGTAAATTAGGCTGTAACGTTGTAACGGTCATTACAACAACCTGTTCACTTTTGGCCCTCTAAGCTCTGGTCACTGACAGGTGACAAGGTGTGACAAGGTGATATGGAAAATTGATCCGTGATTGCTCACAGTTCTGGAGTTATTCACCCCCCGAAAACCCCAAAGCTTACAACACGCGTATTCAACTCCAAAGCTTAGAAAGCTAAAGCGTGTTGTAATACCTTATGTTCGGGAATCTCCCGATCGATCTGTTGGTGATGTCTCTTCTGATTAACGGGGGTTATCGAAGGGGAAGTGCTCACTGCGATGTACATTATCAGACTCTGTTCTTGCTAGGTTCGTTGCTGCTGCGAACTAGTTCGAGTGCAGCAGCTTAGATTAATGTCGAGTCCTTGAAGATGGGCAACCTGTAGCTTGCATGCGTAAATGTGATCGTGACCAGTGCTCGAGCTTAATGGATCACTTCTGCTTCAGCCAACTAAATCAGCTCACCGCGTAGCGTTGAAATGATATGTAAGTATCTTGTCATTTCTGTAGATTGTGAATAAATATGTCCAGAGAAGGATATCCTCGTGTTCTATTACATCGTCAGCCGTTGAAGGAGAAGGCATTCATATGTACATGACCTCTCCCTGACAACTTCGAAGTAGTAGGCCTTTCCGTCTCCATTGAGGAAGTATCAGAATCACTCAATGTTATTCCTTTACATGGAGAAATCCGGATGAGTTTCTGCTGACTATCAGCTTCCCAGAGAAGCCACTACTGAGCCATGGAGGACTATCGTCATCGCTAAAGACATCATTGTAGTCAGCCATTTAGATAAGTTCGTCAAATTAATTTGGCCGGCGAACACTAAGCGGGCTCTCTAGAGCAATCAGTTCCACCCGAGCGGTATGAACAATCACTTGAGGAGCTCGCAGTATACACTCGAATCCCTTTGTGTGGTGAGAGATATATACCCAACTATTAAACCAAGTATTAAACCAAAGCAATATATATACTATACACTCGAATCCCTTTGTGTGGTGAGAGATATATGCACAACTATTAAACCAAAGCAATATCCCGATATTTTAGTTTATCTATAGTTTAGTGAATTCTCTACTTTCTTTTTAGTGTTTAGTTTGTTTCCTTTAGAGCTATTCTAGATATATGGTTTGTTTCCTCTAGAGCTCTGCTAGATATATGATTAAGGTAAAGTGAGTATGCAGCCCTAATGAGGGTTTTGCAAAGTAACTTCTTTGAGCTTGCTTGAATGTATATATGAGTGCTTCTATGTTGCTTTAACTTAGGGGTGGCTTTCATGATACGTGAGTGAACTGTTGTAGATTATCTTTCAGGGCTTGGAGAGACAATGAGTTAAGTATTGTTGTGTGAAATCAAAAGTGTCTACTTTGGTGAGATTGAGAAAATTAAGTGCTAGGATGTCTATTACACCAGAAGTCAGAATGAGTGAGGATAGACCTTCTACTTCCAGGAGCAGGAAGAGTAGTTCTCATCAGATTATGGGTCCACAGTCACCATGGGGGTTGATAGGAGAACTCAAAGAGATAGAGAAACCGGGAAACATTAACTACAGAGCTTGGACTTTGGATGTGAAGTGTATCTTAGATAGTTATGATTGTTTAGAATTGGCATTAGAAGCTCATGATATAGATGAGCTAGAGGCCAACAAGGAGGAGAGAGTCAAGTATTCTACTACTAGGAGGTTTCTCCTAAGGGCTATGCAAGAGCCAATCAGAGACCTAGTAGAAAATTATGCTTGGAGTTAGGAGATTTGGCAGAAACTCAAGACTTATTACTCTGTTGAGAAGTTGGAGACTTCCCATTCAGTCTGGTCTGCAATGTGGAGATTGAAGTTGCAAGATGGTGATGATTTCACCTTGCATCTATCAAAGTTGCAGAAAATTTTCAAGAGTATCAAGGATGATGGGGTTATACTTACAGAGAAGTATGAGATCAACCATCTCTTAGAGAGTCTTCCCCCAAGCTATGACCCTATCTTAATAGCTCTGAAAATTTTACTTGTTGAAGTTGTCACATGAAATTATGTGATAAAAAAATGTTAGTGTTTAGCAAGGATAGAGAGATGAAGTTAGATGAGCTGGGAGATGGTGCTTTTTTGAGTATCTCTTCTTGGTCAAGAAGAGTGGCAGATAGGAGAGTGAGCAAACTAGAGCTAACCAGAGTGAGTAAATCTGTTATAGGAGTTAGTAGTGTTGATGATAGGACGTGTTATTTCTGTCATGAGAAAGGTCATGTTGCACCCATATGTCCCAAGAGAGGAGAAATGAGAGAATGAGAGCCGAAGAAGGTAGGCAAGAGATCTCAACCATTAAAAGGTCAAAAATACAACATAGAGGAGAGGATGGGTACTCAGCAAAAGAGCTAGATTGTGGAATGTTGGCAAAATCACAGTTGTCCACAAACTGTTCTGGATGGTTCTTGGATTCTGGAGCCACCTCTCATATCTATTACCAGAAGGAGTTGTTCTCAACTCTTCAACCTTTGAACATTCCCAAGAGTGTGCATTGTGGACCTGGGATTTTGAATCCAGTTTTAGGAACTAGCAAAGTTCCTATTTCCTTTGTGGGAAGATCTAATACAAGTTCTTGTAAGAGCTATTTGGAAGATGAGCTCTATGTTCCAAATTACATCAAGAACTTGATATCAATAAACATCTCCTCATAGAGCATGGAGTGGACTTTTTGTTTAAGAGCAATAGAAATCAATTCACTTTGAAAAAAGGAGAGCTGGTCCTTGGGTATGGTACTGCCAAAGGGAAGTTGTTCAAGTTGATGGAAGCTGATTGTTATGATTCTACATTGGTAGCAGAAAACAGAAACGGTATCCATCTCTGGCATTTGAGGTTAGGGCACTTGTTAGAGCAAAACCTACATCCTCTAGAGAAGGTAGTGGAGGGGTTGAAACTAGATCCCAAAGGAAAACTCAAATTCTTCATTGGGTGTGCAGAAGGTAAGGCACACAAGGCTCCTATCCCCGAGAAATCTTCATCTAGAGCTTCTTGTCTTCTAGATGTCATTCATTTTGATGTATGGGGATACATGACATGACTGAGAAGTCATTGAGTGGAGCAGCCTAGTATATTTCCTTTGTGTATGATTACAGTAGAAAGATCTTTATCTATCTCACTAAAAGCAAAGATGAAGTGCTGCAAAAATTTCAAAATTTTGTAGCCATGGCTTAGTTGGAGACTGGGAGGAAAGTCAAGCGATTGAGAATAGATGAAAGCAGAGAGTACATGAATGAAGAATTCCTCTCTTTTTTGTCAAAGAAAGGAATCCTCCTTGAATGGACTTCTAGAGACAGTCCTATACCAAATGGAGTTGCAGAAAGGCTGAATAGGACATTGGTGAACAAAGCATTGGCAATGCTCCAACATGCCAACCGGAGAGAAAGTTTTGGTTTGTTGCAATTAGCACTGCAAATTTTCTTAGAAATATCAATGGTACCACAACATTGCAAGGAAGAAATCTTGAAGAATGCTAGAGTGGTAAGACACATAATCTTTCAACTTTGATAGTTTTTGGATGTTTTGCCTATGTTTGTATCCCCAAGGAGGAGAGGAGGAAGTTCACAAAGAAGGCTGAGAGAATGCTTTTTGTTAGTTTAGTTAATCTCTAGTTTAGTGATTTCTCTATTTTTAGGGCCATGATTGTTTTCCTCTAGAGCTTTGCCAAAATGCTTGATTAGGGTAATGTGGGGTTGCAGCCCTAATTAGGGTTGTGCAAAGCAACCCCCTAGGGCATTCTTAGGTTTATATGTATGTATTCTTAGTGTTTGTTTTAGTTAGTTCTTCTACAAGAGTGATTCTCAGCATTTCCCCTTTGCATTTTGTGAATCCTTGAGCTGTCTAACATCATCTCTGGTGTGTTTTGTGCTACCTTGATATTGGAGGCTATTAGCGTTACGTGAGTGAACCTGTTTGTTGCTTGTGAGCTGTGATACAAAGAGAGAGGTCAAGTATTGCAGTAGTGATGTCTTACATATAAGAGATAAGAGGGAGTGATAGACCTTCTACATCAAAGAGCAAGAACCATGGTCCTCATCACTTTTTGAAGAATGTGAAGAGGGACTGCAAGGATATTTTCTCTACAATCCTAAGTCTGGACAGATCATCAGAAGTAGAGATGTAATCTTTGATGAATTGAGGACTTGGAGTGAGAATAGCAATGAGTTGCAAAAGCAAGTTGATCAGTTTGATCAGCCTGATCAATCTATCTTCCCAAGCTGCAGAGTCAGTTTTTCAGATCAATCCTCAAAAGAGCAATCTCTATCTGAAGCTGATGGTTCACCAAAGGAGAGTCTGAAGGTGTACAAAAAAAGGCCTAAATAGATGGTGGTTTTTTATTCTAAGACTAGAGAAGATGACTCGTAGAAGTAGACTGCAGATACAAAATCTTTGAGTGAGATTCTAGAGATGTCAATAGACAGCCTGAATCTTCTAGGCACAGAGCCAAGAATATCATAGAGAGATAGAAAATCTATTGACAGACTTGGATTTCTATCAAAAGAGCGTTTAGATTAATCTTACATCAGTCATGAAGATTGTGATCTAGACACCTTACAACAAGCTATGCTCAGACCAGATTTGAGTTAGTGGGAGTTGGTTGTACCAGAAGAGAGGAAGTCTCTTCAGACTAATGGTACATGGGTCCTAGCTGATTTACCACCAGGTAGGAAAGTAATTGGTTGTAAATGGGTTTTCTAAGTCAAATGTGGAGTTGAGAATGAGATCTTGAAGTACAAGGCAAGACTTGTTGCAAAGGGTTGCAATCAAAAGGCATTGATATTATATTCAGAAACGTTTGCACCTGTTGCCAAGTATGGATCTATTCACATGCCTCCTAGCTCTTGCAGCAGAGAGAGATTAGGAAGTGGAGCCGTTAAATATGAAAACAGCCTTTCTCAATGGAGATTTGAGATAAAATATCTACATGGATGTTCCATATAGATATACTGAAGGAAACGGAAAAGTATGCTTACTTAAGAATGCTTTATATGGTCTTAAGCAAGCTCCTAGAGCCTGGTATGAGAAACTAGACTCATATTTGAGAGAGCATGATTTCAAACAAGCAGATTATGACATGAGTGTGTATACTAGAGATGATGTAAACATAGTTGTATATGTAGATGATCTATTACTATTGGGGAACAGTGAGTCTATCAAAGGAGTGATAGATTTCTTGTGCTCTATTTTTGAGGTGAATATCCTTGGTCCTACAAAACTCATTTTGGGAATCAAAGTGAGTAGAGACAAAGAAGCAAGATGGATCCAAATCAATCAACCACAGTACGTGAGATCCATACTAGCTAAGTATCAAATGACACAGGCAAATCCTGTCTCTACACCTCTTGATCTGGGTGGAAGCACAGCAAAATCATATTTGGGGAGGTGAATCATGGTGAAAAAAAATTGTATCAGAGTGCTCTTGGTTCTCTAATGTTTATCATGGTCTGTACAAGACCAAATATATGCTATGCAGTGGGACACTAGCTAGATTTACTAGAAACCCTGCACAAGTACATTGGAAAGGTATAAAGATAGTATTCAGGGAGTTAAAGGGTACTCAAGATGCATTCTTGGAGTATAGAAAGCAACTGAACATACTTGCTTCTACTCTTGAAGCATATACAGATGCTAGTTGGGGAGATGACACAGATAAGATCAGATCAACTAGTGGATATGTAATCATGCTTAGTGGTGGAGCAATCAGCTGGCGTAGTAAACAACAAACATTTGTTGCACTGTCTTCTATCGAGGCAGAATTTATGGCTGCCTCAAATGCTACTCAAGAAGTCATTTGGAGCAAGAGACTTCTTAAGGAGCTGGGTATTGAGTAGGAAAGTCCGACTACATTGTACTATGACAATACATGAAGTATAGCACTCAGCCAAAATCTTATACATCACCTAAGGACTAAGCACATTGAGATTAGAAGAAGATTTGTAGAGGAAAAAGAAAAGGAGAATGTAGTGAAGTTAGTTTATTTTCCTACAGTGAAGATGACAGTTGGTGTGTTTACACAAGCAATACCTAAAAATAAACTCATAAGATGTGTTGTAGAAATGGGAATAGTCTAAACTTTCATTAATTGGGAGTGTTAGTTTAGTTAATTTCTAGTTTAATGAGTTCTCTAGTTTCTTTTTAGGGCTTTGTTTGTTTCCTCTAGAGCTCTACTAGATACATGCTTAGGCTAGATACATGATTAGACTCGATACATGATTAAGGTAAAGTGAGTGCGAAGCCTTAATTATGGTCTTGTAAAGCAACTTTCTAGTGTTTGCTTGAGTGTATATATGAGTGCTCTCTTCTCATGTTTAGTTAAGTTCTCCTACCAGGGTCATTCCTAGCACCTTGTACCTTGTTTCAATTGTTCTATGTTGCTTAACTTTAGGTTGTCTTTCGTATTGCATGAGTGAACTGTTGTGTATTATCTTTGAAGGCTATGAGAGAGAGTTAGTTGAGTAATGTTGTGTGAAATCAAGAATCTCTACTCTCATGAGAAAGTTGAGTGCAAAGATATCTAAAACGTTAGAAGTCGGATTGAATGAGAATAGACCTTCTACTTCCAAGAACAGAAATAGCAGTTCTCATCATATACTATCAATATTTAGATAGGAATGATCAAGTGTGATATCGGTCATGTGGGCCTGTCTTCTAGTGACCGCCCATCAAATTGGAATAGAAGAGTTCGTGGTCAGGCACGGTGCACTCTTTGATCTTGACGTCCACTAACGTGGATAATGTGTGCGCGTTATGCACAGTCTGCATAGAGACTGTACACATTTACAAGTCGGGCCTAGCATACGGCTAGTACATGTATGACTCTTTGTTTCAGCTTCAAACATTGTAGTCACAAGATCGTCGCAAACAAGAGCATTTCGAGACACTCCGGAATTTTACTAGTATTCTCAAGATTCGTGCTTATTTAATTTATAGCTCGGAATCATCACTTCGATCAAAAGTACACGGAAATCGAGCCTATAGATAAAGCAGTATTTCCAAACAAGAACCTCAGATCTCACAGTCAAATTCATGTACCTACCATGGCTGACCGCAGTGATGTTCTCGCCAATGACGATTCTCCCCCTCGGATCTCATAGTCAAACTCCTCTACATGGCATCAGCTGGCTATACTTCTCGGCGATGACGATTCTCCTCCGTGACTTACTGCCCCGTAACAATGTGAATGTGAAAATAGAACAAATCAACTCATTTATGTTCCATCAATTGGCTTGCCTTTGACTCGTCATAACGTTGATTAGGATGCTACATACATATTCCTCACATATTCCGAAGCATCTGATTTCAATTTATCTCAAGGATCCACAAACAGCTTCGCCTATAGGTTATGCCTACAGCTTACGCCTATAGCTTCATCATATATTTGACAACTGCATGCTACGAACAGAGAATATACATGATATTTGG
Organism: Lunularia cruciata; assembly: GCA_948567375.1. Taxonomy (NCBI): domain Eukaryota; kingdom Viridiplantae; phylum Streptophyta; class Marchantiopsida; order Lunulariales; family Lunulariaceae; genus Lunularia; species Lunularia cruciata. The sequence goes on along the minus strand of OX419756.1, from coordinate 60,754,321 downwards.
AGTGCAAAGTACTCATGAATTTTACAACATACTTTCATTCTTGTTAGCAAACATTCGAGCGAGACTGGATTCGATGTTTATCCAGAAAAAAATTTCAACTGAGCTACAGATGTTGACGAACCTTCTCAACTAAAATCGCCTCTTTAGCATGAGCAAGTTGATTTGACCTATAACACCTTAGACAGACATGAGGACGGGTCCAAGCGAGGAGTGAGAACCAATTTCAGCTCAAATTAGATTTAGATAAGCTATATTGAAATGTTGAATCACTCAGACTTGGAAATGCAGCCCCCGAACAGTATCAAGAAAAACAATGATGAAATTCAGACGAATGCCAGCAGATTCTATCTAAGATAAGAATAACATTTTATAATGTCCATTATAGGCTACGTTTATGCTTTGGAGCCTTGCTTAGTTCAGTTAATTTTTAATGTAGCAACAATAACTATATTTATATTATTATGATAAACCATTCATATGATCGTATGTTTTTGTGACATGAAAATATACCCCTCTATATCTAATATCCAAGAGATATTAGATACGCAATTTGGAAGTAAGCATCTCAATCATTCTTATACCATATCCTGCATATATACATCGCTAGACAACATACATTGTTGTCAACATCATACACTATAGAAGCACAACTCACACATAAGTCATACATAGACTCTAAAGTGCAAACAATAATCAGATTGTTTACAACTCTCGAATCAACTCAACTCAAATCAGTACTTGATCGGTCACTCTATAAATTGGCATCAAGAGGGCACTGATTACAATCAAGTCACACCCACTCTAGCTAAGAGAATCCAAATGACGCTCGCCGGCCTTTGTCCACCATAGCCAGGAACTCGAAAGCTCAATATCAAAGAAGTGAGCTCTTTGGAGCTGCACTTCAAAAGTATACCCCTGGACTTGAGCTAGGTCTAAAACCCTAACAGTCCCATTGACGGTACACTCGATGGTGCAAACAGTGCAAAGTGATAGTGGGCTCCACCAGTGAAGTCAACACCCCAAACAAAAAATCTGACCGTCGGAAAGTAGTCTATGGGAAACTGCTGAAATACCTCTAACTACTATCATTGCAACTCCAATGTCCAAGCAATCTAGATGCGACACTACAAATGGCGTGATAACTATTGTGTATATATACCTCACTACACAATATACATCATTGTCAACATTATACATTTTTTAAGCACAACTCACACATAAGTCATACATAGACTCTAAAGTGCCACAATATCACCCCTAGTTGGTGGTGAGGTCTCTCTAACTCCAGATAGCCATCTACTCCAAGTATATGGTATTCCCTATGATGGGCAAAGATCAGAAGGCTGGGAGCTATGGAGCCCCATGATTAGTCGCCTGTCTGCAA